>CM042034.1:26916778-28116778 GCA_023525975.1 Smallanthus sonchifolius
TATTTATTAAAATTTCTACAAGTTTAATACATGAAAATTGAGAAAAATACCTCTGAGTATTGGAAAAATCTGGAATTTGGTCAGTAATTAGTATATGATAAAACATGACTCCTGTCCAAAATTCATAAAAGTTGGAGTTGTCTAAGTAGGTGTTTGCTATTTTTTCGTGTCTACATGGTTAGTAGGACTCAGTTAGGACACCTGTTTTTGCGGTTCTTGCGGATTTAGCCGTACCTTGGTAGCACTGAGTTGCTAGCCACACTTTACTTGCATTTGGCTGCTGGCCTTTGATAGAATTTGGATGTTAACCGTACTTTTTGGTTTTTGTTGACTATGTCACACTTATCACCGACGTTGTTCAGGTGAGTTTCGCGGCCCCACTTTTCAATTTTTACTGTTTTACGGGGGAAAAGTTGTTTCACTCTACACGTTGTTACTTGGGATTAGGATTACCTGGGTTTACTTATGGATGTATTAATTTCCCACTTTAACGCAATCAATTAACTTGGATAGTCGGTGGGAATTATGAATAGTACTATTTGGGTTGACACCCCCGTCCAGGGTTGGTCGCGCCAACCAGACTTGTAGGGTCATTTGGGCGCATAATTAGCCATAGTAGGTGTTCACATTCGACACATGGATACAGGGGCAACAACTAGTCTGACGGTTTTGATTGTGGCTCAGGGTATTTATATCTTAACACGTGTACTTGATCATCTGCGGATGGTTACTATTACATTTTGAAATTTATTTACTTACTTTTTATAGAGTCGCAAAACCTGCGTCCTCACCAACTATTTTTATAGTTGACCCGTTTTCGAAACATGATTTTCAGGTAAACAGTTATGGGGATAACGAGCTTTAAACGGCTTGCTTTTGGGAAGAGTTATTATTATGTACTTTTGGTTGTAGTTGGCATTTTAGACCCTTTGTATTGATTCAAGATTTTCATGTATTCGTACATTCGTTAGAAGCATGTAGTATGGTTCAATGTAATGCACAACTTTCCTTTTAGTTTCTCTTGTACTTGTGTTCAATGCGATATACCGGTTACATCCCGTACTTCCGCCTTGGTGGGGTGAGACAATTCGTATTCGTCATATATTGTAAAGTGGGGTGATTTTCCTTCCAGAGCAGTACCTCTGATGACGTCCAGACGGTCTATAAAAATAACTACTAAACCTAACCTAGACTCCTAAGTAATAAATGGAAAACCTATGAACTAAACCGCACTGACAAGCAAGTGTACCTATCGAGTGTAGCACGGCTTAACGGTAAACCGGAATATCGAACCCTATAGACACTATGATAACTCTATTAGACTCTGACTCGGACTAAAGATTGATTTGTTTTGGGGTTGACTACACTACTGAATTAATTAAAGAATGCAGAAAACTAAGGTCGGCTCAAACTATCAAGACAAAAGCTAAGGTAAAATCAAGAGATGGGAAGAATACCACCTAGGTCGGAATCCTACTCGCAAAGCACAACTTCTACCGGTTCTAGAAAACAATGATGGATTTGGGTTTCTAATGAAACAACGTTAGACAACCTAGTGGAAATCCCTAATCACTCTCAGGGTGTCACCAACTAAGGAACCTACAGATGTAATAACTCACCAGATTGTTGGATCACCTCTCGGGTATTTCCAACTATGATAAAGTACCATAATGGACAGATTACCTCTCAGTCTCACCGTCCACGATACAATCGAAGATTGCACGGGGTATTCTCAGGATAACAACTATGATTTGACCTAGCAACAATCACTAGACACCTAATACTAACGCCCTCTCAGACTGTTAACACTCGGATTCCTAATGGCGAAGACTAGACAACTACTTCTCACCTCTCGGGTATTGAACTAGGACACACATTCAACTCTAATCAGCAATCAACTAACGTTCTTATGGATCACTACGTCTAGTAAATCACTCAGGTCATCAACAGCAAGCAAACAATCTAAACATGCATCCATTTATGAAAGACATTCAACAACCTAACATGAAGAACATTAATCAACTCAAAACCAGAATTAAGCATGCACTAACATCATAATAATTATACCAAGATCTTTTACAAAATCATAAAATCATCATTCGAATCCAAAGACCGATAAAAATCAATACTTTACGAAGCATTCATCATAAGACCCTGGCAGTATCAGAGATTTAGCCAACACACATGCTTAGAACATTCAAAACAGAAGTAATAGACATAGTAATGGTTTCAATCAGACAAATCAAGAACAAACGAAAGAGAATTGAAACTCGGAGAAGCTATCTAACCACCACGGATTCAAAAGCTCCAAACTTTGACTCTAATCAGCTTCCAAACCCTCATAATCGCCCTCAACTCTGCTCTGGACGGCAATAATTCTGAACTCTCCTACTTATTGCATTCAAATTCTATATAATTCGAATTTAGGGTTTTTCACGGATTTGGAGTCGCCTCGCGTACCGCAAGAAACATTGGCCAGTCCCTCGCATACCGCGAGGGACAATTTAGTCGGGCCTGTTTTTTATTTCCCTCGCGTACCGCGAGAGGTGAGCTTCTGATATTCGCGTACCGTGAAGGACCCTTTTTCAACATTTTTTTACTTTTGTTCTTCGTGCTTCATTCTCGTGCTAGGTTTCTTTCGGTTTTCACTTGTATTCATCATAAGCACCTGATAACATAACAAAGACTCAAAACGAAACAAAAACGACTCAAAACAAATACAAAACTAACTAAAACGACACGAAAACCTAGGAATAAAGATGTGTGCTTTGCACTACATCAAACATCCCCACACTTAACCTTTTTTCGTCCTAGTAAAAGTCTGCAATGGAATCATAACTAAGATCTAACTTTATAAACATCATTTAGCAATTAGTTAAACATACTCACGCGTTAAGAAGCAATAATCAGTATTTATGTCTAATTAAACCCAAGCACCAACTATCTAGCCCCCGTGATTTTTTTCTAATTCCAATTTATACAACACATAATCAATCTATGTGACTCACACTTAGAAGCTACAGCTCTACCTAATCCCGTCTCACGGTCATGTCTAGGCAAGGGTTAAACCATATAGATTTGCCCACCATGTTAAACTAATATTTACATGTTTTAGAAATTAAGATGAAATGAATGAATGGAATGAGTATTATTAACTGTATATGAATCAACCTCACCTAGAGGTGCATCTCCTAAGTCACTATCCCAGAATGTAGCACATAGGCTGCAGTCTATCGATTAAGCACAAAAGCATCTAACTTAGAGGCGTATCCATCGAGTCACTATCCCCGTGGGTAACACATAAATCAGAACTTATTTATCCAAAACACTGATCACTCAAATCCCAACCCATGGGTGTATCAACCAAGTCGCTATCCCGGAAGGTAACACTTAGGTCAAGACTCAAGCTTTCAGTTTATTAATTACACTCATTATTAGATGAAATATGGATGCGGGCGCCACCAAACTCGGATTTATTCTCATAAAAAGCGAATGGTGTGCCAATCAATTTCAAAACCTCTAAATTTTAACTTAACGTGGTGCCTATCACCCTATATTGACAGTTTCAGTATTACCATTATCCTAAGATGAGTACCCACAAGATTTCATGATTTTTATTACGTGATTAATCCTAAGTAACACTCACAGGCTATTTAAGCTATGCAAGCTGGCTAGGTCTACCAAAACATCACTAATTAGACGTGTTTTCTATTATCTTATATCATTTAAACTCACAAAGTAGATCCAGTTGTACTATCATTTTTCATTTATGATGCAAAACTTATATTTTCAAAGGACATTTTTTCAAATTTCAATTTTTTTTAAATTTTTTGTATTTCTGAATTTTTATAAAAGACGCAAACTAGAATAGACACTACACTTGAAAGACACATTGTCCTCAATGTGAAGCAAGACACAACTAAACATAAAAATGCAAAAATAAAAGCAGGAAACGACTTAGCTGGTTATGTAGATGCAAATCAAATGCGCATCTTCATTCTTCCTTGTGTGCACCGTATAGCATTTTGGTCGTGGTTGCACACACTGTTTGGTTGCCTTTACAAAGTAATATAAGCATCGGTCCTGCCGAATGGAGATTGAGTAGGGGCAAGACGAACAATACCTGCAAAATAAAACTCACAACAAACTCGCAGCATTAAACTGACTCAAGTAAAAGACTCAAACTGACTCTGGATGGAATGCAAGGGCACGTACCCGATGGGTGACAAACACATAGACATGAATGCCACAGCAAGGTGGATCATCGGTTACGAACAGTCCCCGAGTTTCCCATGGTTGTGGTGGTCAGTGAATGATATGATATGGATGATGGTAATGGATGATGTTGGTGATGGTGTTATGATACGGTGGGTGGTTGTGGTGGACATGATGGATAATTGATGGATGAGATTGGGTGGTGGACGGTGTTGGTGACGGTAATGGGAAATCATGGGAAAACAGGAACCAGGGCAAATCAGGGAAGGCTTCGCGTACCGCGAGGGAATGAGTATTAGGTCGGCTGACTCTTTTGTCCCTCGCGTACCGTGAGGGAATCCCTTTCCTTCTTTGCGTAACGCGAGGGGACTACATTCACAAAAAGTTAAGAAATTTTTCATAATTTATACTTAGAAAAATTTTGTCAATTTAAAAATCATTTTCACCTAAACTTTTTAAAACCCTGTCCCAAGCATAAAAACATATGTAACCATACCTGGAACTTCGTTCCCATAATTTCCCGTGCCAAATCAAGCGCGAATCCTTGCAAAACACGACACAAACAAAACACACAATACCGAAAAACACAGAAAAAGACACGGAATCAAATCAAAGAAGCACACAAATCTACATCCCAGGCACTTGCCCAGGATTCAAACAAGCCTATCAGGAGGCTTCTCTTTGATCCTGACCGGAACCTCATTCACCCTGCGCGGCCTACCGGTGTTCCACATCAACACAATCATACTGCCCCCAAACAATGAACTCATTTTACATGTAGCATTCAAATCTTTCCACCATAGCTTATACCTACCCGACCCGATGATAATATGAAACATATAGCCAAGCAAGTTATCACTCTTACACATCCCCACACTTGGGGTTTGCACTACCCTCAACCTAGATGAATCTATTAACGCACGGGTTCTCTTACGGGGTAGCCTAGACCTAGGGAGACTGATACTAGGGGTAGGATCAACACTCACCCTCTCATAATGCACAATGATGATGGGCAAAGGTTCAGGTATGGGTATTTCTAACATTGTAATCCCTAAACTTTCACTGGGACCATCGGGATCCTCAACACTCTCATCTAACTTCCCCACACTTGGGGTTGTGCCTATGATCTCATCTAACTCTGCCATCATCTTCAGCAGATCATCAGGCACATCATCGTCGTATTCATCCGGCTCTTCTAATAATCTCTCTAACTCTACCGCCCACACAGATGTTTCTTCTAAATTAGGGCGGGCTAAAACTGGATCAGAGTCCTGATGGTAGTCCATGAAGGCATCAAGCATGCACACGGAGTGCCTATGCTTGTCAACATCCTTCACGGACTGTGTGGCATCAAAGGTAACAGACTCATCCCCCAAACGAAGTGTAAGTTTCCCGTCAAAGACATCGATCATTGCCTTGGCGGTTCGCAAAAAAGGGCGCCCGAGGATGAGTGGGACTCTATCATCCACTTCCATATCCAGAATAACAAAGTCCATGGGGAAAACAAATTTGCCTACTTTAACCAGAAGATTTTCCACAATTCCCTGTGGATACTTGACTGAACGGTCAGCCAAGGAGATGCTCATGTGCATCGGTTGCGGTTCACTTAGGTCTAGCTGCTTATATAAGGAATAGGGCATCATATTGATGCTAGCACCTAGGTCGGCCAACGCGTGGTGCAGGGGCAAACTGCCTAGGAGACATGGGATTAATGCTAGCACCTAATTTATTATTATTTATAGTCTATACCCCTAAACATTCATAATGGTTTCAAAGTACCAAGAGATTTATATATATGAAGTACCAGCTGCGTATCCACCACCCATTGGATACGTCGTGACTACTACATTATTCTCGTTTAGTATTTAGACTAATCTGTCATTACCCCGTACCCTTATCATATCACATATCACATAACACGTATCATTTAGACACATAATTCACGTATTTATGTCTAGGGTACGGGTCCAGTGTACTTACATTATCCTCGAGTAGTTCCTAAGTTCGTTCCTTGTCTAAAAGTTTCTCCGAACTTGAACTGTACTTTCAGTGTCCCGCACTTGTAACCTCCGCGTTCGTAACCGTAATGCTTGCCCTGCCTCGGTTTGCGTGTTTAGGTATATAGTGGTGTTGTGTTGTTGTTTCCATTTGAACAACAACAACCATCTATTTATAGGGTTGGAACACCACCCGTAGCGGACCGTTATGCTGGGCGATAGCGGTCCGCTACCGCCTCAAATCAGTTGTCTTGTGTGTGACACACATAGCGGACCGTTTGCGGCTGGCATAGCGGTCCGCTATCCATTTTGCGACGCGGCGGACCGTTATGGACCTGATAGCGGTCTGACATAGGGCTGAGTTAGCAAAACCTGTTTCCCCTACGTATCATTCCCTCATGATTTCCTTAACCTGCACATAGCGGACCGTTATGGATCTGATAGGGTCCGATATCCATCCATTTTTCATATTTTTTCACTTTTAGTCCTCCGGCTTCGGGGCAATTGCACTTTAGCCCCTGGACTTTTATTTAAAATTTGGGGTGTTACAAATACATACACAATCATTTTATTCACTACACAAAAAAATACATTATTTCTAAATATAAACCATTTCTTTTGTATCCACTCAACCAAAATATGAATCGTACGTTATACTTCCCACCCGAATCATCCGAAGAATCGCTCGACTTCGTGTTAGGCGGCGATGGTATGCAATTTCTATGTGATATTGTCGCCCAAGCCGAAAAGGAAGACACAACTACATCATCAAGGACGTATGAATGCCGTGATCGTGAACAGGCTCTACAGATTCTAAAAAGAGATTATTTTGACGAAAACTCAACACACCGGGAAGCGACGTTTCGAGATAGATTTCGGATGTCGAAGAGGTTATTTTTAAAAATATTTGGCGACGTAGAGGCTAGGTTTGAAAATTTTCAAGAGGGTGAAGATGCTAGGAACAAGAAGAGTTTCACGGCATTACAAAAATGCACATCGGCGATTAAACAGCTCGCAACAGGCAATCCTCCTAACGAATTCGACGACTATTTAAGTATGGCTAGGAGAACCTCAAGTGAATGTATAGAGTATTTTTTTAATACCATTATTCAAATATACGGAAAAGAGTTCTTACGCAGACCGACAACCCACGACGTTGCACTTTTGTACAACGTGCATGAAGTAAAACATGGTATTCCGGGTATGGTCGGCAGCATCGATTGTACACATTTTTGTTTGGCGAAATATGAGAGGTGGTGTGCACAAAATAGTTTGAATTAAATGACTCAAAACAAGCTAAATAAAACACTAAGTAATACTCTAGACTCTCTAAACAACTAAACTACCGACAGGCAAGTGAACCTATCGAATGTAGTAAAGCCTAAGTAAGTCCGGATATCGAACCCAAAGGACCTCTACAGAAAACACTAACTAGAAACCGAAAGACTTATCTATACAAAATTGCTTAAATAAAATAAAAATAAAGAAGGGGGGTTTGCTAATAAGAACTAAGAATAACTTAAAAGAAGGACCAAAGAGAAGACTACGAATGCAAAAGAAAGTTGAAACGAGAATCAGACGGAGAAAGAACACTACCTAGGCTCGAATCCTACACATGCTTGACAAAGGTTCTATCGATAAGGGAACTGACGTGATACCAGGATCTTAAAATACTAAACTCAAAGGAAACCTAGAGCACCCTCGACCCTTCTCAAGGATTGTCAACCAAGAAACCTAAAAGCCGTTAAACCACCGGTTAGATGGATTTCCCTCACAGGTCCTCCAATTTACTCAAGAAGTATCCGCTAGACAATCTACCTCACAGCGCGAAAGTCTCAATACACCTACGTGCAAGGGATAACTAGGATTTTCCTATTGGATTCGGTAAACACATATATGAGACAAACTAGCAAGATCTTCTCACAAAGCCTCTAAACTAGCAATCTAACACCCTAGACAAACCGACAATCTCTCACCTCACAGCTATCGAGATTGGTTGCACATCTAAACTATCTATATCAAGAAGATTACCCTATGGTGAACTCGTACGCAGTTAACCACCCACTAATCAAAGACACACAGTAATTGATCTAGCATGCACCTATTACATGAAAGACATTCACCAAGGCACACGAGGAGTAAATCATCAATCCATAAACAATCATAGACACACATAAAACATCCAATAATCCAAACCAAGTTTGTTACATCATGAGTTCATCACATGCAAATCATCCAAAACCGGATAAAACCTAATGTCAATCATATGTATTCATCAACACCTAGGTAGTTCTAAGAGTTTAGCCACTAAACATGACAAAAACCATAGTTAGCATCAATTCGAAGCTCAAAAGAAACATGAGAATTGAAGATAAACAAGGAAAAACACAACCGAATGATTAACCCCTGATGGAATGCGATCATGATGCCTTTAATCTTCAACCCGAGCCTCTAAAGCTCTGAAATCAACCCTTTTTCGTCTCTCCTTTTCGCCTGTAGCCGCTCCTTGATTCTGTGTCTCCTCTAGGGTTTCTAATTTTTGGGGTTTTAAAACAATTTCTGCGAAAAACCACCCGTCGCGTAGCGCGACGGGATCTTGCACACTCCTCGCGTAGCGCGAGGGCCCCAGAAAAGACAAAACAGTCGGGCAATCATTAAAAGGGCAATTCTGACATTTTTCAATCCTCGCGTAGCGCGAGGGACTTCCAATACCTGTCGCGCTACGCGACAGGGGTAAAAATCCAGAAACTATCTTCTTTCTTATCCACAGCCCTCTCGCACGAACCGGAAACTCGTTCTTCTTCGTTTTCAATCATATCCGCTTCCTTTGTGACCTAACAACCATAAGATATAGAAATATTAAGTACAAGCAGTTATAGAAGAAAACCGAAGCAAAACAAACACAAAGTGGGAATAAAATTGACAGTAAAATGCATGTATTTTGCAATACATCACATCCCCTCACTTATCTTTTTTTTCATCCTCGAAAAATTATGCAAAACATGATCATAATCAAGCACAAGGTCTTCAACATTTTATGGGTTATCTTATTAGACACGAAAACACAAAAACCGCGATTGTCGCTATGTTTGTCTTTCTAAACCCAACCACCAACGGATTTTCCCCAATCATATTTCGTTATCTTCAAGTGAACACTAGGTCTAGGGTCTCACACTAAGGTATCCACAGTTCTACCTAATCCCATCTCAAGTTTTCGAAGCACAGATTAAATCATTTGTTTCATGATTTTTCTTCCACTGTAACCCAATACCCAGATGTATTTAAATTAACTAATGATGGATGGATGCATAAATATATATTTCTTTTTTCTTTTTTTTTTGCAATATATATATTTTTTTTTTGCATCTTTTTTTTTTTTAATCATGTTGAGCTTTATATAACATAATTGTAACCTTAACTCAGAGGTATTGCCAACCAAGTCGCCATCCCAGCGGGCAACACATAAGCTTTAGGTTATAATATTTAAAGCACTTAGCCCATGGGTGTATCCACCAAGTCACCATCCCAGTGGGAAACACATAGGCTTCGTTCTTAAGTTATTTTTAAGCTCACGCAATGATACGATGGAATTTCCTAAAGCGCCACCAGTCCCGGATTTATTCTCATAAAAAGGTAAGGTGTGCTAACTAATCTGCTAATCTTAAATACATACGGGTTTTAACCTACAGTGGTACCTCTTATACTATTCGACAATTTCGGCTTCACCGCTTCTCCTAAGATGAGAACCCACGGATGTTGTGATTTAAGGTGCAGTGTATTATAAATACTCCTAGGGCTTTTTACCGTCAGTTGGGCCTACCAGACATATCCCGAGTTAAGTGTGTAATCTGATTTTTAATGTCTTATAAATATTAAATGAAAACCATGGCCCAATTTCCTATCATCTCCTGCTTTTAAATGCAATCATCAAGTTTCTTAGACATTTTTTTTTCAAGAACATAAATAAATAGATAAAATTTAAACTAACTAAATGCACTCAAAGTTAACTAGACTCAATAAAAAAAATAACTAAACGACAGTGTCCCATCCCCACACTTAAACTTTGCATTGTCCTCAATGCAGGAATGGAAACACGACTCAAAAACAAAAACAGGGAAAAGAAAAAGAAAATGGAAAAGACTTAGCTGGTATTTTGGCGGGTCAATATGCTCCAAACATGCAGCAGCTCCCAAAGCCTTGTTGAGGATTCAGCATCCCCACACTTCGCTCTCGTTGTGTTCTCGCTACTAATTTTTTTTTTCTTTTTTTTTTTCGCGTAGCGCGACGGGGGACGAGCAAATCGTCGCGTAGCGCGAGGGGTGGAATTTGACAGAAAGTTTCGAATTTTTCCAACACTTAGTCAAATTTCTCACCCCTTATTTCCCAAACCTTCCAACCACCATTTACAAAAACAAACATACCTGGGGACCCGCATTCTGCTGCTAAAAGCTCTTCCAAAAATCAATTATAATCCCTGCATGCAAACATCAAAACACAAAACACAAAACACACAACCGAAAAATAAACAACTAACGCAACCTAAACCACTCTACAAACTCTACACTTGGGGATTCCACCCAAGACACTCACAAACCACACTATGTGGGAGGATCAATGGAGAATTCCTCCCATTCGCTCGAAAATGAGCCACTTTCACCTGCCTCCCACATCTCACCACCTACAGCCTTCATCATCACCTCCGGCTTTTTCTTAACATCCCTACACTTGGGGTTATCAACACTATCACCACTCCCTCCTAGGTTAATAGATTTGGCAACCACAAAAGTGACCGTCTCGTCACCGACCCTAAGTGTGAGCTTTCCGTCAAAAACATCAATGACGACCTTGGCGGTGCGAAGGAACGGACGTCCTAAGATGATGGAAACAGTGGTATCCGCCTCCATATCCATAACCACAAAGTCCACAGGGAAAACAAATTTATCAACTTTCACAAGCACGTTTTCCAAAATTCCCCGTGGACATTTTATCGACCGGTCCGCTAGGGAGAGTGTCATGCGCGTTGGAGCTAGTTCACCGAGTGCTAGCTTCTCATAGAGAGAATAAGGCATCAGATTGATGCTAGCACCGGAATCCGCTAACGCGTGACTACGAACATCGCCACCAAACAAACACGGGATTGTGAAAATACCCGGGTCTGTCAGTTTCTCCGGTAGCGTGTTTGTTATCACTGCAGAACACTCCCTACTTAAAGGAACCTCATTCAACTTACCCAACCGGTCCTTCCCCTTCAAAAGATCTTTCAAAAACTTAGCGTATTTAGGCATACGCTGAAGGGCGTCAATGAATGGGAGATTGATCTTCAGTTGTTTAAACATATCAAGAAAATGCCCGTATTCCTTAGCATGCTTTTGATTAGCAAGACGCTCAGTATAAGGAATACGGGCTAGATCAATCTCGTGGGTGGGCCTAACATCAATCGGCTTCATTTCAACAGACTTAACAACTAGAGACTCACTGTTTGGTGCGGTACTTGCTGGGACTTGTCTCGAATGCACCCTCCCAGGAGTCTCTCTCTACCTCATCATCAACCGGTTCTTTCTCAACCTCCACCGGTGAACTCAAAAGCTCTCCACCTCTACCACTACGGGTGGTGACCGCATTCACGTGGGCGTTTGGGTTGGGTTGGGTACCACTCGGAAACTGGCCTTCCGCCCTTTTATCCAAACGCTTAGCAATGTCACCAACCGTACGCTGCAAATCTAGGAAAGCGGACTGCTGGTTCTTAAGAAGGATGTCATGCTCATGAAGGATTTTCTGAGTCGATGCATCCTTTGCCACTAACTGCGTCAGCAGTTCCTCAATCCTACCTAGGTTACTGGCACCGCCTCCAACCGAGGTACTCCCAGAATTACTACCCGAAGACTGACCACCCTGCCCCTGGTTCTGAGGAAAATTGGAATGGAAACCAGGGGGATTACCGGAAGACCTGAAGCTGGGATTTTGATGATTTCCCCAATTGGGGTTATAAGAATTCCCTTATCGGTTTTGACCTCCCACATAACCGACTTGCTCTTGATTCAGCACAGGGCACTCAACAGTAGCATGATCGCCACGACACACCTCACATCGCGCCACCCTCATCTTCAGCTCCTTCACATCTTTCGCCAGAGCCTCAAGCGCAACAGCTACACTAGTGTCCACATTGACGTGGTGAACACCCCTCGAAGATGAGGAGGTACTAGTGCTAGGACTTGAATTCCTAGTAACAGACCGCTGCTCGTATTCCGCCTGGGCGAAGCTCTCAAACATATCATTGCATTCGGCCACATTCCTTTTACCCATAAGGTGGCCTCCTGCAGAAGTATCAAAGCGCGCACGAGTCTCATAAGTGAGCCCGTTGTAGAATTTCTCTACAAGGGCCCAGTCAGACAGACCATGTTGGGAGCAACGACTGAGCAGATTTTGGAACCGCTCCCAAGCCATATAATAGGGCTCATCGGGCGGCATTCTAAAAGAATGAATCTCATCGCGCAACCGGGCAGCCTTCGCGGGTGGAAAATATTTATTTAGAAAAGCATCGCGTAGGCCGGCCCAAGTGGTGAATGTGCCCGGAGGGTGCGAGTCGAGCCAAGTGGCGGCTCTTCCCGCAAGGGAGAATGGAAAAAGATGGAGAAAAATCGCATCATCTGTGGCACCTTGAAGATTAAAAGTACCACAGATGCGGGTCAAGTGGGCGATGTGAACGGGAGCATCCTCATCATCACGACCATTGAATTGGCAATTATTAATTGCGGTCATGATGTATGAGGGTATTTGCCAAGAATTTTCATTAGTTATGTTTGGCACAGTAATGGGGTTATTAATCCCCGTGAATCCCGCAGTAGACTGCTGATGAACAGTGCGACGGTTCGCCATGTCGGGATGAAAAGGTGGTGGGCTAGATGGAGTGGATGAATTAGATAAGGGGGAAGAAACAGAACTGGGGGAACTGGTGGAAGAAGAAGGAGAAGATAAAGAAACACTTACCTCGCTGTGGGATGCCTCTGAGTATTCCCTGGAGTCGCTTTGCGAATCCAAAGAAATAGCAGGTGGCGGTCCTTGCGAGCGCAAGTGGGGCATAAACTGCACAGAAAAACAAGAAGATAAAGTGAGAAAACAAATAACAAAATAAAGTAAGAAAGATATTTATAAAGAAATAAAAACAAGAACAAATAAACTCAAATAAAAAAAACAGATAAGTAATTCAGAACTAATCAGCGCAATCGACTCAGAGGTCCCCGGCAACGGCGCCAAAAACTTGATGTGCACAAAGTAGTTTGAATTAAATGACTCAAAACAAGCTAAATAAAACACTAAGTAATACTCTAGACTCTCTAAACAACTAAACTACCGACAGGCAAGTGAACCTATCGAATGTAGTAAAGCCTAAGTAAGTCCGGATATCGAACCCAAAGGACCTCTACAGAAAACACTAACTAGAAACTGAAAGACTTATCCATACAAAATTGCTTAAATAAAATAAAAATAAAGAAGGGGGGGTTTGCTAATAAGAACTAAGAATAACTTAAAAGAAGGACCAAAGAGAAGACTACGAATGCAAAAGAAAGTTGAAACGAGAATCAGACGGAGAAAGAACACTACCTAGGCTCGAATCCTACACATGCTTGACAAAGGTTCTATCGATAAGGGAACTGACGTGATACCAGGATCTTAAAATACTAAACTCAAAGGAAACCTAGAGCACCCTCGACCCTTCTCAAGGATTGTCAACCAAGAAACCTAAAAGCCGTTAAACCACCGGTTAGATGGATTTCCCTCACAGGTCCTCCAATTTACTCAAGAAGTATCCGCTAGACAATCTACCTCACAGCGCGAAAGTCTCAATACACCTACGTGCAAGGGATAACTAGGATTTTCCTATTGGATTCGGTAAACACATATATGAGACAAACTAGCAAGATCTTCTCACAAAGCCTCTAAACTAGCAATCTAACACCCTAGACAAACCGACAATCTCTCACCTCACAGCTATCGAGATTGGTTGCACATCTAAACTATCTATATCAAGAAGATTACCCTATGGTGAACTCGTACGCAGTTAACCACCCACTAATCAAAGACACACAGTAATTGATCTAGCATGCACCTATTACATGAAAGACATTCACCAAGGCACACGAGGAGTAAATCATCAATCCATAAACAATCATAGACACACATAAAACATCCAATAATCCAAACCAAGTTTGTTACATCATGAGTTCATCACATGCAAATCATCCAAAACCGGATAAAACCTAATGTCAATCATATGTATTCATCAACACCTAGGTAGTTCTAAGAGTTTAGCCACTAAACATGACAAAAAGCATAGTTAGCATCAATTTGAAGCTCAAAAGAAACATGGGAATTGAAGATAAACAAGGAAAAACACAACCGAATGATTAACCCCTGATGGAATGCGATCCTGATGCCTTTAATCTTCAACCCGAGCCTCTAAAGCTCTGAAATCAACCCTTTTTCGTCTCTCCTTTTCGCCTGCAGCCGCTCCTTGATTCTGTGTCTCCTCTAGGGTTTCTAATTTTTGGGGTTTTAAAACAATTTCTGCGAAAAACCACCCGTCGCGTAGCGCGACGGGATCTTGCACACTCCTCGCGTAGCGCGAGGGCCCCAGAAAAGACAAAACAGTCGGGCAATCATTAAAAGGGCAATTCTGACATTTTCCAATCCTCGCGTAGCGCGAGGGACTTCCAATACCTGTCGCGCTACGCGACAGGGGTAAAAATCCAGAAACTATCTTCTTTCTTATCCACAGCCCTCTAGCACGAACCGGAAACTCGTTCTTCTTCGTTTTCAATCATATCCGCTTCCTTTGTGACCTAACAACCATAAGATATAGAAATATTAAGTACAAGCAGTTATAGAAGAAAACCGAAGCAAAACAAACACAAAGTGGGAATAAAATTGACAGTAAAATGCATGTATTTTGCAATACGTCAAGAGGCGATCACCAATACCCGACGTTCATGTTAGAAGCGGTGGCTTCAAATGATTTGTGGTTTTGGCATGCGTTTTGTGGTACACCCGGCTCTAACAACGGCATAAATGTTCTCCAACAATCGTCACTTTTTAGCAACGAGGAGCTTGGAACCGCACCTAAGTGTCCATTTGTAGTCAATGGTCGACTATACAAACGTGGTCTACGTTTTTTAAATCGTTCCTATATCCAACAATCCCTAAAGAAAAGGCATTCAAGAAGGTGCAAGAGTCGGCAGCTAACCACCCACTAATCAAAGACACACAGTAATTGATCTAGCATGCACCTATTACATGAAAGACATTCACCAAGGCACACGAGGAGTAAATCATCAATCCATAAACAATCATAGACACACATAAAACATCCAATAATCCAAACCAAGTTTGTTACATCATGAGTTCATCACATGCAAATCATCCAAAACCGGATAAAACCTAATGTCAATCATATGTATTCATCAACACCTAGGTAGTTCTAAGAGTTTAGCCACTAAACATGACAAAAAGCATAGTTAGCATCAATTTGAAGCTCAAAAGAAACATGGGAATTGAAGATAAACAAGGAAAAACACAACCGAATGATTAACCCCTGATGGAATGCGATCCTGATGCCTTTAATCTTCAACCCGAGCCTCTAAAGCTCTGAAATCAACCCTTTTTCGTCTCTCCTTTTCGCCTGCAGCCGCTCCTTGATTCTGTGTCTCCTCTAGGGTTTCTAATTTTTGGGGTTTTAAAACAATTTCTGCGAAAAACCACCCGTCGCGTAGCGCGACGGGATCTTGCACACTCCTCGCGTAGCGCGAGGGCCCCAGAAAAGACAAAACAGTCGGGCAATCATTAAAAGGGCAATTCTGACATTTTCCAATCCTCGCGTAGCGCGAGGGACTTCCAATACCTGTCGCGCTACGCGACAGGGGTAAAAATCCAGAAACTATCTTCTTTCTTATCCACAGCCCTCTAGCACGAACCGGAAACTCGTTCTTCTTCGTTTTCAATCATATCCGCTTCCTTTGTGACCTAACAACCATAAGATATAGAAATATTAAGTACAAGCAGTTATAGAAGAAAACCGAAGCAAAACAAACACAAAGTGGGAATAAAATTGACAGTAAAATGCATGTATTTTGCAATACGTCAAGAGGCGATCACCAATACCCGACGTTCATATTAGAAGCGGTGGCTTCAAATGATTTGTGGTTTTGGCATGCGTTTTGTGGTACATCCGGCTCTAACAACGGCATAAATGTTCTCCAACAATCGTCACTTTTTAGCAACGAGGAGCTTGGAACCGCACCTAAGTGTCCATTTGTAGTCAATGGTCGACTATACAAACGTGGTCTACGTTTTTTAAATCGTTCCTATATCCAACAATCCCTAAAGAAAAGGCATTCAAGAAGGTGCAAGAGTCGACAAGAAAAGATGTTGAGAGAGATTTCAGTGTGTTAAAAGGGAAATGGGGTATACTTCGTCGACCAAACCGGCGTTTAAAATTGGCGAAGATTAGGAACGAGTTATATACGTGCATGATATTGCACAATATGATCTTAAAGGACGACGGGAACGCAATATCACCTGTCTACATACGGGATCCTTCAGTCGAACCAGTTATTGACGATAACGTCCTTTCGGAGTTGCACGATGTAGCTACCCATATTAGTCTTCGATTTGATATCGTGGAACATATTGCGAGAAACACCACGGATTTGGACGAAGACGAAAACTAGATGAATTTTTATTTAATATTTACTTTTTTGTATTATCTTTTTATTTATCGTCATGTATTTTTAATTAATTAATTAAGTTTTTAATTTTTTAATTTGGTCATTAATTTGTTTGAATAAAAAAATAAGAGGGTTAAAGGGTACCACTTCTACCTTAGAGTGTAGTTTTGAAGGGTAGTTTGTCAAAATAATGTGGCATCTTGTGATTGGTGAGTTTGGGAGGATACTTTGAAGTGGGAGAGTATCACTCCCACCTCCCTAAAGTCTTTACCGGAGAGAAATTGAGTTCAATTAGAAAACAATTTGGGCTTTTTTAATATAAGAATTTATAAAAAAAGCTTTTTTATTATTTATCTTTTGTTTAATGTTTTTATTTCTCTATAAAAAAGTAATTATTATAATTCAATCTTGAAACAACTTTTTATAAAGTTATTTTTATTTTAGTTTTCTTAATATTCTAATATCTTTATACTTTTTGAGCTATAACTTTTAAAATATGATGTTTTTTTAAAGTTTCAGTTGTACTATTATAACATGCTTATTATTATGTATGCTTCAATATAAATTTCTTTCAAAACCAAGTCTCATTAAAATGTAACAGACATCGAAGCACGGACGTACATGATGTCAAAGTTGCTTCCATGTGTCGTTTTTATTAAAATTTTACTGAACATTCTTATTTTTATCAACATTTATACGTTAATATTTCTGAGGGGTTAATATTAGTGAATAATTGTACATGTTGTCAAGACCGAGCATTAAGCATTAATGCACCTCAACCCTCGTGGCTCTTCGAAGACTTTGATTTTTTAACTGTTTTTTTAAGTTTAGAAGACATTTGGTGTCCTTTTTTTCGTATTCAAAAACTTTGATTTATTTAACGGTTTAGTTTTCCTATTTTTTTTATAAAATTTGAAGCCGTTTAGCGTATATTGTTTAACGTGTCGTAATACGCAACGGCCGCAACGTGCCAGGTAAATGACTAGTTATAGACAATTCTTGTAATATTGTAGATGCATTTTTCATAACTTTATATATACTTCATAAGTGATTTCAAAAACGTATGATAAACATATCTATCTCATCCCACAAGCGTCATTAGACTTTCTCAACATCAACAACTTTCATTCTCTACAATCATAATATGAATTATGGGAGGTTCAAATAAAAAGTGATATTTCGCTAAAAAACCTAAGGATTTTATAAAAACCTTAAGAAACGATATCAAACGAACTCCGGTTGAGCTCATTTCAGCGGCGTTGGAACCGTCTCGTCGAACTCTATCATCTTAACTTTTAGGGTTTAGATTTTAGCGTTGAATTTTATGTTTTTAGCCTTAGGATTTAGGTTTTTTTTTGTGGGGTGGGGGGTTTAGGTTTTTGGTGGTGAGGTTTTAGGCTTTTCGGGGTGGGGTTGGAGGGGGTTTAGGTTTTTAGGGGTGCGGGTGGAGGGAGGTTTAGGTTTTTGAGGCGGGTTAGGGTTCGATGAGACGGTTTCAACGCTGCTAAAATGAGCTCAATCGGAGTTCGTTTGACCCGCTTCTTAGCATTTCTTAATGAAAAACCATTTTTAGTTGAAACTTCCCTTATGAATTATAATGCATCCATGCATGCATTACATCTTTTATTATGTTCATGCGCCAAGCTCTTGTTAGTCTCGTAAAAATTCCCATCAAAGCTTGGAGAAAACCAATGGTTCTCTCAAACATCCTTCTTGCAAACTCATATCTTTGTTTAAATGCTATCCTCTTTGGGATTTGTGGATGTTTGAGAAGTTTTACTATTGTAGTTCATTCAGAATATATAACACGGCAAGATAGTATCCATGCGTATTATGTCTCAATTGCCATGAAATTTCATTTAGACATAGTCAGTGACAGATACAGAATTTTTTTATAGGATGGACAGATTACGGGTGAGGAAAAAATGAAATGACAATAAAAAAATATAGTTGATCAAATATTTAAACATAATAAAAAAATACATCAATTACAATTGTCCTCTACGTGTTTTCATCTTTCAGAAAACGCTCGATTACATCTTCATTAATAACATTGAGAAGTTCATTGGCCTATTAAAACCTACTATTATTTTGAACCGAACGATGGGCATTAGCCCACCCTTATTTGGTGTTGGATCCGCCTCTGGACATAGTACCATCAAAGACATGGTTGAATATTGGAGATTGGTTGAGCACGTTTTTACTTAAATACAAGTTTAATCACATGGTACAACTCTTTAAAAAATATGATTGAATTTTAAACCAACTTCTCCCCATGAATTTTATACGGCCATAACTTTTTCATATGTTAATATTAAAAAAAAATATATTACACCATAAAATCAAGCATTAATTCTCTTATTTGATTATTGTATTGTTGTAGTTTTTTTAATTCAAACAACTAACAATACATGATTATTCGTTTTAGCAGTGTCTGTGTTAGTGTGTTGTGTTTCCCGTCGCATCACACGGACACCCTTCTAGTTTTTTAAATGTATTTTATTTACAAATAAATAACTATTTAATAAAAATGATTTTTTTAATAAAATGTATGAGATTCAAAATGAAAATAAGAGAAAATAAAGAGAAAAAAATAATTAATTCAACCTTCTACAAACTCGACTGTTCACACGGACTTGGAGCCAAAAACCAGCCCACACATTACCATCGGAATCGGGCGTCCATGACTCCTCCACCCTTCCCACACCACGATTGTGGCCTCAAGAACATTTACATGGTGGATAGTATTTTGTAATCTACTCTAATAATTATTTATGCTTGTGTTTTTTAAATCATTCTATGTAAAAAAAAATTCTCATAATAGCTACTTTTATTAAAACTTCTATACATATTAAAGTAGATTTGAGGGAGGTAAAGATTATCGGATAGGTCAGTGGCCCTTCAGTGTTTCAAATTACAGTTAAAAAAAATCAAAGTGGATTTAACTCATAACTCTAATTAAAAGCTTCAAACACATTAGTTTCATTAAATATTCTTATAAATTGTGCAAAATCTTTCATAGTATCGCCCAATTCACACCCTTTGACTTCCGGCCGTTATCACTATAAACTTTAGTTCATTTTCCTAATATGTCTTTTCCTCCATTTTCTTAAAGTGCTTCCTTTTATCTTCGAACCTTTTTCCTAAATTTCCTAAAGGTACACCCACAAATGGACCCTTTTTTTTTAATTGAAAAGCAGACTTATATTAACCAGGCTAGAAGAATCTAGCAAGCAAACAAACTTACAAATGAAAACAACAAAACAGAAAACTAAAACAAAACAATAAGCACCCCTCAGAAATTAAAATAGCTCCAACTCTCCCAATCAATTACCCCAATCTCCCTTCTATTTTTCACCCATAAAAAGCTTGAACACTTAATATCTTCGAACAACCATCGAAGATAGGCCCATTTACCCCCAAAAAACTACCCCGTTCCTTGTTTTCCAAATACACTAAACTGCGGATAATACTACCACTTGAAAAGCTTTGTGTTTTTTAGAGGCCACAAAGTTAGCTTTGAAAAGTTCCAAGATGGACCCGTTTTGGACAAACTTATACCCCTAACATAACCAAGTCACTTAAACCATCATTTTATATGATTGGATTATGGCGATTAAATAATTAGTCTTAATGAAGATGCATCTTTTAGTTTCATACATGTTAAACAAAAGTAACTGGTGTTTAAATCTTACATGTGTATTTTACATGACTGTTTAAATACATAAAAATAAAGTTGCAAGAAAATAATGACATAGATATCTAAGTGGCTAGCTCGACCAATGAGTTGAGCTACGTTAATTGTCGAACAAGAATAACTTATTATTTCGATGCAAAATTGATAAGGAGTTGATCCAAGAGATAACAGACTCTTACTTGGACTAACATGTCAGAAAATACCCAAACATAAAATGATAAGAACTTGGGCTATGCGGGGAGTTATGCGGGGCCCATAAGTAGCAATCGAAAAGGGCTCGATGAGCCACATCACACTGTAAATGTCGAGGCGGTTTGGCCCAGCTGTTAGGCCCTAGATCCATCAATTAAGGCTCCGATTTCGTCATAGAATGCTTTCCCTAATTTTAGCAATTTTTGATTATTTCTTGTTTTTAATGTAAAAGCATAATCACTGATTGTCTTAGTTTACGTGTTCATTTATTTTCTTAATTTCTGTATTCAATTGACAGTTTGTAATTTTGAAAATTTGATGGTATTTTTGAAATTTTGAATTTGATGGTATTTTTGAAAATTAGAATCTATACTATCTAATAAATAAAGGTTTTTTCATGCCACGTGTCACCTCCACATTCATTCTTATTATTTTTTTCCCGTCTCTCTCTCTTATTAAATGCACCTCCATATTTTTTAACAAAAATATATATTTAAAGAAAGTATTAATTATACTAATAAAACATATTTATTTTAAATTATCCTTATATTAATAAAATAAAGCACATTTATTTTAAATTTTCTTTTATGAAAGTTTGAAATCTAATTATGTAACTTTTATTTTCAATCAAATTACATTAAATAGTACTTAATGTATTTTCGAAACCCAATTTAATATTAGTTTTAAATATTTTGAGTTTTATTTTGTATCCTTAAAATATGATACATTTTTACACCTATAAATATATATGAAAAGATTTAAAAATTTTATTTATTGATATTTTTCACCTCGTGTGTATACACGGGATCTAAACTAGTTTCTTATAAAAGGGACCATCAATGTAATGGTTTAAGCGGTCAATAATATATCAGTTTTTCTTCGAAAGATTGCCTATTTACAAACAAGGACTGAATTAGGGTAAAATTCAAATCAGGACTTCTTCTCATAGGTTGTCAACTAGATTGCTATCCAGACCATAATATTCCATACGAATCAAAGATTAAACCATATTGACAGCAAACTTTCACAACACTAACTCAAACGAATATAAACTCCATTCAACAAATTCAAAATAAAATAATTACATAAATGAACATAATTTATCTATACTATACAATAGATAAAGGTTTTTAATGGCACGTGTCGCCTCCATATTAATTTTCATCATTGATTTCCCGTCTCTCTTTTATTAGAGTAAATTACAGATATTATCATTTATATTTATACCATTTTTTATATATCGTTCTTTAGCAAAAAAAATTATCAAGTATCATCATTTATGTTTGAAACTCTTGCACCTCTTATCCTTCCCCCAAACGACGTTAACTTTTAAAGTTAAAACAGTCACGCGGACCTCATATGAGGGCAAAAAAGTCTTTTCACCCGAGTGAACCCTTCCCTTTGACTTCCCCCTTCTAATTTGACTAATTGAGTGGTGTCTAATTTCCCCCTTTTGATTCTGGAACCCTAATTTTTCGATTTCTATCGGATTTGTTTCTGGATATGAAATTTTGAATCGCTAATAGAAGATGGGATCTGAATTTTTGAATCGCTAATGCAAAGAGAAATTCTAGAATGTTTATAAATACTACAAGAGAATTAAAGATGGCCGGAGTTCAAAGTCCGACGGCAAAAACTACAAATTTTTTTACCAGTTAGCTCTGGAATCTGGCCCCGCCGCCGGAGTCGACGGCGGCCACTAGCAGCCGCCGCTATCTCTTCCACCGCCACCGCCGGTCGTTAACCACCACAAGCTTCTTCACCAATGCCGAATACATCTCCGGTTAGTATGATGGTGGTCGATCCGATCTCGGTTGCGGCGCCGGCGGTGGCAAGGCCGATGGTGAATATTAATAGGTTTCCGTTTTCGCTATTTAATGTGTCGCGTCTACGAATTCGAGTTCTTCGTCGATGTCTTCGGAGGATGAGCCGCATGAGCGGCGGCGGAGTCGGAAGAGGAAATGGAAGGAGTGTTTTGGGAGGTTGATGAAGGAGGTGGTTGAGAAACAGGAGGAGCTAGTGTGAAGTTTCTTGATACCTTGGAGAGACGCGAAAGTGATCGGATGGTGCGAGAAGAAGCTTGGGGTTTGCAGGAAATGGTGAAAGTGAAACGAGAACACAAATTTTTGGTGAAAAGACTCTTTTGCCCTCACGTGAGGTCCACGTGACAAGTTTTAACTTTAAAAGTTAACACCGTTTGAGGGAAAGGACAAGAGGTGCAATAGTTTTAAACATAAAGGATGATACCTGATAATTTTTTCGCTGAAGGACGATATCCGAAAAAAAGTATAAACATAAAGGACAATATCTGTAATTTACTCCTTTTATTAAGTACACATCTATCTTTTAATAATAATATATTTAAAAAAATTAATTATACTAATAAAACACATTTATTTTAAATTATCTTTTATCATAAGAAATTTTGAAATCTATCTATGTAACTTTATAGTAAATGAAAGTAAAATTACATTAAATAGTAATTAACGTATTTTCAAAACTCGATTATACATTAATTTTTTACATATTTTGAACTTTGTTTTTATCCTTAGTATATGTAAAACATTTTTACACATGTAAAACATATACATAAAGATTTAAAAAATTTATATATTGATATTTTTCACCACGTGTGTAATACACGGGTTGTAAGCTAGATATTATATATAAGAAGGTGAATAACAACTAGTTTTGATTGTGAAATTTAAGGATATTTAATTAGACATCTTAAATATTTATTTTATTCTTAATTTTAATTTTTTTTTGAACATTAACACCTATATTTTCTAGAATAAATATATCAAACTTACACCTTATAGGATTTAAACCTTCAAACTTTTAGTTGTCGAATACACTACTTACCATCAGATCGTCCACTTGAGGACCTTAGTTTTAATTATTAAATGTAATAACTTGGTACATAAATAATAGACTAGTCATATACTAATCACTAGGTAGTGGCAAAGCTTGAAAAAAAATACGGAGGGAGCCGTATTTTTTTTCCTATCAGGAGGCCGAAACTCAAAATCTACAAAAAAAAGTTACGATAAACTTTTAGATTTTAAATCAAGTTTGGCATATAAAACTCGGATTAAGCTTATTTATTTAGAAGGTACTCTTAGCCAATAATATTTCACCGATATTATTGGCATGTATCTTGTGCATATTATCATGTGAATATTATTGGCTAACGGGTACACTTTTTAGCTCGTTTTAAACTCAACTTAAATCAAGCTTTTAACATGTCCATAAACAAAGGTAAACTTAAAAATCACAATTTGAAAAGGTTTGAAAAATCAACAAATGCATTTCCGTAGTCCCATCAATCAAATATTCAAATCCATTGACCAAAATATCTAAAGTCGTCGCTAAACTTCGTCCCTACATTTCTGAATTATGTAATTAAGTGGCCCCAAATCTCTTGCTTCCACACACGTTCCAATCGAACCCAAAACCCATGACTCTTTGCACCTATTTAACCAACCCTCTACGGTTTAACAGATCTCGCAGTTTGTGTTTGATTCGTCTCTCAGGGGTCAATTTGGGGAAAAGTGGATGCGATGAACCTGGACGGAATTCGACCTAGATTTCTGTAAAGGGTACATTATTATACTCTTTTACTTACTTTTTCATCGTTTATTTTATGGGATTTATTATTATTTTAGGGTAACACATCAACCATTTGTGGTGCTTTACACAATCATCGTACATGTCTAAATGTAGGATTTTTTTAGAACGATTTCAAACCCGTTTTTCTGAACTACCGATTAACTTTCACTTTATTAGCGTTTTGACTGATAATTAAAGGCGGAATTACATATATCCATTTATTTTAAAAACGTAATTGCATATATAATTAACCCAAAACTTAAATTACATATATCTCCTTATTTTATAAAATTATACATTATGACAAAAAATATTTTTTTAAGCTTATAAGAAAAACACACTCTTCTGAGTCTTGAACTATCGAGATACGGCCTTCTGATTAAAACCTGACTAGTGATTCAACTAGCGATTTGTATCCTAACCGGTGTATCGGCGATTTCGATTCCATCGATCTCAATACAGCGGCTGATTCCAAGTCAGCTGGTTCTAGTTTTTATTTGTAAAAAATTGTTGATGGACTTTTGTAAGGAAAAAGAGAGAGTATTATGTAAAAAAATCGTTAAGTGACTTTTATAAGAAACTTTTTAAGTGTATTAGTTTTTATTGGTGTTTACCATTATAATCATAATAAGCATTACTTATATGTTTTTAATTAAAAAAATATTATTATAACAAAATATACTGACATAATAAAGTTGACTAGTTTCTTAACTTTCTTTTACCTGAAAGATTTGAGTGATGAGTTTTTATCATTATTTTTAATGTTATTTTTGACCAACTAAATGATATGGAAATGCTTTAGATATATGATTAAATTCAAAATATTTGTAGTGGTTCAAATAAAAAGGCTTTTAAATTTAAAAAGGATGAAAAGGATTTAAGGTCATTAAATATATTTTTATTGGTTGAGATCAAGTTGTAGGAGAAAAAGTTGTTTGAAGGTTATTTTTGTCATGACCACTTTTGTTAACTTTTTATCAACTTCCCCTCATTTTTTAAATGTTCATCACTTTTACATACTATATTATTTTTTTAAAAAAACACACCATAAAAACGAGTTTTTTTATCTTTAAAACGAGTATAGTGTCGTTAAATACAAAAACAAAAATTAACTTTTTCAGCTTATTGTGATTATTGTTCGTCATTATGTCTAATTTTTTTTTAACAGAAAGAGCTTGCATTCAAACAAAAAACACCATCTAGTAAGACACGAGATGAGCTAAAAATACATACAATCCCCCAGTTACACCAATTACACCAACAAAGCTTTCATACCATACAAAACCCAAGTTTCTAATCTCAGATCTCGAATCTTTGCTCGTACCTGCACGTTTAGGAAAGTTTCCTCTTGCACTTCCTCCACGATTTTTGTTCCGGAGAACGGTTTCTCTCTAAATATTTTGTTGTTCCGGTGCACCCACAGCCTCCACAAGGTCGTC
This sequence comes from Smallanthus sonchifolius, assembly GCA_023525975.1. Taxonomy (NCBI): domain Eukaryota; kingdom Viridiplantae; phylum Streptophyta; class Magnoliopsida; order Asterales; family Asteraceae; genus Smallanthus; species Smallanthus sonchifolius. The sequence continues at coordinate 26,942,649 of CM042034.1, forward strand.
ATTATGACACAATAGAGTGCCTTCTTCCTCCTTTTCTCTATCGCCATATCCTTGGTTTGATCAAGCAAGTCCCTGACCGAGTTGCAAGAGACTAAATCCTGCGCTCCAACCCATCTACCGATTGACCACCATACCGATTTTGTAACTATGCAGGACACCAACATATGGTCTGCTGAATCATCCGCTATCCCACAAATTGAACAACTTATACCCCCTGTATTAACCCCTCGTTTGAATAACTGGTCTTTAGTCATAATCCTTCCATCTATAGCTTTCCAGGTAAATGTATTTGCTTTAGGTATTGCCCAGTTACACCACCTCATCGCTGAGTTTGCTCGATGAGAGTTTGCCACTTTATCTAAATCCTCTATGGTTGCTTTCACTGTAAACTCAGCCGCCCCATCCCCCTTCCAAACCCATGAATCCTCATAGTCCTTAAGGTTGTAACTGCTGAGTAAATTGAGCAGTGCATCTAACGAGTTTGGATATTAAGGCTAATTTTCATTAACTTTTCTATTAAATTTGAGGTGAAATGACTAAAATACCATTTGCAGAAGGTAACATGTTTGGTAATAAGGGTTTAAAGTAAAAGGGTTTTTGATCATTTCACCCCCAAGTTAACAGAATAGTTAACGGAAGTTAGCCTTAATATCTAAACTCGTTATAAAATTGAAAGCATAAAACTTAAACATATTACTTTAAAAATTAAACATTTTGTATCTAAACCTGTTATTATCCACAAACCATATGGATTATCAGCGTAATTAACTCTAATGTTTATTAAAGTATGAACAAACAATTTTATTCGCACGCACCAACAAAAGCTTAAATTCCTCAATTTAAATCAAACTAGTGGGCGAAACCCGTGTGTTGTGACGGAGGTGTTAAAATTTGTAAGACTTGGTTTCGAAAACCCGTAAAAAATAATCACTTAGAAACACTAATAAAAATAAGCAATTCGTCGAAACGGCAAATCCGGAATTTTATTGAACGTCATATTTTAAAGGTTGTAATATGAAAACAAAAAAAAAACTATAAAAAATGTAATCTTGAAACAGCTTCAACGGCTTGTACGTTTGTGCTTCAAATAACTTGTAAATGAGTCATGAATTGATAGCTTAATAAGTGACTATGAGTGTACAAATGGTAACATGGTGTTTAAAAAAATAACATTAATACAATTAACTCTATAAATATTGATATTAAAATCATAAATACGAAATCCTAATTCTGTTTGGTATGAGGTAGTTGAATGGACGAGGGAATGAAATGGACATGTGAATGGAATTAATGAGGGAAAGGAATGCATCATTACCATTCCATTGTCATGTTTGGTTACCCTATGAGAATGAAATGGATCATTACCTACTGTTGTTTGTTAGTAGGGAAAAAACGAAGAAATGAAATACAATTCATAAAAGATAAATAAATATCCTTGGATAATAAGGTCATGGGTCAGGGCATGAGACGTGTCATGGGTCGGGTCATAGACGAGGCATGAGTCGGGTCATGAAACAGAACATGAGAGGGGCCATGGGTCGTTCTTGGGTCGGGTCATGGGTGGGTCATGGATCGGATCATGGTATGGGCATGGGTCGGGTCTTAGGTCTAGTCATGGTTCGGGGCATGGGACAGAGCATGGGACAAGCCATGGGTCGCGTCATGGCCGGTCATAGGTCGGATCATGGTTTGCGTCATGGGTCGGGTTTGGGATGGGGCATGGGTCGGGTCATGGTTCATGTCATGTAATGGTACATTTCATTCTTATGTGTTTACCAAACATGTTTTTTTTAATTCCATCGTAATGACTTATTTCATTCCATCGTCCATTCATGCATATCAAACACTAAGGTAGCGTTTGGTATGCATGAATGGGAGGTGGAATGGAATGGACGATTACGAGGGAATGAAAAATATGGTGTTTGGTTGGACGATTTAATGGAATCACCCATTCCACAAGGAATGTCTTTCCCTCTAAATCCCTCAAATTCATTCCATCCACCCCCCTTGTTTTTTTTTTCATTACATCCCCTCTTTCACCCTTCATCACCACCACACCCTCCTCCCACCACCACCCACCACCGCCTCCACCATCCACCACCCACCACCATCTTTCGTCGCAACCCACAACCACACCACCGCCACCACCCACCCCTACCTCCCTCCGCCGTCGCCGCACCCACCACCGCCACCGTCACCGCCACCTCCCACCACCACCAACACTCTCGCCTCCTCCACTACCCACCACCGCCACCGCCACCATCACCCACCACCACCACCACCGCCACTCACCACCGATTTTATTCCTTCGTCTTCTAGCCTACCAAACAACATAAAGTAATGATTTATTCCATTCCCTCATGGCAACTAAACAAGACAATGGAATGGAATGGTCCATTTCATTCCTTTGTCCATTTCATTACTTCGTTCATTCCATTCCCTCGTCCATTCCATTCCCTCGTCCATTTCATTAGCCCATACCAAACATACCTTAATAATTTTAAAACCTAAACGGGTTAATAGGTATCATTTTTTAAAGGGGTCAACCCGAACACGACACGTTTATTAAACGGGTCAACCAGAACACGCCCCGTGTTTTTTGAATGGGTTAAAATAATCAACCAAGACCTAATTATTACAGAAATCGTCCTTTATGTTTATACCATTTTTCACTGTATATCATTTAGCCCAAAAAATGCCAGAGATCATCCTTTACATTTAAATATGTTGCGGTTATCGTCCTTTAGCCTATCGAAGGTTAACTTTTTCAGTTAACTCCAGTCATGTGCCTTACACATGAGGGGTGTTTTGGTCTTTTCACTCACAAAATTTCTTTTTTTCTAAAATTAATTTATATATATATGTATATAAAGATAAACTCTCTCTCCACCAGCCACCACCACCTGCAACCAACCACCACCGTTACCGCACGCCACTACAGGCTTTTTCGATTCTCGTTCCTCCCCACCATTCCAGACCACCACCGTCGCTATGCCAGTAGCCAGACCACCACCAACGAATCAAATCATTCCCTGAAGCTTGCTAATGCAACCCCAAATCTGAACCACCAGATTGAACCACAATCTTCCTCAACTGAAGAACGAGTCTGGTTTATGATTTGTAGTTTGGATGTGCGATAATGGATGAATGTTACTGTGTTTGACAGAGTTTATGCGCTTTTAGTGAACAAGAACCCTAGGGGGATCAATTGTAGCATATGAAACTACCTTTGTTTCATCCAATTATGCAACTACAACAGTAGCCATTTTTCTAATGGAATTGGACATGTCAAGGCTTTTTCTCCTCTTAGAGGGGAAATCGATTTCAGAAACATCACAAAGCAAATTAGCCATCTTAATCTGAATTTCTAGATCCACAAAATCTAGAAAATATCAATACAAGTATGGAAGATTTATGGAAAAGCTTGAAAATTCAGATGAAGATGCCACCGTCGGCGTGGAAACCCACTCCCACCGCCGTAACAAGAACAGCAACAAACCCTAATCCGACTTCAATCACAAATTTTGAGCATAGCCTATATCAACAAACCCACTGCCACCGCCGGATGCCTGTTCTCCCATCCCGATCCATCCATTTTTGCCCAAACAGATCGAGGTGGTAGAGATGACAGTGGCGAGGAGGTGGAGATGACAGTGGCGAGGAGGTGGAGATGACGATGGCGATGGGGAGGGTTGTGTAGGGGGCTCGCTGATAAGGTCGTAGAGGGTGGAGATGATGGTGTCGGAGATGAGGTGGAGGAGGGGGTAGGAGATGATGAAGATCTGGTGGTGATGGTGGTTGGATAGGGTAGATGAAGATCTAGGGTTGAAAAAGACTCTTTTGCCCTCACATGGGGGCCACGTGAGGGGTTTTACTATAAAAGTTAACGTCGTTTGGGATAAAGGACATGGGGTGCAAGGGTTTTAAAAATAAAGAATGATACCTGATAATTTTTTTGCTAAAAGACACAATCTGATAAAGGGTATAAACATAAAGGACAATATATGTAATTTACTCTAATTATTTTCATGTCATGTTTCAGATTGTTTCAAGAATTACCACCCCTACACTCATTACATAACTTAATTACAAGTTTACAACCATTACATTGGATGGAACTGTTTCATTGCATGGCCTACAACTTTCATTGTACGCATGATGTAGCTGTTCTATAGGAGCATATACAACTTTCACTATATAAGGTACAACTTTCGTCTTATAATTTACAACTTTTGTACCATAATGTACAATCGTCATGATATCATCCTATATTAGATTTGTTTGATTTTCCCGTTTTGTTTGAATCAGACAGTGTAACTTGCCGGACTGGCGGACTAGATATCAAATCCAAAGCACATACCAACAAAGTACCATTTTCTCTAAGATTATTATATTAACTTGATATTAATTTAAACATTTCTTTTTGGATTCCAATTTTTCATTAGTTTCACAATTATCATTTTAAATGTTTTATTTTGCTCGCCCGTTAGTTTTTATGCTTAATGTTGCATAGAATAGAACAATAATAGTTGTACTTCCCTATTATAAATAGACAAATTAGATTTTAGGTAAAATTACATATATCCCCCTATTTTTAAGCCTAATTACATATATACCCAACCCAAAACTTAAATTACATAACCCCCCTCTTTTATAAAACTACCCTTTTAACTTTACAAAAACTGCGACTATTCTTATTCCATCGATCCCAACCTAACCTTCTAATTCCCGCTTCCAATCAATTCCAACATCCATCGTCGTTTTTGATCGATTTCATCATTCAGTTGGGTATATATGAGATTAATGAAGGGGATACACGTAAATAAAATTTTGAGCTAGGTATATATCTAATTAATAAAGTTTTTAGCGGGATATGTGTAACTGCCCCTAGATTTTAATAATCCAAACTATGACCTATTGGCTGATAATAATCCATTCTAATAGTTTGGCTGGTCTGGTGACAGTCCTAACTTTTACTTTTATTGTCAAGGGCAGTCCAGTAGCATAATCATCATAGATTTACACTCGATGTATACTCGGTTCCCACTCTATTTCGCTTATATGTTTCTCCATTTCATTCAAAATCATCATTTTGAGTGAAATCAAGTGTAAATTTATTATGATTATGCTATTGAGACTGCCTTTAACAACAAAAATGGAAGTTGAAAATGTCACCAACCAAATTGTTAGTATGGTTTATTATCGACCTATTAGTTATACTTTGGATTATTAAAATCCAATTTGCCTTATAAATATTATGTGTTTTAGGTAATGAAAACAAATAAATATTATGTGTTTTTAGGTAATGAAAACAAATGAATATTGTTCATGTGGACTTATATGGTTTGAAGTTTGAACAAGTCATATTTGATAAGCTTGAAACAGTTTGCTGTTCATGGTAGTTGATAAAACATGAAGATCATTATCAATGAATTCAAAAGAGAACAAAACCGAAAACTGTCCACAATACTTTATAATTTTGATTATTGATGCTTGATAACGATCATTTTCGTCAAAGTTTATAGTTTTCTGCTATGTGAATGCGGCTTTTTGTCCACAAATGTAAACAACAATGAACTAAGAAGGCAATTTAGTCAAATGTTAGGATCAATCAGCTTGATTTTAACTTCCTGCATAGATCAAAAGAGTGGACTTTCATTATTGAGATCCAAATGTTTGACTTTTAGCCTTGTTACAGAACTTATATATTCTTTGAGGTTTCTTGATCACTTGTTATGAAGTTATGATACTTTGTTTTTCTTGAGCTCGGCGACTTTTTCATACTGTTTTTTTGTCAAAAAACAGTCGAAATGCCCAATCAAAACGACGAAGATCTTGACATGAACCAGAAAGGTTTGACTTTTCCAGACAGTCAAACACAAGATGTACCTTACATTCACAAGATTGGTGTCCCTCCAAAACCAGATTTCTTAAAAGAGTTCAAAACCACAGTGAAAGAAACCTTTTTTCCTGATGACCCGTTACGGTCATTCAAAGATCAACCGAAATCAAGAAAGATCATTCTCGGCCTGCAAGCGATTTTCCCGATTCTCGAATGGGGAAGAAGTTATAATGTCAAGAAGTTTAGAGGTGATCTTATTGCTGGACTCACCATTGCTAGTCTTTGTATTCCACAGGTATAAAAAAAAATTTTCTTGATTCTTAATATTACATGAACTAACACAATATAGTTATGATGTAACCAACTTTGTAACTAACTTTTACACTTTAAATTCATTTTCAGGATATTGGTTACTCAAATCTTGCAAATCTAAAACCACAATATGGACTGTGTAAGTGTTTCATTTTTCTATTTATAGCGCGATCACATAAACAAAATGCAGGCATTGTTAGGGTCTTACAAATCTGTGATTCTTTTGTAGACTCAAGCTTTGTACCGCCTCTAATTTATGCATTTATGGGTAGCTCACGGGATATTGCCATCGGGCCAGTGGCCGTGGTTTCTTTATTACTGGGAACGCTTGTTCGAAGTGAATTTAATCCCGAAACTGAACAAGATGAATACCTTAGGCTTATATTTACAGCTACATTTTTTGCTGGGATCACTCAAGCTACTCTTGGAATTCTCAGGTAACTGAAAAATATCAAACAAAACTGTTTAACTGTTTTTTCAACTAGCATAATCTAGTTTCTAACAATGGTTTTATGAGTCAGATTAGGGTTTTTAATAGACTTTCTATCGCATGCGGCTGTTGTTGGTTTTATGGCTGGTGCTGCTATCACCATTGCCCTTCAACAACTCAAGGGCTTTCTTGGAATCAGCAGTGAAAATTTCACGAAGGAAACCGATGTTATTTCAGTGATGAAATCGGTTTTTAAATCCGCTCATCATGTGAGTTCTTAAATCTTCGTTACATGGATCAAAGATTTGATCAACTTATAAGCTATATATGATATGTGAATTTTGTAGTGGAACTGGCAAACAATTGTTATCGGAGCAAGTTTCTTGGCTTTCTTGCTCGTCGCCAAGTACATTGTAAGAGATATAGTTTAAATACTAATTACTAATGTACGCGTTATAAACTGTGTTTTGCACATAGTATTCACTCTTTCCTGCAAGGTTATAAACAGACAAGCTCTAAATGTATGTGTGAAACAGGGAAAGAAGAACAAGAAACTCTTTTGGGTGCCCGCTATTGCACCTTTGACCTCCGTTATCTTATCGACTTTCTTCGTGTACATCACCCATGCCGACGATGATGGTGTTGCAATTGTAAGAACATGGTTTTGACTTTTACGGTCAAACTACTTGATTTCTATTTCAAAACTGTATGAAGGTATTTAGTTTCAAGGAAAAACCACTAGCCGTATTGATAAAAAGCAATGTTTTAAAAACCGGTTTTTAAATTGTACCGGATTAGGCTCAGAAATTGTTCAATCGGTTGTATCGGGTTGTACCGGGTGGTTCAACCGGGTTAACTAGTAAACCTATAATTTCATAAAAATACAACTGTAACTCAAAATATAATAAAAAAATACATGATTCTATGATAAAAATTAATCCAAAAGTTAATCCATAATCAAAATATAATCCAAAAGCACTCAATTTTTCAATAAAGTCTTTTTAAATAAAAGTGTATAATTGTTTTATGTAACTAATTGAGTGTTGAATGTATTAATTTCATGATTGATTAAAATATAAAAATTCACCATTATCGTCATCCTCATCAACAAGAGCATAACTATTTTCGTTTCCAACAATATTAAATAAGAAGTTTTATCGTTTAAATGTTTTTAACGGCAAGCCGAAGGATGATGGTTAAACATAGTTTTTACATGGGCCGCTATTTTCTAAAGAGGAACATATCAATTGATTTTTTTTCTAAACTGGGCTGTAGGTAAGGTAATTGATCAACAAGCCTCTGTTTGTGACTTTGTCTGTGTGTATCCCGGCAAACAATTTGTTTTTTTTTAAGTTTAAACATAAAATTTTACTTGTAACTAAAACCGGTACAATGGTATAACCCGGTATTACCGGTAATACCGGCGGTTCAACTAACATACCGGTTTTCCAACTTACCGGGCTCAAACTTACCGGGCTAGTGGCCGATACCGGCCGGTTTAAACCGGTTTTTAAAACATTGATAAAAAGAACAAAAGAGGTTTATATATAAGGAAAGAATTTTAAAAAATATTAAACTATGTATAAACAAATTCAAATTTTCTAAATACAGGTTTGACTTTCATGGTCAAACTATCCTGGTTTCATTTTCAGAATTGTATGAAGATAATTAGTTTCAAGGAAAACCACTAACCGTATGGTTTATATCGATAAAAAGCACAAAAAAGGTGTATATGTGTACATATATATACGGAAAGAATTTTTAAAAATATGAAACTATATATAAACGAATGTAAATTTTATAAATACAAGTTTGACTTTCATGGTCAAACTACTTGATTTCATTTTCAGATTTGTATGAAGATATTTAATTTCAAGAAAAAACTGCCAACCGTATCGATAAAAAAAAGAAAAAGGTGTATATATACAGTGAAAGAATTTTTAAAAATGTGAAAGTGTATATAAACAAATGTAAACTTTCCAAATACAGGTTTGACTTTCAAAAGTCAAACAAACAAATAGAGTGTTCATTATGATCATTGCATACACTAATTTATCGAATTTCTTTTGGCAGGTGGGAAAAATTGCTAAAAGAATCAACCCTCCTTCACTTGACAAAATCTATTTTTCTGGTGATAATCTACTAAAAGGATTCAGAATTGGCATCGAGGCGGGCATGATAGCATTAACAGTTAGTTTCTAATTCTCGCTCTTAAACAATCACATTAATGTTTGACTATTACAGTTAACACTATTCCTTAATCTACCAGGAAGCCGTAGCAATCGGAAGAACATTTGCTTCAATGAAAGATTATCAAGTAGACGGAAACAAAGAAATGGTAGCACTAGGAACAATGAATGTCGTCGGCTCAATGACATCATGCTACGTTGCAACAGGTACAGATTTAGCCCTAATGATCAATGTTTTCAACACTAGTCGAATGCCGTCATAAATAATAGAAAAATTAAAACTATTTATATATTTGTAAATTTAATAAAACATGAACAGTTGAATATATAAAACATACTAAAATACTAAATTAATCAGAAAATTAGGGTTTGAAGAAAAAAAAAGAGTAAATGTCATTTTCGTTCATGTGGTGTGGCCATTTTAACTATTTTCATTCAAAAATTTATTTTTTAGTTTTTTCGTCTCTGACTTTTCAAAATCTAGCTATTTTTAATCAACCTAACTAACTCCGTCTACATTAACAGGGAAAGGTTTGAAATTCATACATTAAAATCTAACCAAATTGCCCCTGATTTAACCAAAATTGTCATTGATTTAACGTTAAAATGCAGACGAAGTTAGTTAATTGGATTGAAAATGACTAGATTTTGAAAAGTCATGGACGAAAAAAAACTAAAAATAAAAGGTTTTGATGAAAAATGGTCAAAACACAAGAACAAAAATAACACTTTTACTTAGGGGGTGTTTGGGATTGCTTATTGAAACTACTTATTAACTTTTATAAATTAAAAAGATGTTTGGAAATGTGACTTTTGCTACTCTTTTTAGCTTTTTAAATTGGGTTAAATGAGTTTTTGAGAAGTAAAGGGAAGTTACTTCTCAAAACTACTTATAATTTTTTATAAAAATTAATAAGTAGCTTAAAATAAACAATCCTGAACATGTCCTCAATAAAAAATAAACAAATAAAATTTTAAAATCCAGTTCAATCACGGTTCACCGGTCCGTCCGGTTCAAATGGAAACTCCAAATAGGCATAACCGACCTGTTTCCGGTCCAACCGTTGGCCCGGTCTGGTTTTGTCAACAATGCCGGAAAATAATTTGTACCTTTTGCAGGGTCGTTCTCCCGGTCGGCGGTGAACTATATGGCCGGATGCCAGACGGCTGTTTCAAACATTGTGATGTCGATTGTAGTATTACTAACCGTCAAATTCCTAACTCCTCTTTTCGAGTACACACCAAACGCGATTCTAGCTTCGATTATCATATCTGCTGTCATCGGGCTAATCGACATCGATGCTGCAATTTTGATCTGGACAATCGATAAGTTTGATTTCGTGGCATGTTTGGGGGCGTTTCTTGGTGTTGTTTTCATATCTGTTGAGAAAGGTCTTCTGATTGCTGTAAGGATTCAACCATTTTGACCTAATTTTGACGAATCGTTTACCTCGATTTTGACTTTTTTTGACTTGTTGAATTAGGTTGCGATATCGTTCGCTAAGATTCTTCTTCAAGTTACACGTCCACGAACTGCTGTTCTTGGAAAGATTCCGATGACCAGCGTTTACCGGAATATTGGACAGTATCCGGAAGCGAATAAAATTCCGGGTGTTCTTATTGTTAGGGTTGATTCTGCTGTTTATTTTTCCAACTCTAATTACGTCAAAGAAAGGTTAATTTTTTATCACAGAAGTTCGATTATTGTGATGAATTTTTGAACAATATTAATTGGGGATTTTATTGCAGGATATTGAGATGGCTAACTGAGGAAGAAGATGATCCAAAGACAACTTATCAACCTAAGATTCAATTCCTGATAGTTGAATTGTCACGTAAGTCGCGTTACTGAATCAGAAAATGAGATTTTAAAAAGTAAAAAGAATTTGAAATCCGGTCCAACGGACTGGTTGGTTCGACGGTCTCGGTTCAAATAAACTTAACCGGGCTAGTTATGTAACTGAATCCAAGTTTGACTCGCTTAGTCGGGTTTTGAGAACAATGTGTGTATCTTGCTAGAAAAAAATATACAATAAGCGGATAAATTGTCTAAAGTGATTATATTTGTGACCTATCTACAGCGGTTACTGATATCGACACGAGTGGAATCCATGCCTTTGAAGAGTTGTACCGGAGTTTGCAAAAGAGAGATGTTCAAGTAAGTAAAACCGTTTAGAAATAACAAAAATGTTGGATAACAGGTCAAAACTAGTTTAAAACAAAATATGTAATTTCATGAGCATGAATTAACTAATAAACTTTATTACATTAATAATAAGAATCTGTTTTTTATAAATTGATTTAAAGTTTTTATGCATTTTTGGCCCGTTGGAAATCAAAGATAACTTGAATTGACTCATTTACGATTATAAGTAAATGAGTCGAAATTTTTCAACTTAATTTCTATGATTGCTAAAATTTTGAGGCTGAGCGCGCTATGTTGTTGTGATATGCAACCCAACGATGTGCTTAGAGACCAAATAGTCACATAGGACTTTTAAATCTACTTTTGTTTGACAGCTTGTTCTTGCGAACCCTAGTCAACAAGTGCTAGACAAGCTATACGCAGCGGGTTTCCCTGACTTGATCGGCGAAAACAAGATTTTTCTAACCGTTGCAGACGCAATCCATACATGTTCACCAAAGCTCAATCATGAGGTCTGAGTTAATCAAGTGTAAAGCACAAGAAACCAATTAGGAAAAAAACCACAATAAAGATTATTGTACTTACCGTAGGAATTCTGAGTGTTCGTATATGTTTAGATTCTCTGATATTCGCAAGATTTCGCTTTCAGAATTATTTATTTGTGTGGTATACACTAATATTCAATCGAATAAAAATCAGAAATTCAAGAATGAATATTTGAAAGTCTGTTAGGAATTTCGTGTGTCTGATACTGACTAAAAGACTCGTATATATAGCGGTGAATCTACGCAATGATACGTCATGATGGTTGGCTGATAACCGTCACAACCGTCAATTGTTTGGAAAGTAACAGTTGTTTCAGTCTACTTTGGATGGCCGATTTGGTCTGGATAAGCATGCTTTTTTAGCTCGACCCTAGCCAGGGGCTCTGCCCTTAAACCCTGCTCCCAGGGGCGTTGTAAGATGAGGCCGGCAACACTTGATTCAAATAAAAACACTCAAGAACGAAATAGATCGACTGCTCGTTTTGGATACATATTCACCATCAAAACAAACGGTAAGGCTGCGATGTCGAAACCAAAGAAACATATACACCACTCCGGCCAAGAAATCGTGTCTAAAAACACCACTCAATGTGTCAAAATTAAGATAGCAAAAACAAATCATTTTAACTCTCGGATAAATTAACAAAAAAATATATATATATTAACACCAGAAATTATAATATCATCAAACAAGTGTTTGATGTTTGATGTTTCATTATAACTTCTCATTTGATCATTATGTAAACCCAATTATATAAAGAGTTTTTTACATATTTCCCCCTCTTAAACTCCTTAATAACATATATACCCAACTATAAGAATCAATAACACTAAAATAACTAGATAACACTAAAATCACCGACACTTACTTAAAAGGGTCACAAATTAAATATATATATATATATATATTTGTTTGAATATTTTGTTATGATTTGAATTGTGATGTAAATTACAACTGATGAAAAAAAATAAATATTCTCAACATGAAATCTCAAATAATTCCTTAACAACACCGGACTTGATTTACAGAGCTTATTTCGCCGGCGAAATCTCAACAACCCGCCGGAGTTCTTCAACTAATTTACTTCTGGTAGCCGGATCCACCTGCAACATAATAAAACATCAAAACACAATCCTAAAATGGTGAAAGAGTGTGTATTCAAGATTCAAGAAACAAAGGTTACCTCTTGCAAAAGTGCAGCAAGCCCCTGCGGTAAAGCTTCCAGATCCGACGGTGAACCACCGATCTTTAATAACTGATTCGAGACCTTCTGTCTGCGTAACTCGGCTAACTCGTCAGCGTAATTTAATGGATCATCTCTCCATGCGAAAAAGGCGTCATCGTCGAGCCACAAATCTTCTGTTTTCGAGCCCAGAAACCATTTCTTGATCATATCATAAGCAGTGTTGTAGGAAAGAGAGTCACCGGCTGCATCACGTGTGGTGCTGATTAAAGAAGCCTCGACGAGCCTACGATGGAGCCGTCTGTAGAAGAAAAACCTAGAAGTTTTCCAGTCAACGACATTTTTCACCACGCCTTTTTCGGCCATTCGGAAAGATGTGTCGTGAAGCTCGGCGAACTTGGTGACGATTTGAGTGTAAACAGGTAAAAGCTGTTTCTCGCGAGCTTTTATCTGGTCGATGATCGTTTGATCGTATTTCGTTTCTTGTAATCTTTGTTTAAGATTTTGAATATGTGGGTCGAGCCGGTTCATACATTCTAACAGTTCTCTGTTTCGGAACTTGATTTCAATCATACCTTCGGGTTCGAGAACGTTTCCTTTCGCGGTGGTTTCTGCGTACATTTCTATATGGTCGGAGTTGATTCGACTGTCGACAACCACCCATGCACCGCCACGAAGCTCGCCGTTCTTCGGGATGTAAACGAAAACCGGCTGTTTATACGTTCTAAGATTTTCAACAATCGTCGATCCTGCTTGTAGAATCCCTTCGAAAAGATCCCGTTGACCGGCCGAAAACCCCCGCCAGTTGGCCATGATGAACAACGGGAGCTCTTCGCGGTTAAAATCCATTAAAGCTTGAGCCGTTTTACTAGCGGAATCAGGGAACCACACCTGCCCTGCTTGCGGGACCACACGCTCGTGTGAGTCGAGCTGGCCAGGATCCGCAGGTATGATTTGCATCACGGTTTGCGTCTCGACAGCAATAACCCCGACCGGGATCCCACCGAGTTTGGCCCGGCCCGTTACAACCGTCCTTGCCCAACCCTCTAATGTCTCCACAAAACTGTCTCGGTCAAATATCCCTCCTAACCATGTCCTGTTCCCGTCCACCGTCCCGCAAATAGCCGCACGAGGATCACACGAGTTTTCAGGTATGTACTCCACGGGCCGGTCCACCGGGTCCACCGGTGCCAAAACAGGAAGAGGGCCACCGACATATGGTGGAACATAGCTCAACCAGTTCAAGATTGCTAAAACGCCTTCCAGATCATCCGAAACCGTTAAATGAACAACACCGTTTGTCCCCATAATCTTCGGCCCGCCGAGTTGCATTTGCGAGCTGTAAACCTCTCGGCCCAAAAGCTTGTTTAGGGCCGAAAACCCAGTCAATATTATTGGTTGGTCAAGCCGTTGTATGCACCGCATTCCCAAACGGGCCAAATATGCTCCTATCCCGACGGTTCTTCCCGTCACATATGTTAATGTAAAAGTTTCTTTATATGCTTTCGAAAACGCACCAGCAATGGCCCCGCTACCACTTAAATTCTCAACTCCTAATCCGTCTTCTTTCCCGACAATTGTATCGATAATCCATCTCGCTTCACCACTCTCAAGATTAACTTCATGTGCAATTACAGACGACTTGATTCGGTTGTAATCTTCAGGAGTTAAGTACAAATACTGGAACCCTGTATCCGGGTTTGATTCATCAGACCACCCGATTCTAAAGCAAGATCTGACCTCCTCAGCCGCCCCAATTCGGGCCCCCGAGTTCGCTGCAAGGTAGATGAGTGGCAGTTTCTTCGTGCAAGCAAGTTCGGTGACAGCCTCGAAAAACGCATCCTCAATCGGGCCAAAAGACCCGTTTCTAAATGTGACATCGTTTGCAACTACCAAAATCGTCCTTCCGTGAGGAAACTCGGGTGTGCAGAGGTCCATGGTCCATGCCACCATTCCCACATTGTTCTGGCCTGGCTCGCGATTTGTTTCCACGAGCGGTGTACCCCATGAGCCTCTTGGGTCAGCAAACACGAGCTCTGTCACATTTACAAGTTTAAGACTCGGCCGGTTAACACCAGGAAGTTTCGATGACCAGATATTCTCAAGGGCTGCTTCAAACGCCTGCATACACAAAAGCATGAATGAAAATCGATAAGAATAAGCATTTCTAAATATAAAAAAAATCCATCACAAGTCGAAAGGGCAAAATGGTAATTTTACCAGCGTAAAGTCATAGCAATAAGTAGTATTGCTTTTCCGGGCCAAAAGACGTTTCTGATCGAGTAATTTCAAAGGCTGAAAAGGTGCGTTCACCAGTACACCATGTAACGGGCCCGGTGTCGAGGTAGCATGATAAACCACCTCGTGTTTAACATTATCCTCGATTTCCCGATAAACCTAAATGAAAATTGCAACAAGTGGCATTAAACATGTATGAGAAAAAGAGTTCGACTAATGTTGAAATGTCTCAAATGCCCCTTTTAACAACTTACATGAACAACACACGTATGACCAGTCACATTTGTGACCACCACCCTCCACGCACCATTAGCTTGACCAGAAGACGCCATGCAAAGCTTAACCTCCCACTCAAAAACACCTAACCGGTGCATTTTTATACCAACCATTGAGTGAATTTCACGAGCCAACTTCACCAAAAGTGCCTCAACCGCACCTTCTTCTGTCCCAGAATCTACATCCACTCTCCTGTACACAACGTGTAACCTTTCATAAACTTATCCAAAAAATAAAAAAATGCATACTTTTTACACAGTTATAAGTGCAAATCGTTATTGGTGGGATTTTTACTGGGTATGGTTGTTGTTGTTGTATAAGTGCAAATCGTGTATTTGCATAGTGTAAAAAACAAAAAGAAAACAGAAATGCTTACTTTGAGAATGGAACGAGATCGTCTATTTGTTGCTCCTTTAATACATAGAGGTACAAATGAGCATGATCAGATCTGACAGTAGCATTATGAACATGAAGTTCCAGTTCTTCCATGGCTGTCACTAAAGATCTCAAAATACTCCTTGATGTATAAGGTAAAGTCAACTGAGACCGTGGGCCCGCAACTTCTGAACCTTGGTATCCCGAGGGTGAAAACCATTCTTTCGTTGGTTGTCTTACAAGTGTTCTAAGAAACATTCTTTGAACCCGAAGTGGTTTTGCTTCAACCGTATACATGTGCCATTGTTTGTCGCGTGATGGAGTGTACTTTATATTCTCATAGCCCTTCAGTTTATCCTGAAAAAAGAAAATATTTATAATACAACCAAAAACTAATACTTTTTACTGGACTATCTAAAATACGAGTAAAAGTTAACCTTTTATTACTCTTCTAAAAGGTTTCACTTGGTGTGTAAATGAGCCGAGCCCTTCGTGAGCTACTCGTGATCGGCTTGTTAAAAATTCAAATCAAGCTAAGCTTAAAAGAGCTCGAGCCCTAGCTCAAGCTTATAATAGGGCTCATTTAACAAATGAGCTCGAGCCCAAGCTTTACATATCGAGCTCGAGCACGCTCGTGAGCCTAAAGCCTACTAGTTATATAGTTTTTATTTAATGTATTAAATATATATTTATATAACAATTATTAATATGAAGGGTGTTAACGAGTACAAACCAGTTCAAGGTAAATGGATAACGGAGGTTCCACGTGGCGTAACAATGGCTCTTCGATATAATGCTGATTATTTTCTGACCAATGAAATGAGTGTCGCATCGGGCCTCTACCTTCATCTCTTTGTATAATACAACTTATAACTTCATACCCTGCAGTTTTTAGACTCGAGCTTAACTCTTTACCTTTGAGTATCTTTGCTAACCTGTTGACTCTTTCTTGAGCCTGATCCTCATCACCACTGCAATTTATAAAATAATCGTTTAAATTCTAAAAGAAAAGAACAAAATAGTTGGGTTTTTTATTTATTTTTTTTAATTTTATAAATCGATTTCATAACCAAACATGATGCTGTTGACTTGTATGGTCAAACTGAAAAATTGGTCAAACCTGTCTTGAAGCAAACTCATTTGGTTGTTGATGCCAGCCAAAGCAATGTGCATCATATTACCATGGTTTGTAGGGCTAGCTAACCCGTTTTGACTGGAAGCATTATGAGATGTTTCTTTAAGAGCTGCACTTATCACATCGGGCAAAATTTGAAGAGATTTAATAATAACCATAGCTCCCCATTTCTTGTCAACCAAGGGTGTTTCAGTCATTTCATGGCCAGAATCATGCAATTCCCCGATATGCCCTTCCACGAACTGCCATGATGCAATAAGTCCGGATCTGTGCCATTGCATTCTAACACTCCCTTTCACGAGATACGGCTGATAATATAATAATACATACAAGGTCAGATTAATCATTTTCCACTTGTTCATCATAATTGCAAATAATCAATCTTTTTATGTTAGTCCACAAGATTTGTTAATTTATTCATTTCTGGCGAGTTTTCTAGAATTTTGAGAAATAGCCACGAAAATTTAAGAATTTTTTTTCCATATTTTGAATATTCTTCTATACATTAAAGAAATTTAACAACTTTTCAATTTAACAATTTCGGTTTTGCAATGTATGATATTTTGCAACTTTAAAAGGGATATATGAAATTTGTTATTTTTTTTAAGAGAAAAATCAAGGATACCTGATATAATCTTCTAACATAGGTCTCAACAACACGCCTTTGAAGGGTGGGATCACTATGGTCAAAAAGACCAACAAGGGCATCTTCAACTGCCAAAGGAGCAGTGACAATATCCTCCATTCTTTCATTAATTGCACTTTTTCTTTTAGGGGTATCGATATTTTCACCTTCTTCGGTAAACATTTCTAATTCAGAAAGACTTCTTGCAATACTTGAACGAAGTTCACTTAACTTAGTTTGCTCCAGCAGTTGACTCGCCTTCAATGCTAACTATTAACATTAACAATAATAATCAAAAGGCACATATTAGTTTTAACAAGAAAAAAGTTAGGAATAATTTCATATATATCCTTCTAAATCTCATAATATGATATTTACAGTTTCAAAACACTAAAAAAACATCACATTTTATATATTCCATGGTAAATAAAATAAAATTAATTACTTAATAGTTTGTTTCATTGAATAAGAAAATAAGAAAATACCATTACTCTATTAGTTTATTCATTCAAAAAGAATGTTATAAGTAACAAAATTTGTTTTATTTAATTTGGAATGGGTAAATATGATATTTTTAGTATTATGAAAAGGTAAATATGGTATTTTGAAATTTAGAGGAATATATATAAAACTAATCCAAAAAACTGGTTTGAATTTGAGTTTGTTAAATGACGATATTGACCTCAGAATAATTTGTGTGGTTGAGTGTGGAAAACCGTATGAGTTTCTCTCTATAAGCAGCCGGATTAGGGTAAACCAAATGCTCCATCAGTCGTAGTATCAGCCTGTTTTTACTCCTAACACCCTGTGAAATGACAATATCGACCTCAGAATAATTATAGATTGTTTAAATTGAACATGAAAAAGTGGAAACGCAAAACGAAAAAACTAGAGATGGCAATTTCAACCCATGTACTTTTGAATGAGTCGGTTCGGGTTCTGCTTCATCTTTAACGGGTCAAAAGGTAACAAAGCAGAAGAAAAGCTTAAAAGGAAACATGTCCAGCGGGTTGAACTTATGAAACAAGTGGAAAGTTTCCCAAATAGTATTTTTAACACATATAATCTTCTATATCATCTTTTAAACTAGATTTTTATTAAAATAACAAATATATTTTTCATCATATTTGACTAACAAATTAGTCATAGAAAAAAAAACATGGTCCAGGTCAACTCAACCCAATTGGTATCAACTGTTACAAAAAATGCCCTGATTTTGACCGAAAACCGTTTCACCCATTTGTTACGATTCATTTTTCCATCTATAAGAATAACATATATACCTGATGGGAAAGCACGATGTCAACAATCCTCAAGAGATCTTTCTTGTATTGGAGTCGAAGACGTTCGATTACATCAGCCTAAAGAGAAAAGGGTTTCATTTTACATAAAAATGTACACTAAAGGAAAGACAGAATATTCATGTGCAAACCTACGAAAATTATAGTGTTTTGTAATGTAAAGGATTTTGATAAAATACAATAGAATTTTGTTATGCTAGTGCATACCTTGGAATTTTGAAAAGATAAATATGATATTAGAAAGTTTAGAAGGTTGTATATGAAATTACTTAAAAAAGCACACCTGAATATTGTCACTAAATAATTCTTCAACAGATAAATACTCTTCAAAAAGAGCATGAACAATCCCACGTGCATGACTCTCTCTACCACCTTCATATGACTTAACAAGACTCATTAACGGTTCAACGAGTCTTTCTTGGGCTACCCTTTCTTTTTCTGAGCAAGATCCGAGGTGGGTCTGTTTAAAAACATTACAAAAGCATCATATAAATAAACTAAATGTTTAAATATGCAACAAAAAAGAGCTAGATGATGTCGATCATAAACTAACTTCTAGAATGCTCCGTAAAACTTTGGCCGGGAAGTCAATCGCTTGTTGGGTGGAAATGCCTTCATACTCCTTAAACTTTGATTCCAACTGAAGATATTAAGTACATTGATTTTTAGCAAGTTATGTTATAAACTTATAATACTAAATTTTAAAAGAATAAATAAGATAATAAAATGTTAATTACCTTGTTTCTTAGATCTTTATTGAGTCGATTTGCTAATACTGCAAAGCATTCTTGCCATTGAAGGAAAGGAAGCTCCGGACTATCTAGACAATGAAGTAGGTTTTGTACAACCTACAATCAAAGATTAAACATGTTAAGAAAATAATAAAAAATAGAGGTGGCAAGACGAGCAGGTCGGCGGGTTGGTTAACAGGGACGAAATTGTGTCCGGGTTGAAACGAACCGAGCCAGGCACTGTTGATCCATTTGACCCGTTCCTCATCTAGCTAATTTTTTTTTTTTACTTAACCCATTTGAGATTAAACACAACCCAAATCAACCCATTTATGAGTAAATGGGTCCATATTACCACTCATAACAACTTAAACAAAAGTACATTTTTTAAGGATAAAGTTGAGATCTTTAAATGGAAAAAAAGATTACATCATCAATGTTGTCATCATAGCCAGCAAGAATCATCCGGGCAGCACTTAGAGTTGCAGCACATTTCTGATGAACTTTGTCTGACATGGCAGTTGGTGAACCAAGAACAGGAAAACCTCCATGAAAAGGCTCTGCTTTTCTTACAGCTGACGGGTCATCAAGATCTAGACTTGCAATAAGCTCACCAGCCTACAAGTACAAACATTCATATTGTTCAAACATCAAATAATGACAAAAAAAAGTGGGACCCATTTATGATTTATAGAATATAAAGATATCATTCTATCATTCTATGATGGAGGGAGATTGTGTAAACAACAAAAAAACAAGCACTGTGGTTCCCGACATACCAATATATTATTTGTATATAACTTCTATGAAATGAAAACAATAAAGAATAATATTATTTGTAAGAAGTGAAACTAATTATGCCTCTAAATCACATTTTGATATAGTTTATTGAACAAGATTGAGCTATTAAAGTATACTGCTTGGCTTCAGGTTGCAACTAAACCATCTATCATGCCAAAAAAATCAAACGTTTCAGTATTGGACAAAAAGTATGACTCTATATTGTTTTGTGACAATTGCACAAGAACAACTATTATGTTACAAAGAAATGCCAAGTACGATGATTCAAGAAATCAATCTGTAGAAAAACTAATCTAAAAACATGTAAATTCATAGCTAATGCTAAAAGAACAAACCAAGTGTTTCTCAAAACCATAAAAAAATCAAGAGCTTTAAAACCTAAAGATGAAGTTCCTGCACTATATTAAACATTGAAGTCTTATTTTGCATGATTAAGTCCCTATAATTTATTAAAAAGACTTTTCCGTTAAGTTTTACAAATCTAAGAATCTAATTATGTAAAAATAAAGTCTACAAATTTATGTGGAAATCCTTATTTACAATTGTCCAAAATAAATTGGAACTGTCAGGTAATTCAAAATTGTTTTTTTATGGATGTTCACAAAAAGAAATGACGTAAATATATCTCCAAAACAATAAATATCAAGAAGATGTTTTTAATCTAACCTGCATGGCTTGACCTTCAGACATTTTAAATTGTATAACTCCAGCAGCCGGTGAAAGAAGTGGCATACACATTTTCATAACTTCAACCTCAGCATAAGGTGTGTCGGCGTCAACATGGCTACCATCTGACACTAAATATCTTAGAAGCTTGCATGGTGTTTCTGCTATCAATTTGGAAGGATCATGATCATTCTAGAAACAAAATTAATCCAAAATTAGCACAAATTAGTACGTAACAAGTATAGGTGGGAATATGGGCAGGTCGGGAGGGTGGGTAATTGGTCAAAGTAGATGATTGTCTAAACAAGTCGGTTTATTAAATTAGGAGGACTAATCACATTAGGCATTACAGATGAACTTTAGGAAGCTTTCAACCGATTGGACCCAATTGACCCGTCTTTACCCGTTATAGATAAAACAAGACTAAAATTGACCCATTCAAAAGTAAATGGGTAGAAACAGCCACATCTATAATGAATATAATGAAAGATAAAAAAAAGTAGTTGTTGACACCTGAAGCAAGCATGTCCGTCCATCAATTAGGAGACGAGTACCAGCAGCTTCTTCCTCTGCGTATATAATATGGCTTTTTCCATCCAACTACAATATTAAATTAACCAATGATAAATTGTATATATGTGTGTGTGTGTTTTATGGGCATGTAACAAATGAATGTGTAATTGCATGTAAAAATGTAACAAATATGCATGGTTGTTAAAAAAAATATCTTTTGATTGAGATGTACATTTTAAAAGTGATTATCTGAATATTGTGACTCACGGTTGCAATAATCTGTTTCTAGTGTTTGGGTAACCAATAATCAAAGGGTAGAATGGAATTAAGTGTATACCCTTATTTTATCTATTAATTCCTTAAAAATCAAAACTTGTCAAACACTATCAAAAGTGGTGATCACAACTATCTGTTGCACCATGTTTTATTACAAATGATTATCTGATTCTGACTATTAAATATCCACATAATCATTTTTAAAACGCACGTCCAAACACCTCCATAGAATATGTTTGTGCTGTTTTTGTTAATTTGTGTGTAAAGATTATAAATATATATTTTAAAAGTGATTATCTGAATATTTTGATTGAGATGTACATTTTAAAAGTGATTATCTGAATATTGTGACTCACGGTTGCAATAATCTGTTTCTAGTGTTTGGGTAACCAATAATCAAAGGGTAGAATGGAATTAAGTGTATACCCTTATTTTATCTATTAATTCCTTAAAAATCAAAACTTGTCAAACACTATCAAAAGTGGTGATCACAACTATCTGTTGCACCATGTTTTATTACAAATGATTATCTGATTCTGACTATTAAATATCCACATAATCATTTTTAAAACGCACGTCCAAACACCTCCATAGAATATGTTTGTGCTGTTTTTGTTAATTTGTGTGTAAAGATTATAAATATATATTCTAAATGTACGCATGTTTTGGTTTAAACATCACTAAAATGCTAATCTTCCTGTTTTTTAATCATACATAAACTCAATTCAAGAAATTATTATAGTGATTCTCAGATTGACTTTCAAATTGAGAACTATTTAGAGATATGAGTTACGTTAAACATATAGTAAAAGCTCTTTAAATTGAAAAAATAAACATGAATGTTAACCTGCATTAATAAACCCCCATCACGTAGAGTATGTATTTCTGCTTCAATCTCAGATTGATTCATATTTAATCTGTAACTTCCTGGTCCTTTTTTTACCATATCAATCTAACAAAAATAATGTATAAATTAGAAAAAAATAATAAACAAAAGAAATCAAGAACAATAGACATTTAAGTTTCTACTTACCGTGTATCTACTACCCTCAATATTCAAAGAAACTTGAGAGTTGACCAATGATATATGCTGCAAGAATTAAAAAAAAACACTAATAAGCAAAGAGCTATCTGAGATCAACACAAAATCAATGGTAAGTCAAAATACCTTAGGAGGGATTTGACCCTTTTCAAGGTAACCAACATAATCAGAAACCATGGCTGCACTTCTAGCAGCAGCTTTCTGAGGTCAACAAAAGTCAATAGTAAGCCAAAGTACTTTAAAAGATGATGAATTTAGAAACCGAAAGGTATTATTATAAAAGCACTTACATAAAGAGCTCCTCCAACTACTGAAAGATACCATGGCGGCCTTTCTGCTCTAACCCGCATTGCAATTCGACTATCTAACCAACCCGTATGTATTTTATTTTCGCTATAATCTGGAGCCTACAAGTGTAGAAATAATAATAATAATAAAATAAAAAATATTCAGTCGTAAAGCATAGATATAAGAAAAAAAGAATTTGGAAATATAATCAATTTCTCCACACGTAAAGGTATAAATATTTGGAAGCTTTTCATCATGACCCTTTTCTTCAGGCAACGTCAATTGTTTACATAAATTTAGATACATCTGATTTTGTAGACATGCCCAAAAACGTATATTAGCCTACTAATTTCTTGTAGTGCATGACAGTCGACCCGTCTCAAAAATTTAGTCCACGTTTCTTTTTTAATTTGTCTCACAATATTGTCCACTTTCAGAAACGAAAAGTTAAAATTTACTAGCTTTTCATTTCACCGTTGATTACCCTTATCACTAAATTTTGCAAGTTTTCTAATTCAATTAATATTTTAAATACATTATGGGTAAAACTGGCTTCTGCTAATTAAAATCTGCATTACTTGTACACATCTAAAAAAGAAAATTTTGTTTGTACTTTGTAGGCAATAAACTTTGGGGAGGGAGCAATTGAATGAATTGAATAGATTAAAAACTATAGTAATTTTAAAATTCCAAGATTCTCACATGTAATAAATCGATTGTATAATCAACATTAGTACGGATTTCACCACGAATTTGGATTTCTTTCAGCCCGAGAACCATATTTGCAATGGCCAATGCTCTAGACTCTCCAAATGCAAAAACATGACCTGAAGTATATCAAAGGATTAAATAAGACGATGAATGTTCTAGCAAAGAATCTTGTAAAAGTCAACTACACTAATGATTGACTATTTAGAATTGAAACCAAACAAGATTAAGTTTTCTTACCAAATTGAGAATCTGAGAATTCATGAATGCCTCCTCCGGACTGCAATTTTCAAATTAAAATATAACTTTTGCAAGTGGGAAACTGCATCAAAATATGAAAATACAATCTGGAAACAAGCATTACCTTAACAGAAAAGTATGCCCACACATTTGGCTTGCTTTTAAAACTTAGCTCCTAAAAAAGGCAGTTCAAATCAATATGGTGGATAAAGCATAAATATTTTGGGGCATATTCATATGATCCTTCTAAAAGCTCAAATTTGCACATAGATCCTTCTAAATTCCACAATATAATATTGACCATTTCAACATGCTACAATATCATATTTATCCATTGCATAGTAAGTAAAACAAAATCAGTTACAACAATTTGTTTCACTCAATAGACAAAAAGAACATTATCCGCAGGAGATGACTTGCAATAACGTTGCTTTCTTATTTGTTTATTCAATTGAACAAAGATTTAGAAGTAGCTGATAATTTTTATTTGCTATAGAATGGATAAATATAATATTTTAGCGTTTTGAACACGCAAGTATGATATTATGAAATTTAGAAGGATGTATATGGTACTCTGAATTTTTATAAGGATATAATAAAATTAAGCCAAATATTTATATTTAAAATAGTCTTTTTACAAACCTGAACTTTCCCACTAGTCGGCTTAAAACCATCATCTGGGTCCTCACTTGTTACACGCACAGCAACACAATGACCCTTTGGCCTAATTGACTCTGCTTGGTCAAAGTCAAATGGGGTTGCAAGAGCTGATGTTCTTCTCCAGGCATCATACCCCCCATTATTTTCCATCCCATAAAATCGTCTTATTTCTAAACCAGAAGGACATGAATACAAAAACATTCAAAAAAAATAACAATGTATAAAGCAAATAGCTTGAAATAGGTTTGACTTTCCAAACCATCATAGTTGACTTTTCATTAGTTTCTTGCTTCCACGCGATATATAGTGTTTTTAACATTTCCATGATGTTTAGTTAGTAGCCAAAAGCCAAGTGTGATGGTCAACAAAAATTCAACCATTTGTTTCAAGTTATAAATAATTTGATATATTTACCAGGAATTTGCCAAAGAGGAATTCCCATTCCAACTGCAACTTGTGCTGCGGGTAGATTAACTTCTGCTATCCACTCAGTGACAGGATGCTCCACCTAAAAAAATATGTGTATTAGACATATTACACGATATAAATACACTATTATTATATTATTAATTATTATTATATTATATTTACTTATTTAGGATCCTTTATTATTTGTTACCACCATAATTAGATTGATTTAGTTTTCCTGGCCTATAAATACAAACATCTTGCAACCCTGTTTAATACAACAATAATATACAAAGAGATTTGCACCTGTAAACGGGGATTAAGCTCCAAAAAATAATAATCCTTAGTTTCCATACTGTACAAATACTCTACAGTTGCAGCTCCAACATAATTAACCGATTTTGCCAATCTTCTTGCTGCTTGCTCAAGCTTCTTTATTGTGTCAGGTGGAGCTACAGTTATTGGCCCCTCCTCAATAATCTTAAAAAATATCAAAAAGATAAATAAAATTAGATAAAAATCAAGATTTGTTACATTAGAAAGGACTATGATTCTCAACTACCTTTTGATGTCGTCTTTGAACACTGCAATCACGACTATGTAAAGCTGCAACATTGCCATACTTATCACATAGTAGCTGAACTTCTAGATGTCGGCTCTGTTTTTTAAAAATAATTTAAATAATATTGTAATAAGTTTTGAGTTGCAAATTAAGATCAGATTAGTAATTCAAACATTTTCTCACCTGAGAAGCAACTTTCATGATGAATATAGGGGAACCAGGCACTTCACCTTGAACTTGCTTGAAAAGTGCCTTGACTTCTTCATCATTATGCACCTAAATTTTTAAACAAAAATATAGGTTTTGAGATTAAAAACACTTACTCATTGACTTTTATAAAATTTAAAGAATCAAACCTTTCTTATGCCTTTGCCACCTCCACCCCATGATGCCTTAATCATGGCCGGATAACCAACAACTTGACAACTAGCAATTGCTTCTTCGGTTGTATACACACAAGCTTTTCTATATACATCATCTGGAATCGAGACCAAACAGCTTTCCACAGGAATTTTCACCTAAAAGATGCAATTTTATATAATAAGAGGTAATAAAGATGTGATTTTTAAAGAATGAGAAGTAAAAGATGCAATTTTTAAAGTATCAGAAGTATACAGATTTGACTTTTAAAAAACAGGTGTAAAGATATGGCTTTTAAAGGATAAGAGGTGCAAAGATGTGTTTTTAAAGACTGAGATGAATAAAGATGTCGTTTTTAAAAACTATGAGGCATAAAGACGCGATTTTAGAATAATGATGTGTAAGATGCAATTTTTAAAGAATGAGAGATATAAAGATGCAGTTTCTTAAAACAAGAGGTATAAACATGTGGGATTTTTCAAAGAAGTATGAAGACGGTTAAAGAATGAGGTACAAAGACCGAAATTTTTAAAGAATAAGAGATAATGATTATTGTAAAGGTAAAAAGGATATAAAAGTAGCAAAACTTACATGAGAACCACTCCAAGGAAGCGTTGGCACATCAGCTGCTTGTGCAATCAAAGAAGAACCGATCTTATCTCCTAAAGCTGCCATGGATGAAGCAGGTGGCCCAAGAAATACAATTCCTTTAGCATCCAATGCATCTGGTAGTTCAGGGATTTCAGATGCATGACCCCAACCAGGCCAAACAGCATCAACATGTGTTATCTCAGCAGTCTGAAATCATTAAACATGAATTTTATAATTATAGTGATAATTTATGCTTCTACAGTTTCAAAACCTAATCTTTTTATCTTTCTTATACTTATGGTTTTTTCCGTAAAAGTTAAGCATACTCATATCAGTCTTTAAAGTTAAGGATAGTTGGGTTGACATTTGAAGTCAAAGTAGGGAAAGTAACAGATATATAAAGGAATTGTCTTTTCTAATTTTAACACTATTTCTTCTAGTTACATAACTTCTAGTACGTTTTATACTTCTATCATTTCCAATTAAAGGAGATATCTGAAAGATTTTTGAAAAATGAAACCAAATCCAACTTTGTTTAGTGACCGACTTTTTGAACCAACATTATCTGGCTTACTCTAGCTAACAAATCACCATTCTTGCATAAATGCAAAACAATGCTCTTTGTTTTGCATTTATTTCTAAAAATAATCAATAATCTCTAGTTCTTGCAAACTATAGTGTTTTTAAAAAAATCATAAAGATGATAGTTAATTTGCAATAAAATGGCAAGCATGATGGTTCATAAAATCAATCACTTCATACCTAAATTAATTATAAAATGTGGGATTTGTATATGAAGCCAACATACCTCTACAATGAGTTGCACATTAGCATAATTATTATTATTTGTACCACCCGGGACTTCGACAAATTGATCAGCAATTCTAATATGTTCTGCATTAATCCTCATATCCTCCGGGGTAGCCATGGCTACCAACAAAATTGCTTTTTCTGAGCCAAATGTTTCATAACTCCATGTTCTCACACTTCTTATAAACTTTACAGCCGCCATTCCGTTATTTGCAATTAGAATGCTATGAATTGGCTTATTTCCCCCAAGAGCAGAACAAAATTCATCAATGGCAGATCTACTTGTAGAAGACCTCAGTGAAATCACCCCATTCATGTTGCCATTACCATAATTAAAACTTCCATTTAGCGGTATCCTTTGAGCTTCTGACATGTTTCCACTGCCAATAGAGCAATCAAAATTTAGAACAGTCTTACTTTGACGTATTAAGTCAAACAATCTACTTTTTAATTAATTATCAATTAGTTCTACCTTCCTAAAGCGAATTAATATGTCAAGCGCTTTATGCAATGCTATGTATCCTATGACTCTATCTTAGGGGTGTCAATCGTGTCGGGTTGGCGGGTTAACGGGTTGAATTATGAAACCCAAACACAATCCATATTCTTATTCGTGTCAAAAATTTCAACCCTAACCTGGATACACTTAAAATCGGTTCAACCGAACCTGACCCGTTTAACCCATTTATCTAAATCAAAATCATAAACTACTAAATCCAAAATCGAATTCATTTAAGGTGAACCGAAAATTAATTGAATAATTATCTCTAGAAAGGAAAAAAAGAAAATTTTTGGTATAATTCAGTTACTTTATGGTAAACACTAAATACAAAAGTAATTGGACAATTATTTTTATAATGGGAAAAATAAAAATAAAATATTTTGTAACCTAAACGGGTTAACGGGTCAATCCGAACCCCACCTGTTTTTTAAAACGGATTGAAATGGCCAACCCAAAACCTGATTATTTTCGTGTCGTTTCATGAATTGACACCCCTACTCTATCTAATCCAGAAATAGGCCGAACTTGACAATGAAATTTTCTTGGTCAAACAGGGCCATCTCGACCATCCAAATTCATATGAATTTTCTTTTCATTTTTGGGGGAAAAATCAACAACCCAATTGAAAACAGGTATGAAGTATTGTAATGGGATCAAACTTTTCTACTTATAAAATTAGATATTAATATGAAATTCGAATTCCCTAATTTTGATCTTTAAGAGTTGATGAAATATTTCTCAATTCTCTGTATAAACCCTAGTCCCAAACCGAATTATAGATTATCTGATCAAATAAAATCATACCAAATCTATTGATCAATCTAAAAGCTCAAACAAATGTAACCCAACTGAATTCATCAAAAATTATCCATGAAATAATATTCAAAAATACAAAAATAATTAAAAAAAAAAAGATCACTTGCAGTAGTAGCATACACCCAATAAAAAAGATTCGATCTTTACACAATGGTTTTCTAAGACTAGTTAATTACTACTTAAATACATAACTTGAACCCCAAAAGATCGAATTTTGACAGCTTTTAGGGGTGAGAAAACAAGAAACACTAACCTTACAGAAGTCAAAGAAACCAATAAAGATTTTGCCTTTTGAGCTGCTTTGAACAGTATTGACAAGATGAAAGAGATCAAAAGAAATTGTGAAAGAATTGGGATTGAGCAAATCTGGGAGATATGTGGGTGTTTGTAGAGAAATTGGGGTGGAATTAAGTGTGATTTGGTTGGAGTTTGGTTGGTTTTTGGTGAGCGCCTTAAAGATACATAAATGGGGAGGAAATACTAAATAGAAAGGGTACCCCGCACCCCCACCCCACCCCAATCACCCTCAACCCCACCCCACCCCACCCACCCTCACCCCACCTACATCTATCTTTCATTAATCTGCACGTGTATCTTTTAAAATCCTATGGTTGTAAAAAGAGAGAAAACTCGATTGCATTTTTGGAACTTTTTAAGAAAGAATAAAATATTTGTATATTTTACCTTAATAAACTATTAAGCACTAACCGTTCATAGTTAAGCAGCCTTGCTTAACCAATTGAATTTTACTTATTTTAAACTATTAAGCACCAACCACGGTAAATAGTTAAGCAGCCTTTCTTAACCAATTGATATTTTTTTCTCATTTTAACCCTATATTATATATATAATTTATATTTTTTACCCGTTTAATTATGTATTAATTTCTTTTTTCTATAATAGCTTTCGTTCGTTAATAATTTCCAAATAACGGAATGCACGGTTGCTTTTATCTTCTTTTTGTCAACCTTTTGATATATATTTTTTTCAAAACGAAGTTGTATTCAAAATCGAGTATTTTTTTGGTATCGTAGGTCATAGCGAGTGTCGTTACCATTATGGTACTGTGACGACTCGAACCTATTATGATCGAATATTATTGCTGGTATTGGTATTATAAGAACCGGTGTCGGTATTCGCTTTTATGGTTTTCCGCGACCCGAACCGATAACGATCAAACTTCTGTCTCGGGATGTTGGCGTAAAACGACCACACTCCTGTGACGAGGCATGAGTGTTTGTTTATACAAGCTTATTCAACTATTTTTTTACATGGATACATCCTCTCACGAAGCATGAGGCTATGAACCAACAATTTTGATTTGTTGATTAATACGGAGACAATCATATCAAAAGATATAGTTCATGTTTCATGCATTTACAACTTTTACAAGGAAGGATAAATATTAAAATAATTATAACCTATTTCTTAATCATTTCAAATCATGCAAATCAAGATTTATCTTATAATAAATCCGTTGATGATTAAACTAACAAGTAATAATATGATTGACCCAATGTTCTTCAATTTTTTTAAGATTTATTCTCATTCAGTCCATTGAGATCTAATAATGTTTTCTTATGTGTTTAAATTTTAATAATGAATATCAAACCCACAAGTTAGGATATACTCTAGATCGAAAAAAAAAACTATTCACGTTCTTATTTCATCATATTTTTAACTCTACTTAAACAAAATAAAAGTCTACATGTGGAGTTTATTACTTTACCAGTTTATGATGAGTTATTATGGTCATTTATGTATCTTTGTATTTATTGTTAATTACTATGGATCATCCATTATGTACTCTTGTATTTCCTATTTATTTGTTTCTAGTATGCTTAGAATGTATTGAGAAAAGATTATTCTATCTGTATGGTATAATAGCCTTCGATCTCCCCACCCCTTGTTCTTTTCTCAACCCATCACCATTCTCACCTCACCCGAAGATTAGACATCATCCAAAGTTTAACATCTCTCTAATGGCATCATCGTCCACCGTGTGGTATGTTGATTCGGGGGCCACCAATCATATGATGACCTCCCCTGTATCTGTCTCTAACCCGTCACCAAAATTAGGTATAAAATCGGACACCTTTGGGAACATGCATTCTCTCCCTATAACCTATACAAGTCATGCCACAATCTCACAAAATCTTCAATTACGTGATATTTTGGTTGTCCCTAACCATACTAAAAATCTTCTCTCTAAAAGCATACTTACAAAAAATAATGTGGTTGATGTCTTATTTTCTTATCCCATGTTTTATATCCTGGATAGACACAACAAACAAGTTCTCGCCCAAGGATGATGTGATGACGGTCTATATGTTTTTCAAACCAACCATGAAGCTCTTGTTACAACTGCTTCTTGTCCTAAAGTATTATATGAAGTTTGGCACTCATGCTTAGGACATGTTTCATTTGACACTATTAAAACATTACAAAAAAATGGCACTCCTGCAATGAGAGACTGTAATTGTGAATTATGAACGACTAAAATTAAACGTTCACATGATTTTGAATTATGTAATGATGTGTTGGGTGTGTGTGTGTGTGTATATATATATATATAAATAGTAAGGATTACACTACAGTTGTAAAAGGGAATCACTAAATCCTAACCACACACAACGGAAAGTGTACATGTACGTATGTAGCAAGTATAAGCAAGACCGGATAGCAATACGTGGATATCGATGACAACTCTCGATAGTAGACATCTCTCAACTCCCAACTAAATAATAATCTAAAATATTGATTTAAACTAACAACTAGGACCTAAGACTCAAATACTCTAAGACACTAAGACGCTCAAACATTGACAACTAAGAAACAACGAAGAACATGAAAACTGCACGTACGGATAAGATCATATAGCAAGCAACTTCCTAGGAATGACTCAAGCTAACGTGCAATGACAAGGGAATCAATCGTAGGACTATATCTAAGGGTATAAGTCTAAGGCTGACGAGGTATGTTTATACTCCTTGAGAAAACAAGAAGACTCGTATGAAGAACGGGATAGACTGTGCTAAGATGCCTAATGAGGGATCTCCGGTCGGTCTCACCACTCACAAATGTTGTGAAAGACTGTGATCCACAACCCTAGAGCAAGGGACAATCAAGAACTAGAATGCAAACAAACCCTAAGAACACTAACACCACGAATGAAAGGCAAGACTCGTACGATAGTGTAATCTAGACCTAACACACAATGGGTAGGAAGTTGCAGGCTAGGGATGAGCTTTTGGTGCCCAATACTCATACCAGTACCGAAAAACCAAAACGGGTATTGTCACACCCCAACTGACGACGGATTATACGTCAGGGCGGACGCGTTTGTTCACATGCACAAGGTTGACTATTAAAGTTTAAATAGTTTCATTAATACGTTTAAGTTTACAATACAAGTAAATGAACAAAGCATAACAAGACACAAAGTTTAATTTGATAAGAATCTAAGTCCAAAGCATCCTATGTGACCACAGTAAGGCTTCATGCTTGCAACCCTGAAACATGTTGAGTAAACTGTCAACTAAAAATAGTTGGTGAGATATGAAGGTTTTAACATAGTTTAACAAAGTCTTTGAAAAGTTTTACAATTCACTATGTCATGCGTTATATGGTATAAGTGTGAGAACAAACATGTTAAACATTGTACATATCAATCCTCCAACCAAGTTTAGGCATAACCCGAAGGTTACCCTTAAAAGTTTAAAGTTTAAATTCAGTAACAATCACCATGGGCTCCCCCCGAAGGGTCAATCAATCTAGGCGGATTGGTCAAATACAATAGATCTATCATTGTTACTATAGGCTTGATCAAAGTTAATGGATATGCTAGTATTAAGTTTAATTTAAGCATGCAAGTCTCAAGCATAGTAACACAAGAATAAGCATGTAGGCATAGTTGTACAAGAATTGTATAAGTTTGAAAGTTTGATACATGTTCCACCCCAAGTTTATAAATAAAGTAAAACGAAAAAATGGCTAAGTATACTCACTTGAAAGGATGAGGGAGTGTCCAACAAGGGTTAAGAGTAGCAAAGTTTTGAGGGAGAATACCCTCACAACAAAACTAAGAATACAAGTCTAGAGTTTCAAGCTTTGATCCTATAAGTCTATGACAAGATTCCTAGGATTCTAAGATTAACTAGGATTTCAAACGGGAGACGGGAATGATTGCGTTTATAAAGTTTAAATAAATTTGTAAGTAGGGTTTCACAAGACTTGAATATCAAAGTTTGATAAGTTTATAATTTATAATAAATATTAATTAAAATAATTATTTAAAAGTTTCACAATTATTAATTACACAAAATCGGCAAACAATAGTCAAATGTAGTCTTCTAAGTATTTATAAAGAAAGTTATAATAATAGTTAAGTAAAAGACTAAATAATTATTTAAAGTTTAACAATAATTATTTAAAGGATAAATAGTTATTAAAAGTTTATATTAATTGTTTGAAGGACAAATAATCATTTAAATAATAACTATTTTAAGAATAAAATAATTATTAAATAACAAGTATTTAATGAATAAATAATGATTAAGAATTTAATAATAACTATTTAAATAATAAATAATTATTAAGAATTAAACAATTATCTACAAAAATAATTACTTTATTTAGTCAATATAAACCATTTAAGTAGTTAAGCATTAAGCATTTATTAAATTGTAAATAAATAATGTTTAAAATGTGTTTATAAGTTTAACTAAATAATTTGGAATCATAAGTTTAAACATATATGTTTAAATAGGAATTTCTTTTAAAGTTTATTTTTCGATTATAAGCTTATAATTGTTTTTAAAGTTTAAATAAAACTATAGGTTTATAAAGATTTCAAATAATGGTTCCTTTAAGTTTATAATTATAAAGTTTCCAGATGTTTTAAAGTTTTATAAAGTTTGAAAGTTTATAAACATTTAGAAAAATAACGTATAATTACTTTTCTTGTTTTAAATATATATATATACATATATAAAAATTAAGTTTCTGTTTTTGGAAGGTTTATAAGTTTATAAAAGTATATTTATTTTAAGTAAACAAATAAGTCTTAAATTAAATAGGTATAAGTTTTATAAACATGTGAAAGCTTATAAGTTTATGTTTTCTAATTAATATGTAAATTTATAAATCATTTTTCTGATTTTATAAAATCTATATAAGTTTTCTGAATAGTTAAAGGTTTTATAATTAATTTGAAGTTTAAAATGAAATAAGTTTATTATTTCAGAAAATAAATACAAATCAAATTTCCTGATTTTTATAAAGTATTTTCTATTGAATGTATAAGTTTTATAAGGTTTGAATGTACTTTTATAGTTTTTAAGTGTTTAAAACTATTTTTAAATAATTAGTTATTACAAGTTTTAATTAATTAAAATAGTCCCAAAATCTAAAAGTATAAATAGAAGTCATTTTTAAGTTTATAAAAGTATCCCAGATTTTATAAAAATAATTAAAAGTTTAAAACTGTTTGGAAAAAGGTTTAAAAAAATGAAAAAGCAAAACTCGGGTTGGCCGGATTCGAACCCGGGCCACCCGAGATACACACATACGCCTCTAACCACCCGGCTACGGGCCTCGCTAGTGATTTATACAGGAAAAAAAATTGATAAACACATCCCCAAATCGATCCTAATTTCGTATGAACCCTAAAATCAAAATCCTACAAATGCAAATCGATTAACCCTATGTTCATGCAAATTGACAGAGGGCTATTGATATACTAGTAGAAACGAGATGTTTGGGCATTCGAATTACCTGGTTTGATGTCGAAATGAAGGAGAACGGTCCTGGGTTCAGTGTCGGCAGTCCACAGCTCGAATCGGTCAACGTAGGTACGTATTGATGCAATTGAGAGTTCGAGGAGTTGAAGTGTGATGTCGTTAAGGTGTTTCAACATGTATTTATAATCGATTTCATCATTCAATGTTGAATTAGCTGGGGGGATTACGGGTGAATGAAACGAGTTAAAGTTCGAATCATGCGGGCATTAGACCCGAGATTGGGCATTGAATTTCATCGGGTTATGGTCGCATGCGTGAAAGGAAGCTCGAGGTTCATTGGATTTGGCCGATTACGCATTTTTTGATAATTCGAAGGTGGAACCGGCCATTGAGGGAATCGAACTCATGATCGGTTTCAAAATCCGGAGTTTAGGTTAATTGCACAATAGGCCCTTGCAGTTTTAAGCCTTTATCATTTTATGTTAAAACATGGGTTTGAGTTTAAAATAAGTTTCAGACTTTGGCACTTTTAGTCCTTGGAGTTTATAAAACAATATGTTTTATTTTTTATAAAAATTAAATAAGTTTCATAAGTTTTATATCCTTTATTATTTTATAATTTATAAAATAATTCCTAAGATTTATAGTTTTCAAGTTTAATAAGTTTCTTAATTATATTATTTATATAACTACAACTTATAAAGTTTTTAGAATTTTAATACATATTCATTTATAAGATACACACACACACATATATATATATATATTTAAATAAATCTTATATATATATATATGTGTGTGTGTATTTATGTATATATCTCAAGTATATTTGTTTTTCCTTAAATATCTATATCAATATGTATTATAGAATTTTAGTAAGTTTTCAAGGTTTAAATAATATGTACAAAGATTTAGGGAAAAGATGTGTCGGAAAATCCTGGATATTACAGGTACCGGTATCGGGACATGATTTTCTATGATTTCGGTATCGGTACTTGTCGATACCGGTACCTGTACTTTACCAAAAAATACCCTTTTAGTCCCGAAAATACGAGGGGTCCTTTTTATGGGAATTTGTTATTTTTTTTAATACCATAATTTCATAATATCTATCACCTTTCCAATTTTTAAAACCCCACTAGCTAATATGAACTAACCGTCATCCCCAACCCCACTCAAAATTCTGGATCGATTAATTTTTGTTTGATAGAATTATAGAAAATATGGTTTTTGTATGGAACCAACAATAGATTTAATCAAAAAGTACGAACGGTCCTAAATTAGATGACTACAGAACAAGGTTGCCATCTAATATTGTTGAAGCTTTGATTTACATTCAAGATTGGGTGAGAAAGTCGAGAAAACCAATTGTGGATAACATAGACGATATTTTAAAAGATGGTGATATTGTCATAGGTAACTTTAGTTCTTAACTTCTTATTAATAATTTATGAAAAATCTATATTCGGGTACCAAACAGGTACCGGGTACCGAAATACAATACTGTACCGGTACAGGTACCTGATATGCCATACAAAATAATCCCATATTATGGTACTAATTAAATAATAATCTTATAATTAAGCTTAAAACACTTATATTTTGTAATTGCAGGTTATTCGGTGTTGAAAATATAAATCAAGCTAAATCCTATCAAAAACACCAAGAATTCAAGCTTCTAGAAGGTTCATTCCCGAGCATTGACCCCCAAGAAGTCAAAATTGGTCAACAAAAAACAACCAAGCAGCTAAAAGACAAAACTGGGAGAAAACAGAGGGATGCACGGTCGTGATGTGTTTGTGAATTAAGTATATAAAAATATAAATAAATATATTTTTGGATGATTTCACAATATCAGGTTTTAAATTTATAAAATGATAATTACGTTAACTTAAAACACACACAATAGACAAGTTTACATATTGCAACGTAATATAGTTAGGTAAGAACCAAGTATCGAACCAATAGACACGGTCGAGTTCCAATACTCAAGTTTTGTTATCGTTTAGCCCGATTAATTAGTGAGTGAGTTTCGTGTGCTTGTGAAGCAGAAAAGTAAATGATGGTAAAGTAAATAACATAAAGGTAAAAATGTGCGTGAAGTGTCTAACAGAAACGTAACTAGCAGAATAGTAAGTAGCAGAAAAGTAAATAAGGAGAAAATGATTAGATTACGGAATGTATTGCTTCGGGATTCGAATCAGTTTGGTACGTGATAATGTTAAGTTGACTAATTTTGTGGTATAACTACTACAAACTTGTGACCTGGGTCACCACTAGAGCCTCGTCCTCACTACATTTGATTTGCAAATTATAATCTTTAAAAGTATTAGTGCCTCCCGTTAGGGACAACATTTACCCTTAACCCATCGAATGGTCATCTCCAGGTTGGTTTAAGACATCGGACTCAAAATACTTTATATTAAAGTTAAATAGGTGATTATATTTTGCTCACGGGGAGAAAGTGTAACAATGAGACCAAGTATAAAGACGTACCCTTCCCAATATGAGTTCACCGATTCTTGGTCACATAATAATCTTGTATAAAGGCGTACGATCTTAGAATTATAGACCAAGCCTTGGCTTATCAATCTCTGCTCGTATAAATACGTACGAGTTTCAAAGGAAGTTTGATTAAAAAGGGTTTTACGATCTTACTCTTTAAAATCAAAACACTCACAAATATAAAGACGGATTTAGACAATAATAAAAGCCCATCAAAAGATGGTTTTTGAGATCGAATTAGTTAAAGACATAAACATACCACTTCATTAATACGTTAAACATTAGCATGCACAAAACATCATCTTCACGCTAGCAATACAAAGAAGTTTTAGCCACGAATGGCCATAACGACTAGCGTAATGATTAGTTTTGTAGGCTCCCCTATTGTGGAACAAGGAGGAAGAGCCCTCTACTCTCTACTCTAACTACGATAATGCTCTCTTCTTGAGTGTTCTTTAGGTCTGGATTGGTGTGTGGAATGAATAACTCAAGCCTCCTATTTATATGCCTTAAAATGTGCAATGGGTTGCACGGTCGTGCAAAGGCCTAGGGAATCAAACAGGGTACGGAGGACACTGTCCTGGTCCGTGGAGAAGAAGACAGGGCAATGCACGACCGTACATCCCTCTGTTTTCTCCCAGCTTTGTCTTTTAGCTGCTTGGTTGACTTTTGTTGACCAATTTTGACTTCTTGGGGGTCAATGCTCGGGAATGAACCTTCTAGAAGATTGAATTCTTGGTTTTTTGATAGGATTTAGCTTGATTTATATTTTCAACACCGAATAACCTGTAATTACAAAATATAAGTGTTTTAAGCTTAATTACAAGATTATTATTTAATTAGTACCATAATGTGGGATTATTATTTAATTCACAAACACATCAGTACCGATTCTATATTTTCGGTACCGGTATCGGTACCCATTTTTAAAACACAATTCGGGACCGGTACGGTAACGATCCCATCCCTATTGTAGGCTCTATCTATCACGTGGTCAGTCTCAATATAAGGTAGGACACTGATAATACTCTCTAACTATAACCTAGACATCAACCGTTATATGGTCAAATAAGTTGTCTAATAAATCAAAACACAAAGTAGTGATCTATAACATGCAATACTCGACCTAGATGACACAAAACCAACTAGAAACAACACGTGATCAAGGCAGTATTTATCAAGCATACACAACATTCATAACCATACATAAGCATTCAAGAACTGATTATAAGATCAACACAGCAAAACCTACCAGTAAAAACCACAAAAAACATCATAACACGAAAGTAATCATCAAACCTAGGTAACTTAAACAAATTTAGCCAATCATAAGACTCATGAACAAAACAGAGTAAACTAGTTTAGAAACTAAATTCATAATGAAAGCAATAAAATCAAACCGATAAACGACGAATGATTTGAGCCACTTGCTTAGTCTCCTGCTTCAATAAATATTCACTTGTGTGCCCAACCGCGAATCCAACCCACATCTAGGGGGCAAAGGCACCTCGTACTGGAATTCGACCTCATATATGTTTGCAGATGACTAGGCCTCATGTAATGGAATTCAGTCCAAAAATTTGTCGATGGGTGCACTGCAGCAATTTTTGGTCGAGGGCCCACTAGTAACACTAAACAACTTAAATCCACTAATTCACTCATTAAAGTTGTAATATTTTTTTTCTAACGGGTGTTACTCTTACCATATGCACCTTCAAATCTCTGTGCCTTCCTCAATTCCTCATATAATTTGTAAGTTTTTTTATAAGGTTTTACGATTAACCCTTTTAATTCCTTTTAGTTTTTGTATTTATTAAATAGTTTGCTTTTATTAGATTTGTTTGATTATATTTATTTCGCATTTCTCATACTGTTTGCGTACTTTTTTTATTATATTTAATGAAATGATGTTTCTTTGAGTTATATTTAACGGTTTAATATTCTTTTTATCATTATTCGTTGATTCGTTTACCCGACCCATTTTCGTCGATTCGTATTTGTCCACCCCTTACCAAAAAATCTTGTATTCGTCACTGTGTGTAGACGTTAACAAACTGGCCTGCCTTTAATTCTTTTCTTTATGTCCTTCGATGCTGAGCTTTCGGTTTCTTTTTGTTTTTCTTGGATTGAACAACCACAAACAGCCGCCACCAAAATGTTTGACCTTCAAAATTATGCTTTTCCAATTCTGTCGTCTCCACCAAACATCCATAAGTCCTCTTTTTTACCTACTTTTCGTTGTCTACATGGAGGCACACACATTCTTCTGTTTGGTAGCCTCTTAAAGGTCATTAAGAGGCTACCTCTTAATGGTTTAAAACCTTTTAATGATTAAAAGGTAGCCTTAAATCTGAATGGTTAAGAGCTAACATCTTAATGGTAAGTCCTCACAAGTTACATGACCTCTTACTTTTTAACCATTAAGAGACTTTGAACCATTAAAAGGTAATCTCTTAATGTCATTAAAAGGCTACCAAATAGTCCCTAATTTAGCTATAGCCCATGTGATATTATTATTAAAAGGAAAGTGGATCTTGGTAATATTATGGAAATGGAAATTATTTAATATGGTAAAAGAAAATGAACTAGCTAAGTCTACTCTAGCATACTAGCTCATCCTTTGTTGGAATTAAATTCATTTCGTTGTATTTTGATTATCTATTTTACAATTAGTTATTATTATTATTATGGTTTAAAAAAATCAAACAAACTAATAACCTTTTTTATACGTTTTGTTATGAGCGAATTAAACCCAAACGTTAAATATTATATGTTTTAAAAAAATTGAAGGCAAAGTAATAACCTTTTTTGTAAATTTTATTCAAAATCAAGGAACCCACGTGTCAAATATGATATTTAACAAAAAAAATCAAAACATCATAATATTTTTAAAAATTCAAACTATACTATTACGAAATGATTGTTTTTACTTACATTTCGGCTGAATGTTCACGACCGGGTCATCCCAACGTACCCCCGCCGCAACGCACAGGGTTTTTCAACACTATTAATAAACTTATTCTAAAAGAGATTGTCATCTACAGTTCTTTCAACCATTTTCCCTCATTATATTAAGAAAATAATAATTGTTTAGTGCTTTTAATGATAGACATTGTCGGGCAATATTTTAAGAAAATAGTATTTGTTTATTATATATATATATATATATATATACATATATATATATATTAAAACAGTTGTTGACGCTTGATTATATCATCAACTTTGTCTTTTTTATATATATTTTCACTTTAACCTCCTGCATTTTATTTAGGTTTTTTTCTTTTTCTTTTACTCCTAAACTTTACTAAAGTTATCATACAACCTCTTAATTTCAATGAAGTTATTTTTATCACATTTCAATGTTTTTATATTCATTTTCTTCGTTGGATGAGTACTAATATACCGTCACATCTTTTTTATTTTTATCTACGTTATGAACCCGTATCAAAACACGGATAAATACCCACTAGTTTAACTAATTCCAACTTTGATGGCCCATTTCACATGAGATCTTAATCCAAATTATTTCTAGTCCACTAATAATTCATCATTCCTTTATTTCATTTGGCCTCTTCAATGACTAGTTCTTCATATGACCTCTTCAATGACTACTTAATATGAATTGCATCTTCCACATTTAATTATTTACACCCCGATATGATTTCGATGCAATTAATCTTATGCTTCAAAATTGTTTAGTCCACTAACGCAAGTCTTCTTCTGTGTCTAAAGAGCTATATTGCCTCTCCAAGTTCTTCGTTTAAACTTGTTTTCATTTACGACCTACAAAATTAATATATAAACTAATGCACTTTCAAGAAAACACCTGGAAACCAAATAGAAAATGCTATCCGCAACATTTCTCAAACAAAAAAAAAAATACTACAATGGTACATATATTCGTAGCACTATGCATGAACAAATTAACTGAACATGGTGCTTTATGTGATCATGATAAGTAAATGTCCAAACACTAGTATATATGGTGCATACGACTGTAGCCAAGGAGGAGATGAGTGAAAGTCTTTCGTATATAGTTTAGGCTAACACCACTTTGTGTCATGTCAGCGTCACATCACACTTCATTCCTCTCCGCTCCCTCCACTCGATCAAGGAAATACCCCACTCCACTCTAATACACTTTTCATTTAAAAATAATATATATATATGTATATATATATATATATATATGTATATGTGTATGTGTATATATGTATATATGGGAGGGTTCTAGGCAGAACTACGAATTTTGCGAGATCAGAGGGAACTCGTCTAAACCTTGGATTACTTATAATCAATGGTTCAAATTTAAGGTCACAACTTAGTAAATAATTTAAGGTCACAACTGAGGACGTGCCAACCCGTACACATGGAGGATGCAGCGCTGTTCTTTGACGAAGGATTGCGTGGGGCGATTGAGGACATAGTTGTTTGTGGAGGTCCTTTCTTTGGAGACTTCCAATGGCGACTTGCTTCCCTACCTATTAGGTTTGGGGGTTTGGGGTTGTATTCCGCTGTAGAGGCTTCATCTTATGCCTTTGTAGCCTCGAGGGCCCAATCTTGGGCGTTACAGGACCACATCTTACGAGACAGCGGCATATGTGGTATGGATTCTGATTACGATTGTGCTTTGGCTTGTCTTCGTGATACGATTTCAAGCTTTGACTTCAGCGGTTTCACTAATAAGGACACCGCCCCCCCTAAAGCACAACATGCATTGGCGAGTGCCCTTTTTAGTAAAATCGTCCGTGAAATGGAAGTCCAGTTTGAAATGACCGTTAGACAAAGAGCTGTTTTTGAGTGTCTACGAGCACCACATGCTCAAGATTACCTTCTCGCGATCCCTATAGATGGGCTAGGCCAACATATGTCGCCGGTGGAGTATCGTACTATCCTTAAGTATCGCCTCATGATTCCACTATACCCGGTTGACGAGTTATGCCCTGTTTGCCGTAAGGCGTGTTTAGACTCCTATGGGGAGCATGCGGTTCATTGTAGAGAGCTCCCGGGGTTCAAGTACCGACACGACTTGGTTAGGGATGTTCTTTTTGACATATTTAGGCGTGCCGGGGTTTCTACTAAGAAAGAGGCACCAGTGAATTTCTTGACGGACCCATTGGAAGGAAGATCAACACTTAGACCCGCTGACATTTTGGTCTTTGGGTGGATAGGTGGAAAACATGCGTGTGTAGATCTAACAGGGGTCTCCCCTCTGGTGGGCTTGGGAGTTAGTGCTTTCACGGTGAGTCAGGCTGCTCTAAAAGCTGCTTCGAGCAAAGTGACCAAACACGAGAAAGCGTGTCTTGACAACCAACACGTGTTTATACCATTTGCTTTTGACACTTTTGGTTTCCTTGCACCAGAGGCCGTGGAGTTACTTAACCGAGTACAGCGGGTCATGCATAGTAATGTTATGACCCCAAGATCTGTAGATGTAGTTTTTAAAAGACTTGGTTTTGCTATTAAAAAAGGGTTGGCGGCGCAGCTTGTTGCTCGTTTGCCTTCTATCTCTATGTAATTTCCCTTTGAGAGTTGTGTTTTAATTAATTAATAAACGGAACTTGCTATCTAAAAAAAAAAAAAAAAAAAAAAGTTTTACTCTAGATGAGGGTATTTTTTACATTTGTTGTGTAGGATTTATTTAGGATTCATTAATAGGTTTTGAAACTGATTTAGAAACTTTATTCCATTTCCTAAATTTCCTGCCCTTTATTGTCTAAACTAAATCAATTCAAGAAAACCTCTCTTTCTCAAGCAAATCAAAATTTGATACGGTTCTTGAGAAATCGAATAAAAAAGACGGCGTATCATTTTGGAAAAGAACAATTAGGGTTTTAAAAGAACACATCACCCGGTTTTAGAAGACGTAAGAGATATGTTTATGTGTAGGAATGCGTGTTATATACAAATTTCAAGCTAAACTTGTAGTTAAAATTGTTATGTTTCGTGATATTTTGAAAATGTGTAGGTTAAATAAATATGTGTAGGTATATGATTTAGAGGGGATTATATTTGTGTTTATTGTTTTCACGTGTAGTATGAGTATGATATTTATTATTGTGTAGGAACTACATATTGATGTGTGGATATGAGTAATTTTTTTTAGATGATCAACAAAAAATTGAATTGAAAAGGTTTAACAAAAACTCTCCTTGGCTATAAAATCATTTTTAGATGATA
This sequence comes from Smallanthus sonchifolius, assembly GCA_023525975.1. NCBI lineage: Eukaryota > Viridiplantae > Streptophyta > Magnoliopsida > Asterales > Asteraceae > Smallanthus > Smallanthus sonchifolius. The sequence goes on from CM042034.1 coordinate 26,985,650, forward strand.
AAATAAAAAAAAAACTAATTATTTGAATGAACTGTAATATGATCCACAAAATTTGAATATATGTTGCGTAAGAAATACATTTGAATTGTAAAAGCTGAATATACATTACTAATAGAAATTGAGCATACATTTGAATTCAAATTCTAAAAGGAATAAAAGAAAAAAAAATGCAACCTCTCCCTAAATTCCTAAAAATATGATTGACTAAAAATAAAACAATTAATTAAATTAAACAAATTATTATAACACCCTTGTAATATAATAAATAGAAAATAGAATGAAAAAAGTTTCATTAATTGAATGTAGTTTTTTTTTCTCGTAACTTTTATTAGTTCTGAAATTAAATGAGCTAAAAACGTATACTATATATAGGACGGGGGAAAATTAAAAAGAAAAAAATATATCAAAATATTGGCAAAAAAAAAAAACTAAAAACACCCGCATTCCATTTAAAAAAATTTACAAACGAAAGTTATTAAAGGGAAACGAAACTATTAGAAATTAAACGAGTTAAAATCGTATATCTTATTTTACTACTTTAATAAATAAAAATCTTTGGTGACACGTGTCACTCTCTGGTTACTCCTTATCCTTATTTTCCCGCCTCTCTCTCGTATTAATTATTAATTTTTTTTGTTTATTTCTCCTACTAAATAACGAATATTAAATAACAATTTTTGTATTAATAAATAAAATTCATATGGGCACGTGTCACTTTCTGGTTCATTTTTATCATTTTGTTTTCACTTCTCTATTCTATTGAATAATGATATTAAAAGAATTTAATTTTAGATTTTTAATACAAATCTAATTACGAATACTTATTAATATCAACAATAAAATGAATTTAATATGAATTAACATTTATTAATTAAATAAAAAAATTAATACTCAGTTGAAAAAAAGTGTTTTAGAAACTAACTTAACAGAGCTTATAACTGGCATGACAAATTACATTTTTTAAATACATATTTTGACGAGTGTGTGTTAACAAATTACATTATATTTTATTAAACGATGTAATACACCGGTTTAACACGGGTTTTTTAAAATATAATTTTTTTATTACTAAGTATATATCATTTTATTTATTTAACCCGTGTAATATACGAGATTTTAACATAGTTATATATATAGTACGAAGGATAAAAAAATTAAAAAAATAATAAAAGCATGACGTGGCAATTATTATAAGTATTCATGATAAAGAGCCGGGCTATATCACGTGAATAAAATAAGCAAAACCCTTCAAAAATAGTGTATGCTTCTTTATATATCAAGTTAGCAAATGAATTTTATTACTCATGGGATTCGGTTGATCCTATAAATATAGAGTGTAATTTTATTTTCAAGTTATATCTGTAATTACAATCGAACATTATTTATCCACGTATAATAAATAGTGATGATGTTGTGGACTTGTGGTGGTTAGTGAAATGGGTTTGAGTGGTGGTTGTGAATGTTAGGGTTTGAGGTGGTTGTACCTATACGGTCAACCATTCATTTGATTGTATAAAATAAATTGTTTAAAATGGGGTTTTATAACGTCTCTATGGTGTTTTTACGATGTTTGTTCATACATTTGTATTTACCTAGATTAATACAAGATGTAAAGTTGAGTGTGTTTTGTACACCGTTGTAAAGAATTAGAAAGAAAAAAAAATCTCCATTCGACGTGTAACCTAAAACTTACACTAGCAAAACAGAATAGCGCTTGTTTCATATTTTTCAACACCATCGTGGAATCGATATCATTGATGTTCAGCTTTATGTTCACAAGAGTTTGCAAGAGCTCGTACGCAATAGGGGTGTTTTCTTTTTATGGTGTTTTACTTTTTTTCGGTGAAACAAGCTATTTGAAAAACACCATAAACTCCTCCGGGTCAATAACACCATAAAATTGCCCAGTTCAAAAACATCATAAAACGTCTAGTTTAAAAAAACCATAAAATGTCCAGTTCAGAAATAACATAAAATGTCCAGTTCAAAAACACCATAAAACGACAAACTTTTTATTTTTATACATCAATATTATACTCGTTGGAAAGGATTAAAAAACGCTCGTTATTATGATGGGATTTTTTTTTTTAAATAATAACACATAAAAAATTTATGAACGTTTAAAAAAGATGAAAAGATATACGTGTTACTTACATGTGCATGTTCCTTGTCATGCGAGTAGCATGTGCATACTCTTTTTAGTTGTTGCCCTTTTTTATTGGAATCTTTGTTTGACACATGAGCTTCTATGGTGGCTCCTACACTTTGTAAGATTTTTGGCCTTTGTATAATATCCTTCATATATATCTATACCTTATATAATATACATTGTAATTAAACTTATTTTGTAAGGTTTTTGGCCTTTGTAGGTCATGCGAGACCGCCTTATTTAACTTAAATTCTTATGTAGTTAATTTTTTTGTATTGTAATATGCGCACATTGTAATTAAATTCTTATTTTTAATATACGTTTCTCCTGCGGCGTCGTTCGGGTTGAAATTTATCACGAGATGATTGATAAACTATCGAAAAACGAGTATCACGTTATAAATTGTCGTCTTCGCCGCATCGCGCGGGTTCCCTACTAGTGTATGTGTGTATATATATATATAAGGTTGAGTTCAAATGCTAACCAAATTTTTAGGTGATAACCATGATAACCACCATTCAACCAATCAAATAATTTGTAATTTATTTTATTTTCTAATTATCAAAAGGGTATTTAAGTAAAACTTGCACATTTTATTTTAGGTATTAATATGTTTTTCCTAAATTTTATGTTTTAAATTTAAACATTTATATGTTTTGTAAGCGAATTTCCTAAATTTAAATAAACGTTTTAAATAAGTTATTGATTTTTATATAGTTAGTTTATTGTTCAAAAAATAATAGCTTATTTAAAAAAAGTATCATGTAACTATTTGTCTTGGATTTTTATATGCATTTCTTCAAATATGGTGAAATCAAATATTATATTTTTCACAAGAAAATTGTCATCAAGCAATTGTGTATTTAACTTGTTCATTATCACTTACGATCAAGATCGAACCAACCAAATTATAATATAGTGGAATGATTTTTATAGTTATTTTTTTCAAAGATATATTACTTGAGAGTTAGGATATTGAACAAACACACACATAGAACTAGTGAGTTATGATTGCGTGTTGCGGCGTAGATAAAAATAAAAAAGTCGTAACGAGATATTTGGAATTTAAGAAAACACTGCGTTGTCGTGGGAAAAATTAAAAACATATTATATTCGACACGGATGAGTTTTGAATAAAATTTCATTCAAAACCGTAGACTTATTTATTTATTTATTCGGTACATATATGTACCACGGGTTGGTTCACATTTAATCATTTTGGTACGCATATGTAACACAATTGATACGTATATGTGACACAGGTTGGTCAAGTGTACAAAATAGTTTATAAAATAGTTCGATACGTATATGTAACACAGGTTGATTCACATGTAAATCAATTTTGTACACATATGTAACATTGTTAATTTGTTGGTATGTATATGTAACACAGTTGTTTTGTATATGTAACAAAATTTGGCTTGATTTTTATGTTCTAGTGTTTTTTGTATAATTGTTACGTAAAATATAAAAAAATTATGTATTATCAATTTTTATGTTCTAGTGTTTTTTAAAACAGTTATGGTTTTATTTTTTTGACTTGCATTTTTTTATTCGCGGGTGAGTACTAATATACCGTTACGTCTTGCTTATTTTTATCTATGTTTTGAACCTGCTGCTGGTAACACGCACAATTGTAATAGAGTTACGTGTGATGGTGTACAAGTTTATCTAATTTTATAAAAAAACGCAAGTCAATTTTATGTTCTATATATATCAAATTTGTAAAAAAAATTATGTATTATCAATGTTGGTACGTATATGTAACACAATTTTTATGTTCTAGTGTTTTTTTTTTTGTAACAAAATTTTATAATAACTTATGTTTTTTTATCAATGAAATATGAATGTATTATCAACTTTCAAGTTATGTTGTGTAATTTAACTAATTAATTGATTTTCATAAAAGAGAAAGATAAGAGAGAGAGTGTGAGTAATATTAGAAAAATAATTAATTGATTTGTAAAGTAATTTTCTATTGTACCCTTTTGTAATTAATATAAATCAATTTTAATTAAAATAATTACAAATTTGTCACTAAAGTATATCAACCATTGATTAAACAAGATCAATGGCTAAGATTTAGTTTACATGGTTAATATATAAAATGAGGTTCGCATTTGAACCCTACCCTATATATATATATATATATATAGGGTTCAAATAATAGCCCTATTTTATAAAAAACCATGATAACCTAATCTTAGTCATTGATCGTTGATCGATGATTGATATACTTTAGTGGCAAATTTGTAATTATATAAATCAAAATTGATTTATATTAATTACAAAAGGGTATAATATAAATTACTTTGTAAATCAATTAATTAATTTCCTAATATATTCTCACACACCCTCTCCTATTTCTTTCTCTCATGTATGAAGATTCAATATTTCAATATAATTAACAATTAAACTAGTAACAAACTAACTATCAAGATACAATTGTTAACTGAAAAGGTTAGAAACAAAGAATTAGACAAACTTACCTGATTTTCATTTCCCGTTTGATTGTGATTTGTATGGATTGAAATCTTCTGTTTATCGATTATCAAAATCTCCTCATGACACTTAAATTTTGAATCGAAATCTCCTATTTGATTATGATTTTTATTGTTTGGAATCGTTTGAAGATGAAAGATCGAATGCCACCCATGTTCTATCGTTGGTTTCCAGCTTTTGTCGCTTGACGTTCTAGCTTCTAGGATTCCAGTCGTAATATTTTTTTTGGGGGGTTTTATTTAGTTAAAAATTTTAAATGGTAACTTAAATGTTGTTTAAATCATTAGATGAGTAAAAACTTAAATGTAATTGAGTATTTGGGTTTAAATCATTCAATGGGTATAAATGTAATTGGGTTTAAAATTTATTGGTTAAAAAGATGTTGGATTAGTTTAAAAAAAACTTATTGGGGTTTAAAATATAATTGGGTTATTATACTTGATATGTTTTTGTTTAAAAGAAATTAAATATATAATATATATTAAAAAATTTAAAAATTTGACCACCCGAAAAATCAGGACCTGTGCGGTCGCCTGTTGGGCGCCCAGAAGAGCCGGCCCTATATATATATATATATAGTGTAGTGTTCTAAAAGACAAAATAATCACTATTGCGTGACAAACTTGATTTTTAAAATGTTACAATCACGAAAAAAAACAAGTATAATCACAATCGCATAAATAGTGAGATCCATAATTCTACAAACGCTTCTATTTCTTGTTGGGTGCTAAAGTTCAAAATTAATAACGTTAATTACGAGATACTTAAAAGTTGAATGACTAGTTTGTAATAATAGTTTTGTCAAAGTAGTTAATTTTTCTGTTTTAGTGATATTGCATACGCCACAAAGAATATTGGGTTGGTAGGGGTTTGGTCATCTAACTAGCGGTTTAGGACACTCCCATCCAAATGGTGCAATCACTCACACGTTACACCTAATTTATATGTTCATCTAGCACATGCAAAATTCCTTTTATTTACTTTGTGTATTTTTTTTAAATACATAAAAAGGTTTTATGTTGGCTTTAATCAGGTTCATACCGTTTTTTACCTTTTTTCGAACGATTTTGTGGTTTCAATCATTGAAGAAAAGAAACTATATTCTTTGTTGCATTTAGTGGATGTTAAACATGGAATAGTTACCAATACCACGTCAAATGTTTTATATAATGAAGTATTTTCAAATTATAAAGTTTCATTGACATGTAATTTAATTTATTATAAAAAAATGCCACACTTTTGAAATGTATTTTCATGTATTTTTTTATGTTTTGATTACTTTCATTTATATAATATTAACATTTAACAAAATTGAAAAGTTACTAACGCAATATCAAACTTGTATAAAAAATGTGTTACGATATTTATCAATATAATTTTAACGTTTCACCCCGTATAACAAAGTGAGTTAAAGCTAGTTATTGTTATGTTTGCATAGGAATAGTGATTAGTTACTCGTTTATCGAGGTGCACAAAACGGTTTTTTAACTCGAACCGGTTCAAAACCGAACCGAACCGGTTTGGTCAACAAAAAGTCAAAACCGGTTTGAGTTCAAACCGGACCGGTTTGAAACCGGTTTGAGATGGTCCGTTGACCGGTTTAAAAAACGGTTTGAAACCGGTTTGACCGGTTTAAAAAACGGTTTGAAACCAGTTTTTAATCGGTTCGGTTCGGGTTAAACCGGTTTCAAACCGGTTTAAATGTATAGGTTTCAAACCGGTTTTAAACCGACGGTTTGAACCAGTTTGAAACCGGTTCGGTTTTCGGTTTAAAACCGGTTTGGTTTTTCAAACCGGTTTTTTTTGTGCATCTCTACTCGTTTATATGCTATGATAATAGAAAAAAAGCCCATAAAATCACTTTATAAGAAACAATACGCAATCGATTTATGATGGGCCTTTATTGGATATACTATTGGGCAATAAATCAGGTCAATTGATTATAAATACAACAAAAGAGGAAGAGGAACAACAATTTCACTTTATGTTTATTTATTTATTTTTTATATTGAAAGACAAACGTTTTTAAACAGTAATATTTTTTATTTTTTTTAAGTGAACTAGTTTAACCTTTTTCTAATTTTTTAAAAAGTTTTTCTTTTACTTTTTTAAAATCATTTTTTTAGTTTTTTTTTTCCGTACAACGGTTTTTTAACCTTTTTAAAAATGTTTATTAACTTTTTAAAAAATATAATTTTTAAATTCTTTCATAAAAACATTTTTTTATTTAAAAAAAAACTTTTTTAGTAATTTTTTTTAACTATTTTAAAAACTTTTTTACCTTTTTAAGTGAACTAGTGTTTAAAATAGTGAACTACTTATAAAAAAATATTTTTAAAATAGTTAAAAAAACATTTTATGAAAAATCTAAAAAATGATTTTATTAAAAAAAACTAAAAAAATGTTTTTAAAAACATTTTTTATGAAAGAAATTAAAAAAATATAAAGTTAAAAAAACGTTTTTAAAAAGGATCAAAAAGACGTTTTTAAGGAAAAAAACTAAAAAAATGATTTTAAAAAAGTAAAAAAAAAAACGTTTTTAAAAAAGTAGAAAAAAAGTGTTTATAAAAAAGACTAAAAAAGTTTTTATTGGACTGAAAATGTTAAATTAGTTTACTTAGAAATAAAATAACTAAAATGCATTGTACTTAACAGAAAAGTTAACATGGTTAGTGTAATGGACTGAAATTGCTATAAAATTACAACCCCGGGGGCTGAAATGTTAAAAGATTTCTTTTTAGACTAAAAAGGTTAAATAGGCCAAACCAAATGAGCCAAACACGAAATCTACTCTATTAAATATCTAAAAATATATTCTTTAACATTATTACTATTTCATATCATTATCCAAAATGAGAGAGACACAAAAAATAAGGGTGAGGACGGAGGAGACATCTATTAGATGACACATGTCCCCTTATTTAACAGGAGAGATGCGAGAAAATAAGAATAAAAATGCAATATGTCCACTTATATTCTTATTTATTAGTATAGAATATATTGTTGTCTCTAAAACAACCCTACATAAACATGAAATTTGTTAGTTAATGTCACACCCCCACCGATGTCGGAATTTATGCGAGGGGTGACGAATTGAAATCATCACAATGATTAAAAGAAATACTATTAAATTAACCGAATAATTGCATTACATTGTTTTTATTAACACACAACCAAACAAAATAGATAAACAAATAGTCTTTATTAAATTCTATAAATAACTAAATCTCCTAGAGCCAAGTCTCGAAGTCCTAGCGTGATTGTAACAGCAACCTAGTTATTAGTACCTGAAAAACATGCTAAAATATGTCAGCTATAAAGCCGGTGAGAACATAGGTTTAAGTAATTACATAGTATAGATAATGAAGATTTTTGCAATTCATAAACAAGATTCAATAACAAGTAAACAAACTTTTATACATCGATTCAACCAAACCTAATGACAAGATTGGGTTCCCATAGAATTGATATAGCATGAATAACAAGTTTTGCAGTTTCTGTATATCTAGTCTCAAGTTGATATCGTATCTCGTCAACTCAAGAACTAGATCGGCATGTCAGGCCCATAGATCTATGACTTACTCCCGTTGGCTTATCCTAAGTTAATAGTTGTAGAGTGTGTATAAAACCGTTTAAGTTTACAAGTATAGAAAGTTGTTATTGAAAATACAGAAGTAGTATTTGAGTTTGATATTGTTTTAATAACCTTTGATATACGAGCATGTTTTCCACCCCAAAGATAAAAAGTAAAAGGGGCTATGTATCTCACCTTGCAAATGAAAGGGTTGAACTTGAACTTGTAGTAACTTGGATTGAATGCCTTAACGACTCCCTAAGTTAAGTATGTTAATTTAGAAACAAGTTAAGGATAGTCGAGGGGTTGACAATGTAATTAGTTGAAAGTGGTTGTTGTACACTAGAGTGGTTATCATTCCAGAGTAGTACCTCCAACATAAAAGTTCCCAGGAAAGAGTTGGTTGGATCGAAACCCCGTCTTTTCCTAGCCAGAACTTTAATGTTTGTCAGATAACTACATACTGGTTTGAAAGTTACCCTATTTGTATACTTGACCAAGTTTAGGGTTTGTTTGGTAAGTTTGGAAAGTATAAGGGCTAAAGTGAAAATATAAGTTTAGTAAAGATAGAAATGAAATAAGTTAATTATTAGAGGGGTTTAACTTGAAGATAAGGAGTTTTAGTAAAAACTTGATTTTTGAAATTGAAAGGAACAAGAAAGATCAAAACCAAGTTTTTTAAATAAAAGTTTGAACAAGTTTAATTAAAATAGGGCATTTGATCTTCGATAGCTCTATGATTATAACATAAACATGCTAGGGAATCATAGATCTAGTTAGTTATGAGGAATTTTTGAAAAGAAAAGTATGAACAAGCAATAACATAAGAAGAACTTACTTAGAATGGAAGAATTTAAGCTAGAATCTTCCAAAAGATGAGAAGAACAACATTTAGTTGCTAGAGAGCCCTAGAGGATTGTTGAGGTGTGAAGAATGAATGAGGTTTAAGGCTCTATTTATAGGGTGGGTTTGAGAGGAAAAAGGGGAAAAGTTGGTTAGGTTTTTTGATTAGGATAACAAAGGTGATAAACATAGGTTTATAAATCTTAGAATTTTTTTATAAAACTTTTGAATAATGGATATAGGGGTTAGTTCACGAAATTTTGAGGATATGGATGATAGGATTGAGTTCAAAATTAGTTAGTTAATGGATAGAATGGATTAGGATAGGATTTAAGAATAAAAATAATGGTTTTAATTCATTTTGGATAAGTTTAAAGGAATTAATTGATTTTATTAATTTAAATAATAAATAATAATATATAAACTTAAAATTTCGAAAATTTTATTAATAATAATGATATATGATTGAATTTACAAAAATTAACCAGATTTCGAAGACGTTACAAAAGAAACCCTGAAATTTACGTATGTGTAACTTTTACCCTTGAAATTATATTTTAGTCAAACGAAGTTACAAACTTGAACTGTTTTTATTAGGTTAGAGTCTAAGGCATCCAAAGCTACTATAAGTAGCAAGATTAAGAATGAATACCAGAATCAGATATAGAATCAAAATATAATGCGCAAGCCGTTCTATGCGCAATAGAATACTCGCTTTAGACTAGACTTGGAAATTTGAAATGAAATGATATCACAAGTGATATGAAGCATAAAAATGTTCATTGTATAATAAATCAATCAAGGTTACAAGGTAGGATTATAGGATCAGGCATAAAAATTAGGGATGTCACAGTCTCCCCTAGTTAAGAAGTCTCCCCTAGTTAAGAGAATTTCGTCCCGAAATTCAACTATTAGAGTTTGTGCCATCCTGAAATAGATGAGGGTATTTGAGTTTCATCTGGTCTTCACGTTCCCAGGTGAACTCAGGACCACGCTTAGAATTCCAACGAACTTTAACAATTGGAATATGGCTTCGCTTCAGTTTCTTGATGTCACGATCCATAATCTCAGTAGGTTCTTCAACGAAGTGCAGTTGGTTATCGATGCGGATCTCATCCAAAGGAATGTGCAAAGTGTCGTTTAGCTAGACACTTCTTCATATTAGACACATGAAAAGTGTCATGGATAGAGTTAAGTTGTTGCGGTAGCTGAAGTTTGTAGGCTACTAGACCAATCCTTTCCAGGATCTTGAATGGTCCAACATACCTAGGAGTTAGTTTACCCTTTTTCCCGAATCGGACAATTCCTTTCCAAGGGGAAACTTTAAGTAGAACACGATCACCAATCTGGAATTCAAGAGGTTTTCTTCTATTGTCCGCATAACTCTTCTGACGATCTCGGGCGGCTTTAAGTCTATCTTGAATTTGAAATACTTTATCTGAAGTCTCTTGAATAAGTTCCGGACCAGTTATCTGACTGTCTCCGATTTCAGTCCAACAAACAGGGGTGCGACATTTTCTTCCGTATAAGGTCTCAAATGGTGCACACTGAATGTTGGTGTGATAACTGTTATTGTACGAGAACTCTATCAGAGGTAAGTGATTATCCCAACTTCCACCAAAGTCGATGACACAGGCTCGTAGCATGTCCTCAAGAGTTTGTATGGTTCGTTCGCTTTGGCCATCAGTCTGAGGGTGATAAGCCGTGCTAAGATCCACACGTGTTCCTAAGGATTTCTGTAAAGATTTCCAGAACCTGGACGTAAACCGACTGTCTCGGTCAGAGATGATGGATAGTGCAACACCATGACGAGCTACGATTTCATTGATATAGATCTTGGATAACCTCTCCATTTTATAGTCTTCTCGGATCGGTAGAAAGTGAGCGGATTTAGTCAGGCGATCGACTATGACCCAAATTGAGTCATGCCCACCTGAGGTTTTAGGAAGCTTAGTAATGAAATCCATGGAAATCTGATCCCATTTCCATTGAGGGATTTCGGGTTGCTGGAGTAGGCCTGATGGTTTTTGGTGCTCAACTTTGAATTTTTGACAGGTCAAACATCTTCCAACATACAGAGCTATGTCTTTCTTCATTCCAGGCCACCATTAGCATTTCCTCAGATCCAAGTACATCTTATCGGAACCTGGATGAATAGAATAGTGAGACTTGTGAGCTTCATTTAGGATAAGTTCTCGGAGATTATCAAAATTAGGAACCCATATTCGACCCATGAAGTAAAGAATTTCATCGGTCTTGGACTCCAATTGATGTTCAGCAATACTTGCCAATTCACCCTTTAGATCCGTCCTAACAAGTGCTTTCCTTTGGGCTAGAAGTATTTGGGCTTTGAGACTAGTATGTATAATCATTCCCATCGCACGAGTGCGTGAGGGTTTGATTCTTTCCTTTCTGCTGAGAGCGTCGGCTACTACGTTAGCTTTACCCGGGTGATAGCGAATCTCGCAATCATAGTCATTTAGTAGTTCCACCCAACGCCTTTGTCTCATATTTAACTCCTTCTGATCGAATATGTGTTGTAAGCTTTTATGATCGGTGTAGATAACACATTTCGTACCGTATAAGTAATGTCTCCAGATCTTAAGCTGTCTCGATGCGTATGCAATGACCTTTTCTCGTTGCATAAGGACACAACCTAGGCCTTGGTTGGATGCGTCACAGTACACAACAAAGTCCTCGTTGCCATCTGGTAAAGTCAGAATGGGTGCATCACATAACTTCTGCTTAAGCAACTGGAACGCATCTTCCTGTTTTGGTCCCCAGTCAAAAGTATGGTTTTTCTGAGTCAGAGTAGTGAGTGGCAGAGCAATTCTCGAAAAGTTCGAGATGAACCTTCGATAGTACCCCGCTAGACCCAGAAATGAGCGAACCTCTGAGGGAGTCTTTGGTGCATTCCAGTTCTTGACTGCTTCAATCTTGGCAGGGTCAACATGGATACCCTTGTCATTGATCACATGACCTAAGAATTGAACTTCACTAAGCCAAAACTCACACTTAGAGAACTTAGCATAGAGTTGCTCTTTCTTTAGAAGCTCAAGGATAAGTTTGAGGTGTTTCTCATGATCGGTCTTAGTTCGGGAATAGATCAAGATGTCATTTATGAAAACAATGACGAATTTATCTAGGTAAGGTCGACAAACACAGTTCATGAGGTCCATGAATATTGCGGGTGCATTGGTTAGTCCAAATGGCATAACTACGAACTCATAGTGTCCATAGCGGGTTCAAAAGGCGGTTTTGGGTATGTCTTCTTCATTCACTCGAAGTTGATGATAACCAGAGCGTAGATCAATCTTTGAAAAATAGGCGGCTCCTTGTAATTGATCAAACAAATCATCAATCCTCGGTAGTGGATACCGATTCTTGACGGTTAGTTTGTTGAGCTCTCTATAGTCAATGCACATCCGAAAGGATCCATCTTTCTTCTTGACAAATAAAATCGGAGCTCCACAAGGTGAGAAACTCGGTCGGACAAATCCCTTGTCTAATAATTCTTGAAGCTGACTGGATAGCTCCTTCATTTCTGATGGGGCTAAGCGGTAAGGGGATTTGGCAACAGGCGTTGCACCAGGTACAAGGTCAATCCGGAACTCGACTTGTCGGATAGGAGGTAGTCCGAGCAAATCATCAGGAAAGTCCTCTGGGTAGTCTTTAATGATAGGGACATCTTGCAATTTCTTTCCTTGAGTCTTTTTTCCACAACGTGGGCCAAGAATGCCATAGTAGTGGGTTTTCTCAGCAAGCTACGGGCTTTCATAGATGAAATGATCTTTAAGTTCTTCCCAGACCTCTCTCCATGGATAGTCAAAGTATCTCTAGATTTAAGGGGAATACGGACTAGTTTCTCAGCACAAATGATCTCAGCATGGTTGGTGGATAGCCAATCCATTCCTACCACTATGTCAAAGCTTCCAAGTTGGATAGTGATAAGATCGATTAAGAACGGATGATCGTCAAGTGTTAAAGTACAACCTCAGAAAATAGTATTGGCATGTATTAGATCTCCATTAGCTAACTCAACAAAATAAGTAGTATCTAGTTTAACAAAGTTAGAGCTAAGTAAAGATTCGAACTCGGTTGAGACAAAACTTTTGTCCGCTCTGGAGTCGAATAGGATAGAAGCATAGTGTTGATTGGTGAGAAAATAAAAAGAATTAATTGACTAATCAAAACTCTAGATCTGCATGGTAGATGGTAGGAGAGTGTGTTTTAGCCTATAAGTGATACTCACAACAAGATTTCCCAGAAAAGAGTGACATGTCCAAACGGATTTATGCGCCACACCTTTCCTAGACAGAGCACTTCGTGTACAAGTACCCACTCTTCCAGATTACACACTGTCCTTCGATCCACCAATTAGACCCTTGGTCTTGAAGAGAGTGATTTAGGAATCGTCTCAGCTCCGTCTTCTATGTCACGGATGATCGAAGTCTTGGTAGTTCCAGCTCTACTCTCCTTAGGTTCCACCGGTCAACGTACGTTCTCCGGGCGATAACGACTAGTTGCGTCAGACCGCAGCTCCGGGTTGTTCATGTCTCGAGCTTCTTGTGTCCACTTGATTGAGCTTGGGGTTGCTATACTTTTCCTTGTTAGGTCGATGAAGTTATCCTTGGCTAGATGAAGGGATGTTAGAGATAAGTTAAACACATAAGGTTAGACACAAAGAAAAAGTAACTTCTTAATAGGGAAATTCTAGGGTTATAAACTAGGTTAATTCTAAAGCAACCTAATTCTCTATAACTTGGCTCTGATACCAATCTGTCACACCCCCACCGATGGCGGAATTTACGCGAGGGGTGACAAATTGAAATCATCACAATGATTAAAACAAATACTATTAAATTAACCGAATAATTGCATTACATTGTTTTTATTAACACACAACCAAACAAAATAGATAAACAAATAGTCTTTATTAAACTTTATAAATAACTAAATCTCCTAGAGCCAAGTCTCGAAGTCCTAGCGTGATTGTAACAGCAACCTAGTTATTAGTACCTGAAAAACATGCTAAAATATGTCAGCTATAAAGCCGGTGAGAACACAGGTTTAAGTAATTACATAGCATAGATAATGAAGATTTTTGCAATTCATAAACAAGATTCAATAACAAGTAAACAAACTTTTATACATCGATTCAACCAAACCTAATGACAAGATTGGGTTCCCATAGAATTGATATAGCATGAATAACAAGTTTTGCAGTTTCTGTATATCTAGTCTCAAGTTGATATCGCATCTCGTCAACTCAAGAACTAGATCGGCATGTCAGGCCCATAGATCTATGACTTACTCCCGTTGGCTTATCCCAAGTTAATGGTTGTAGAGTGTGTATAAAACCATTTAAGTTTACAAGTAATTAGTTGAAAGTGGTTGTTGTACACTAGAGTGGTTATCATTCCAGAGTAGTACCTCCAACATAAAAGTTCACAGGAAAGAGTTGGTTGGATCGAAACCCCGTCTTTTCCTAGCTAAAACTTTAATGTTTGTCAGATAACTACATACTGGTTTGAAAGTTACTCTATTTGTATACTTGACCAAGTTTAGGGTTTGTTTGGTAAGTTTGGAAAGTATAAGGGCTAAAGTGAAAATATAAGTTTAGTAAAGATAGAAATGAAATAAGTTAATTATTAGAGGGGTTTAATTTGAAGATAAGGAGTTTTAGTAAAAACATGATTTTTGAAATTGAAAGGAACAAGAAAGATCAAAACCAAGTTTTTTAAATAAAAGTTTGAACAAGTTTAATTAAAATAGGGCATTTGATCTTCGATAGCTCTATGATTATAACATAAACATGCTAGGGAATCATAGATCTAGTTAGTTATGAGGAATTTTTGAAAAGAAAAGTATGAACAAGCAAGAACATAAGAAGAACTTACTTAGAATGGAAGAATTTAAGCTAGAATCTTCCAAAAGATGAGAAGAACAACATTTAGTTGCTAGAGAGCCCTAGAGGATTGTTGAGGTGTGAAGAATGAATGAGGTTTAAGGCTCTATTTATAGGATGGGTTTGAGAGGAAAAAGGGGAAAAGTTGGTTAGGTTTTTTGATTAGGATAACAAAGGTGATAAACATAGGTTTATAAATCTTAGAATTTTTTTATAAAACTTTTGAATAATGGATATAGGGGTTAGTTAACGAAATTTTGAGGATATGGATGATAGGATTGAATTCAAAATTAGTTAGTTAATGGATGGAATGGATTAGGATAGGATTTAAGAATAAAAATAATGGTTTTAATTCATTTTGGATAAGTTTAAAGGAATTAATTGATTTTATTAATTTAAATAATAAATAATAATATATAAACTTAAAATTTCGAAAATTATATTAATAATAATGATATATGATTGAATTTACAAAAATTAACCAGATTTCGAAGACGTTACAAAAGAAACCCTGAAATTTACGTATGTGTAACTTTTACCATTGAAATTATATTTTAGTCAAACGAAGTTACAAACTTGAACTGTTTTTATTAGGTTAGAGTCTAAGGCATCCAAAGCTACTATAAGTAGCAAGATTAAGAATGAATACCAGAATCAGATATTGAATCAAAATATAATGCGCAAGCCGTTCTATGCGCAATAGAATACTCGCTTTAGACTAGACTTGAAAATTTGAAATGAAATGATATCTCAAGTGATATGAAGCATAAAAATGTTCATTGTATAATAAATCAATCAAGGTTACAAGGTAGGATTATAGGATCAGGCATAAAAATTAGGGATGTCACAGTTAACATGTTAGTATGATGGATTTATCTAACGTGGATCGGAACCACGAAAATATCTTAAAAAAAGTAGTATATTACTGAACGTATAAACTTACGTCAGGGCTTTTTATGGTGAATTTTAAATTTGGCAAGTATTGAATAATGAGGTAATTTCATATATATCTCTACAAACTTGAAAAATATTATATATACCAAATAAAAACTAAAAATATCATATATACCTTACAAACATGTAATAATATCATATATACTCATTTCATTAAAAACCATTTAAAATATGAACATTTTATCCTTATTTATCTAAACTTTAATATTTCATATTTACATATTTTCAACTTTAGAATTTTATATTTAACCATAAAAAATAGTTTTCTCAAAATAACATTTTTAATTTTTCTCATTTTTTTAATAATTTTACCAATTTTTTTTATAGCATTAGCGTTTTGTAACTTTCTCGCAATCATTTATTCTGAATCAATGTCTTCTAAATGGCTTTGGAAAATCACGATAGTCGTCATTAATAATAAGAGAATGAGTGATCTTTTACATAATGGATAAAATTAAAAAATTAGGTTATAAAAAATCATTTAATAGATAAGGGTATAATGGTCATAAAGTAAAAAATAATTTAAATCAGGTATATATGATATTTTTATTTTGGTTGGGTATATATGATACTAGGTTAAATTCCCGTGTGTTACACGGGTTAAATAAATATAATTATAATATTATATATTAAGTAATAAAAAATTTATTTTTTAAAAACTCATGCTTTTATACGGGTTGAAAAACCCTTGAAATACAATATAATCTGTTAACACATACATTCGTCAAAATATGTCGGGAGATTTATTAATACAAAGATTAGTATTTTCTTTAAAAAAATTACTAATAAAATATAGATGTGTATTTAATAAGATAGATGTTATTTAATGAAAATATAGAGATGCATTTAATAAGAGAGAGAGGCGAGAAAAAAATGATGAGATTGGATATGGAGATGTGACATTGAAAAACCTTTATTTATTAGATGATATAGATTATCCCTTGATTAATCTTCGAAACTAACAACTAAACATCTATATCTATACTATATAATAAACAAAAGTTTTTCAATGTCACGCGTCGCCTCCATATTCATCCGTATAAATTTTTTCTCGTCTCTCTCTCATAATAAATACACTTCCATATTTTCAATAATAATATATTTTTAAACAAATTATTAATTATACTAGTAAGACAAATTTATTTTAAATTATCACATATTATAATAAACTTTGAAATGTAATTATTTAGCTTATGTTTTCAATCAAATAGTAAATGAACGTCAAATTACATTGAATAATATTTAATGTATTTTTAAACTCAATTATATATTAATTTTTACGTATTTTTTTATTTTGTTTTCTATTGTTAGTATATGTAATACATTTTTTCACCTATAAGATACATATATAAAAATTTAAGAATTTTATTTATTGATATTTTTCATACTGTGTAATACACAGGTTGTAAGCTAGTTTAAATTAATATAAATAAAGGCGTATATTAAGGCAATCAATGATTTAAGGGTAAAAAGTAATGATTTAGAAAATACAAAAATTTAGGGTGGGGGTTGATCTTCAATGACTAAATCAGAGCAACACTTTTTTTTTGGGTGGACGACTAACAAAAGGGTGTCGATTATTGTGACAAATGGTCCAACCACCCCTACTAGTATCCCAACTTGCAATTTACAACTTATGAATCATTTCTTGTTAGGTTCTTCTCCACTACAATATTTTACATTTTAGACTTTTAGTATTTCTTTTCTCTGCACTTTTGTATACCTAACTTTTTAATGTATTTATCAATGTTTAAGACTTCAAGTTGTATTGGGAAATGGATGTCTTTTGGTACTAAGTTAAGCTAGTTTCAAAACTCAGGGTTTGGATTATATGTACATAGCAATTAAGTGTTTTATGTGCCTTGTATCGGTTGCCTTTCTTAAATGAAAGCAATAACAAGTTAGGTTTTAATTTTAACATCTAACACATTTCAAAAAGATTCAAGGAACCACACATAAAGGTTCAAGCTTGTATCAACATGTTATTGGCAAACCCTCACAATTTCAATGACCAATACATTGTTTTGTCATAGGAAACTGATTTAAGAATTTATAGACTCGTTTTTAAACTAACTTGACAAATAAAAGAGGGTAGAAAAGGCGTCCAACTTAAAATGGACATAAATTTTACTCGATTTAGAGTTAGCATCCGCATAAGAATGGACGAAAAGGTTTCAATGGGTTAGACACTTGGAGAAAACACCCTAGGTGGTGTGCCTGAATCTTGTTGGCGAAACTAGTCAGCTTTGCTTAGTTAATTTCGCTCGTTAGTTAGTTTCACTTGTTTGTAGTATATTAGCACTTTTTTAATCATTATTGATTTATCAATCAAAATAAATACCCCCCCAAAAAAAAATTTATTTCTCTCTTAATTTACTCTCTTTTTTTACTATCTTTTCACTCTCATAACAAATCTTGGGTCTAAATTCCTTCATGTGGGTCTTTGATTTTGAATTTCTAAGATTTTTCCTTTTCATGATTTGATTGTAATTAGGTTTTTTCGGGGCAAGACCTAGAATATCTAGGGTAGCTTATCACAGGAGGAACCCTCCCAACTGGGTGAACCCCTAACCTGACCACATATCTTTTTTTACTGTGGCCTGGATTCGAAACTACGACCTCCCATTTAAAAGCCACCAAGATACATCCGGGACAAAGCCTCTATCAGTTTTAGTATTTAAGATTTGACTATATCTACTATATTTGAATTTTCCATATAATAATGGGTTTGATTGATAGCTACCCACTCTTAAATATATCAACATTCTCTTAAATATTATGCTCCTTTTTGTGTTTGTGCTTGTGCACCTCCTCATTTTTTTATTAAGCTCTCTTCAGTTTATTAAAAATTATACTAAAACAGTCAAATGATAATTTTGATACATTTTTAAAGGGTAATATAACCATTTTTAATCATCCAATCCATACTCCAATGGTTGTTCACATTTTTTAGCGACCAATAAGCCCACCCAAAGCTTGCACGTCCAAACACTTCTTGTTGAGCCTTTGAAAACCTTTGGAAATCTTCTTTACTAGCTCCTCTTACTTGCCACTCAGCCACCCATTCGCCTACAAAAGTACAAATTTAGCACATCGTTTAATCGAATTTAAGACGATCAAAAGAACGATGAAGATACACACCCACAAAAGTTAGCGGTCCATTTGATGTTGTGATGGCTTGTAGCTCATTAGAACGGTTTGTTCGAATGAAATCAATGTTTTGTTCGACGGTCATAGCATCGAAAATATCAGAAAATAGATTGTAGTAATGAACATCAATAACAGCATTTGTCATTCCACTAGCAACAGGTAAGAGTTCTTTTGAATCACCTCCAATTCGGTTTGATAGAACCACAAAGGCATTGGGAGCATGCTTTCGTACAACTTTATAGCCAGCTTCGTAATACTTGGCTAGCACGGTTAGTGAGACCCCTGATGCAAGAGGCTCGTTTATGAGCTCAACCGCGTATAAACTTGGATTGTTTGTGTACCTAGCGGTAAAGAACTCAATGACACGAAGTGTTTCTAGTATAGTTTCGTCGGTTTGGCCCCACTCGATAAAACCATCACGAGAAGAGCTATGCTCGAAACCATTTTGGGAGCCTGGAGCGGCATGCAGATCTAGTATCACCTTCAAGTTATATTTTCTGTGCACAGAATTGATGGAATGCAAAATTATATTACTTATCATATCATGTTCATCAAGAAATATATACTTGAAACTCGAGTTGTAAACAAACCAAACGTTCAACAAACAGTTCATCGGACATTCAATAGAAAGTTCGTTTATTTATTAAACTAACGAACATGATTTTATGTTTGTGTAGTTAAATGAACGAACATGATTTCTCTATCGTTCATTTATGTTCAACGTTCGGTAAACTATTTGTTTATGTACAAATACTATACATATTAAATATTTTTAATGATATATTTATACATTAAAAATGAACAAACATATATGAAAACGAATATTATTTATATTTTAGCTTTAATACTTTTCCATTTATTTAAGTTTGTTATGTTATTCTATCTATTAAATAAGTGAATGCGAAAAAAAAACTTTAAACGAATATGAATATCCGTTCGTTTAAGTTTTCTTATTTGTTCGATTATTATTCGTTTGGTTCTTTTACGACGCTAGTTGAAATGAAACAAAGGAAGATATGCATACTTTGCCCATAAGAAGGCCTTATCAAGGTACTGTAAAGATCCTCCTACATAAGGCTCCGGCGGTGTAGGGTCACTCGCGGTCCACCATCCAACCGGAACTCTCACCGCGTTTAATCCGCTCGATGCGATGAACTTGAAATCCTTTTCTACTATGAATGTGTCCCAATGATCCTGAAAAATATTTGTTATAAACAGCAAAATAAACTCATGACTTGACCAGTCAAAGGTCAAAACCTTTGAACTTATTATGACAGGTCAAAACCTTTGAACTTATTATGACAAGTCAAAGGTCAAAACCTTTGACGTATGGAATGTACCAAAGTTTAAAATAGTTCTAATTTGTATATTTGACTTGGTTGGCAAAATTGATGACTTTCTTGTCACAATCTTGTTTTTTTAATGATCATAATTGGTTGGTGACCCTATCACAATAAGGGTGTGCTAAAGTACCCATCAACCGTTATTTTTAATAAATGTATCGTGTTTCTTCTATTAAATCTGTTATTTCAACTTTCTATTTTTACTTAATAAAAGGTACGTTTAAATTAAATAATCTAGAAAATTAAAAAGAAAATCATACTTTCATGATTTGTGGTGCTTTTGAAGGACCATAAGCATGAGTCACTTGGTATTCTCCTTGCAATCTTTGGATTATCGTCATACTAAAAACCGAAGGATCATCGTCTCGCCATTGCCCGTCTCCTTTTGAATCGGCTGTCACGAGATCTTGAGTTTTTGCCTGTAACCATTCGTATAAACGACACGAAAATAAGTCAGTGAAACTTACTTTGGTATCAATCAATCATCAAGATCTATAAAAAAATAAGGTTGCGTCGGAATTGCGTCGTAAAAGTTTTTAAGTTTGTGTCGGAATTGCGTCGCAACACCAAAAAGAAAAAAAAAGAAAAATACGGTTTGTGTTGGAATTGAGGCACAACCAAAATTAATTAATTAAAATACAAATAAGGTTTTAATTTTGAAAAATTAATACCGTAATTATAGTTATTAAACAAATCGTTAAAAACGTCGGAAATTTGCGACGAGATTGTGCGTCGGAATTGTGTTACAATTTGAATCGGATTTGTGTCGCAAAGGCATTTCCGACGAAGGTTTTTCTGACAAACACATTGCGTCGGAATTATTGGTTTGTGACGCATTTCCGACGTAATATTGCGTCGCAAATCTATTAGTTTTCTAGTAGTGAAGTAATCAAAGAAATACAAACTCATGGCGAAACAACCTGCAAGAATGACCCGTTTGGTGCTTTAATCCGAACGAGACTAGGATCATCGGATTTTCTAATAATCTCGAAAACACCCGATGTTTTATAATCATTTGAAATCGCGACTAAATTGATCCCGGTTGAGTCAAGTCCTAGAAACTGTTTGTTAAACACCCGTATGTGAAAACTGCTCTCATTGATCCTCCACAACTGTACCAAACAAATAAAATCACCATCTTCACAACTTAAAACCGCATTTTCAGTCGTTAAAGCATTGACATTGTATCACGAATAAATGAAATTATTACCCGAAAAGTTTCCCATCCAGAAGCAGATGACCGGTTTGCGACGATGATTGTACCTCCACCGAGCTCTGCAGCAAGGTATTTCCCGATTGTTTTCGATTTAAACTGAAGTGCAGCTCCATCCTAGTGTTGATCATTTGAAAACATGTTAAACGAGCGCGAAAAAAGAAAAAAAATGAGACAAGAACCGAAATCCAAAACTGTTCAACTTGGAGTAAAAACCACTGTTATCATAACCGAACCAGACCTGCCGGTCTGACCGAGAACCAGCTACATAACCAGTCCTGTAACCGGTTGACTCCATCTGACGGTTAATTTCATTTATAACGTCATACTTTATATTTTTATAAAGTTATCCGATCTAACCAGTAGACTGATAATTTTTTTTCCCCAAAATTTCATTTATTACGTCAGACTTTATATTATTATGACATGATCCGATCTGACTAATGTGACATTGATAAAAGTGAAATGGAAAACAAACCAAGAAATCTTTGTTTGGGATGGAATCAAAGAGAGAAGGTTTCATCCAGCCTTCGGTAACTAGCCAGCCTCCAAGATTAACGGCTCTGATCATTTGGTTGTTGGTGTTCAACGTTCTTCCGTTGGAGATTATGAAAAAAGCAAACACAGAAACAATCCCCAACAGTTGATGTTTTGGATTTGGTGTTTTCATTTTTGACATTTATTGTTAGTCAACAATAATAGCTATGAGTTTGAAGATTGAATGCTTGTAAGATCTGAATCGAAAGTGTATGTATATAGATAGGATAATGGGAACATGGTTGGTGGCCCCCATTTGGAAGGTATATGCGTTTACACTTACCATATAAATGCATATATATTTACAATTTTAAGAATGTTTTATTAATCCTATCCTATTAGTTAATAATAAAATTACAATCTTCCATCTAGAAGTATGAACGTTCAACGGTCGCTGGCAGCTTGGGGTGATGTGGATGGTTTTGCTGAGCTCATTTTATCGCTTTTTGCCCAACCGTTGGGGGAAAGCCTGTGTCGTGATGAACTTGTCCTCGGGTCCAATAATTCTACGGTGTGCACCAATGTTAAACAATGTTTGCGGAAAGTCGCGGATAGGCATTTCACTGCCGGGGTCAAAGTTTTATGCTCTTCGGGTGGTTGCGCCTTTCGGTAAGGATACCTTGAAAGCGTTGGTGGCAAAGCATCCTATCTTGCCCCCTCCAGTTATACATATTTCCATGCTTTCTGAGCCTCCTCTTGTTGTGGATACTGATACCGTGCTTGGGCCCAACAAATTTTGGACACTCTTTATGGGGAGGGGTCTGCGATCGCCGTTGGGTTACTAAGGGAAATTTCTTGGGTGGTTAATTTATGTTTGGGGGGAGATGCCTTAGGGCTTTGGCGGAGTTTGTTGCGTCTGCCTCTCTCATGCCGCTGCTCAAACCAGACAACGGGATTAGACCTATTGTTGTAGGTGCGATATGGAGGAGATTGGTTTCCAAGGTGGCTATGAGGGTGTCAGGAAGGAGATGGCTAAATATCTTTGTGATTTTCAATTTGGGGTGGGAGTCCCTAGTAGGGCAGAGGCCGTCTCCACAGTGCGAACTAATTCTTAAATGAGTTTCACTCGGATGAATCATTGGCATGTTCATGTTATGGACACAATCGCATTATCGAGGGATGATATCTTTTCCATATTAGTGGATGAATCGAGGGATATTTCTAAAAAGGAACAAATGGCCGTGGTTTTGAGATATGTTGATAAATTAGGATTTGTGAAGGAGCGATTTATTGGCCTTGTTCATTCTATGGACACAACCGCATTATCTCTTAAATATGCAATCGATGAATTATTTGCTCGCTACAGTTTGAGTTTGGGTAGGGTTAGAGGCCAAGGATATGACGGTGCAAGCAACATGTCCGGTGAGTTTAATGGTTTGAAAGCTTTAATTTTGGAAGAAAATTCTTCTGCATATTATGTTTATTGTTTTGCTCACCAACTACAACTTGTTGTTGTGGCCCTTGCAACCAAACATCATGAAATTTTTAATTTTTTTTAAACAAGTATCAGATTTAATAAATGTTGTTGGTGCATCTTGCAAACAAATAGATTTGATAAGAGAAAGTCAAAGAGAAAGATTGGGATTGAATTCGGAAGTTGAAACTGGAAGTGGAAAGAATCAAGAAATGTCACTTGTAAGAGCCGGAGATACACGTTGGAGTTCTCACGAAAAAACAATTCTCCGTTTGCTTGCTTTATATCCTAGTGTTATTGACGTGCTTGAATATATAGAAACTTCGGCAGAGATTGGTGCTCACAGGAGTCAAGCAGATGGACTTCAAATATACATGAAAACTTTTAATTTTGTATTTTATTTATATTTGATGAAGCACATCTTGGGTGTTACTAACACATTATGTGAAGCACTTCAAAGAAAAAATCAAGATATATTGAATGCAGTTGAGCTAGTCAGATCAACTAAAGAAGAATTACAAAGGTATCAACTTGAAGGTTTTGACTCACTTTTGAAAGATGTCACATCCTTTTGTGACAAATATGAGATTGAAATGGTTTACATGGAAGCCGAGTATGTTAACCCGGAATATCGGAGAAGGAAGACCGGCATCACCAATCGTCACCATTATATGGTCAATAGTTTCAACACGGTACTCGATATGCAAATTCAAGAGCTTGGAAATCGTTTTAATGAGGTAACCACTAACTTGCTTACGTTTATGAGTTCTTTGAGCCCGTGTGGTAATTTTAGTGCCTTTAAAAAACTAAACTTGCTAAAGTTGGCTGAGATCAGTGGTGGACCCAAATTTTTTTTTCATGGGGTCGGAATTTTTTTAGGTCGGTGTCTATCGCTAAATATTAAAAAAAAATCAATCTGGTTCAGGTCGGGTCAGGTCAGTTAGTACACACATTGTCATTAATTAGAATTATCACATATGATATAGTATTGCTGCTCGACGAAAGAGAAAGTCTCGGAATTAAGAAAATGGGGTTAGCTGTGAAAGATACTAGACTCCTGACTTTTAAGAAACTTTTGCTTTTTGCCAAGGGAGAAAGGCTTCACTCATGATAAGCAAATTTAAAATTTAGAGAGAAAAAGTTGCCTAAAATCGTGAGTAGGCAAAGATGCAAGACTGTGAACAGTGAACCAACTAGCAGGCCGAGAATGGTAATTTCATCATTAGCGAAGAGGCCTGAATCGTGAGGAGGCTTGGCGATAATCGTAATTAGCAAACTGTCTTTCTTTAGACTGCGTGAAGCGTGAATATGAAATGTCGAGACGTTGATGGACCAGAATTGTCGCTACTTATATTTTTTATTAGCTTAAATTATTTAAAATTTTTAATGGGTAACGTTCAACTAAATGTGGACTTAATTGTCTAAATGGGTAATTGGTTAATTAAATGTGAGTGTAATAGTTTAAATGGCTAAAATTTAGTCCATTTTAGTCCAAATGTTCAATTAAGTTATTAGTTTAAATGGAGGACGATGTTAAAAATTATTTCTTTTTTGGGATCGGTCAAAATTTTATGGGGGTCGTGTCTAAATTTTATGGGGGTCGGTCGAGATTATTCCGCATATATAACAAATAGAAAAAATATTTCATGGGGGTCGGCCGACCCGCCTACCAGAGGGTAGGTACGCCAATGGCCGAGATGTATCCGCATGATTTTAATGTTGATGAACAAAACAAGCTATTGTATCAACTCGACCGCTACATTGATGATGTGAAAAAAGATACGCGGTTTGCGAACCTAAATGGAGTAAGTGATCTTGCCAAAATGATGGTGGAAACAAATAAACACATTGATTATCCGTTGGTGTATCGTTTAATAAAGTTATCATTAGTTTTACCGGTTGCAACGACAAATGTTGAAAGATGTTTTTCTTCAATGAAGCATGTGAAGACGGATTTGCGTAATAGGATGGGCGATGGATACATGAACGGTTCATGCATTTGTTACATAGAAAAGGAGTTCTTTCAATAAGTTTCGGGCGAAGATGTAATACAATGATTTCAAAAGACGAAAACTCGTAGGGAACAACTCTAGTTTATTTGATTCATAAAGATTATTATTTATATTATGTGTGCTTTAATTTCTAATGAAGATGTTTTTTATTATGTTATCGTATTTTTGTTATGTGATGAACTTTACTTGACCCGAATAATTGAACTGATCCGAATTTTTTTATGTCCGACTCTATGTTATTGGAGAATCTAAAAACAGTGACCCACTTGAAAATAATTCCTGGATCCGTGACTAGTCCACATACACATATGCATACAGTATATTATATTATAAATAAAAATATTTTTTTTATATTTTTATCGTGTAAAAGTGGCCGTCTGTCATACGTTCTAGAATATGTTAAACCACTTGAGATTGAACATTGGCTTAACACATGCTTTTAAATCTTATTAAAATTCAAAACCTTATGAGAAGGAGTCAACTTCTAGATCGAACCTTTGACCACTTATGTTTGGTTGTGCAATTGATTGGTAAATATCGGAATTCTCTTCTAGACGAACCAATTATACCAAAAGATCAGTCAAACAACTCACTCTTGATTTTAAGGAATGCTACTTAAATAATTTTACTTTTTTTTCTAACATATATCACTAGTCATGTTCTATAAATCTTTATAAAATCACATACTACCGAATTTGATCACGTGTTTACTTTTATACAAGTGGTAGTCATTCTTCACGGTAATACATACTTTTGTGCAAATAATATGTGACATTGTATCATAAATCGGGACTGCCCTAGTTAGCTGACAAAATTCAATATAAACGTAAGAGTGGTTTGAATATCAGGAAATCTATATCTGTACTATATAATAAATAAAGGTTTTTCACGCCACGTGTCGTCTTCATATTCATTCTTATCAATTTTTTCCCGTCTCTTTCTCCTATTAAATACATTCTATCTTTTAATAATAATAGTATATTTTTAAAGAAAAACATTAATTATACTAATAAAACATTTTTATTTTAAATTATCACTTATTATAAGAAACTTTGAAATCTAATTATGTAACTTTTATTTTCAATCAAATAGTAAATGAAAGTCAAATTAAATTAAATAGTAATTAACGTATTTTCAAAACTCAATTATATATTAACTTTTACATATTTTGAACTTTGTTTTCTATCCTTAATATATATGTAATACATTTTTACACCTGTAAAATATATACATAAAACTTTAAGAATTTTATGTATATATATTTTTCACTCTGTATGTATTTCACGGGTTCTAAGCTAGTTTATTTATGTATAAATAAAACTTATATTTGTTATTGAAGGGTATGAAATTTTAGCAATGGGTATCACCATCACTCAAGCATGGTAACTTAATGCAATATCCAAGTCCCAAAATGAATTGCGTGCCGCCTTTACAGAAATTTCACTGTGATTGATTTGGTTCAATGTACAAAATATATACACGATAAATTCTCCAACATAATGAAGATAAATATGGAAGTGAATAAAGAGATCACAACAATCAAATATTTACCAACACGAAATTTAGCACGAAAGTGCTCAAAGAGAGGGCGTGGAGGACTTTTGCTCTTGTTTCAGGTGAGTCGCGAATGAGAAGGAAGATCGAAAGAGTTTGGGTCTCGGGTGTTTTAGTGATTACCAAATTTTGAAACTAGGTTCGTTGTTTCGGGGTGTTTCAGTTTCACTCAACTACACATTTTTAAATTTAAAATTGTGATTATCTTTAGTTAATTTGTTGAATCATTTTTATGAACTCTACAAACTGAATATTTTTTTTATAAACAGCTATGATTCAAATAAAAAAAAATTAATCATATATTTACATATTCACATTGTTCAATTTTGACGAGTGTATATTATATTATATTTTATTCAACTCGTGTATTACACGGGTTTATTTAACTCGTGTATTACACGGGTTTTAAAAACATAAACTTTTTATTACTAAGTATATAACATTATATTTATTCAACCCGTGTAATACACAAGATTTTAACCTAGTATATTAATATATAGAAATCCAGTTTGATTTTCAAAACTCCTATGATTAATAAAAAAGTTTATTAATAGATAAAATGATTCGTGATTAGAATGACTCACTTATTTATATATGATCAACAAAGAGTTGTTGAAAACCAAACGCCAAAATATCATTGTCGACAATGTCTATACTGAAGCATTAGATGATTTATAAAGAACCCAAGATTGGTTTTTATAGAAGACACAAAATTAAAAAAAAAAAAAAGTAAAAAATGGATGTGAAAAAATTAGTTGAGTTCAATTTTATTTATAAAGTTTAGATTTTTTTTTAATTTGACGGCCATATGACCGTTACCAAACGGTCAAAACGGGTTGGAAATGGCTTTGGTGGTGACGGTGAATTTTCACCGATTTTGGATGCAAAATCTTACCCCGGTTTTGGGGGAATGGTATTCCGACCGGGAAACGAATTCACCGGACCGGAGAGTACTTTTCCCGACTCCCACTCTGCATGCTCTAAACCTTGATTCAAACGACTAAAAAGAAACATAAATGTATTGCTTTAAAGAGTGTGACATGAGAGCTTTACAATTTGCTTTTGAGATGGTTTAACTCAAATGAGTTACTTCCTATTTATGCTAGTAGCATTGCGGAGTCGCATCCGAGAAACACCCTCACCGATCTGGTGTAAACAATTCCCTAACAGAAATTCCCCCCCCCCCCCTCCCCGGGTTTTCCAAGGAATCAAAATCCAATGGATTTTCACCGATCCATCTCTACCCTCTTAACTTGTGTTTTATGGATTAAAACTTGTACATATGACTTTGTGGGGAAAATGGAGAAAACAAGAGGAATTGTGAAGTGGCACCGATGTGACATGTGAAGAAAATAAAGTGGGACGACTCATTGTGTCCTAACTTGATCTAAAAAAAAATTTAAATACAAATCCAAATTAATTGTTTTACATGACCCATTAAATAAAATAAATGCAGGCCCAAATAGATTAAAATATTATAATCCAACAGTACTATAACCTAACCCTATCTAAAATTATAAAAAAAAAGTTTGCATGTTACTCTTCCCCATTTCATGGTGCACGATTCCATTTTAAAATACTCACGAATCACGATCAGCTTCATAGATATAATCTTTATTCTAATAAATAATTTCAAAGAAATGTTATATATCATCACCATATTTTTTCTTATCAAAATTTTCTAATTTTTTATATTTTAAGTATGTTTGAAATTTAATTATGTTAATGTTTTTATTTTTTTAAAAAGATAATATAAAATTTAAATTCTAATTATTACCTAATTAAGGAAACAAATAATTTTATTTCTTGATTTATACATTATATAAACTTTTTTACACATTATTGTACTTTCATTTTTCTATTAAACAACCCCATGTGTATATAACCTAGTAATAATATACACAATTCCCGATGCCAACCGATCATTGTTGCTTAAATCTTATCGTTGTTTCATTTCTTTTGATTTTCATACAAATTACATGATGAATCTAGAAACAAAAACAAACAAACAAGGTTGGTATAAACAGGTTATGCATATTATAGAACATGATCTAGGAGCTGTTTGGGAAGATGGTATCCAAAAGAAACGAAATCGAAGCAATGTTCGATCACGTCCAAAATATTTCATTGATATCTTGATTGAAAAAGGGTTTTCGAATCGACAGATTAACGCTTTGATGGAGGTTTCACTTTTTCTTCTATCACTCTTTTAATTTGTACTTAGAATTATTTTTAGGAGGTTGTTTTGAAAATGTCACAAAAGAAGGGGGGCTAATTAGTATGGACGAATGAAAGTATAAGGGGAGAATCGAAAAGAGTTTAAACTGTGTTGGTGTTTGAATCGAAGAGTTTAGGGTTATGATTATCGATTGTTTAGTTTAAGTCAGTATAGGATTGCAAATGATATTCAAGGGCGAAGCTTAGTGAGGGCCCGGGTGGGTCCGTTCTGTCACACCCCAACCGACGGCGGATTATACGTCGGGGCGGACGCGGTTGTTCAATAGCACAAGGTTGACTATTAAAGTTTCAATATTTCATTAATAATATATTCAAAGGTTCAATACAAGGAAATAACAAGTATACAACATTTATTTAATAAGTAGTCTAGGTCCAAAGCGTCCTATGTGATCACAAACAAGTCTCATGATGCAGAACCTGAAACATGTGAAAGAATCTGTCAACTACAAAATAGTTGGTGAGATACAAAGGTTTTGACACAGTTTAACAAGTATTTGAAAGTATTACAATTCACTATGATATATGCATTCTTTAATGTAAGTATGAGAAAACAAGTATCTTAAACATTGTGCACATTCAATCCTCAACCAAGTTTAGGCATAACCCGCAGGTTACCCTTATAAGTCTCAAGTCTCAAAGTTTTGGTTTAGTAACAAACACCAAGGGCTCCCCCCGAAGGGTCAATCAATCAAGGTGGATTGGTCAAATACAATAGATCTATCATTGTTACCATAGGCTTGATCAAAGTTAATGAATATGCTAGTTTTAAGTTTAATCTAAGCATACAAGTCTCAAGTTTAACATAAGAATAATCATCTAGTCATAGTTGTACAAGAATTGTATAAGTTTGAAGTTTGAACATGTTTCACCCAAAAGAATGTAAATGAAAAAGGGGCTAAGTATACTCACTTGGATGATGAATAGTATCCGACACGGATAAGTATTTGCAAGCTTTGGAGGGAGAATATCCTCACGATAAGCCTAAGTATGCAAGTTTAAAGATTTAAGTATGATCCTATAAGTCTATGGTAAGGATCTAGGATTTCGAGATTCGACTAGGGTTCCAAAATAAGAGATGGGAATGATAGGGTTTTATAAAGTTTGGATTAAGTTTCAAATAAAGGTTTTGAATATCAAAGTTTAATAGGTTTATAGTTTAGAATAATTATTAATTAAAATAAATATTTAAAAGTTTTACAATTATTAGTTACACAAGTTAAGTAATAATAATCAAAATAGTCTTCTAAGTATTTAGAAGTAGCGCGGTATTAATAGTTAAGTGAAAGACTAATTAAATAACAATAACTATTTAACGAATAAATAATTATTAACGATTAATAATAATCATTTAAAGAATATATAAAGATAATTATCATTTCAAGAATAAATAATGATTAAGGTTTTATAATAATCATTTTAAGAATACATCATTATTAAGGATAAATGGTTTTCTATAAAGACGAATATTTATCCAATTGAAAATAATCAATATAAATCATTTATGATTTATTAAAGCATTTAAGTATTAAGTATTTATTAAATTAACTTGTAGCTAAATAATGATTAAACTGTGGTTATAGGTTTAAATAAATAATAAGCATTTATAAGTTTAAAAAAAAATGTTAAATAGGATTTCTTGTAAAGTTTTGATTATAAGTCTTTAAAGTTTAAATGAAATTGTAAGTTTATAAAGTTTTCTTTAAATGGTAAGTTTATAAGCATAAGTATTTAATTAAAGTTTATGTTTTAAAAGTATAAGTCTATACTTGTTTTAAAATCTCTATAAAGTTTATAAGTTTATAAAAATAAATAAAGTATATTTATTTTCTCATGTTTTAAATTTATAAAATCAAGTGGATGGAATATAAAAGGTATAAGTTTAACCTTTATTAAATTAAAGTTTTAAACAAAATAATTTTTATTATATAAAAAAAAGAATAAGGATATAAGTTTCGAATCTTATAAAAACGATTTCTATTGAATGTCCAAGTTTTATAAATTATAGAAGTATTCTCTTAAATGTTTAAAACTATTTTTAATAAGGTTATTATCATAAGTTTTAATTAAGTTTAATTAACTAAAATGTTTCCAGAAGATAAAAGTAAAGTTAAAAATCAGTTTTAAGTTTATATAAGTTTAACTGATTTTATAAGGATTTTTAAAGAATTTTAAAACTGATTAATAAGCATAAAAAAAGAGAACAGAAAACTCAGGCTTACCAGGATCGAACTCGGGCCGCAGCCCGGGTCGCACATACACACACGCGCACTAACCATTCCGGCTACAGCTCGTTAGTGTTTATAATGAAAAGGAATTATTTTTAAACAGAAGCTCAAAGCACTTCCCCCTTTTCCCTTATAAACCCTAGAACGTGAATCCTACAAATGCATATCGATTAGCCCTATGTTCATCAAATTAACCATAGGGCTTCTGATCTATGCAAGATTTCGAGTTGATTGACCATAAGAATTACCTGAAATGGTATCGAATTGAAGGAGTACCAGTTTGGTCTTGTCTTCGGCTGTCGCGACTTCAAACCGGGAAATGTAGATTCGTTTTGAACGAATTGAGAGTGTAGTGAGTTGTGGTGTGATGTTACTGAGGTTTCTAGTCGATATTTATAGGCAATTCGAGCATTCAATGCGTGAACGGGTTGCGGGTGGTGGTTGGGCCGGTCGGAATTAATTCCGGCCTCATGCGCGTGATCTTGATCAAACCAAACGTTAATGCTTCTCGGGGATGGGTCGCACGCTCGAGCCGAGACTCGAGGTTCACCGAACCTGGACCGAATCGTGATTTCAAGAAGATAGGGGAGGAAACCGGGGCCTGCGGGAGTCGAAACTGGGACTGCTTCTGAATTCTGGAAGTTTAAGCTATAGGCAGCACAGGTCCCTGATGTTTCAAAGTTTATTATTTTATGCTGAAACTTAGATTTTCAAATTTAAACCAAGTTTTGGAAATGACAGTTTAGCCCCCAGACTTTATAAAACAAAACAAAATACGTTTTATTATATAAAAACCAACAAGTTTTATAAGTTTGTTTTTCGAAGATTTTATAAATCCTATAAACGATTTATAAGATTTAAATATAAGTTTAAGGAGTTAAAATAAGTTTATATTATTTATATCATTATCAACTTATAAAAGTTTCATCATATTTATATATATATACATAGATATATTTACATATATATACACGTATATATATTTCAAGTATTATTTATTTTATATAACAATTAAATCAAAGTTTGTCATTTAAGAAAATAGTTTTAATAAAATCTCAAGTTTTGAATTGGTAACACGTGCAAAGGTTTAGTTGGAAAAATCTCGGATATTACAGTCTCCCCTACTTTTGGAAATTTCGTCCCGAAATTAAAATAGAAAGTTTCTGTTTTTCCAAGGCTTAAGTTCATGATGCACACAGGGATAATGAGAAAGATATTTTACGTCCCTTAGTAAACTACGGGTTACGTTTTGAGTTTTAAATGAGATGAAATGACAGGAGTAAGATTTCGCTCATGTTTCCAAGTTTTCAAAGTATATGGTTGCCAAGAGTTTCCCTAAGAAGCATATAGTTTCATTGAAATATATGAAGATTCGTTTTCAGAAATGCATTTGAGAGAATAACTGACGAGCTTCCATTCAAGGTTTAAAGTGAGATGCATCACTTAGGATGGATTTGATGATAGTTTCAAGATTTTGAGTTTGTAGTCTAATACGTCTAAGGACTTGCTACGGTACCTAAGTTCCGTGGCTATCTTTTATGACAAGTCTTAGATCATGGCACACGACAGAGTTTACTATGTTTTCCCATACGCTGATTTTTTTCATGCTTACGTGTGCACCCGCAAGCATTTAAATCATCGTATAGTCCGCATAGGTCCTTCTATTTGTGTGTGGATCAAGGAAGAGTACAAGAATTTGTTTAACACATGACTAAAGTTTCCATGTAAGAGTGATCACGGGTTAACGAGTCCCTCAGAGAGAAACGCCGTTCAATGATTAAAGAGAAAGAATGTGACAAGATTTAGAGTTTCAAAGTTTCCTCGTGATTGATTAAGAATATTTCAATCATTGAATAGTTTAAAGTCTTTACACTTTCCTCGTGTTTGATCAAGAATACATCAAACCTTGAGTAGTTTAAAAGCCTTATACATTCATCATGTTTGAACAAGCATACGTCAAACATGGAGTAGTTTAAAGTCTCATACGTTCAATTGTGTTTGAACAAGAATACGTCAAGCATAGAATAGTTTAAGTTGTGTTTGAACAAGCATACGTCAAACATAGAATAGCTTAAAGTCTCTTAGTTTAGCTTTAGAAGTATACGATTACGTTTGGAGTAAGAAGCGGTTATGCAAGTATTCTAGTATTTGAGAGAGGTGTGGAGCAGCGTTTGGAACAAGGATACGTCACACAATAAGTTTTCAAGGCTAAGAATCCAAGTATAAGTTTCAAGATTAAGAATACAAGTATAAGTTTCAAGACTAAGAATCCAAGTATAAGTTTCAAGACTAAGAATCCAAGTATAAGTTTCAAGATTAAGAATCCAAGTATAAGCTTCAAGACTAAGAATCCAAGTATAAGTTTCAAGATTAAGAATCCAAGTATGAGTTTTAAGACTAAGAATTTAAGTATAAGTTTCAAGATTAAGAATCCAAGTATAAGTTTCAAGACTAAGAATCCAAGTATAAGTTTCAAGACTAAGAATCCAAGTATAAGTTTCAAGATTAAGAATCCAAGTATAAGTTTCAAGACTAAGAATCCAAGTATAAGTTTCAAGATTAAGAATCCAAGTATGAGTTTTAAGACTAAGAATTTAAGTATAAGTTTCAAGATTAAGAATCCAAGTATAAGTTTCAAGATTTAGAATCCAAGTATAAGGTTCAAGACTAAGAATCCAAGTATAAGTTTGAAGATTAAGAATCCAAGTATGAGTTTTAAGACTAAGAATTTAAGTATAAGTTTCAAGATTAAGAATCCAAGTATAAGTTTCAAGATTAAGAATCCAAGTATGAGTTTTAAGACTAAGAATTTAAGTATAAGTTTCAAGATTAAGAATCCAAGTATAAGTTTCAAGATTAAGAATCCAAGTATAAGGTTCAAGACTAAGAATCCAAGTATAAGTTTCAAGACTAAGAATCCAAGTATAAGTTTCAAGATTAAGAATCCAAGTATAAGTTTCAAGATTAAGAATCCAAGTATAAGTAGGATGAATCACAAGTTGCAATATCAAGCTTCACATGATTCTTTATTGGACATGTTTAGTTCCAAGAATACGGGTTCGAGTAATTGTATAAGTTTTTGCATGACCCAAAAGTTTCTGGTCTCATAGTTGGGTATACGAAGATTAATGTTTTAGCTACGTGCATTTAAGCTTTTAGTTCCCGTTGTGATTTATAGTAAGTCTTTTACGTGACAAGAGTTGAATGAGGGAAGTCTCCAAGCATAGGGTAACGGGAAAAGTTTCAATAAGGTTCACGATAGTGTGTTTATAAATGATTTTATCCGCTTTATAACAGCGGGTGTAGTTTTCTTTTATAGAGTGTACTTAAGACGTTTATAAGTGACGAGTTGGACATTAGTAAATAGTATAAGTAATACTTATGAAAAGGTATGTATGATTGTCAAATGAAACGTTGGTCAAGTTTTGAAAGTGCGAAGTCTATATAAGAGGTAAGGATCATAGTTGATTACGGCAGTGGTTCGTAAGTCGTGTTGTTTTTAGAAGGGCGCTTACGAATTAGAAGATTTGTTCAAGATTTATTCCTAAGGTACACGTGTCACTTAGGGTTTTTATAGTTTAAATGTTACGTTGTTAATTATTTCAAGTACTAACGTGAGCCACCTTTGTTGAAAATGTTTGGGTAGGAGGGTTAAGTTTGTAATGATGAAAGAAGAGTCAAACCAGTAAATGATGACCAGATGAAATTTCAAAGAAGTTTTCATTTATATGTTTCTAAATTGGGACCTCTAGCCTTTACGTAGGACAATTTAAACGGAAAATTAAGTAAGTAGGTTGATCTAATATGTTCAAAAGGTTTTTATTTATAATACTGAGTTATCACAGTACTATCAAAAAATGGTTTTTAATTGGAAGTTGATGAGCTAACGAAGAAAATTCCCGGAAGAAGGGTTGGGTCACGAGGACTCACTTATGTACCCTATTTCCCTAGCCAGAACTTCCTCATGGGCCTACAACTTCTCTCAGTTGTTGTCACCGATGTTTGGGTCTTATGGTACTATGTCAAGGTTCATTGTGGGTTTAGAGTCTTAAACGTGGAACTTGTTTATTCTATAGTAGGCTTCTTCCTCTACAAGGAAGTTACTTAGGTCACGAACTTCTTTATTAAGGTTCTTTAGATTTAAAAGACGTTAAGTTTTGTTTACAAGAAACGGTGATGTGTAAGTTTTAAAGATGTAATGAAAGTTTTTGAGAAGTGTGACAAAGTTTGAGTAAATCATCAAATGAAGTTTTGAGTGGTAAAATGAAAACACAAGAGTTTCTCAAGTTATAAAGTAATGAAGTTTGTAAAAGGATTTGTAGGATAATACATGGTTTTAAATGTGCTAGTATTACAAGGATCATGAAGTTTAAAGGCGTGTGTAAGTTTTGAGATGTATAAAAGTGTAACAAAAGTTTTGAGTTAGTTATCAAGTGAAACTTGGTTAAGTGCCAAGGAGGTAAGGTAAGAATACAAGGGTTACCTCTTAGGTGTCATATTTATAAAATAATGAAGTTTTATAGAAGAATTTGTAGGGTAATACATAGTTTTAAGGGTTGTATTACAACGATCACGAAGTTTATTGGGTAGTATCTATAAACATAAGTTTATGTATATAGTTTTTAAGTATAATTTCGTAAGAATTTCTCCTTGAAGGTAACTCCTTCAGGTTATGACGAGTAAGCATGCTGTCATGTGACAAGACGGGACTTAAAAATCATAGAATAAAGGTTATAGAGGAAAGTTTTTGAATCAAGAATTTATGAAGTTTATAGTATTTGAGATAATACTCATTTAGTGCATATCACTAAGTAAGTACTTTGACATATCAAGAGAGATCTAAGCTCACTAATGTTTAGAGAAGTCATGCATTCCTATAAGTGGATACTCATTCCAAGAATTCCCAGGAAAGCATACGGGTCCAACGGTTGATTTGGATTTATACGAAATGTTTTCCTTGACAGAATTTCCCAGAATACAGGTATTCACCCTTCCGGTCCGCACAAGTTCTCACACATTATCTAGAACTTAAATATTCTTGACGAGAGTTTAGTGGAGGATTATACTTAAAGCCTAAGAACGTGTCCTCGATGTAGTAGACTCCTTGTAGTATGTAGGTAAGTAGAAGCGTAGAATTTCCAAGCGTTCACGTATAAGAATTTATAATAGAATGAGGAGATAATTCCTAATAAAGGACATGAGATAACTCATGTTTGGGTCTCCTAAGTTATAGTCTAGGTCATGTGTCTAATAACCTAATTCCCTATAACCAAGGCTTTGATACCAATCTGTCACACCCCAACCGACGGCGGATTATACGTCGGGGCGGACGCGGTTGTTCAATAGCACAAGGTTGACTATTAAAGTTTCAATATTTCATTAATAATAGATTCAAAGGTTCAATACAAGGAAATAACAAGTATACAACATTTATTTAATAAGTAGTCTAGGTCCAAAGCGTCCTATGTGATCACAAACAAGTCTCATGATGCAGAACCTGAAACATGTGAAAGAATCTGTCAACTACAAAATAGTTGGTGAGATACAAAGGTTTTGACACAGTTTAACAAGTATTTGAAAGTATTACAATTCACTATGATATATGCATTCTTTAATGTAAGTATGAGAAAACAAGTATCTTAAACATTGTGCACATTCAATCCTCAACCAAGTTTAGGCATAACCCGCAGGTTACCCTTATAAGTCTCAAGTCTCAAAGTTTTGGTTTAGTAACAAACACCAAGGGCTCCCCCCGAAGGGTCAATCAATCAAGGTGGATTGGTCAAATACAATAGATCTATCATTGTTACCATAGGCTTGATCAAAGTTAATGAATATGCTAGTTTTAAGTTTAATCTAAGCATACAAGTCTCAAGTTTAACATAAGAATAATCATCTAGTCATAGTTGTACAAGAATTGTATACGTTTGAAGTTTGAACATGTTTCACCCAAAAGAATGTAAATGAAAAAGGGGCTAAGTATACTCACTTGGATGATGAATAGTATCCGACACGGATAAGTATTTGCAAGCTTTGGAGGGAGAATATCCTCACGATAAGCCTAAGTATGCAAGTTTAAAGATTTAAGTATGATCCTATAAGTCTATGGTAAGGATCTAGGATTTCGAGATTCGACTAGGGTTCCAAAATAAGAGATGGGAATGATAGGGTTTTATAAAGTTTGGATCAAGTTTCAAATAAAGGTTTTGAATATCAAAGTTTAATAGGTTTATAGTTTAGAATAATTATTAATTAAAATAAATATTTAAAAGTTTTACAATTATTAGTTACACAAGTTAAGTAATAATAATCAAAATAGTCTTCTAAGTATTTAGAAGTAGCGCGGTATTAATAGTTAAGTGAAAGACTAATTAAATAACAATAACTATTTAACGAATAAATAATTATTAACGATTAATAATAATCATTTAAAGAATATATAAAGATAATTATCATTTCAAGAATAAATAATGAATAAGGTTTTATAATAATCATTTTAAGAATACATCATTATTAAGGATAAATGGTTTTCTATAAAGACGAATATTTATCCAATTGAAAATAATCAATATAAATCATTTATGATTTATTAAAGCATTTAAGTATTAAGTATTTATTAAATTAACTTGTAGCTAAATAATGATTAAACTGTGGTTATAGGTTTAAATAAATAATAAGCATTTATAAGTTAAAAAAAAAATGTTAAATAGGATTTCTTGTAAAGTTTTGATTATAAGTCTTTAAAGTTTAAATGAAATTGTAAGTTTATAAAGTTTTCTTTAAATGGTAAGTTTATAAGCATAAGTATTTAATTAAAGTTTATGTTTTAAAAGTATAAGTCTATACTTGTTTTAAAATCTCTATAAAGTTTATAAGTTTATAAAAATAAATAAAGTATATTTATTTTCTCATGTTTTAAATTTATAAAATCAAGTGGATGGAATATAAAAGGTATAAGTTTAACCTTTATTAAATTAAAGTTTTAAACAAAATAATTTTTATTATATAAAAAAAAGAATAAGGATATAAGTTTCGAATCTTATAAAAACGATTTCTATTGAATGTCCAAGTTTTATAAATTATAGAAGTATTCTCTTAAATGTTTAAAACTATTTTTAATAAGGTTATTATCATAAGTTTTAATTAAGTTTAATTAACTAAAATGTTTCCAGAAGATAAAAGTAAAGTTAAAAATCAGTTTTAAGTTTATATAAGTTTAACTGATTTTATAAGGATTTTTAAAGAATTTTAAAACTGATTAATAAGCATAAAAAAAAAGAGAACAGAAAACTCGGGCTTACCCGGATCGAACTCGGGCCGCCGCCCGGGTCGCACATACACACACGCGCACTAACCATTCCGGCTACAGCTCGTTAGTGTTTATACTGAAAAGGAATTATTTTTAAACAGAAGCTCAAAGCACTTCCCCCTTTTCCCTTATAAACCCTAGAACGTGAATCCTACAAATGCATATCGATTAGCCCTATGTTCATCAAATTAACCATAGGGCTTCTGATCTATGCAAGATTTCGAGTTGATTGACCATAAGATTTACCTGAAATGGTATCGAATTGAAGGAGTACCAGTTTGGTCTTGTCTTCGGCTGTCGCGACTTCAAACCGGGAAATGTAGATTCGTTTTGAACGAATTGAGAGTGTAGTGAGTTGTGGTGTGATGTTACTGAGGTTTCTAGTCGATATTTATAGGCAATTCGAGCATTCAATGCGTGAACGGGTTGCGGGTGGTGGTTGGGCCGGTCGGAATTAATTCCGGCCTCATGCGCGTGATCTTGATCAAACCAAACGTTAATGCTTCTCGGGGATGGGTCGCACGCTCGAGCCGAGACTCGAGGTTCACCGAACCTGGACCGAATCATGATTTCGAGAAGATAGGGGAGGAAACCGGGGCCTGCGGGAGTCGAAACTGGGACTGCTTCTGAATTCTGGAAGTTTAAGCTATAGGCAGCACAGGTCCCTGATGTTTCAAAGTTTATTATTTTTTGCTGAAACTTAGATTTTCAAATTTAAACCAAGTTTTGGAAATGACAGTTTAGCCCCCAGACTTTATAAAACAAAACAAAATACGTTTTATTATATAAAAACCAACAAGTTTTATAAGTTTGTTTTTCGAAGATTTTATAAATCCTATAAACGATTTATAAGATTTAAATATAAGTTTAAGGAGTTAAAATAAGTTTATATTATTTATATCATTATCAACTTATAAAGTTTCATCATATTTATATATATATATACATAGATATATTTACATATATATACACGTATATATATTTCAAGTATTATTTATTTTATATAACAATTAAATCAAAGTTTGTCATTTAAGAAAATAGTTTTAATAAAATCTCAAGTTTTGAATTGGTAACACGTGCAAAGGTTTAGTTGGAAAAATCTCGGATATTACACGTTCTCCCCGATTTTTCGTTCACAAGCGTTAATTTATACGTATTTGGCCGAAAGTTTT
Source organism: Smallanthus sonchifolius (assembly GCA_023525975.1). Lineage (NCBI taxonomy): Eukaryota > Viridiplantae > Streptophyta > Magnoliopsida > Asterales > Asteraceae > Smallanthus > Smallanthus sonchifolius. The sequence continues at coordinate 27,025,747 of CM042034.1, forward strand.
ATAGGTATTAAGTTCCAGCCCTTTGAGTGGAAAAAAAATCTCGCCCCCCTACGTTTTTCTTCAAGATTCGCCACCCCTGATATTGCAACTTCAACTAACACAAAAATTTGGAACACTAATATGATATATTGGAAACTCCAAGACACGTAATTAAATGGCTATCTTAGATAGCAACTAACCCATTTCGTATACCTCACAAGAAAAAAAACCATACTTGTTATCGTACTTTAAAAAAAAAACCTACTTCTAAAAAAATCTTGTATTTAAATAAATAAACATACTTGTAGCAAAACTATTGGTAGGGCATGTGAAGGAAGAGATGGAGACAAACCGTTTCACTAAACCCAGTGGGTAGAAAGGCTCCAGTGAGACTTTTGACTCCAAAAATCTTTTTTTTTCCGACACAGACAATATAGTAACCGAGGTAACATAATATGTAACTAAGATAATCAAAGCAACAACTATAATAAAAGTACTAATAATGATAGTAGTAAACTACCGGTAGCAAAAAATTCTTGCATTTATTAGGGTTTATATCATTTTCGGGGTATATATGCAAAATCTTTTTCATTTTTTACATCTCAGGAGCTATTTGCAGCAGGCACTAAGACTCGGGATGAAGTTATGAACCAAATAAATGGGAATGTAGTAAAAGAGTCGGATCTTGTTCGTCTTCATTACTTAGAAGCTTGCTTTAAGGAAACACTAAGATTGCATATCCTTCTTCAGGACTAGTGAGATTAAAATACAATACACTATCATAACTGGACACACGAAAAAAGAAGAAAAAAAATTATGAACGACCCAATGCACGTTTTCTGTATTTCGTGCCCAACGTTAGGCCTCATTTGTTCAGTCAACGCACCACAGGATACCATAAATATCTGCACAATCATTGGCTACACCGCTAACTGCCACCGCCCTGAAAGCTGTCATAAATACCATAAATATCTACACAATCATCTATAATTAATAAATAAAGGTTTAAGATGGACACTTGTCACTTCCTCGTGCCTTCTCACATTGGTTTTCCCGTCTCTCTCTCCTAATAAATACGTTTGTATCTTAATAAATAAAATGATATTATAAATATATTATTAAAGAAAAATACTAATTATATTAAATAAGAATATATAATAGGAAATCACAATATAACTAATTAAAGAAAAATATTAATTTGTTATATACACATATTTCCACTTGATATATCTCGAGACGATCATAATATTCTGACAAGTTATGATGTATTTAAAAATTTATAAGTTATATTATTTTCAATATACAACTCGTGTAATACACGAGATTCTAACCTAGTAAACTAATATTTAAGTGTCAAGCATCAAAATTTTTAATTTGAGAATAAAGAAATATAAATACTTTACTATTTAATTTTATTACTACCGTCATATGTTATCCTTGTTACAAATATAAACGGTATTAATTTGGATTCATATAAGCCTACTTTTGCTGAAACATTAAATCTATACTACTTAATTAAATTTATACTACTTAATAAATAAGTAAAAGTATAAAACACGTGCCACATTCAAGTGTATTCTTAGCATAATTTTCATGACTCTCTCTCCTATTAAATAGTATATTAAAATAATATATTTTTAAATACTTAATATCAATCTAGTTATAGATACTTTTTATTTGATTATTGATTATTATTATATCAATAAACAAATTATTTAATATGGATTATCATTTATCAATTAAATTAATACCAAGTTAAAAAAACATTTTAAAAATTAACTTAATATAATTTATAACTGTCACGTTAAAGTATACATATTTTGGTGAGTATATGTGTTAAAAGATTACATTATATTTTATTCAGCACGTGTAAAACACGGGTTTTTAAAAACGTAATTTTTTATTACTAATTATATAACAGTATATTCATATAACCCGTGTAATACACGAGATTTTAACCTAGTATCTAATATAAGGTTAATCTATCTATTGTTAGAACTAACGGTTAAAATGTCATGTTATCATGATCCTACGATACTAAAAAATTCATCCATTTCTAAAAATAAGCTTTTTAAGAAAAAAAATGTGTTCTTTCGAATTATAGCCTGTCCGATCGAAAAGTGTTGGTTCCACAAATCAATTTATCTCACATATTATCTAAAATATTCTTAGTATAATTTTATTTTTATTTTTAAAAACCCGTGTAATACACGGGTTGAATAAACCAGTATATTACATCGGCTGAACTATTTATAATTAAATAATAAGTATTCGTAATTAAAATTATATTAAAAATCTAACAAAAAATTCTTTTAATATCATTATTCAATATGAGAGAGAAAGCCGAGAAAAAAATGATACAAATGAATCAGAAAGTGACACGTGTCCATGAAATTTTATGAATTAATTACACGGATGGCCCTTGTGGTTTACATCGATTTCACTTATTGCCCATAGGAATGGGAAATTACAAGTTTGACCAATAGTTTGCACGTTTGTAACATAAATGGCCCCTGAAGTGGATGTCAGTTAAGTTTGACTGTTAAATTTTTTAAATTAACTAAAATACCCCTATGTTTGAAATAAATTAAAAAAAAACCTAAATTACAAAACAATGTCCATCATTGTTGAACTCTTACGGCCCACCCACACACCTTTCTTCTCGCCAAAACCTACGACCGACCACCTTCATCGTCAGCGACTTCCTCGTAGCCTGCCACAGCCGATTAGTTGACTTCCCCCCTCCCCCGACGTGTTACAGCCCACCCCATCCTAGAAACGTTTCTTCTCCGGCGAGTCTGGTCCCACTCCGTGTCGTCACCACCCGACAACTTGCACACTAGGCCGAGCATCCCCCTCGCCACCGCCCTCTCCCCACAACCATCATCGTATCCAGTAAAATATACCAAGAACCGACAGCCAGATCTGAACGACACTTTGGTTTCCTGGTTTTTTCAAAGATTTTGAAGTAAATGCTACCGAATTTGGGCATGTCATCAAGAACTTCATGTTGGGAGCTAAAAGTGGGTTTTCAAATTCTGAAAAATGGGTTTTGAAGGGTGGATTTGGTTAAGGGTAAAAATGGTGTTATTGAGAAAAATCAAATTTTGTCTCTTTTGAGGAGAAAAGGATGTCAAAGGGTTCTTTGATCGATAATTCGGTGGTGGTTGCAGGGGAAGCCAAATGAAGAAGATAACGGTGGTGGTGTTGGTGGGTTCCACTTTTTTTTAATGAATTAAATCATATTGTTTTTATTATTTTATTATGTAAAGGGTATTTTAGTCATTTAACACACTTAACAGTCAAACTTAACTGACATCCACTTCAGGGGTTATTTATGTTACAAATGTGTAAACTATTGGTCCAAACTTGTAATTTCCCATTCCTAGGGACCATAAATGAAATCGGTGTAAACCACAAGGGCCATCCGTGTAATTAATTCGAATTTTATTTATTAATAGAAAGATTATTATTTGATATTATTATTTAATATAAAAGAGAAACAGAAAAATTAATATTTAATAGAAGATAGATACGAGAAAATAAATGTGAGAAGTAACCAGAGAGTGACACGTGTCCCCCATGGTTTTTCCTTTTATTATATAGTATAGATATTCAAAAAATTTGTGTTTATTATTAGAAAAAAGAGTATACATCACTTTAAAACCTTGGGAAAACTTTATAGAAATGTAACCAAGTTTTATAAGTGTGTCAATTAAGTCACTTAGACTTTTTTTGTCTCAATTTTATCACTCAACTTTTAGGTAATGTGTTAATCCTAGATTTTTTTACCTATTTAACTGGTTACAAGCTTACATGACATTTTTTATTTATTTTTCTTGTTTTTCAAATTTGATGACGTGGAGTTAACATTTAGTAATTAAAGAGTTTATATATTGTCTCCCGTGACCTCTCTCATCTCACCTACCTCTCCCAACCGGTACAATCATAAGTTAGCTGAGCATGCAAATATCAATCTTGTAAAACCATTTGAAATCAGAAGCATCAACCTGTTAATTTAATCTTCAAAAGCACAAAAGCCATTCCGACACATCGTAGGATTTAAGATTCAGTTTAATCTTCTTTGTATGCTAACATACAGTAGCTTTACAGAGATGGGGGTTGGCGTTCTAAAAATCGAAGAGAGGGGGGGTTGGGGGTGGGGGTTTTGAAAATAAACCGGTGATGGTGGCCGCCGATGTTGGGTCGGAGAAGAAAAGCCTCCAGATCTGACGGTGTGGCGTGTTCGATAGTGGTGGCGGCGACTTACTGGTGGGTTTCAGGCGAGTTGGAGCAGTAGTAGGGTTCAGGGCAACTAATGGTTTTGATGGTGGGGAGACTTGTAAACAAGATACACATGAATCGATGGGATCGTTAATTACAATGAGATGAATATTAGTTGTTAATTCCATGTCATTAAATTTAAAAAAAATGAAAAATAAAAAAAATACCACATAAGCTTATAACCTGTTAAATAGGTAAAAAATCTAGGATTAACTAATTACCTAAAAGTTGAGTGATTAAATCGAAATAAAAAAAGTTTAAGTGAATTAATTGGAACACTTGTGAAACTTGGTTACATTTTTATAAAGTTTTCCCAAAAAACAGTTGAAGACTTGAAGTGTAATTTTGTAAAAAGTGTAAGGACCAATCCGTCAAAATCTATACCTTTTTGTGTAAAAATTCAAAACTTTTACCGTCTGCCGCGATACATATATATTACCGTTTCTCACACAACTTTTTCTTCTTCATCACCTCTGTCGGATTGCTCATTACTTCCTCTCTAAGCTTTCGGTTTCTCTCTCACACAGTGACACGCAAAACACACTGCAATGGCGAGAGTGATGTTCATACTGGCACTATGCGTCCTACTGCCGGCAATGATTAGCGCCGCTCGTCCGATGTCCCGGCTGTTCCGTTTACAGGGCAAAGTTTACTGTGATACTTGCCGTGCCGGTTTCGAGACCTTCGCCACCACTTACATTCCACGTATGTTCATTCTTCAGCTTTAATCGCTTTTTTTCTTTTGCTATTTTGTTAAACAGTTACAGAAATATGCTGATTAGCACGCACTTATACTTTTTCATATGTATTTTTGGTGAATTTGTTAACAAAAATGGTAGATCTGTATAAATAAAGCTGAATAACGTTGAGTTCTTCGTAGATCTGAACTTCGAGTAGCAGTACGGCCAAACGGTTGGATAATATTGTGGTTTTTAAGACCTAGATCGTGCTTAAGGTTTGTTATTAAGCGCCGATGGAAATGATGTTCAGTTTTATGATTGTGGATGTAACCTCCTAAAAGGGTAAAAACAGTTTAGCCCAAGCCTAGCAGGCCCATAGGGAAAACCCATTAGGGTTAAAGTCTTGCCTCCTCTATAAATAGAGGGGTCACCTCCATAATCAGATTAAACTTTCTTTCTCTAGCTCACACTTTCTTTACATACACTTTTATGAGGCTCCGACTGACTTGAGCGTTGGAGTGCCCTCGAAGCTACGACTTCCGAGCCCTCTAACGAGCGTTTCCCTGTTATTGTAGATCTGAGTGGAATTACCCCACTCTACCGACGATCCGAGATATGGCTGTCTTCTCCTTCTCGTTGAAGCCTCTTCCCCTAAAGCCACCATGGCTGGAATTTGCTTCTTCAATGGCGCCATCCGTGGGACTCGACGACAGTCGCATCTTGCTTTCTCCACGTCCATCTCCTCTAGATCTATGTTCTTTGAGCTCCAAACGCTATATGAAATCCTCTATATCGGTGTTATTTAAATGTTATACTGGAGTTTCTAGATCTGGGTTATTCTCAAATTCTACGCGGGATTCCCGACTGGACAACCTTCAGATCTATGCACGTAGAGCTCCAAGCACCAGCTCCAGATCTGTATTCCTTTGAAATGGCAAGAGTATCTAGATTTCTTGGAGTTAATAGATTTACCCGAAACTAGTGATATAGATTGTGAAAACACAACCTTTTTATAACAATGAAGGTGTCATGTTCTCCTATTATGATATAAAAGAATCAAATAAGAGCAGTAGCGAATTAAAACCTAGATTCTGGTTGCTTGGTATAAAACATGACATTATAATAAAGAATGTTCATGTGAAGAAAGTTGAGGAGGGCATATGACATGACTTCGTATCTATCTACTAAATTGGATGCTTCTAAAGAGGATATTTCTGAAGAAAATGTTTCTGAAAAATATGTTTTTATAGAGGATGTTTCTGAAAAAATGTTTCTAAGGATGATGCTTTTGAAGAAGATCTTTTTCAGAAGCATCTTCTTCAGAAACATCGTCTTTAGAAGCATTTTTTGTAGAAGCATCCGTTATAGAAGCATCTTTTTTTCAAAAAACATCTTTTTCAGAATCATCTTCAAAAGCATCCTTTTCAGTAGATAGACACGAAGACATGTCATATGCCCTCCTCAACCTCTTCACATGAACATTCCTTATTACAGTGTCATGTTTTATTCTAAGAAACCATAATTTAGGTTTTAATTTGCTAATACTCTTGTTTGATTATTTCATATCATTATAAGAGGACATGACACCTTCATTGCCATAAAAAGGTTGTGTTTCCACATCTATATCACTAGCTTCGGGTGAACCTGTTAACTCCAACAAATCTTGAAGACAATATAAAGACTTGTTTATTTAATTAGTTTGTTTGCTTAAAACATCAGATAAAGACATAGTATCCTCCAAATTCCTAATCAAGTTAACCATTTCAGCCTTCTCTGAAAGAAGCGTTTTTACTTCCGCCATATGTGGAGATTCAACGGTGTATAGAGGAAGTGTACTATAATCCACCGCTGTAGTATGGATGACAAAATAACTCGAGCCCGACGGGTATACCCGAAACCCGAAATATTCGGGGCGGGTACACCCGAAACCCGACGGGTACGTGGCCGGTTATGGGAATAATTTTAAAAAATTTTGCGGGTTTGGGACGGGTATTGGATTGGTGAAACCTGACCCGATTACCCGAAATCACATATGTGACACCCGATATTTCAGGTCAATATCCGTACACATTATGAACAAGTTTACATTACAATAAACGAGTTTACATTATAATTATTTTTGTGATTTACGTAATTTCACAAACAAGGACATTAAGGTCCATCAAAAACCGTACAGGGTCTCACTTCATATTTGGTAATTCTAGGAGTTACCGGATCACGTGTTATATACACCGACAAATTCGAACACTAGTGGTTAATTTAAATAACCAGAGAAATATATATTTTATTTCCACAAACTTTACGTGGAACCATAAATTATATTTAGAATAAAATTATAATACTGTGGGGAAAATAAACCGAATTAAACTACCCCTTTTTAAACTCTAATTAATACCTAAATCTAATTATTTTATTCAAAATTATCCCAAACCACTTTTATTGACTTTCTCGGCCGAAGCCAGAGAAAGCCACTCCCACGATCATCTTTTACTCACATCCGAATTATTTTACTCAAAACCCATACCTCCTATTGCGAAAAACTCAGACATAACCACACTCACTTCCATCACTTTTCTCATAATTCCTTTCATCACTCTCATTTTCATACGGCAAAGTTTCCATTCCTCTTCAAACCGAAGCTGAGTTTTAAGGCGAAATCCTACCACAATCCAGTATTTTAAGAAGAATCTCAAGTGTTTCTGCAAAAGAGTCGAGATCATCTCTGTTTTATTTCATCATCTTCATCTCGGTTTTAAGGTAAAAACTCGACATTTTCACATTAGTTTCTTTAAAACCGTAGCTAAACGTACATCTTATTTAAACGCAAGAAAGATAACAAGAAGAGTGTGTCGAATTCAAGTTTAAAACATCAAAATATGCCGGACTGATTCTGTCAAAACAGAAGTCCAGTAATCGAAACTAGGAGTTTCGATACCTGTTTCTCAATCGAAACTAGGAGTTTCGATACCTGTTGCTCAATCGAAACTAGGAGTTTCGATACCTTTTCTCAATCGAAACTAGGAGTTTCGATACCTGTTGCTCAATCGAAACTAGGAGTTTCGATACCTTTTCTCAATCGAAACTAGGAGTTTCGATACCTTTTCTCAATCGAAACTAGGAGTTTCGATACCTTTTCTCAATCGAAACTAGGTAGTTTCGATACCTTTTCTCAATCGAAACTAGGTAGTTTCGATAGCAAATACTCAATCGAAACTAGGTAGTTTCGATACCTTTTCTCAATCGAAACTAGGTTGTTTCGACTCCTGACCACTTCATCGAAACTAAGTAGTTTCGACACACATATGCCCAATCGAAACTAAGAGGTTTCGACACCTGTACAACAGTCCCAGTTGGGCAGTAACTCAAAACTATTTTATAACAAAACATGTGTTGGAAAACTAAAACGATATTTAAACAAACATAATCAGATTTACAAGGTCGGTGAACAATTTACAATTAAGACGTTGGTCTTAACAACAATTTACCCTTGGTATCTAGGGTACAAGCAGTCAAGGTTGACTACAACAAATAATATTACGAGTATATACACAAACACAAGGTGAGTTTCACGGCCCCTTTTTACTGTTTTCAATATTTGGGGGAAAAACATACTTACAATTATTTTATGGGATAACAAGAGAATAAGACACGACTTGTATGTTTACATGAGATGAGAACAACAATTTGAGGCCGGAAAAGTCCCCTGGAACAACGTAGTAACCATTAACTGTAGCCTAGGGTCCTATGAATAGTACTATGGAGAGTGACGTCTCCCGGTCATGGTTAGTCGCGCTAACCACAATCTGGAGGATTTATGGCCGCATAGAACCGGATAACGAAATTAGGGGCGTGTACGATTGTCATGGTTTGGTTACGCCTCATGTAGGAACATATTATTTGTATTCCTAGCTAGTTTACAAATGGGTCAACAATTCTTATTCTGTTTATCACATACAACTGAAACTATTTACGAACGATTTAATTTTACAAAGAACTATTTGATTAAACCTGTGAACTCACCAACCTCGTGTTGACGATTTTAAGTATGTTTTTCAGGTAACTGAACGTGATTTCAAGGTTAGCAATGTAGATTACATGCATGCACGATGGATACTACTCAAGGAGGCTTTCCCTTGTATAACTCATTGAATTGAGTCATATTTGTGAAATCTTAACTTTTTGTAAACTCAGATTATGTTTTGTAATGTAAAACATTAAACTTGTTAATGTATCCATTTATCATGTATGTGTTTGCGGTAATCATATGCTTTGGAAACCAGTGAACGTCGTGCCTCGCGTTTCCGCCTTGGCGGGGTGTGACAGAACTTGGTATCAGAGCCATTGATTATAGCGAACTAGGAATCTAAATTGGAACCTAGTCTATAATTTAAATGACTCACTAAAACGTTTTCATTGCATAAGCATTGTATAACCAGTCATTTTGTCATATGGATATTGTAGTCATAAGCATGTCGTCACATTCACATTCTGATCCCGTCTCTGACACTGAATCAAACGAGGAACGTTCCGCCTCACATCCCAAAAATCAAGTGCAAACCCGTAGCTCCACACCACCTAAAGTCGCCTTGGGAAAACCGCCTATCGTCTACCGAAAGAAAAGCGGAGGACCAGTTAAGGTGCAAAGTGCTAAGAAGAAGTTTCGACTTCCACACAAAAGGAATCTAGCAGCCCGTGACCCAGAAGACTTGGTGGCTGGTGAAGAACCACCTAGGCAAAGACCCTGCTACCACCCTACTGTGGGAACCATCCGTTGGATGCCTCGTACCCTGGCACGTTGGAGGGAGATGGAGAGCATTCCATCTACCTTTGAGCTTGGAGAGTCTTCTAACTCCCCAACACCCCTACCCCACACTGGGGAAGCCATAGAGCTCACTGTGTCTACCTTGGTAGCTCGCGTTCGTACGCATGAGGAGCGTCTTGATGATCTCCTAGATGACATCCGGGCACAGGGGGATGCAGCCACGCGACTACGTCAAGGACTCGGATCTCGAGTTCAGACTCTAGATGACCGCACCCGAAACATACAGGATGCCACTAACTATCTGGAGTTGAGAGCCGACATGGACTGGCAGTTCACTGTCACTGTCCGAGACATGGTGGAAGCACTGGAGGAAAGGACTTTGGCTGCAGAATTTGTGGCTAGAGCAAGCTTTGTTATGGCAGGACTTGTCATGATGATTGGATTGTACTCTCACTTCTTCTTTTAAACCTATTACGGGCGGGTTGTGCCCGTAGTACATTAAGTAGTTTAAAACTTTAGTACTGATGAGGTCCTGTGAACCCATCTCTTTTGTATCCTTGTCTTTTGGAACAATGTACTATGAATGTTTTGACTATGTATGTAATGGTTTATGTTGTGATAATGGTTGTTTACATTTGACGTTGTTGTATCCTTATGTCATGAGCTATCATTATTGTCATATAATGTTGTTTCTTTTTAATTGATATGTTAGAAAGAACGTCATGGCACCTAAGCGTAGGACAACCCGTAACACTACTGGAGACAACAACGAGACAATTTCTCCAAATGTGGAACAACTTATAGCACAACGAGTAGCTGCTGCCATGGAGCAGTATGAAGCCAATCGAAATAGTGGAGGAGGTGTAGGAGGTAGCGGTACAGCTGGAGGTTCCGGAGGTGCAGGAGGTAGCGGTACAGCTGGAGGTTCCGGAGGTGCAGGAGGTAGCGGTACAGCTGGAGGTTCCGGAGGTGCAGGAGGTAGCGGTACAGCTGGAGGTTCCGGAGGTAATAAAATAAATAAGCCATAACATATAGTCATGATTCGAATTAATGACGTTATGACTTGTAATTCTACAGATGCTCCAATTAGAAAGTGCTCCTACAAGACCTTTCTGTCTTGCAAACCCCGTAACTTCAATGGCACCGAGGGTGCAGTTGGGCTAATGAGATGGATAGAGAAGATGGAATCAGTGATTGATATCAGTGAATGCACCGCTGACTGCATGGTGAAGTATTCTACATGCTCACTCACTGATAAAGCTTTAACCTGGTGGAATTCACAAGTAAAGACTTTGGGAAGGCAGACAGCATATGAGTTGTCATGGGAAGACCTGAAGGCCATGATGATCGAGGAATATTGTCCTCGAAATGAGTTACAAAAGATCGAATCTGAAATGTGGAACTTGCAAATGACAGGAGATGATGTTGCTGGCTACACTGACCGATTCAACGAGTTAGCAATCTTGGTTCCACACATGGTTACCCCGGAAGACAAGAAGGTTGAAAGATATTTGTGGGGTCTCGCACCTCAAATCCGAAGTCTGGTGACTTCATCGAACCCTATGGATGCCAAGAGCGCCATAACTTTAGCTTTCAAGCTAAGGGATAATGCTGTACGTGATGGTTTGTTTAAGAAGAAGGAGACCGAGGAAGGAAAGTCTGGGGAAAAGAGGAAATGGTTTGGAAAACCAATTAACCAAAACAAGAATCAAAGTTACAAGAGACCTGAAACTATGAAAGCCTTTGTCGCCAACACTGTGGGACAAAATGTATATCTTGGAACATTACCGAGGTGTGACAAGTGTGGATATCATCACAGCGAAAAGTGTATCCAATGTGGGAAGTGTAAAAAGTATGGGCACCTGGCCCATAACTGTTGGAGCAATGCAAACTCTAATAAGACAAATCAAGTATCAGGAAAGGGCAACCCAGGAACAGGGAGGATGAATCAGGGATGCTTTGAGTGTGGAGATCCAAAGCACTTCAGAAAAGACTGTCCAAAGTTGAAGAACCGAAACGACAATCAGGCCCGTGGAAGAGCATTTGTGATGGGGGCTGGTGACGCACGACAAGATCCAAACATTGTCACTGGTACGTTCCCGATAAATAATCACTATGCCTCTATACTTTTCGATACGGGTGCTGATTTGAGTTTTGTGTCAAATGACTTTAAGTCCCTACTCGGTATTAAGCCCAGTAAACTAGACCAAAAGTATACAATTGAATTAGCGAACGGAAAATTAATTAATACCGAAGAAGTCATTCAGGGTTGTACCTTATGTCTTAAAAACCACACATTTAGTATAGATCTGTTACCCGTTGATTTAGGAAGCTTTGACGTTGTTATTGGCATGGATTGGTTGTCAAAGAATCATGCCGAGATTGTTTGTTTTGAGAAAATTGTCCAAATCCCACTCCCAAACGGAGAAATTCTTTCGATTCAAGGTGAGAAGAGTGGAGTAACGTTAAGGATGATAAACTGCATGAAAGCTCGTAAGTGTTTACGTAAAGGCTATTGCGTGTTTCTGGCTCACGTCGTCGAAAAGAAACCCAAGGAACGTCGACTTGAATATATTCCAATCGTTAAGGAATATCCCGAAGTTTTTCCTGAAGACTTACCTGGATTACCACCACCGAGGCAAGTCGAATTCCGAATCGATTTGGTACCAGGATCCGCACCGATTGCGCGATCGCCGTATCGATTAGCACCTTCTGAAATGCAAGAATTATCAAATCAACTGCAAGAGTTGCTTGATAAAGGTTTCATAAGACCGAGTTTCTCACCTTGGGGAGCTCCGGTCCTATTTGTAAAGAAAAAGGATGGAACCTTTAGGATGTGTATTGATTACCGAGAATTAAACAAGCTTACAATCAAGAACCGATACCCACTTCCTCGAATAGACGATTTGTTCGATCAACTACAAGGTTCTAGCTTCTATTCAAAAATTGATCTACGTTCAGGGTATCATCAATTAAGAATCCAAGAAGAAGATGTACCAAAGACAGCATTTAGGACTCGTTACGGTCACTACGAGTTCCTAGTTATGCCATTTGGTTTGACGAACGCACCAGCTGTCTTCATGGATCTCATGAACCGCGTGTGCAAGCCATACTTGGATAAATTCGTGATTGTATTCATCGATGACATATTAATATATTCACGAACTAAGGAGGATCATGAACATCACCTGAAATTAATCTTAGAACTACTCAGAAACGAGAAACTTTACGCTAAATTCTCTAAGTGTGAGTTTTGGATCCGAGAAGTGCATTTCCTTGGTCACGTCATCAACAAGGAAGGAATTCATGTTGATCCATCTAAAATTGAAGCTATCAAAAACTGGGAAGCACCAAAGACTCCGACAGAAGTACGTCAATTTTTAGGTTTGGCCGGTTATTACAGACGATTCATCGAGAATTTTTCAAAAATAGCCTTGCCTTTAACCACATTAACCCAGAAAGAAAAGAAGTATGATTGGAATGACAAGCAGGAGTCAGCTTTCCAATTACTGAAGCAGAAGCTGAGTAGTGCACCAATCCTATCCCTTCCGGAGGGAATCGAAAATTTTGTCGTATACTGCGATGCATCACACCAAGGACTTGGTTGTGTGTTAATGCAAAGAGACAAAGTCATCGCATATGCCTCACGACAACTAAAAGTGCACGAAAAGAATTATACGACCCACGACTTGGAATTGGGTGCAGTTGTGTTTGCGCTCAAAATTTGGAGACATTACCTTTACGGTACAAGATGTACTATCTTTACTGATCACAAGAGTCTCCAACATATCTTTGATCAAAAGGAACTTAACATGAGACAACGTCGCTGGGTAGAACTACTAAACGATTATGATTGTGATATCAAGTACCATCCCGGGAAAGCCAATGTCGTAGCGGACGCTTTAAGTCGCAAAGAACGAGTTAAAACTCTTCGTGTTCGTGCCTTAGGATTGACAATTCATACGAATCTTACTACTCAAATTCGGATGGCACAACATGAGGCAATCAAAGAAGAAAACATTCAGAATGAAGCTTTACGAGGAATGATAAAGCAATTGGAGCCAAAGTCAGATGACACTTTATACTTCATGAATAGAATTTGGGTGACACTTTTTGGTAACTTACGGGAGTTAGTTATGGACGAAGCCCACAAGTCCAGGTACTCCATTCACCCAGGTTCAGATAAGATGTATAAGGATCTAAAAGAATTATATTGGTGGCCCAATATGAAAGGAGATATTGCCACATATGTCAGTAAATGCCTAACGTGTTCAAAAGTAAAAGCCAAACATCAGAAACCGTCTGGTTTACTACAGCAACCTGAAATTCCCCAATGGAAATGGGAACAGATTTCTATGGATTTCATCACGAAATTACCCAGGACGTCTAGTGGTTATGATACCATATGGGTTATTGTCGACCGATTAACAAAATCTGCTCACTTTCTGCCAATGAAAGAAACTGACAAAACCGAGAAACTTGCAAAGCTTTATATCAAGGAAATTGTGGCTAGGCATGGAGTGCCAATTTCTATTATATCGGATAGAGATAGCAGATTTGTGTCTAGAATCTGGAAATCATTACAATAAGCCATGGGCACACGTCTTGACATGAGCACGGCATATCACCCACAAACAGATGGTCAAAGCGAAAGGACCATTCAAACATTAGAAGATATGCTCCGTGCATGTGTAATTGATTTCGGAGGAAATTGGGATACTCATTTACCATTAGCTGAGTTTTCCTATAATAACAGCTATCATACGAGCATTAAAGCAGCACCGTTTGAAGCTTTATATGGTCGTAAATGCCGCTCACCGTTATGTTGGGCGGAAGTTGGTGAAAAACATTTGACAGGCCCTGAGATTGTCCAGGAAACCACTGATAAGATTTTCAAAATTAAGGACCGTTTGAAAGCGGCCCGAGATAGACAAAAGAGCTATGCTGACAACAGACGAAAACCATTAGAATTTCAAATTGGTGACCGAGTAATGTTAAAAGTCTCACCATGGAAAGGCGTTGCAAGGTTTGGTAACCGTGGTAAGCTCAACCCTAGATACGTTGGTCCGTTCGAAATACTGGCTAGGGTTGGCCCTGTAGCTTACAAACTCAAGCTACCACAAGAACTAAACAATATACATGATACGTTTCATGTATCAAATCTCAAGAAGTGTTTATCAGACGAGACACTAATTATACCGCCTGACGAGATTCATATTGACGATAAACTTCATTTCATCGAGGAACCGATTGAGATTTCAGATTGGAAGGTTCAAAAGCTGAGACGTAGTCGGATCAAACTGATTAAAGTACGTTGGAACTCAAAGCGTGGTCCTGAGTATACATGGGAACGAGAGGACCAAATGAAAACAAAATACCCATCTTTGTTTAAGGATACACCAGTTCAAGAGGACACGAATTGAATTTCGGGACGAAATTCTTTTAACAAGGGGAGAATGTGACACCCGATATTTCAGGTCAATATCCGTACACATTATGAACAAGTTTACATTACAATAAACGAGTTTACATTATAATTATTTTTGTGATTTACGTAATTTCACAAACAAGGACATTAAGGTCCATCAAAAACCGTACAGGGTCTCACTTCATATTTGGTAATTCTAGGAGTTACCGGATCACGTGTTATATACACCGACAAATTCGAACACTAGTGGTTAATTTAAATAACCAGAGAAATATATATTTTATTTCCACAAACTTTACGTGGAACCATAAATTATATTTAGAATAAAATTATAATACTGTGGGGAAAATAAACCGAATTAAACTACCCCTTTTTAAACTCTAATTAATACCTAAATCTAATTATTTTATTCAAAATTATCCCAAACCACTTTTATTGACTTTCTCGGCCGAAGCCAGAGAAAGCCACTCCCACGATCATCTTTTACTCACATCCGAATTATTTTACTCAAAACCCATACCTCCTATTGCGAAAAACTCAGACATAACCACACTCACTTCCATCACTTTTCTCATAATTCCTTTCATCACTCTCATTTTCATACGGCAAAGTTTCCATTCCTCTTCAAACCGAAGCTGAGTTTTAAGGCGAAATCCTACCACAATCCAGTATTTTAAGAAGAATCTCAAGTGTTTCTGCAAAAGAGTCGAGATCATCTCTGTTTTATTTCATCATCTTCATCTCGGTTTTAAGGTAAAAACTCGACATTTTCACATTAGTTTCTTTAAAACCGTAGCTAAACGTACATCTTATTTAAACGCAAGAAAGATAACAAGAAGAGTGTGTCGAATTCAAGTTTAAAACATCAAAATATGCCGGACTGATTCTGTCAAAACAGAAGTCCAGTAATCGAAACTAGGAGTTTCGATACCTGTTTCTCAATCGAAACTAGGAGTTTCGATACCTGTTGCTCAATCGAAACTAGGAGTTTCGATACCTTTTCTCAATCGAAACTAGGAGTTTCGATACCTGTTGCTCAATCGAAACTAGGAGTTTCGATACCTTTTCTCAATCGAAACTAGGAGTTTCGATACCTTTTCTCAATCGAAACTAGGAGTTTCGATACCTTTTCTCAATCGAAACTAGGTAGTTTCGATACCTTTTCTCAATCGAAACTAGGTAGTTTCGATAGCAAATACTCAATCGAAACTAGGTAGTTTCGATACCTTTTCTCAATCGAAACTAGGTTGTTTCGACTCCTGACCACTTCATCGAAACTAAGTAGTTTCGACACACATATGCCCAATCGAAACTAAGAGGTTTCGACACCTGTACAACAGTCCCAGTTGGGCAGTAACTCAAAACTATTTTATAACAAAACATGTGTTGGAAAACTAAAACGATATTTAAACAAACATAATCAGATTTACAAGGTCGGTGAACAATTTACAATTAAGACGTTGGTCTTAACAACAATTTACCCTTGGTATCTAGGGTACAAGCAGTCAAGGTTGACTACAACAAATAATATTACGAGTATATACACAAACACAAGGTGAGTTTCACGGCCCCTTTTTACTGTTTTCAATATTTGGGGGAAAAACATACTTACAATTATTTTATGGGATAACAAGAGAATAAGACACGACTTGTATGTTTACATGAGATGAGAACAACAATTTGAGGCCGGAAAAGTCCCCTGGAACAACGTAGTAACCATTAACTGTAGCCTAGGGTCCTATGAATAGTACTATGGAGAGTGACGTCTCCCGGTCATGGTTAGTCGCGCTAACCACAATCTGGAGGATTTATGGCCGCATAGAACCGGATAACGAAATTAGGGGCGTGTACGATTGTCATGGTTTGGTTACGCCTCATGTAGGAACATATTATTTGTATTCCTAGCTAGTTTACAAATGGGTCAACAATTCTTATTCTGTTTATCACATACAACTGAAACTATTTACGAACGATTTAATTTTACAAAGAACTATTTGATTAAACCTGTGAACTCACCAACCTCGTGTTGACGATTTTAAGTATGTTTTTCAGGTAACTGAACGTGATTTCAAGGTTAGCAATGTAGATTACATGCATGCACGATGGATACTACTCAAGGAGGCTTTCCCTTGTATAACTCATTGAATTGAGTCATATTTGTGAAATCTTAACTTTTTGTAAACTCAGATTATGTTTTGTAATGTAAAACATTAAACTTGTTAATGTATCCATTTATCATGTATGTGTTTGCGGTAATCATATGCTTTGGAAACCAGTGAACGTCGTGCCTCGCGTTTCCGCCTTGGCGGGGTGTGACAACATACCCGTTTACCCTAACCATATACCCGAAAATTTGTAATTTATAATTTTATTTTCTCTTAACCAAAGCCTATTAGTGCTTCAGTTTAGTAGGTTTGTTATGTGAAACCTTAAATTTTCTTTTGAAATATGTATTTATAAATATAAAAAATAAAGTCATAGAAAAGTACACGACATATACCCGACAGTTATTGGCCGAGACCCGCGAGTATGCCCGATACCCAATACTAACGGGTATGCCCGATACCCAATACTAACGGGTATGCCCGTTACCCGCGGCTATACCCGATACCCGACGGGTAATTACCCGACACAAACCCGACGGGTAATGGGCCGGGTATGGGACACAATTTTACAACCGGTTATGGGTTTGAGATTACCGATACCCGGCCCGAACCCGACCAATTGCCATCCCTACGCCGTAGGAATCTCCACATATGGTAACCTAGAATGGTAATCATTGTGATGACGAACCTGCTTTTCATACATGAATCTCCTGTTGTAATCTAACTCTCAGGCATATACGCCACATCTCTCAGAGACTTCCCGATCATGTGCCCACTTTCTTGCTTCTTCAAACCTAAGCCTATCTTCTTCATACCTCTTTGTCTCACGTTCCCATGTGTGTTGTTGATACGGTGACCAAGTTAGGAATGATTCTGGTTTAACAGTGTAGTTCCATGTCTGCTGACTGATCGGTTTTGAAGGGACCGGTCAAAGATAAAGAATTAGAGTGTCATAATCACCTTAAACTAGTTAGGGTAAGAAGGGTGTCGAACCACGAAGAGTTTGTGGTCGGTGCTTAACTTCAATTGACAATGCGATTTATGAAGTGACAATGGGTCTTTCTGACCAAACACAAGCAATGATTTAGGTGAAACTTATCAAACTCAATAAACAAGGATTATCAACTAACAATTATGACCAATAGTAATCAAGTACCAAACAAACGATTTAGATTGTAACAATAATTAAAAAGGAATCACACCCGGGTTTCAAGTTCACAAGTAATTAGGGATTATCACATCAACATGTGAGTTCAAACAATCAAATGGTTATCCAAATCAAATTAACCAAATCTAACCAAGAACATCAACATTCATACATAATCGGCAAATAGTGTAAAACAATATTCACCAATGAAATCGAGACAAATGTATGCAATATAGAATTAGATTAATCAATAGATTCAACACAAATCAAAGTTCATAGCAGTTATCATCTAACGTGGTCAATGGTGCAAGAATTTATCGACTCTCGTGAGTTCATAACCATACTAAACACAAAGATTCAATTATTTCAAACCAAACGATTACAAGAATTGTTTCTCAAAGCTAGCATATGATAAAAACCCTAAAAACTTACAAACAATCCACCCGGGAATGATTACCGGTGGATTAGCCGCCGCTCATGGTGATGGAAATCATCTTCAATCTTTCGAGTATCAATCTTCAAGTGGATGTTGGAATCGTGTTTCTTAGCCTCCCAGAACTCCCAAAATCGCCCAAGAACTGCTCTTAAAAAGGTTCTTTTGAATTTGGGGAAGAAACCCTCAATTAAACCTGAAAATCGGCTGTTTCCCGAAAATTCGCGTCCAGAAAACGTAACCAGCATAAGCTTACGCTGGGGTGGCGTAAGCTTACGCCGCAACACTGAAGTTTGCTATGAATGAACTGGTTAGGCGTAGGCCTACGCTGGGCGGCGTAAGCTTACGCCGGTGGCGTAGGCTTACGCCAGGTACTGAGTTTCTGCCCCGTTTTCTCCGTGTCTCTTCCGACTCTTGCATCTCTCACCTAATATCTTCCAAAATCACACTTTAAGCTTTCAACACATGCACATGCATAGCTACACAAAACTTTTGTATTCCACATGTTAATTTACATAAATATAACATGTTACACCCTTTAATGCATAAAATTTTGGTCGCTTATCACACCCCCACACTTGAGTTTTGCTTGCCCTCAAGCAAAGTCTTTTGCTTTAAATTCACATTACAAATTCGCAAATAATTGTTTTCACTAAACATAAGTTAATGTCTAAGGTCATGCAAGATTCATAAGAATTATACTCTCAATAGATTTACAATCCAACAAACAATCGATAACTTTTTAAACAAAAGGAAACACTTGAACGAGCTTAACTCATATCCAGTTATGGCTTTGCATGCGCACACCCCTCACAATCAATCACTCCACTCGGCGTCATATGTGGACTAGCGATGACGTGCTAGTATTTTTCACTCGAAACCAAACAATGAACCACATTATCATAGGCTTGCATATTGATCACATCTCCACCTACTAACACAACTAAAACGCACAAATCAAAAGGTCTTTTAAGGGTTGTAATGTAGGCTAGGGTTACGGGTATGGATAAGGATTTTTTAAAGTGGCTAAAGGTGAGTGGAATTCAACTAATGAAGTTACAACTCAACTCTAAAACTTTTAAATCTCTACTATGGGTATAAATGACCCATCAACACTAAAGTTATTATTTCTTCAAACTATCAAATAAAACTTGGGCTAAAATTGACCCAATAAGGATTTTTTTTTATCTCAATTGCAACTGCAACTACAATAATCTAAGTTAATTGAATTCCAACTCACGGGTTTCAAAAGAAAAGGCTAAAAAGGTGAATGGGCTAATGTTATAGGTTTTGTCAAAATAAAAGGTATAGGTTCAGAGTGGGCATCTAATGGATATTAACAGGTAAGGGTATAAAAATGGCTAAAAATAAAAAAAACGGTTTCTCCTAATGCCTTTATCATTTTTGTGCAATCAATTGGTTCAAAGTCTTAACATGTATCAACACTATGCAAGTTCTAAAATGTGAAACAAAGTGACCAACCACTCAAATAAGCGAATATATATATCAATTTGGCTCAAAATCTCACAAAAACGGTGGGAATAGGTTACTGACATGTGCATGCGTGACCTTCAACTTTGTTACTCCCGAATTCAACATTTCAATTTTTTTTATCATTTGTTGGAAAGACTTAATCAAGTACTTAGTGAATTAACCATGACCAAAGACCTCTACCAAACACTTTGTAAAACAATTATAAAAAAAATTGTATGGTTTCCAAAATTTCTCACATCCCCACACTTGAACCTTACATTGTCCCAATGTAAATAGTTATGAAATATAAAAGTGCGGTTAGTGGGTGCCAAACAAATCTAACACCCAACCTCCAAAATTTAAGAAGTAAATTCCCAAACCATAAACATCAACCCAAGCATCACCCAAGTTCTCACCAAAACAAAAACAAAACAAAACAACAAAACAACCTAAAACACACAAAGCACACCAAAACAATTAAATAAAATAGTTCAAATTTTTGCAAGAAAGAAGTAAAAGTACGTGGACCTGTTCGACATGCTCAACAACATCAGGAAGAGCTGTCCTGACTGTTCTGTTCCTCATCATCATCATCTTCCTCCTCATCATCGTCGGCATCATCATTGCCTGGCTTGTAAGGGCAGTATGCTTCTGGCCTAGCATCACATGGCTCCTGCTGTAACGGTTGACCAAAAACTGACTCATATAATGATCAAGTCATATCTCTCATATTATTCAGACCTCCTTGAGCTGCTCCACTCGAGCCTTGCCCACTTGCATCCGACGTCGGGTACGGTGCCACCCACTCAGAATGATGACTCTGTGGGTAGCGCTGGTATGTATCACCCATGTCGTAAGGATTCAAAGACTCCCAATCAGTAGGGGCTGGATGTGAAGAATATTGTACGTCCTGATGGTAATCATTGTAGTGGTACACTTCTTCGCTGTCCCTAAAATTCCTGTTTATTTCCTCCTCTTGGGACCACATCATCCCCATTCTATATCTCCTATCTTCCTCCAGATTTTGTGTTTGCCTATCAAACATTATACGCGAGGCCTCCTCCCAATTAGGATAAATTGTCGGGCGAGCCTGCTCTATTACTTCCGTGTAGGGTTGATTGTAATCAGCACCATACCCAAATCCGTGCTCGAACCCATAACCTGCACCACTTGTCCCTATATTTGGTCCTATGAGATCAATATCTTCATCTTCCAAGTTCATTTCTTCCTCTTCCGACACATCACTTCTCAATTCCTCCAAAAACCTCGCAGTGGTGGTATCAGTCAACACATGATTTCTTGCTGTCAAGTCATATCTCCAACTTCCTTGTTGCAAAGACTTTAACGTATAAGTTTTATGATTGATTTTTAACACCGCAGGTCTTCGTGGCAAAACCTTTGCCATTTAAGGAACTTTGATAACAACCGACAATGAGGAATAACCATCCTCTCTTTTTCTTCACGTGACTTCCAAATATTCCACATGATCAAATGTTTAGATGACATAATTAGGGAACCCGCCAATAGAGCATGTAGAACCATAACTTCATAAAACGCACCTTGGTCTTATCCCCCGTTCTCGGGACCACGTTCAATGTTACAAATATCAACAACTTGGGAGGTGGCTTCTCAATACTAACCGGAATACATCACAACCTTCTTCCACCACAAAAAGGGTTCTTATCATGTTTCCCACATTATTTCATGGATCACGTGAGCCTTCAACTTATCATCAGATATATACTCATAAGGTTCATTATTCTCTGCACTAGAGTCAAAGTGGGCAATCTTGTCAATAGTCTGAAATGACAGGTCTGCTTGTTACCCATTCTCTGTAACCCTCAAAATTGTCATTTGGGGCGGGTTATTTCCTTCAATTCGTTGAAGGGTTGACATCCACTCCAGAATTGCTTCACCATACACATCATCAATCCCATCATAATGGAAAGCAAGACTCTCTTCCCAACCAAGCCGTCGAAAACAGTTAACAACCCCATATCTCTCGAAATCCGGCTCATGGATATGCTTTTCACATGCAAATAACGATTCAAATCCACCAGCCGGGTTTTTCACCTTGTTCATATATAAGTCCTTCTGCTGCGAATATGGGAAAGATGATAATCTCACCGGTTTCTTCCATATTGTAGGTCCAAGTTCCTCTTCAGATTCATGGGCACTCTCTTCCTCACTTCTTTCGTGCAGAACAACAGTGTTTCGTGCCCTCTTTGACCTACTCCGTGATGATGACTCACTCACTTTTTCTTTATCCTTGTGAGACTTTTTCGTTCTGGCCATTGTTCCTTTTGGGTTTAGATGATGAAATCTCAAAGAGTGACGATTATTCCTTCCACTACACACAAAAGCCCCAAAAATTACGAAACCCTAGAATTTTGGGTCTCTCGAATATGGTTGATTCGCTGAATTCTGCTTGGTAGGGTTTACTCCTCTTGCAAAGTTATGCAAAAGCCCTCAATCAATTTTTGATTTTTATAAAGAGATGGTAGATTAAGGAAGGAAGAAGATGAAGATTAATGGAGGATTTTAGAGAAGAAGATGGAAGAGAAGGGATGGAAGGTAGGTGATAATGAAGAAAGAAAGGAGAGAAAAGGGGTTTTAAAGTATGATTTTTGGAGGAATACAAAAGTTTTGTGTAGCTATGCATGTGCAGGTGTTGAAAGCTTAAAGTATGATTTTTGGAGGAATTGAGAAGTGATGTGTCGGAAGAGGAAGAAATGAACTTGGAAGATGTAGATATTGATCCCATAGAACCAAATATAGGGACAAGCGGTGCAGGTTATGGGTTCGAGCACGGATTTGGGTATGGTGCTGATTACAATCAACCCTTCACGGAAGTAATAGAGTAGGCTCGCCCGACAAGTTATCCTAATTGGGAGGAGGCCTCGCGTATAATGTTTGATAGGCAAACACAGAATCTGGAGGAAGATAGGAGATATAGAATGGGGATGATGTGGTCCCAAGAGGAGAAAATAAACAGGAATTTTAGGGACAACGAAGAAGTGTGCCACTACAATAATTACCATCAGGGCGTACAATATTCTTCACATCCAGCCCCCTACTGATTAGGAGTCTTTGAATCCTTACGACATGGGTGATACATACCAGCGCTACCCACAGAGTCATCGTTCTGAGTGGGTGGCACCGTACCCGACATCGGATGCAAGTGGGCAAGGCTCGAGTGGAGCGGATCAAGGAGGTCTGAATAATATAAGAGATATGACTCGATCATTATATGAGTCAGTTTTTGGTTAACCGTTACAGCAGGAGCCATATGATGCTAGGCCGGAAGTATACTGGCCTTACAAGCCACGCAATGATGATGCCGACGATGATGAGGAGGAAGATGACGATGATGAGGAACAAAACAATCAGGACAGCTCTTCCTGATGTTGTTGAGCATGTCGAACATGTCCACGTACTTTTACTTATTTCTTGCAAAAATTTGACCTATTTTATTTAATTGTTTTGGTGTGTTTTAGGTTGTTTTGTTATTTTGTTTTGGTGAGAACTTGGGTGATGCTTGGGTTGATGTTTATGGTTTGAGAATTTACTTCTTGAATTTTGGAGGTTGGGTGTTAGATTTGTTTGACACCCACTAACCGCACTTTTATATTTCATAACTATTTACATTGGGACAATGTAAGGTTCAAGTGTGGGGATGTGAGAAATCTTGGAAACCATACAAATTTTTTGATAATTATTTTACAAAGTGTTTGGTAGAGGTCTTTGGTCATGGTTAATTCACTAAGTACTTGATTAAGTCTTTCCAACAAATGATAAAAAAAATTTTTGGAAATGTTGAATTCGGGAGTAACAAAGTTGAAGGTGATGGTTCGCATGCACATGTTAGTAACCTATTCCCACCGTTTTTTGTGAGATTTTGAGCTAAATTGATATATATATATTCGCTTATTTGAGTGGTTGGCCACTTTGTTTCATATTTTAGAACTTGCATAGTGTTGATACATGTTGAGACCTTGAACCAATTGATTGCACAAAAATGATAAAGGCATTAGGAGAAACCGTTTTTATTTTTAGCCATTTTTATACCCTTACTTGTTAATATCCACTAGATGCCCACTCTGAGTCTATACCTTTTCTTTTGACAAAACTCATAACATTAGCCCATTCACCTTTTTAGCCTTTTCTTTTTAAACCCGTGAGTTGGAATTCAATTAACTTAGATTGTTGTAGTTGTAGTTGCAATTGAGATAAAAAAAAATTGAATGAAAAAGAAATACAAAAATAGTATTGGGTCAATATTTGTCCAAAGGCTTTAAGATTAGTTTGAAGTACAAAAAAAATGTTATTGGGTCAATTTTAGCCCAAGTTTTATTTAATAGTTTGAAGAAATAATAACTTTAGTGTTGATGGGTCATTTATACCCATAGTAGAGATTTGAAAGTTTTAGAGTTGATTTGTAACTTCATTAGTTGAATTCCACTTATCTTTAGCCACTTTAAAAAATCCTTATCTATACCCGTAACCCTAGCCTACATTACAACCCTTAAAAGACCTTTTGATTTGTGCGTTTTAGTTGTGTTAGTAGGTGGAGATGTGATCAATATGCAAGCGTATGATAATGTGGTTCATTGTTTTGTTTTGAGTGAAAAATACTATCACGTCATCGCTAGTCCACATATGAAGCCGAGTGGAGTGATTGATTGTGAGGGGTGTGCGCATGCAAAGCCATAACTGGATATGAGTTAAGCTCGTTCAAGTGTTTCCTTTTGTTTAAAAAGTTATCAATTGTTTGTTGGATTGTAAATCTATTGAGAGTATAATTCTTATGAATCTTGCATGACCTTGGACCTTAACTTATGTTTAGTGAAAACAATTATTTGAGAATTTGTAATGTGAATTTAAAGCAAAAGACTTTGTTTGAGGGCAAGCAAAACTCAAGTGTGGGGGTGTGATAAGCGACCAAAGTTTTATGCATTAAAGGGTGTAACATGTTATATTTATGTAAATTAACATGTGGAATACAAAAGTTTTGTGTAGCTATGCATGTAACATTTCACAATTCGGGAAGTCTCTGAGAGATGTGGCGTATATGCCCGAGAGTTAGATTACAACAGGAGATTCATGTATGAAACTTTTGTATTCCACATGTTAATTTACATAAATATAACATGTTACACTTTAATGCATAAAACTTTGGTCGCTTATCACTGACCTCCGTCAAACTGATCATATTCCCTTATGCTCCCTTCCTCTATCCTCTTCTCCCTCTTCATCGTCACCTCCATCTTGCTCTATCGGGAATTCGTGGACCCTTCGCCCTTTCCTATCTTCCAACACATAAGCTCTTCTTGTTTTCTCAAAACAATATTCCTCTGAACGAAAAGAAGTCACCCGAATTGTGAAATGGTTAACTTGATTAGGAATTTGGAGGATAATAGGTCTTTATCTGATGCTTCAAGCAAACAAACTAATGGATAAAACAAGTCTTTACATTGTCATCTAGATTTTCTTGGAGGTAATAGATTTACCCGAAACTAGTGATATAGATGTGAAAACACAACCTTTTTATAACAATGAAGGTGTCATGTCCTCCTATTATGATACGAAAGAATCAAATAAGAGCAGTAGTAAATTAAAACCTAGATTCTGGTTCGTTGGTATAAAACATGACGTTTTAATAAGAAATGTTCATGTGAAGGAAGTTGAGGAGGGCATATGACATGACTTCGTGTCTATCTACTGAAGAGGATGTTTTTGAAGAAGATACTTTTGAAAAATATGTTTTTATAAAGGATGCTTCTGAAGAAGATGCTTCTAAAGATAATGCTTCTGAAAAAATGCTTCTAAAGATGATGCTTTTTAAGAAGATGCTTTTAAAGAGGATGTTGAGAAATTTGTGCTTTTATGGGCGATGTGATTTATCATTAAATTACTTTATTTACGAAAATCTCTTCGTTTTTTTACCTTTGTACATGTAAAACAGTTATTTGTATTTGTTTCTACAACGAAAACTTTGCGTACGCTGAGAAGTCTATGGTGAGTAATTATGATGTGAAGGTACTTCATGCACTGTGTACCGAGCCACAAAGTTTTCGTTGTAGAAAGAAAGCCAAATAACTTATTTACATTTACAAATGTAAAAAACAAAAAAAGGTTTCGTAAATAAAGTAATTTAATGATAAATCACGTTGCCATAAAGGCACAAACTTCTTAGCATCCTCTTTATAAGCATCTTTTTCAGAAACATCGTCTTTAGAAGCATTTTTTTAGAAACATCTTCTTTATATGCATCATCTATAGTAGCATATTTTTCATAAGCATCATCTTCAGAAGCATCCTGTTTAGTAGATAGGCATGAAGACATGTCATATGCCCTCCTCAACTTCTTTACATGAACATTCCTTATTATAGTGTCATGTTTTATACCAAGAAACCAGAATGTAGGTTAACTCCAACAAATCTTGAAGATAATATAAAGACTTGTTTATTCCATTAGTTTCTTTGCTTGAAGCATCAGGTAAAGACATGTTATCCTTCAAATTCCTAATCAGGTAACCATTTCAGCCTACTCTGAAAGAAGCGTTTTTACTTCAGCCATATGTGGAGATAGGGGTGAGCAAATAACCGACTAAAACGAACCGAATTAACCGAACCGAACGATTAACTGATGGTTCGGTTAAGCCAAAACTGATTAACCGAAAAGTATGGTTCGGTTTTGGTGTGTGACATAACCGAATTAACCGAACCGAACCGATTATACATAAAGATATTCATAATATTTGATGTGTTGTAGTATGTGAAAGTTAGTGCTAATAATTTGGAGTTTACAGACAATCTGTAATAGGATTTCGAAAGCTTTTACCAAAAAATTCTTTTTCAAACATGAATGTGCAATAATGGTTAGAGTGATCTCAAAGCTTAACACTTATTGTTAGTGTCAATTTTATGGAAAGCCTAAATTATGTAAATGATAATCCTAAGTTTAACTAGAAACACACTGCTTAAATATAAAAATTTAAGATAACATAAAGGTGTGTGTTTAATGGTGATTTATATAAATTATTGTTTGTTCGATTGATAACAAATTGTCGTGAAGCTGCATACTCCTACTAAAACAAAAAACAAACGCATTACTACAGCCTACGATTGAAAAAATAATGAAAGATAGGCTTTTGTAACTTATTGATCAGTTAGACTTTTTTTTATGACTAAAACTTGAAACTTTTGGTTAACCGAATTAACCGAAACTGATTGGTTATGGATTTTCAATAACCGATATGTTCGGTTAGGGTTCGGTTTTAGGCAATAACCGAACCGACCCATGCTCACCCCTATGTGGAGATTCAACGGCGTAGAGAGGAAGTGTACTATATAATCCACCACCGTAGGAAGCTCTTCATATAGGAATCTCCTGTTATAATCTAACTCTCGGGCATATACACCACTTCTCACAGATACTTCCCGATCATGTGCCCACTTTCTTGCTTCTTCAAACCTAAGCCTATCTTCTTCATACCTCTTTGTCTCACGTTCCCATGTGTGTTGTTGATACGGTGACCAAGTTGGAAATGATTTTGGTTTAACAGTGTAGTTCCATGCCTGTTGACCTCCTTCAAACTGATCATATTCTGAATGCACCAAGTACAAGGGCAAGGAGAGAAAGTGCACCAAGTCTACCAGCTGGTGAAAAACCGGTGTGGTCGCGAACAACTCCATTATCAAGTCTACCTGAAGCATGGAGGCTTGGTTTTAAAAATCACGAGTACTCGCACTGAACTCGCAACTCGACATAGGGCGCCACTTTCATCGAGTCATGTAACACAACTCGAGCTCTGTACAAGACTCGCAAAAAAATCGCATCTTTTTGAAAAAAAATCGCACATAATCATGCGATTCTTGTACAAAACTTTGTATTTCAAACAAATGGACTTACAAATGGTTACCGATAGTTCTTGTACAGAAAGGTTACCAGCGACGGTTTGCTGCACCTGTTCCAGCCCTTGCTGCTGTGTACTGCCCCTGTTCCAGCCCTTGCACCTCTTCTTAATGGTTACCGCAGGCAGCTGTAAACATAATAGAGGCTGACACTAAACCTAAACCTAATAAGGGCTGGACATATACCATTATTTTGGGCTTAAGTCAGCCTAACATTAAGATTTGTACAGAACTAGACTTTTATCTAAAAAAGTTTGCAGCCCAAATAAAAATAAAACAAACAAACCCAATATAAACCTAAACTAATTAAATAGCCCACATGTTTATATTATATATATATCTATATTATAGTGTTTTAGATGTTTATATTAATGTGTTTTAGGTATTATAACTTATAAATGTTTTATATATAATTTATAGATTTTTTTTAAACACGTGCGCTTCGCGTACGAAAATCGGTCCGCGTTTGCGCTTGGGATTTAGACGTTGTCGCTTCAATGCCCTTCTTGCTTTTTAAAACCAAGCATGGAGGGAGCATTTATATAGGGAGACATACTTACACTTCATATTTGGTAAACTATGAAATAGTGGATTGTTTCAAAAGGCTTGGTTGGTTGGATGTGTTGAAAGGTACCAGCTTAGGTGCAAAAGTGGTGTATTTGAATGAAATCTTTGGGTCGATGGCAACATTGAGAAAAGTTTCAGGAACTAACCCCCCTAGAACCACCTAACTTGTAGGAATAGTCATAAACAAATAAGTGGTTTTGTCATTTGACACTTTAGATGAAATTGCAGATTATGATATTGGTGCCATAAATCCTAATCGACCCTATGAGTATCCACTTGATGTGGAAATCCTTAGTGAAGGGAAGCATAAAGGTCCAAGATGGGAACATATGCTTAGGGAATTATTTGTAGTTCCATCGGAGCAAATTAAGACAAGCATGGTATTAAAAAGAAATGATCTGAAACACTACGTAAGTTAATCCTCTATTTTCTGTGTTGGAACATTGTACCGAGTACAAGCGACAAGTCTATGGTGAGAAATCATGATGTGAAGGTACTTCATGCACTGTGTACGAGATACCCGACTCTATCTTTCAAGTAAATGGTGCTGTTGAATGTTTGGGAAGCATGTGAAAAACAGAGAGAAGAAAATCATTCCTCATTGCAAGCTTTTGTCACGCTTATTATTGAATACGGGTGTAATTCCTGACAATGCTAAGCTTTTTGTTAGCAACCAGTCACAATTCGGGTGACTTCTTTTCGTTCAGAGGAATTTCATTTTGAAAAGATAGGAATGGAACTACACTGCTAAAATAGAATCATTCCCAACTTGTTGGAAGATAGGAAAGGGCGAAGGATCCAGGAATTCCCGATAGAGCAAGATGGAGGTGACGATGAAGAGGAAGAAGATGATAGAGAAAGGGAGCATAGGGAATATGATCAGTTTGATGGATGTCAGTAGGCATGGAACTACACTGCTAAACCAGAATCATTCCCAACTTGGTTACCGTATCAACAACACACATGGGAACGTGAGACAAAGAGGTATGAAGAAGATAGACTTAGGTTTGAAGAAGAAAGAAAGTAGGCACATGATCGGGAAGTCTATGAGAGAAGTGGTGTATATGCCCGGGAGTTAGATTACAACAGGAGATTTATGTATGAAGAGCAGGTTCGTCATCACAATGATTACCATTATGGGTTACCATATGTGGAGATTCCTCTGGCGGTGGATTATAGTACACTTCCTCTCTACACCGTTGAATCTCCTAGGCAGCTTTATTCATCCATCTGGTTACGTGTACAATCTGCTACTGCATCCCGATCAGGCGAAAGCTCGAGTCAAGCAGCAGCACCAAATGCGTTCGAGACACAAACAATGTTCAACAATTTGATAGAATCCTACTTCTATCCACCTCTCGGCTCCTACTGATCATAACACTCTCTGATCATGTCCATGCAGTGTTGTAAAAATCGCTAGGCGCTAGTCGGGCGGTGGGGTAGGGCCTAGGCCTAGGCGGGAATAATCGGGGCCAAGGCGGGATTAATCGGATTGAAATTTTTATATGTAATATATATATATATATAATATAATATATATGTAGTTATATACACATAAATACTTCAAACATAAACTATCAAAGATTAAATACTTCAAAATTCAAAGATTAAATAGTTCAAAACACACACATTAACATGCTGCTAGATAAGTTCAAACAACATAAAGATCAAATGGTTCAAAATTCATCATCGTCTTGTCCATATTGTTCATTGATTTGAACACCATTCGACTCGTATTCAACTTCCTCATCTACTTCCTCCTCAACCTCCGACTCAAAATCTTCATCAATAAGTTCTCTCGATACACTTGTCCTAGCACTTGTTTGATTACACAATACTTCATCAACACCTGCGACTTCATTAACCGCCTCCGAAGTTAGCCCCAGCTCAACTTTTTCATCATCTAAACCATCCATTCCTTAGCCCCACTACCATCTTTATCAACAAGAACTTCATGATTTCTCAACTTTCTTTTCTTGTTTTTCTCCATCAAGTTTGCATTAAATTGAACAAAAACAAGATCATTCAATTTAATCGCCTCTAGTCTATTTCTCTTTTTTGTATGTACCTAAGTTGTTCAAAATAACAATAAATTCAATAATAAGTTTAGTTACAACATATATTTATTAAAATGTTTAACATACAAAGTCACTAACCCCCTTCAAATATACTCCAATTTCTTTCACACCCTGAAGAACTAGTTGTCAAAGAAAGTATCCTCATAGGAATCTTTTTCAAATTTGGAGTTGAGCTACCATAATTTTCCCACCAATTTGCTACAATGTTAATACAAACATATTATGTTAAAATGACAAATATGAAATGTAAAACATAACTATTGTTAATTATTATAATTATTATTACCCGGATCAAAATTGTCATCGTTGACCTCACATGCTTTAAGTACAATTGGACGGTCAAATTTTTCTTGCTTATGCTTGTAGATTGGCAACTCAACTGACAAGATCTCTTTTTGCATGTCATAATATTTGGGAAATAAAACACCAATACAATCAACTACCGCATCATTGGCATCTAAGTCATCTCTAACCTCCGGATTGTTATAAAAATAATATGGGTTTAGAATGTAGGCCGTCATATGTAAGCTCGTATCAAGCCTTTTGGATGACTTTTTTGATATAATATCCAAAATAGGTTCGTATGCACTTTTATTATCATTCAAAGCCTTGATAATTTCTTTTTTGACCTTTTGAAGCTCACCGTATATAAAACACATTGATGGCTTCCAATCTGCATCAACCATTCGGAGGAGCTTGACTAATGGTGCAAAAATTTTCAAACATGTTGTCAAACCACTCCAAAACGCGGGAGATATAACCGTTCCATAAGAAACTTTCCCTTTCACCGTCTTTGCAAACCTACAATTATCCCATTCTTCACTAGTAAACATAGCCCTAAGTTGAACATTTTTTTCCAAAATACTTTGTAAAGTAAGAAATGCGGAAGCAAATCTTGTAACTCTAGGTCTCATAATATTTCTTTTCTTTGTATATTTTCTCATCATAGCCAATGTTTTGTGATGAGAATAAATAAACACGTTAGTTTTTTTCTTGATCAAGAGTTTTCTTGTACCTTGGTAATCCAGCAATAGCTTCAAGCATGAGATTAATGGTATGTGTTGCACATGATGTCCAAAAGATTGTTGGCCTTTTATCCTTCAACAATTTTGACGCACCCATATTATTAGATGCGTTATCAGTCACAACTTGAACTACATTTTCCGGACCCACTTCTTCAATGCACTTATCCACATACTCAAATATTTTTTCACTTGTGTGCGCTTCATCCGAACATTCTTTCGAAGACAAAAATATAGTACCCAACTTTGAATTATCACACAAATTCATGATGCTTCTTCTTGTTCTATCGGACCATTCATCGGTCATAATAGAGCATCCTATAAATCTCCATTCTTCATATTTTTTCAAAGCGTTTTTAGTCTTTTCGACCTCTTTTTTTAAGTAAGAATTTCCCATCTCATATCTAATAGGAGGCATGGCATGAGGTCCAAATTGACCGATCTCCTCCATTAATACTTTGAAGCTATCCTTTTCAAAGGTATGAAATGGAATCGCACATTCATACGCCCACTTACAAACATATTCTTTTATTTTTATCATTTGTTCTTTTCGAAAATGATTGTCAATACCACTTTGTTTGGTATTTTCTTTGAAGCCTTGGGAACTTGAAAATTTATGCATGGGACCAAAAGATCGAGGTTCCTTCAATTCTCCAAAACAATCATCTAGATCAATTGTTTCATTACCAATGTTCACCTCGGCTCTTAAAGATGAATCACTATCTTGTTTAACCTTTTTCTTGTTTTTGGTCTCATTAAGAGCATTTCTAACCTTCAATTGATCATCTTTTGTTGCTTTTTTACAAGCCGTTACATTTCCTGTTATACCCACAATATGTTGTTTAATTATATAAACTCCTCCGGACATTAACTTATCACATAGCTTACATTGAACTCTATCTTTATTATTTTCATCCACCAACTTCCCATATTCCCATCCAATATCATCCGATTTTCTTTTAAAACTTTGATTAGCTGCGGTTGATTCCATGGATGCCATAAAACAGGAACAAAAAAACTAAACAAGAAACATAAATTAAAACAGGAACTTAAACTAAACTGACATTAACTGAAACTAGGTCAAAAAATCAAATTAGAAACATGAACTTAAGTTAAATTGAGCATGATGAACCATAATTTACTGATTAGAAGGTGCAACAGGCGCAGAGGCAGCAGTAGCGCACGTTTAGGGTTTGAAAAGGCAACAATGTGAAGCAGGCAAGAAGGCAGCAGCGATGTGAACAGTCAAGCACCAGGCAGCAGCGATGGTGATGCAGCAGGCAGCAGGCATCTGCGATGGTGAAGCAGCAGCAGGCAGCAACGATGTGAAGCAGTAGCGCAGGTTTAGTTTAGGGTTTGAAAAGGAAAGTAGCGACTGAATGAGTATGCCAGCCGTTCAAAAAAGGATTTTGCCCGATTTGGGCTAAAAATCCTAAAAAGGCCCAAAAAAAACCTGGGCCGCCTAGCCCGACTAGGACCAATTTGGACCGCCCAGCGATTTCTGGAGCGACTAGGCCAAAATTACTCCTCATGTGACCGCCTAGCGATTAATCAGCGCCTAGGCGCGATTTTTACAACACCATGTCCATGTGTTTTATCCCTTCTATCCTTTTACTGCTTTCTAGTGAATAAAGTGTTTGTGTGGGCCTAATGTATGTTTAGGTTGTGATGAACTAAGTATGTTGGTTTTGAACTTTAGTTAGGAGTTTGTACTATGCAGTTTAAGTTTTTAATCTCCCTGGTATAATTATGCATGTCCTGAATTTGCCATAATGAGAAATGATAGGAAACTAACATGTCGAAGTTTAAACAGGAAATAATAATGACGGGGGACAAAAATATGAATAAATTGTGGTGTGTTGGTAGGCTATTCTCTTTTTAATCACCATTGCGTTTGTAAGGGCTAAACTGGAGTTTGAAGTGCTCAGTTCCTCATCTTAGTATAACGCTTTGTTCCCGAGTTTACTAAAGAAAAGAAAGAAAATGATTCATTTCCCTTCCCTTCTTTTCTTTTCCATTCCTTTCCTTTCTCTCCAAATCTCTCCAATTTGGGAGGATAGAAATAACCCTTGTTTTCCCTTCCTTTCCCTTCATTTCTCTACTTAAAAAAATCTCTGGAACATCCTTCCTCCTATTTCCTTTCTTTTCCTCCCTTAAAAAAAACTCTGGAACAAAGGAATCCTTCCCCTTCCTTTCTTTTCCCTTATTTTCTCTCCTTAAATGAGACTCGGGAACACAGCGTAAGTGACTTGATTTCATTATCTGTCATAAGAAAAGAAAGTTTTATGTGACAATCATCAATGTGGTTGGAAATAAAAGCATATCAACTAATCGGTTAGATCTATAAGTCATAAGCTATGTGAACCCGAGTGATATTTTTGAGCCAATAAATGATTGACATACACATATTCAGTCTTACTTCTTTTCATGAGTAAAGTACCAAAATCTTCTTTAACTTCACAAGGCGCTCGCCTTAAAATCAAAGTGCATTTATCGCGTCGCGCCTTAAAATTGCCCCTAGGCGCATAAGGCGTTCGCTTTTGATAACTAAAACTAGATTTGTAAATATGAAGCTGTAAATTGTCAAGTTCTTTGTAGGTCTGAACTTGAAATAGAATTTGATAATCCTTGTGGTCTTTTAAGATGTAGACCCTGCTTTGAAGTTTAAAATCATCAAGAAGACTGTTTAATTAGGGATTACTGTAAAAGTTCACTACTGATTATGAAGTTCATACATTTTCACTATTCAGATTAGTTGTTTAACCCTCATCCAATAATTCATGTAATAGATACTTTTTCGGTTCATACCAAAACTAAATTTTGACACAAATGTTACACATGGTCTCTTCATAACAATACTTTGTTTGGGATTGCTTATTTAAGTTGTTATCTCTTTACAAACTGCTTATCCGATTATCGAGCGTAAAATCAGTTGTTTTGAATAAGCAGTTCAAAGGTGTTTATTCCAAACCGCGTATTTCAAAAGTCGATAAATGACTCGCATTAGTTGTTGCATTATAGGTGCTAAGGTTAGGGTGGAATGCAAGGACAAAGATCAAAAAATCCTTTATAGCATGGAGGGAACAACCGACGCAACCGGAACATACCACATTCTAGTCAACGAGGATCACGGAGATGAAACTTGTGATGTTGTCCTTGTCAGCAGCCCGGTGGGTGACTGCATGACTGCTGACCCAGGTCGCGATAGGGCCCGTGTTGTGCTCACGGGCTACAATGGCATTGCGTCGGACACACGCTTTGCCAACGCCATGGGGTTCATGAAGGATGAGATCCTGTCGGGTTGCACCACACTTCTTCAATCATTCATGGAGGAAGAGGATTAGATTGTGATCACATAATTTGGTGTGTTGTGGTATGTTCTATATTGGAAGTTGAATCTTGAAACGAGTCAAACCTAATATGTTATTTATTTTTTTTATTAAGTGAACTTATGATCAACCACATTTCTGGTTCTAATCGTGTAATTGGGGAAGTAAGAAGAAACTTAAGTTCAATATATTATGAGTTGTATTCAAATCGACTGAAATTGAGTTTAAAAGAAATATATTATATATATTTATGAAGTCGTTAACTTTAATTTCTAGTAGGTTTTAGTAATGCAGGTTAATAGTGATTTTTTAAAATTACTGCAATTTTGAACTAAGCGTAGCTTATTTAATCCTCGTTAATTAAGCATGCTTTTGTGGTTTATCGGAAAGGTCATTAGTCTTGTAGAGTCGATAAAACACACACAAGTATGTAACACACTCTGTGGTTTTTGGAAAGTAATGTGGCTACCACTCCACCACATTAAGTTTTCTTGTCACATAGGCTCGCATTCCACCCTATCTATTCGAACCAACTAGTCCCAGACCTTGGTTAGATCCCCATATATAATCAGGAACGCCTCATTTCACTACTGGGATTATTAAAAACGAAGTTTAGGAGCACTCCAAACAAAAATTGGTGAGCTATTGTGTTGAAGAATCCATTGGTGTTGTCTTTCACCAAAGCAGTGGTGGTGAGTTGTGATTTCTAAAAGAAATCTGAAGTTTAGAAGTATTGGAGCTTCAATCAGAACCAACTAGTTTTATACCCGTTCCAGACCGGGTTTTTCAGATTAATTAAATTAAACCACACGTGGATCAAACTAAACGTGTTCTCGGTATATATTTTGTTTCGGTCTTCATCATAAAAAAGATGTCGGTAGTGTCTTCCAGAGCTTCTGTAACAGAGATTTGAAACTGTCTTCTTGAGTTGCACTTGCATCTTCCAATATTACTTTAGTTGCATTCATTTTATATCGAGGTTGTTTGTTGCATTTATTTTAGCAAGGCATTCCTTTTAAAATATTGTTGTTTTACTTACGTCTATATGTCCGTTTAATATTTGTTAAAAATCGGCCCACCCTCGCCATGGAGCGCGGGTGTAACCCACTAGTTTTTTTTCTTTCTAAAAAGACAATTTTTTAAGAGTTTTTACAAGAAAGAAATGGTCAAACCAATTCCTTCGTTTTCATTTTTCTTTTTCGTGCCATAATATTATAAGTTGGATATGTACAAAGATTACAAACTCTTAACTTAATTACCCACCATTAAGCTTCCATTAATTATGAAATATTTTGACTAATCATTCTCCTAGATCACTTAAATCAATCAAGTCGCTATCAAACCAAATTCAACCAGTCACTTAACCAACCAACTCCTTTTTCACTCATCACACAACTCAATTTGAGTTTGACCCGAATTTTTTTTTATTTTTTTAAACTGAATGTTAGCTCATTTCTGTTGAAAAGAAGAACGATTACAATAAAGTGGCAGGTAAACGGGCAACAAGTTGCGCTGCAACCCGAAACTTAAACTTACTGAATTATATCTCAGTGGAGGGTTTCAATGGGGATGTAAAAGAAAGCATTAATAAGACAACTCAAAATGGAATCCATGAATAGAAATATAGAATATAGAAAATGATGTTTTCTCATATTTACCAAATAAAAGGTGTATCATATCTCATTGTTCTCGTTTATACTTTAAAGGATGTTTGGATGCATGTTTAAATGAATATTACAATTTGAAATTACACTTTTAGGTAAGTGATTATGATTTTGATATTACAAAGCTGAAATGAGAAACTACATATTGCCAATATACAGAGATGAAAACTACTTTATTGACCATATGAATTGCATTTAGAGCACAAAAGAAAACAGTTAAAAGGGGCATTTATAGAGTTGGATTCCCCATGTTTTTTTCTGCATAATATCCAATAGTTCGATCGTTGCTAAATCTTGCAGAGCCAGCGGTACAAAGTATGCTCATTTCGTTCCATTTCTTCTTATCGACATATGCTCTATCTGCAGCAGCCTGCACTTGCACAAATTTACTCAATTTCATGCTTACTTGCTACCTTGACTGTTCTTGAAATTTCCCCGAAGGAAATAAGTTATATAAAACCTTCACTCCACTCATTGTCTCAATGTATTCAGTAAGCCTCATTTTATTGATCTTCTTGACCTAAACATCAAACAAATCTGTTTAGCCAATCATTGCACAAACAACACAGTAAATACAAGACGTAGCATTTCGACCCATTTACTTATAAATACGAGTTATGTTTAAATCTCTAACAACAAAAAGGAAATGGGTGAATGGGTCAAACAGTTGAAAACCGCCCAAATGTAATGTAACAAAAACCTAATATTTAAATAACCTCACCTTTAGTGTTTTGTTCTTTTTTTTGTCTTTGTGTACAGTTGAATCTCAATTGCATAAACATCCAATAACTGAGTTCCTTTCTTTTCATCTGCTCGTTGACAAGATTCGTGAAGCTCCTTCAAGATCTATTATATAAAGTATGTTATGTTAAATGACAGAACTGAGAACTCAAGTATTGATAAGTTTTTTTTAATATTCGGCTGCATACCTTATTCATTCTACCATATTCACCCATGCCGAACACCATAATCTCTACAGAACAGTACCAAAAAATGGAATATTTCATTTTAATTGGATAGGCCAAAAGACAGGATTTCATTACCTTAATATAGATAAAATCATATTTACTGGTAAGGCTATTAGATGCTTTCATTACTTACATGAAAGACATTGATAAGAAACAATCAATTAGATTAAAAAGCAAAGAAACAAAATATCCATTAACATCATCCTATCCAATGAATTTCCAAATCAAAGGGGCCACCCTCTCTGAATTAGTAAAACTGATTAGATTTGACTTCATGTTTGCAAGGGGTGAGTTTTAACTACTGAACCAAAGTCAAATTCTCCTTCAATTCCTTCAATCAAGAAACTAGTTCAATCGGAGATCAAGTCACGATCAAGTGATCTTGTTCGGTGAGTTCTAACTAACTCGCAGCTGAATTCTGAGATTAACATAGATGAGCAACCCCCCTAACTAACTCGCAGCTGAATTCGGTGAGTTCATACCTACAACCTTTTGCAAACCAGATGCTCCAACCAGTGGAGCTGCTGACTATCTGATTTTTTCTCTTCAAATGGGGCGAAATTCTCATATGGGTACTCTCAATTGAAAGTCTTGTGATGAATGCACTCCAGGTGTTTGATGAAATGTCAATACTATTTTTTTTTGTATTTACACCCAAATTCCTCGCTTCAACTCCAGGCGTGACTCCTGTCGCCTCTTTTTATGACACCCCCTTCTTCATCTTCGAATGGCCCATTGCCATGTCCATTTCGTAAGTTTCATTGTTGCCCGGATGGTGAAGGGGGAAATAAGGGGATTTCTCGGTTGATCTCTCATCTCAAGAGGTTGCACCTTCCTAGCGATAAACGTAGAAGTGTGTTGCGAGAGGCTATTGCCACGGACCATGGGTTGTTTATGGCGGTGGAGGGTACTTTAAAGGTTTTAGGTCAATGGATGTGTGGGATTTGTATGAGTTTACATGCCATTAGTCGTGCCTGCCATCACCCTGATGGTATTGTCCGTTTTACTGATCGTGATAATGACAGGGATGGACACATTGTCGGTATTGTGAAGCCTTCTATCTGTGTGGATGAGACCAATATACATGAGTCGTTTATTTTGGATGTTGTTCTCCTTGATCGTGTCTTTAAAGCGCCTATTGTTACTGTCAAGAGCATTCCTCATAGTTGTCGTTTGGCTTTCTCTCAAGCGTTGAAGACCTCCCTCTGCAAGGTGGTTGCCCAACCGGGATCCATTGAAGCATGGGTTAGGTTGTTCCTTCTTCTTCGTTGCACTTTGTAAGTGTTTAGACCACAAAATAGGCAAGAAAGCAGGTCTGGGAATAGGAGGGCCTTGCAACAACGTTCAATCCTGAGTTCTTTAGCCACTTGGGGGAAAGAGGATGGTATTGCCATGTTAGTTAAAAATATATTTAATAGTTCTAGTTTGGAATCTTTTGGCCTAGGAGGCATTGATAATCATAAGGAGGGAGCTGTGGGCAATACCAACATCAGGCAGTGTCTTCGTAAGGTTGCAGATGACAATTTTACAGCGGCAGTGAAGGTGTTATGCTCGTCTGGTGTTGCTCCATACAATGGCGATACCATACAAGCTTTAGAGGCTAAACACTCGCACAGGCAACCTCCATCTATGCCAAGTGAAATATACTCCGAGCCTCCTCTTGTTGCGGATGTTGATAGTGTCCTTGGTTGCATTAAATCATTTCCTAAGGGAACTTCGTGTGGGAAAGACGGCTTGCGAGCACAACACATTTTGGATGCTTTATGTGGAGACGGGTCTGCAGTTGCCACTGATCTTTTAACTACTATCACCGCAGTGGTCAATTTGTGGTTAGGGGGAGATGCCCATCGAGTTTATTAGGTTTTGTTGCGTCTGCTCCTCTTACACCGCTCTTAAAACCCGACAACGGGATCCGACCTATTGCAGTGGGTACTATATGGAGGCGGTTGGTGTCCAAGGTTGCTATGAAGGGTGTCGGTAAAGAGATGGCCAAGTACCTTAATGATTATTAGTTTGGGGTTGGTGTGTCGGGTGGCGCCGAGGCCATATTACATAGCGTCAACCGGGTATTGAATGAACGTCACACAGATGGGTCTCTGGCCATGCTTACAGTAGATTTTTCTAATGCATTTAATCTGGTGGATAGATCAGCCTTACTTCGCGAGGTCCGGATGAGGTGCCCGTCTATTTCTTTGTGGGTAGAATTCCTATATGGGCAACCAGCTAGATTGTATCTTAGAGACGAGTACATTTGGTCCACCACCGGGGTTCAACAAGGAGACCCATTGGGACCACTTCTTTTCGCTCTTGTTTTGCACCCCCTTGTGCATCAAATTAGAGACAATTGCAAGCTTCTTCTTCATGCTTGGTATCTTGATGATGGGACTGTCATTGGAAATTCAGAAGAGGTGGCTAGAGTGTTAGCATTATTAAGGTGGTGGGTCCTACCTGGGGTCTTGAACTGAATATTAAGAAAACTGAGTTATTTTGGCCTTCATGTGATGGTAGCAAGTTTCATGATGGTTTATTCCCTGTGGACATTGGGAGGCCGTTATCCGGGGTAAAACTTCTTGGGGGGGCCGTCAGCAGAGATGCAAATTTTATTAGTGGGTTAGCTAAGAAGAGAGCTACTAACGCTGTTAATTTGATGCGTCTTCTTCCAAAACTTCGTGACCCGCAGAGTGAGCTACTCTTGCTTCGATCTTGTATGGGTATTGCCAAACTTTTCTTTGGCTTGAGGACGTGCCAACCCGTACACATGGAGGAGGCAGCGCTGTTCTTTGACGAAGGATTGCGTGGGGCGATTGAGGACAAAGTTGTTTGTGGAGGTCCTTTCTTTGGAGACTTCCAATGGCGACTTGCTTCCCTACCTATTAGGTTTGGGGGTTTGGGGTTTTATTCCGCTGTAGAGGCTTCATCTTATGCCTTTGTATCCTCGAGGGCCTAATCTTGGGCGTTACAGGACCATATCTTACGAGACAGCGGCATATGTGGTATGGATTCTGATTATGATTGTGCTTTGGCTTGTCTTCGTGATACGATTTCAAGCTTTGACTTCAGCGGTTTCACTAATAAGGACACCGCCCCCCCTAAAGCACAACATGCATTGGCGAGTGCCCTTTTTAGTAAAATAGTCCGTGAAATGGAAGTCCAGTTTGAAATGACCGTTAGACAAAGAGCTGTTTTTGAGTGTCTACGAGCATCACATGCTCAAGATTACCTTCTCGCGATCCCTATAGATGGGCTAGGCCAACATATGTCGCCGGTGGAGTATCGTACTATCCTTAAGTATCGCCTCATGATTCCACTATACCTGGTTGACGAGTTATGCCCAGTTTGCCGTAAGGCGTGTTTAGACTCCTATGGGGAGCATGCGGTTCATTGTAGAGAGCTCCCGGGGTTCAAGTACCGACACGACTTGGTTAGGGATGTTCTTTTTGACATATTTAGGCGTGCCGGGGTTTCTACTAAAAAAGAGGCACCAGTGAATTTCTTGACGGACCCATTGGAAGGAAGATCAACACTTAGACCCGCTGACATTTTGGTCTTTGGGTGGATAGGTGGGAAACATGCGTGTGTAGATCTAACAGGGGTCTCCCCTCTGGTGGGCTTGGGAGTTAGTGCTTTCACGGTGAGTCAGGCTGCTCTAAAAGCTGCTTCGAGCAAAGTGACCAAACACGAGAAAGCGTGTCTTGACAACCAACACGTGTTTATACCATTTGCGTTTGACACTTTTGGTTTCCTTGCACCAGAGGCCGTGGAGTTACTTAACCGAGTACAGCGGGTCATGCATAGTAATGTTATGACCCCAAGATCTGTAGATGTAGTTTTTAAAAGACTTGGTTTTGCTATTAAAAAAGGGTTGGCGGCGCAGCTTGTTGCCCGTTTGCCTTCTATCTCTATGTAATTTCCCTTTGGGAGTTGTTTTTATTTAATGAAAATATCAATTTTAAAACATAATAAACATATGGTTGGATGCAAATAAACAGATGGTCAAATCCAAATAAATTGTAACCTAATAAACATAATGTTTAAGATATTATAACAACTATTGATTAAAGATTCTACCTCACCACCAACATATTTTCTGAAATCGAAACACGAAGCAGAAAAATTAAAATTAGACAAAATTATTAACGAATTATATGGAATACGTTCAGGATTTAAGCTTTAACATGTATCAGACACTTCTAGGGTTTCGAATTCTTGAATTTTATCTGAAAAATTCAAAAATTACAGATCAAGAGCAGATAGCACTTCAAGCAATCAATCAGTATACTTAATACGAACCCTAGAAATCAAGATATATAAAATTACCTCCCATGAATATGCAACTTCAGCGATGAAACTAATATTGCTACTGAAAATATTCGAAGAATAAACTTCAATTACACAAATCGGTCGAATTATACGAATTGATGGAGAGCAAGAGAGGGGGAGAGAGCGGACCTTTGCTCGTGCTCGGTTCGTTTACAACCGAACCGAGCGGAAAATCGAACGAGCATTATCTGAGCACTAATTTTCCGAGCAAAATTCGAGCGAGCGGCGAGCGATTTGAACAACCCTACTTTCTAGTGTGCCCTTCAAATTGCAGAGCCGCAAAAGCTGCTCCTAGCTCGGCGTCATTGATCGTGAGCCGCAAAGGCTGATTGGCTGACCAAGAGGGAGAGACGATTTAAGACTTGAATCGCATAGTTGCAAAGGTTGTCTGTGAGGGCAACGTCCGATCAGGGTTAGGGATTTTAGGCAGAGATGATTTGAGACTTGAATTGATGAGAGGGCTCTCATGGTGGAGTAATGAAGTAACGTAAGTACTAAAAAAATGTTTTTTTTTTAGATTTTAATTTGGGCTACTCTTGACTACTCTATAGGAAGTTCCATGTTAGATTGGGACAAAAGAGTTATTTATAAATGTATAAAATATTAATTTATTAATTATATATATACATACATATATATATATATATATATATATTAAAATTTAATTCGAGCCAAACCGAACGAGCAACGAGCGAGCGTGCCTTTGCTCGTGCTCGGTTCGTTTACAAACCGAACCGAGCCGATCGGCTCGTTTATAAACCGAGCAGAATTCGAACGAGCATATTTTAGAGCATTTTTCAAACGAGTTCGAGCGAGTTTCGAGCGTCGAGCATTTTGGACAGCCCTAGGGGAGTTACAGTTCGCAGATCGTGGGCAATCCATGTGAAAAAGCATACTCCAGCCCTAAAAACTCAACTGACAAAATTTTGGAATTAGAGTGGCTGAGATTTAATCTTATGGTAGTTATGGGTATTTTAAAGGGCTAAGATCTCATTTCAACAAACACAAAGAGAAGTTAACTCTTCATGGTCTATATACTTATAATGGCGCGTCTAGTTATTGGTGTTTGTTAAGAAATCCATTTACAATCCAAGTTTTGTGGTCTTTAATGTTTTAGAAGTGATATTGGTATGTTGATGTGATTAGGTAACATGCAATAGAACCTGAGTAACTAGAAAAGGCTAAGTATCACCACAATCTAGTGGTAAGTCTCTGAAATCTTAGAATCATAAGATGCTGACCTAAGTCTGTGGACCTTCTTGTGACCTTATCAATACTGGCCATATGACCCTGTCACGGATTGTTATGACCATAGGTCGTATGGTGCAAAGAAATACGGCATGAGTTCCTAATTTTACGAAAAGAACAAAGAAATACGGGTTGTATGACCCAAAGGTAATACGGATCGTATCGTTTGTAGAAATTGTACGATACGGGTCGTATGGCCATTTTAACATATATAATGCATAAACGATATAATTAACGTATTTTAACCTGAAACAAATTGTGATATCTAGGGTTTTAGTTTAAACCCACCGATAAACTTCACGGGTGATAGAATATAAGGATGTTACATATATTATGTTATAGGTTCGACTAGCTTAAACAAACAAACTTGAGACTTTCAAAACTTTGATACATGCTAGTAAATTGAGTTTTGCATTATAAAAACTTGATTTATGTATCGTGTTGTGTATATAAATAATATTTTAAATATTATCCACATGTATAAACGGGACGATTATATTCGTTGCAATGAGTCTATGGGATTCAGTAGTCTCTGATTACGTAAAACTGAATTATGGTTTGTATGTACTTGGTTAAGGCCATCTTTGTCTGTGTGACGGGCAGAATGTGTTATATGCAATACAAAGAGATCGTACAAAATCAAGTTGTGTTTATAATATTTTGATTAAAATGTCTGTTACTAAACTCACGAGGGTAAATTGACGTGAGTTTTTAAGCATGCTTCTGAGGTGGTCGTTCAAGGAAGAAGGTTGGAAGAAAATAATCAATGTCTTAAAGACTTATAGGTGATTTAAGATTTGTGTTTAAAATATTTGCTAAACATTTTAGAATTATTGGATTTTAATAATCTCACATTTTACCAATTGAAGAATAATAATCTCAATTGAGAATATTTTGATCACCGGTCGTTACTTTCAAACTATTTTCTTACATGGAGCCCCGTTAAAAAAACTTAACGTCGTTAGATTTTATATGACGTGGACAT
This sequence comes from Smallanthus sonchifolius, assembly GCA_023525975.1. Taxonomy (NCBI): domain Eukaryota; kingdom Viridiplantae; phylum Streptophyta; class Magnoliopsida; order Asterales; family Asteraceae; genus Smallanthus; species Smallanthus sonchifolius. The sequence goes on from CM042034.1 coordinate 27,070,136, forward strand.
GTGCAAACCATCGGAAAGTCGAATGAAGCTAGCAATGGTCTCGTGGTAGGTTTTGAAATTGCCTCTGGTGGTGTTTAACTGGTCTCGTTTTTCCGGCAAGTCCAAACAGAGAAAACGGTGGTGTTTAACGATACCAGTTAAACACCACCAGAGCCAATTTCAAAACCGACCACGAGACCACTGTTAGCTTGGCTCGACTTTCAGTCGGTTTGCACTTGTCCACGTCATATAAAATCTAACGACGTTAAATTTTTTTAACCGGGGGTCCAATGTAAGAAAATAATTTGAAAGTAGAGACGGGTGATAAGAATATTCTCAATTAAGATTATTATTAGCCAATTGTTAAAAAATAGGATTATTAAAATTGAATAATCCAACATTTTAATGTACTGCTTCTAGAGACTTTTTGTGATTTCTTTCTTAAGTATTATAGTAGCTATTAGTGAAGAAAATTGTATATCCACTGCGTAACTCCTTTTCAAACATGAAATTATTAAAGATGCTTCTATCTAGACTAGAATTCTCTCGGTCTCATTTAATTTGGTTTGCGATTGCTTTTCAAACATGAAATTCTCCATTTATTGATTGTCCTGTTTACTAATATTACTATTAACCAAATATAAATTACATCAAAAAGGGGATTTTTGATGTAGCTCAGATGGTAGAGCGCTCGCTTAGCATGCGAGAGGTACGGGGATCGATACCCCGCATCTCCAATTTTCGTTCACCTTTTTAGCTTTTTGATGTGACCTTTTGATTACCGGACACCATCAAATGTGAAGAGGGTTAGGGGGCAGTGGGGTTGTTTTATAAGAAACTTACGGAAGTAAAGTAACTGATTAGTTAGTGGTTGAACTCCACAACTCAAGATTGTTAAGGCAAAAACAGTGCAAAGAACAAAAACACAATAATAAAACATGTAGTAACCTATCTTCCCACTTTCTCATTTGTTCACGATGGGGTGGAGGGCGGTGGCCGCGATGGGGCGGGGGGGCGGTGGCGGGTTGTTGGGTGAATGCGGGTGGCGACGGTGGCGGGTGGTGGCGGCGGCGGTGGGGTGGGGGCAGGGCGACGACATGTGGGGTGTAGGGGGTGGGGTGACAACGTTGGTTGACCAATATATACTATTTTTAAGTTAACAAAATTTTATAATATTTGATCATTTTGACTTATTTATGGTGACCCAAATTAACCTATTGAATATTTGAGGTGATCCAAATTGACCCGTTAACTAATTTAAGGTGACTCAAATTAACCCATTGACTAATTTGAGGTCACTCAAATTGACTCATATTCAATTGATTTTTACCCAGATAAACTCATTTTTTATGAATGAGTCAAGATTACCACCCCTAGTTATATCAATTCTCGCGCCCCCGAAAACCTCCTTGTCCTCGAGGACGGAATCTGGACCCTGCTTAGCAAATTATCGTGGAAGCCGCCATTTGGACCCTGCTTATCATGCCTTAGCTCACACCACATCATAGTTAATTAGTTGCACTGTCTTAACATGATAATCCAGAAGTTTCTTATTCGTGACATCGTGCTTACATAGACTACTTCTAGTTTTGTTTTTCTTGGTGATTTTAGTGTCATCTAAGTCATTTTAGTTTATTTGGATTTACTTATGAACAAAAGATAAGTTAGAATATAGATTGGTACAAGTTAGGATGTGGAGAGTGCGCACTCGATCAACACTATGTTGAGTTCGGTACTTAAGAACCTTCAAGGTCGTTAGGGACGAAGCTCCTAAACATGAGGGGTTCCAAGGGGGGAGGCAAGGTCCAGGGATGGCTTCGATGGGGTCTAAGGGGCAACACCCCTTGGAGGGGGGTCGCATCAAATTTGCATGAATGATGAAAAGTTTCATGAAATCAATGATAAACATGTAACAACATAAATTTGCTATAGATCATCGGTGGCAACTAAAGGAACGTCAGTAAATGATGATCGAAAATAACTAAAGTATCGGTAGCAACTTGGTACCTCGGTGGTAATTTAGTTACTACTGGTAATGTTTTTCATCGATGTCCATACTGATGCAGTTACAAACAGCTATAACTGTTAATCGTCACCCATTTTCATGAAGAGTTGTAATAGAAATGCATCAGATTTGTTCACACTAATAAGTTAAAAGAGTTGTTATCTAAATTGCAAGTTGATCTCACTTTTTGAGATAGAAAACTAGAAATACAAAGAGTTCTACATCACCAACTCTTACAATTACAAAAAAAAAAAAAACACCCTAAAAAATATCTAATACACACAAAAAGTGGCGCCATCAGAAATCCTTACACGGCGCCTGAGAAAGCCCAGAGAAGACCGGAGTCCGGCAAAACGGGCAACAAGTCTCTTTCCATGGAGGATGGCGGTAACGATAACAATGGCGACGGAGAATGTAAACGTGGTTGAGAGATCTGCTTGTGGAGTGGGTGTATAGAGTGTAGGGCGATTGAAGATGATGAGAGGAATATGGTTACGGTTTCCACAAAATTGAAAACATGTCATTAACACCGGGTCATAGGATCTGTGTGTTTTTATCAAAATGGGTAAAAGAGTGTATGCATGAAAAAAAAAACTTCAAATGTATCAGAAAGTAACATGTGTCCTGTAACATCCTCAAATAATAAACTGAATAAATAACGATGAGATCGAGATCTAATCAAGGGTTAAATGAAAATTTAGGGAGCGTGCTTGGGCTTGGCACCAATGGGACGATATGGATCCATGTATATAAAGATATGATCAGCCTCCCTTTCCCTTATTCATCATCTTCAACCTTGAAACCAGAGAATTCTAGAGAGAGAAAGCTCAAGAAGACCTTTCAAGCTTGGAATCTGCTCTCACCTTGTTTCTCCATCACCCTTGATCGATCTTACACGAAGAACCACGAGTTTTGAGGTAAGAATCAACCTCAGATCTGATTTTTTCTTCAAAAATGGGGTTTTAAACATAAAGGTTGGATTTTTACGCATGAAAAACGATCTAAAGCTCAGATCTAGATTCATGGAAGCTAGATAAATGTTTTGAACGTAAAAAGTTAAGGTTTTGGGTTGAAAATCATACCTGCAAAGACTCTCAGCGAGGAAGAAGAAGAGGGTTGACTGTTAGAGAGTCGGCTGTCAGAGAGTTGATTGTCTGAGAGTCGACTATCTAAGAAAAACGCCGAGTTTCGACCCATTGCACGACACAAAGTCCTGAACGCAGGTTCAGGCGACACTCATGAGTGTGGCTAGCGATTCTCCTAGCCGACCTTGAGTGTGGCTAGTGATTCTCCTAGCCGACACACTCGACGATACCCACAAAATTGCTGACTCTTACATGAAATAATAGAAATTGTACTATAACTTATGTGCAGATCGGTATACGCATTAGCAGTAGCTAAAACATCACCTTCGAGTTAAGCACCAGAAAGCATGTGAGTTCTATGTGCCCCCTATGTGCTACGTGTAAACGTTTTTAAATGTTTTGGGGCTGAAGTGTATACACAAATTGAATGAAATCTTGCTTTATATCCATGTATATATATATTGCTTGCCAAGTATGAAAGTATAACATAATGCATAAGAATGAAATCTTGCTTTATATCCATATATATTGCTTGCCAAGTATGACATAATATATAAGAATGAAATCTTGCTTTATATCCATGTATATATTGTTTGCCAAGTATGACATAACGTATAAGAATGAAATCTTTCTTGATATCCATGTATATATCGATTGCCAAGTATAAATAAACGTTATGGATGGAAACGATGATAACGGATACTTCGGTAGACGGACGACCACTCGACTATTATGCAACCAGAAATGAAAGTCTAGAAAGGTAGACTAAAACTAAGGCCACAACAGAGGATTCAGTCCCTCGTTCGATACACGGCTGCGTAACTAGTTTGGGTGGGAAACAGTTGCCTTAGGGCAAACGGTCGGAATACGGACTACGGCGGTAGGACGGTTAAGATGGACGACCGAAGGTTGGTTGAACGATAAAGCATGACGGACGACCGAAGGTTGGTCGGACGTTATTAAGCATAGACTACGACGGTAGGATGAAACGTTTGTCTTTGTGACTTACGCAAACAAAATGACGGGTTAATCACCCTTATGTGAAAGTAAAGGAACATTTAAAGAATGTACATATGTATGTAAGAATGTAGGTATTATTATATATACCCACATTGAATGAAATACGAAGGAAAGAATTGAAATGATTAATATATACATATAAATATATTTATACAATTGAAAATATGACAAGAAATAACGTTTATGCCTTCTTGTATTAAACTAGAACTCATCAGCGTTAGCTAACTTTTAGTATGCACTTCAGGTAAGAAGAAGAAGAAAGGACGTGCAAAGGCGTGATGGCTACCTGACACAAGACTGACATCCCATTTCATTCTAATTATGTGTTAAGACAATGTTCTCTATGTTAAGACTTCCGATGTTATGTAACCGAATGATGTTTGCTTCCGCTACTCTTTAAACGTTTAATTTAAATTTTAGTATTTGATAACTATGTTTATAAATAAATCAAACAAGTGAGGTCTTCCGATAAACGGGGCCTTACATGTCCCCAATTGTTATTCTTTTATTAGGTATAGTAGAAATATATATGATTATTGGATTTTTATAGTCCCACCTTTTATTAATTGACCAATAATAATCTCATCTGAAAATATTTTTACCACCTTGTCCCTACTTTCAAATTGTTTTCTTACATTAGATCCCCGTTAAAAAAACTTAACGCCGTTAGATTTTATATAACGTGAACATCAACAAACCGTTGAAAAGTAGAACCAAGCTAGTCGTGATCTCGTGATGGGTTTTGAAATTGGCTGTAGTGGTGTTTAACTGCGTTGCTTCGTTAAACACCAAATTCAAAACCTACACTTCCGACCTTTATATATTATATGAGTTAAAAAGTTGTCATCTAAATTGCAAGTTGATCTCACTTTTTGAGATAGAAAACTAGAAATACAAAGAGCTCTAGATCATCAACTCTTACGATTACAAAAAAAAAAACCCCTAAAAGATATCTAACATACGCAAAATTAAGTTGGCGCCATCAGAAACCCTTACACTGCGCCTCAGAAAGCCCGGAGAAGACCGGATTCCGGCAAAACGGGCAACAAGTCTGTTTCCGGCGAAGCCGTTTTCCAACACAGTCGGAGTGGAATACGTGACCACACCTGCTGAGCTGGCTGACCACGTCATCACCCTCGTAATCTTTGGAACAGATGAAACACATCCGGTCCACAGATCTCTGCCGGATATTCTGCAGATCTTCGAACCGGATGATCGGAAGATCAACCAAGCATACATCTTCATCTTCGTCGTGGAGACCGAAATCAACTCCGGCGTATCTCAACAAGGCGGAGACTGAATGTTTTATGAGAGTGAGTAATTCAGTCTTGATGCGAAGAACTAGGAAGATTGTAATACAAATGGCGAAGATGATGATCGTCGACATTGTTGGTGTTGTTTGAGGATGTTTAGAGATTGAAAACACGTGGGATTTTTATAGACGGTTATTATTTGATATTCTGGGGTGACGTGTATGATTTCTAACCTCTTGGACCTATGAATCCGATTCACAAATTAGAATTTGCTTTTTAAAGTGACATGTATTTAAATATATTAATAAAGTTTTTAAGAATTGATTTTTAATAATTCAAATTATAACTAATTGGTTGATAATAATTCAAACTAACAGTTTGGTTGGTAATAATCTCAACTTTTACTTTTATTGTCAATGTTAGTTTCAGTAGCATAATTAGTATATATTAATTACACTCTATTCCCACTGGATTTCACTTGTACGTTTTTCCATTTAATTTAAAATCATCATTTTGAGATAAAATAAGTGTAAATCTATGATGATTATGCTACTGAAACTGTCATTGACAACAAAAATGAAAGTTGAGAGTATCATCAGCCAAACTAATGGTTTTTATTAGGCAAATTGGTTTTAATAATCCAAACTATTACTCATTGGCAAATAATAATCCGAACTAACAGTTTGGCTGGTGATAATCTCAACTTTCACTTTTGTTATCAATGACAGTCCTAGCAGCATAATCATCATGTATTTTCACCTAAATAACACTCGATTCCCACTCGATTTCGATTGTACGTTTCTCCATTTCCTTTAAGATCGTCATTTTGAGCGAAAATAAGTGTAAATCGAGTATAAATCTATGATGATTATGATACTGGAACTGTCATTGACAACAAAAGTGAAAGTTGAGATTATCACCAGACAAACTGTTAATTCGGATTATTATTTGCCAGTGAGTCATAGTTTAGATTATTAAAAACCAATTTTTCATTTTTATTATTATCAACCAATGATTAATATTTTATATTATTAAAAACCAATGTGCGTTATAAAAAATTTACATGAACTTCTGTTCAACAAAATCCATCAAATCAAGTTCTACTTCTACTTATTTTGGTATAGCAAATTCACTCACCGTTTTATTCGTTATGAGACTTGAATTCTTAACATGAAAGAAAAAAAAACACATTTTGTTAACATCTTGGTAGTCGATACCCATGGGCGGCTTACAGATGTTTATGAGCGGGACATATTTTTTTTTTTGGAAAAAATTATATACATATTATAAAAAAATTAAATAACTTATAAAATCTATAAAATTTAGGGGCAAAATTTTTTTAAATGAAATCCAACCCAATAAAATAATATCCAAATTAATAGTTATACCCAACCCAATAATACCCAAATGACCCAATCTTTATCCATTTATCTCATGGCTCATCACATTCAATTGATTGAATTATACCCAACCCAATAATATGTAATCTGTCTTTGACGTGAATGTGAATAGAAGACGCACGCGTTGATGCTTTAAAGTCTTTGAAGGAAGCTATTCACCTTCCTAACATATCAATTGCATATAGAATTTTGTTAACTATTTTGGTTACGGTGGCATCTGCTAAAAGAAGTTTTTTAAAACTGAAGTCTTATTTACGATCTACAATGTCCCAAGAACGATTTAATGGATTGAGAATAATTGCTATTGAGAGCGATATACTAGAAAACATGCAATATGAAGATTTGATCAACAACTTTGCCTTGCAAAATGCTAGGAGTGCCTCCTGACTCATTTAGGTATGTAACTACTAACTAGATACTTTTTTATGGTACTTTTATTTTCTTTATTATTGTAATTACAATTATCACCGTATTATTGATTTTTTTTATATACGTGCATATTGAGGGGGAATGGTGACATTTTTCTTATGTCGAGCCGGATACTTAATTTCTCAGGGACGGCCCTGTCGATACCGTTGGGATATAAGCCATTTGATAGTTATGTTGGTTTCAAATGTTTATTTTTTTTTTCTTTTTGAACCGGTGAACATTTTTTATAGGAATAGGATGAAGAGCAAATAATCCAAGAACTCAAAAGTTGAGCGTTCTTTGGGAATTCCAATCAAACGAATGGGATTTCGTTCTATGCCTTAATCATCCGTAACAAAGTATCCGACTTGATCTTTCAATTATTTTGTCAACCTCCAAATTTATGTTCTTAAATACCTTTTCATTTCGACTTTTTTTTTTGAACGGCGAACATTGAATGTTGTGACGTCGCACCCCCCGTCATATGGGAGAGCCTCGTCTAACTTCGGTCAATATGTTGTCTTAACCGGGCCCACCTGACGTCAGAGTTGGAGAGCATCCAAGGAAAAATCCCACCCAATACGGCCCCTTCCGGGCTTGAGAGAGGGCCGAGGCTCAAACCCTGGAACGGCGTGGGTAAAACCCTAGTGCATCAGCCTAAGAACTAGGCCTCATTTACATGCATCAGAAATTAATGGTGGTGGCAGGGATTGAACCCGGGTCCCTTGAGACTTCAGGCCTCACCTCAACCACTACACAACAACCTCTTTGGCACATTTCTTCCGACTTGATCTCTACAAATATTTTGTCAACCCCCAAATTTAGGTTCTTAAATACCTTTTCATTTCGAGCCTTTCAAAGAAAACACAAAGATATTTACTTGACGGTGTTTATTATATAACATGTTATATATGATGATGGTTAAAGAGGTTTAACGCTAAAGTAAGGATTCTAGGGCCATAAGCTTCGTCTTTATTTTATGAAAGAAAATTTTAATATACTTTAAATTAGGTTTTATTTTTAAGTTTGAGCTTAATAAAGAGACTAAATACTAGGCCAGGATGAAACGTTTGTTTTGCACCCTTTATAATCTCCTACTTGACTCCTTTGCAAATCTGTTATGTTCTACTTGAAGGTAATCGACCAATCATATAATTTTGTTGTTTATTAAGTTATTCATTTTGCTAATAGATTTAATTGTAAATTTGTGTTAGCAAATTTTGTGTGGCTTTATGCTAAGAGCATCTCCAATGCTAATCAATTTAAGCATCCATAAATGTATTACGTCAGCTGGCATATCATATTTGTATTCTTTATTGTTTTTTTATGAACGGTAAACTCACACTCTACACCACTTGTCTACGACGAAACTAGACACGATACAACACTATTGGATGCCACTTAATCCAATGTTTTTTGGCGTGTCAGATTTGCACCACCCCTATATTTCAACATCTATTACCTACTAATATACTATTACATTTACTTTTTATGAACCAAATTATTTTTTAACAATAATCTACTTTTATATTTCGTATTATTTAAAATAATGGAGTATAAATTAAAATAAAATTCAAAATTCAAAATTCAAAATCACATAAATTAAAATTTAAAGTTACATGACCTAAAAATTAACCTTGTATTTAGATTATCATACAAGATTTTAAAGTAATACCACATACCGATGGAAATAAACATGTATCCAATACGTGGCATTATAATATAGTCCAAACAAGTTAGAATAGCAAACAAAATAATTTTTTTTCTACAAAATGATTATCATTTTAGTCTATCGTAATCGAAGCGTGACGGTTTCACGGGCAAAGGAGCTCTCATGTGTGTGTTATGTATATATGTGTATATATTTGTGTGTGGATACTAAAACCACTACGCAACTTAGTGATTTGGTTTATTAATTGCCCCATGCTGATATAACGGTGACGTGACAAACGTTAATTTAAAACCGCCGCGCATGACCGCACCATATAAACGTATTTTAGTGTGAAGGGGGCATAACCCTCACCCAAAAACTAACCTAACAAAACTAACAAATGAGGTTGTGTCACCTCACTTTTACCATTTTCCTACCATAATACCCTAAAGTAAAGGGGGCACAACCCTAATACCCTCATTTTTTTATTTTTTTTTAAATTAAAACTAATAAATAAAACACATTTTATTTATTCAATAAAATAAAAATAACAACAAATACAAAAAAAATACATAGAATAATAATAAAATAACATAAAGTCAATCTAATCTTTGTTTATAACTGGATCATCCAAATGAATCATGCTATCAACATGTTCCACAAGAGCCTAAAATATGTACTCGCATCGTGCAAATCCAGAAGGACATTATCGTCTATAACTAGATTGATCGGAGGATCCCTAATGTAGACCGGTGATATTGCATTTTCGTCATTCTTTATGATCATATTTGTGGAGTAACATGCACGCATAAACCACATTCCTAATCTTTTCTGGCTTACATGAGCGAGCGGGTCGCCTAAGTATACCCCATTTAGCTTTTAAAACATCGAAAGCTCGCTCGACGTCTTTTCTTGCCGACTCTTGCACCTTTTTAAACTTCTTTTCTTTTGGATCGGTTGGATAGGCGAACGATTTCACAAACGTAGACCAAGTAGGGTATATACCATAGCTAAGATAGTATCCACGTTTGTATTCTCACCCGTTGACATGAAATGGACATTTAGGCGCGGTTCTAAGTTGCTCGTCGGTAAATAATGGAGATTGTTGTAAAACACTGATGTCGTTGTTTGAGCCTGGCGGACCACAAAACGCATGCCAAAACCACAAATCATTAGAAGCCACCGCTTCGAGCATGATCGTCGGGCATTTGTGATCACCTCGCATATATTGTCCACGTAGCCTTGTCGGACACATTCTCCAAACGAAATGTGTACAATCGATGCTACCGAGCATACCCGGAATGCCATGTTTTTCTTTATATGCGTTGTACAAAAGTGCAACGTCGTGGCTTGTCGGTCTGCGTAAGAACTCTTTGCCATATAATATAACTATGACATTACAACAATATTCTAGACATTCACGTGAGGTCCTACAAGCCATACTTAAATACTCATCGTATTCGTCGTGAGGATTACCGGTTGCGAGTTGTTTGGCCGCAGATGTGCATTTTTGTAACGCCACGAAACTCTTTTTCATCCTCCCGTCTAAGCCCTCTTGGAACCATTCAAATTTTGATTCTATATCCGCAACAATTTTTAAAAATAAACGTTTTGACATCCGAAATCTTTCACGAAACGTACCTTCATCAAATTTTGGATTTTCATCGACGAAGTAATCGTTCATTAGAGTTTCAAGGGCTTGTTCTCTATCACGTGGCATATATATTTTTTTAGAGGTTGTCGTGTCTTCTTGTTCGGCTTGAGCGACAATATTCGTCAAAAAATGAAGACTAGACCCGCTATCGTGAGCAAAGAGCAACTTGTAGTCACCGGATGATTAAGGAGTATTCAACAATTCGCTATCCATTATATTGTATACTAGTTTAAATCTCGTGTCTACACACGAAGTGAAAAATATCAATATATAAAATTTTTAAATCTTTAGTTATATATTACAGGTGTAAAACTAAAAATATATTACATATAATAAGGATAAAAACAAAATTCAAAATATTTAAAAATTAATATATAATTACGTTTTGAAAATACGTTAATTACTATTTAATGTAATTTGACTTTCATTTATTATTTAATTGAAATAAAAGTTACATAATTAAATTTTAAAGTTTCTTATAATAAGGGATAATTTAAAATAAATGTGTTTTATTAGTTAAATTAGTATTTTCATTTAAATATATATTATTATTAAAAATAGAAGTGCATTAAATAAGAGAGAGGCAGGAAAAAAATTGTAAGATTGAATATGGAGGCGACACGTGGCACTAAAAAACGTTTATTTATTATATAGTATAGATTGAGTAGAAAAAAATATGAAAAAAAAAATTTTGGTATGAAAATTATTGTATAATTGTATGATATTTATATTGTAAAAAAAGTTTTTTTTTGTTTTAAATGTCCCAACAGCATTATAGCCGTTATCCCCACAATCAAACTCGGATAGATATACCCGCAAACCCAACAATTTTACTTGGGTATGGGGTCGGTGTACCCGGCATGGGTTCACATATCCGAGGATGCCCCCTTCACCCTAGTAAATTTAAAATTGTTGCCGAGAACTAGGGACTGTCACTTTACGTGTGGCGGTTTGCTTCCTCGTATACTAGTCAAAGATACCAACACCAATCAAGTGACGCGTGTGTGGTTTGCATGAAAAATAATAAATATACCCACCTCTAGTAAAGGTCCCAGTCCCAAAATGAATGGCTGGTAAAATTGGAGAAATTCAATTATTCAAACAAAATTGAAGTGATATAATATTTTTATTCTTAATAATTATTTGAAGAGAATTTGATACTAATACACTGAACATCCACCTTCATAATAATTAATAAAAAAAGTAACATCTATAAAAATATATTATACATTCATATACACCATGTAAACATGCTATCCACATATCCAAACATTATTAGAAAACATCTATATTTTCTTTAAAAGTTTTCAACAAGTTACCAATAAAAGAAATTTCTCATAAGTTATTGACAATTTTCTAACAAAAAAGTAACCATAAGATTTTCTACAATTTTTCGTCAAAATTGCAACGAAAATATCTCTGTCGCTATTCCGTCGCCAGTTATAAGCTATTTCCAACGATCTACCAACACGTTTCCCACAAATATATATATATATATATATATATTAAATAAGTTACATTATTTATTTAATATAATCGTCGGAACTTAAATATTTAAAAATAAGTTTTACTTAGATTTGTCGGAAAATCGTTGGAACAAACAATTATTTCTGATAAGTTTCCACAAAAGTAGTTTTTTATTTTTTAATTCGTATAACATATTTATCAAATAAATTTACTTATTTATTTAATATAATCGTCTGAATATTGTCGGAAATTACCGACGAAATTCGTCGGACAATTAATTGGGACTTTGCTGGAAAAACATTTCCTAGAAGGGTTTTTCTAACAAACATTTTTTTGTCGGAAACTTGTCGCTAACGACCAATTCTGATAAATTTTTTTTCACGAAATCTGCCGTCACAATTTTTTCATTTTTTTAGTTGTAAAATACAATCATATTTGTTAGTGCAAAGTACCCCTACGTGCTGAATATTTGTCTTAAACTATAGGATAGTTTTTTTTATGGCAACACCTAGATATCCTAGGATAATTGGGTTTATCCGGGGCAACACCTAGAATATCCAAGGCAGCCCACCACAGGAGGAACCTCCACTGGGTAAACCCCTTGACCTGGTCACAGACCCCTTTTTTGCTGTGGCCAGGATTCGAACCCAAGACCTCCACTATGTGAAATCTTGAAGCTACCATTGCACCAAATGGCTAATGGTAACTATAGGATAGTTATTGTGTATTCTACAGGATTGTGACTTATTGCATTAATCCCTCGCATGTTAAAGTATAGGGTTAGTTGTGTCAATATGTCAAAGTATGTTTAGTTACTAGTTATAAATTATGTATTTAGAAGGGGTGAACTTGTAAATAACAAAGGTCGAATCGGTGCTTAAAAGACCAATGCGTCGTTACAATTGCAACTCTCGGGTCTGTATATATAGGATCATAATCAATGGAAACTACATACCTTTGCAAAAATAGTGTGTTGTTATTATCAATCTTCTTAAGCAATATTCATCTTTTGTTTGATAAGAACCAAGTGTTGTTATACTTTGAATCGGTTTGTGAAAATTATCCATATTAGGGTTAGTAAAAAAACTTCTTTTTTGTTAGAAGTCCTATTCGTGGTTGGTAACCATGTCGGAAACGGAACCACCAAAAGGACTGAGTACCCCTATGATTTATAAAGAGTCGGGCACATTTATTTCAAATTTTCAATGTCCCATGTTGAAATCTGCAAATTATACAACTTGGGCAATTCAAATGAAGATCATGCTAGATGCAAGTGGCCTTTGGGAAACAATAGAACCCACCGCTGAAACAAGTGCATATATCGGAAAGGATAAGTGTGCAATCGCTTACATAACCTAGACTTTACCCAAAGATTTAATTTTGCAAATACAAGATTATAACCGCAAGAAAAGTGTGAGATACACTAAAAACTAGACATATTGGTGACACACAATTGCAACAAAAAACACAGTTGCAAAGCATCAAGTATGAGTTTGACAAGTTGCAACTGAAAGATGATAGAAACCATCGATGATTTCACAACAAGACTAACAAATATTGTTAGTAAGGCAACTACTTTGATCACAAAATTCTTGACCTCTATGCCTGATAGATTCATGCAAATAATTGCTTCAATTGAGTAATTTACTAATATAAATGAAGTAACTCTAGATGATACTACTAGGTTCGGTTATTAACCTTAACTGAAACCAAAACCGAAGTCCTCGGTTAATCTATTTTATTAACCGATCGGTTTTTGGTTAATCGGTACGGTTTATTCGGTTAGTTTGTCAGTTTTACGGTTCGGATTTGTTAATTTTGGTTAATAACCAAAACCAAACTTCGGCTATAATTTTTGCTTAGCAATACTTGAAATGGATATATAAATACAAGAAATAGATGTATTAATACATGAAATTAAGGTATAAATCATGGAATACATGAAATGGAGGTATAAAAGCTAGAAATATATGAAAATATGGATGTTTCGGTTAATTTCGATTAACAGAGGGTATAAAAAACCGACAACCGATCTTCGGTTAATTCGGTTTTTGGTTAATTTCGGTTCTGTTTCGTCGGTTTTCGATTCGGTTTCAGTTAACGGTTCAGTTATTGCTCACGCCTAAGGAAAGGATTGAGTTTAAAAGAGGAACTATGGCTGATACTCAAGACAAACTCTTGTTCACATGTCATGACAAGAATGAAAGTCATGGAAAGCAATTCGGAAACCATGGACCAAAGAGGTTTAATTCCTCACGAAAGAATTGGCGTAAAGGTAAGGGAAAGCAAGAAGATAAGGATGAAGGATCTTCTTAGAAATCCTGTTACAATAAGTCTAAGAAAAATCACAGAGATTTGAGTAAGGTTAGATGTTACAAATGCAAGAAGCACGACCATTATGCCAACACATGTTCTCAGAATAATCAGACACACGACCATTATTTAATTTATTTTTTTTTTGTTTTTATCGGTTTCCATCAATAATTATTAACGTCAATGACACTCATTTTTGTAGTTTCGTACTTAGGCTCAAGCTCAGCACGACTCATTTACTCCAACGCACCGTCTAGAGTAGAAAGCGATAAAAGAAATTGGCACATTGGTGACAGATGGTCTTGATAGAAGAGAATAAACGAGTATATGGTCGCGTAAGGACTCTAAGTGTGAAGATGGAAGAAAAGGGTGGCAAGAGGCATGGCGAAAAGTATGCAACAACATGAGCTACGCTTGCGGAATAGATGCTATGACTATTACAGCAAGCGACCGCAAGACGCTTAGTGACAATACTTGCACAATAAGAGAAGTCCTTGACGGGAAGGAAAAAGATGAAGAATCTAAAGTCATATCGACGACAAGAAAATAGTCTGAAAATAGAAATGAAATATAGTCGTAGTTACTAATATTTAGGAGACTATCCTGATCCGTTGACCGTTAGACGTATAAGATGGTCATGGCTGTTTTTTTTTCCCAAACTTAACATGTGATCATAGAAATTAACTTAACTATTATTGAGCATGCGATTAAACAGTAATTTACAACTCCATTTGCATAAATTACAACTTACTTATGCCTTCTATCAGCTTACACCACGTGTCTCACAGTGAAAGGGATAATCTTTTCTTTTCATATGCTCCTTTGTCCACGTCTTGCTTCATATCCCACTCACCAGTTCACCTCTTGCTTTTGAAACCTAGATCAATGCTGCAGCGGGAGAAGAGGGAGACTCGCACACGACGATGGTGAGGGCCTTCGAGTCCCATAATGGTGATGGTTTCTGTGGTGGTGCTGGGGGGTTACGGTTAGGGGTGATTATTGGACTTTAACCGGACCAACCCAGACCGGACTGGGACCGGGAACATTAACAGGGTAAACTGGGGACCGAGGACCGGACCAATTGTTAACGGGCCGGTCCGGGCTTTAATGGGCCGGTCCTCGGGTTTTAGTATCAGGCCCGTTTAATTAAATTACCTTAATCATATTAGCTTTTGTATAACTATAAATCCGACGTATTAGACGTTTCTGCTACACTATTCTCATTTGTTTGTTAACAGAAATAGAATATTCTTGAATATTACAATGAAAGAATTGGCCGGATTGTTACAAATATCAATTCAAAGAGATCACTGCTTTTTATTTCATTTTCTTTTTCATTTTTTTCTTTATGCAAGATTTTAATTGTGAATTAGTGTTATATGCATTTGAATATATTTTAGTTTTTGTTTCTTTTTACTTTTTAGAATTTCTTTTATTTTATATATGTGTATATAACATTACATTTATGTATAAATCATTATATATAGTCTTTAATCTTTGTAGGAGATATATGCAATTGATCTCGGTTGTTAATTATGAATAGTAAATATCGAAAAGTTATAGGTGATCTGGTTAAAATTCAAGTCTAATAAGTGTTTTCATGTGTAAAACTGTAAATCATAAACTGATTGCCAGTGAAAGCTGCCACTGTCCTTATTGAGTATTAAGGTGGCTTATTTTGATAAAGCCTAATTTGTCAAAAGAATATTTTTTTTTGTTTTTGCTTCTGCTATTGGTTTTCCCATGCCTTAATTGCCGTGTACATATGAAAGCCCATGTTTTGATCTTCTTTTGTTTCGCATGAATGCTTACTTATGTTCGATTTTGTTAATTTAGCAGTTTATGGTCCTTGGTGTAACCTTTTGAATTTATGTTTTATACCAAGCCAGTTTTAAGCATAATATACATTAAATATTTTTTTCTTTCATTTCAAAAAAATCAGGTTCTATTTCACTATCTCAGTAGAATGATCTTTAAAAAAAACATGTCTTTGAATGATACTTAAAAGTTATTGAATTTTCTTTTAACATTTTTAATGAGATGTTACAGTTGGCTGGAGACTTTGAAAGGTTCTTGCTTAGAAAGTGGAAGGGTTGTTTATTGATATCATGAGTGAAGAAAAAAGACTTTTTAAAGATCTTAAATCTGCAAAAAAAAACGATAAAGCTAAACTGTCATTAATGGAGATCACTTCAGAAATCAATAAGCTTGCTAAGCAGGTAAACACATGATTAAATTAGTATTGTTTACCACTTGAAAATTTATGATTCATGGATTAATTAAACTAATTTTGTAGGTTGGTAATTTGAAAAGAGAGATTTATGATGGAAAGAAAGTTGATGAAAAATGTTATTCAATTTTATCGAGTTGATGTCACATTTGATCAAATTAGATGGAATTGTAGCAGACTGTTATGTGAAGTTGCAGGTGGATTTTCTCATTAATTTTTTTTAGAACCGGACCGGTCGAACTTGATTTAAGAACCAGATGCACCGTTTTTTCTTAAAGAACTAGAAGAAAAGTTTTTTTCTACTTTTTTCTTTATGTAACCTGAATTTGTTATTATATATTTCTGATGCCATCGTTTTGAGTTGTCATACCAAGTGCCGCTACCGTATTCACACCGTAATAAATCGAATCACTACCAGACAAATACCCGTCGCAACTCGTGGGAGAATATTCCTAGTTATCATAAATTATGGAAAATATTCCGATCCAATCTAATCATATGGAGTTGACGACAAAATGACTTAATTGTCCACCGCTAGTTGTTCGATCTAATGGTAAGATCCACTCACCGTCTGCTACACGATAATTGACATTTCCGGATAAGGACCATATCATATTATCACGTCCTGGCTGGAACAGATGATCATAAAAAACAAAAGAAAAAAGATGTATAATGGTACATCAAAGGAGATGATTTTTATATGAAAATAATCTATATCTATACTATATAATAAAGAGGTAAAATAAGAAAACATTTATCAGATTTCTAAGCCTTCACATTTTTATTTTCACGCCTCTCTTTTGTTAATAATCAACTCCACTATTTTAGACAACAAACTAATTCGAAATCACACAAACGAAGCTATTGTAATAAAGTTTGAAAAAAACTCGGCTCGAAAAAAGCTCAGTTGTAAACGAGTCGAGCCCGATTCGGAGTAGGTTAGGACCAGTAGAGGACCCATAATTTTTTTTTATGGGTGTCGGAAATTTTCGGTGTTATAGAATGTTTATTGAAAGGGATTTTTGTCAGGTTCTGGTTATTAAATATTTTTACTGGATTGAGCTGGGTCATTGAATATTTTTACTGGATCGAGTTGCGTGATCGAACTTTTTTCACAAGATTGAGTTAGGTTACACAAATATTTTGAGTTGAAATTTTTTTGCCAGATGAAATTGTTCATTTAAGTGTTCGTAATCGTTCATTTATTCAGTTAAAGTTAAACGAACGAAAACGAACACGCCTCATTTGTGTTTTTTCGGTTCGTTTACATGCCTCGGGGAGGGTTTTACAAGGTTGATTAATTGTTTAGAAATGAACAGAAGGGCTTAGAGTAAATAGTTATTGGGTTAAATAGTTAGTGATCTAGTGAACTTAATTGTTTATAAGAATTAATGTGTATGTCCAATTAATTAAATAATTTATAATAGGTTTATATTTGTTCAGTTAGTTTATAAAAATTATTAATAAGTTTATATTTATAAAATTTTAAAGTTTTAAATTAATTTTTTAGTGTCGTTTTGACCAAAAATAAAATCCATGGGGGTCGGTGTCAGAATTTTATGAGGCTCGTTTGGGATTATATCATTTATATATAACAAACAAAACCTTTTTTTCATGGGTGTCGAACGACCCAACCCACAAATGGTAGGTACCCCAATAGTTAGGACAATGGCTTCGCCTTGTTGGCTTATTTAAAACTACAATAATAATAAATAAATGCATAAATCTATATCTATATATATACTATATAATAAATAAAGGTTTTGGAGTGACACGTGTCACTTTCTGGTGCATCCTAACATGTTTTTTCGTCTCTTTCTCCTATTTAATAATGATATTAAACCAATACATTTTTAAGTATTTAATATAAATCTATTTATGGATACTTATTAACCAAATAAATTTAATATAAATTAAAATTTATCAATTAAATAAAAAACTTAATACTTAGTTGAAAAAAATGTTTTATAAATTAACTTAACGTAATTTATAATTGTCACGTTAAAGTACATATTTTTAAAAACATATTTTGGGGAGTGTATGTGTTAACAGATTCTATTTTATGCAACACGCATAATACACAATTTATTCAACTCGTATAATACACAAGTTTTAAAAGAAATATTTTTTTTATTTGCAAGTATATAACATTATATTCAAATTACCTGTGTATTACACGAGATTCTAACATAATAACGTATAAATGAGTTGTAGGAAAAAATACATATATATAAAATATTTTGAATCGGCTTCTGTCTTTTGACTTAAACAAGAAAATAATAATAATAATAATAATACTTTTTTTTGTATAGCTACTATATTCTTTTTTAATTTTGAGTTGGCCCGAGCTTTTCACGAGTCGAACTCGAGCTCCACTTTTTAGCTTGTTAAAAATTTCAAGCCTAGCCAAGTTGGCTCGAGTTTTCACGACCAAACTCGAGCCCATCCCGACACGACTGATCGGCTTGTTTACAACACTAATCAAAGCCGTATTTAAATTTTGATTTTTCAAATCAGATTTAAATAATAATAATAGCCTTATTTTTTTCTTCCCTTTTCCTTCTCTGACCTCGTATCAATTTTATTGTCCAGAGTTATAGCAAGAAAAATATGTATTTTAATTTTAGAGTAAAATAATGTTAGATGTATTTTTCTTGTAGAATATATAATTTTAGAGTAAAATAATGTTAGATGTATTTTTCTTGTAGAAGATATATTGAAAATACTTTGGTGCTTAACTAGAGTTGATAGAAATCAATTTTTTTTTATCAAATGTAAGTTAGTTTGCTCTTTTTTTAATATATAAATTAGAATTAATTACACGGATGGCCCTGTGGTTTACTAAGATTTCACTTTTGCTCCATGGGAATGCTAAATTACAAGTTTGGACCAATAGTTTGCACACTTATTTCACTTTTGGCCCCTGAGTTGGATGGAGGTTAAGTTTTTCGGTTAAGTTCATGTGAAAGGACTAAAACACCCCTCTGAACAAAAGTGTCAAACCCCCTTTTTAACCATTCACACCTCCTCCACCTCCAACCATCATCTCCACCATCTCACACCTCCTCCACCTCCACCGCCTTTCTGAAACTCATTTTTCCGACGATTAAGTTTTTATCCCACGAGAACTCGTTTTCCCGACGAGTTTGGCGAAAACCCATCCCGCCCCGCCATCGTCTTCATCTCTCTATTTGTGAAACTCGATTGCAGACCATCATCTAGAAATTCTTGATTTGTGAATTATCTTGAAACAATTAATAGCAGACCATTATCTAGAATCAACCAAACCCCCTTAATTAATGGTCTCTAATCGAAATAAATCTTTTCCATCTCAAAACCTTACTCTCTAATCGAAATCAAAACCTTACTCTCTGACATCTCCGACTTCCCTCTGAATTCCATCTCTGACGGTCTCATCCGTTCTCTATCCCAAACACTCTCCGACGCGCTATCACTTTCTCTCACCTTGCCACAGCCCTAATCTCCCGACTGGCAAGATAAAAACATAAAACGTACAAAGTTGATTCCGTGGCTTCCGTAACTCGCTAATCACGTCAGAGACTTGGAGGTTGTGATCAAAAGCGGCATCCTCCACGAAGGCGTCATTTCTTCCATTTCGGTTTCATAGAGAGATTCACGAGTTGAAGCGAGAAATCTGGTAACTCGATTGCAGATCGGTTTGGTTGATTCTAGAAAATCCGCGCTCGGTTCGTTCTTAACGCTAATACACGAAGAAGATAAGAACGTTCCCCTCACCGTTGCGCAGAGAGTCGTTCCGATGCTCGTCAGTCTACTAGACTCCGGATCTTCGCCGGAAATCAGAGAGAAAACCGTCACTGCAATCACATTAATTAAGATCGGAGAAATGAAGATAATTGTGGGGTGGGGTGGGACCGGTTGACTTTTAAGGAGTCAAAATTAGAAATCTTGAGTCTGATAGTGGGAAAGGATGTTTTGGTCATTTTTTATAAAATTAACAGAAAAGTTAACCTCCATCTAACTCAGGGGCCAAAAGTGAAATAAGTGTGCAAACTATTGGTCCAAACTTGTAATTTAGCATTCCCAGGGGTCAAAAGTGAAATCTGAGTAAACCACAGGGTCATCCGTATAATTAATTCTATAAATTATTTCAAAAGGTAACTATTATTAAATGATCTTTATTCAATAATAATTTTTATTTTCTTGTAATTGATATCTTGTATTCATCTTTCCACATGAACTCCTCTTACTATGATGTACTTATCTAGCAAACGCTATGACTCCACTCTATCTAAGGGACTGGGAGTGGAGCACGGCTTTAATGCAGGTAGAGGGAGGGTTCACGGGTACACCGGCGCATCCTCGCCTGCTTCAGCGGGTAAGGGGTGGCGGGTTGGGTTAACGGGTACTTTTACCCGCTGAAACTTAGTGTTTTACCCGCAAAACACAACAATTTCATTCGGGTAAGGGATTATAGCCGTTGAGTATTTAATTTAGCCGTTGGGTATTTAATTTAAATAAAAAAAAACTTTTTTTACCATTATAAATATCATACAACTAAATAATATATTTCATACCAAAAAAATTTCTTTCATCTATTTTTCTAGTCAATATACAATATTTTTCTACTCAATGGATCGTGAATTGTTGATTCCTCCTGAATCATCCGGTGACTATGAGTTGCTATTTTCTCACGATAGCGGGTCTAGTCTCCAATTTTTTACGAATATTGTCGCCAAAGCCGAAGAAGAAGACACGACAACCTCTAAAAAAAGATATGTGCCACGTGATCGTGAACAAGCCCTTGAAACTCTAATGAACGATTATTTCGTCGACGAAAATCCAAAATTTGATAAAGGTACGTTTCGTGATAGATTTCGGATGTCAAAACGTTTATTTTTAAAAATTGTCGCGGATATAGAATCAAAATTTGAATGGTTCCAAGAGGGCTTAAACGGGAGGATGAAAAAGAGTTTCGTTGCGTTACAAAAATGCACATCTGCGATCAAACAACTCGCAACCGGTAATCCTCCCCACGAATACGATCAGTATTTAAGTTTGACTTGTAGGACCTCACGTTTTTTAATGAGGGTTATGCCCCCTTCACCCTTAGAAACATGGATTTATTCTAACTCAAGTCAGAAATCCGAGTGGTCTTGAGATGTGAATTTTACAATCTTGAGTTAATAAAATAATGAATTAACAAACTACCTAACTAAGAAATTAACAATAGCAATTAAAAGTTGATTATTGGAGTAAAACTCGAACAAAAAGACCAGAATGTTATGAATAAAAAAGATCCACATGGTGAAAACCGAAACAATATCAAACAAAATAGCCTTGTAATGTCTCTATTTATACTAAACCTTGGAGACCAAACTACCTAACTAGACTTAACTAGGAAACCTAATAAAAGACAAATCGTTAAATAAAGCAATTAAATAATAAAACTATCAAACAAAATAAACTCAAATCTCTTTTATCATTTCTTGCAAACTTCGACGAGCATCATTCCCTTATCTTTATTTTGCGGGTAAGTTTACATAATCTAATCAAGTTTTTTTTATCACTTTCATTTTAGCCGCTTAAATATTTTTTTATCTTGTTTTAATCATTCAAGTTTCTTATTTGTTTCATTTAAGTCACTTAAACTTTTTTTTTGTCTTATTTTAGTCACTCTAGTTTAACATGTTATTTCAATCATGTGAAATTACCATATTACGAGTTACTTTTTTTTATTTCATTTTATGGAAATGGTGAAATGAAATCCAAAAATAGTAAACCAACATTTTCACCATACTCATAAAACAAAATCAAAAAAAAAAGTAACATGTTAACCTCGTAATCACGCAAATTTAAAACAACATGTGAAACTTGAGTGACTAAAATGAGACAAAACAAATTTGATTGACTAAAATGAAATAAAAAAAACTTAAGTGGCTAAAATGAAAAAGATTAAAAAAAACTTAAGTGACTAAAACAAGACAAAAGGTGTTAGGTGCTCCTCTCGCCCAGCGAGAACTAATGAGGCTAGTCCTTACCGATAACACTATTTTTATGACCCACTCTCACTCGTTATTTCATTTTTTTACCTATTTTAAATCCTTACAGATCACACCTTTTTTTTTAACGGCGAACATTGAATGTTATGACGTCGCACCCTCCGTCACATGGGAGAGTCTCGTCCAACTCCGGCTAATATGTTGTCTTAACAGGGCCCACTTGGCGTCAGAATTGGAGAGCATCCAAGGAAAAATCCCACCCAATACGGCCCATTCCGGGCTTGAGGAAGAGCCGAGGCTCGAACCCTGGATCGGCATGGGTAAAACCCAAGTGCATCACCCTAAGCTAGGCCTCATTTGCATGCCGCAAAAACTAATGTGGAGAGTATGGATTGAACTTGGGTCAATAGGAACACAAGATCTCTCTCTTACCACTCCACCACTAGCTCATTGATCCTTACAAATAACACCTGACTCAAAATAATTTACATTTAAATTACACAACAATCCAAATCAAATGCTTCAGGCAATAATTGCACCCAAGTGAATTGGAACGTTATTGATATTTTCTAGAAGCTATACCTAGTTGAAAGAATCAAAATTTGCGTATGAATAAGACATGAAACTACATCTACACGTGTCACAATTTCGAGTTGAAGAAGCCACGTGTCTGCTTATGGAGTCGTGGTGTGTAAACTGCCCACGTCGGCCATGGCGTCGTTCACTTCATTGCCATATAACATGCATTAACGTAAAATAGAATATGATTTTCTCTTTTTATTTTTTATTACTTGTCTTTTTACAAAATATACATAATTTTTGTTCTTTGAAAAATTTTGAATTTCTAGATGATATAAAGAAAACATAATAGGTTTTTATGTATTATTAGGAGGCTTTCGAAAGTGTGTTAGTTCATAAAAATACGTTATGTCACCTTCTGATGTGTGACAAGTGATTCACATGTCACACTGTCATTTCGACGATTTCAAACATTCATTATTAGATTTTTTAGAGTTTGTACTTAGGGTAACAAACTTCATAAAAACAAAACACTTTAAAAAATCTTTGTATAAATTATTATGTTTCTCTAAGCCTCCTAGAACATAACAATTTGTATTATTAAAGTTAAAATACAGGTATGTAAAATAGTCATTTTATGTTTCTGATAGTATAATGGTCGGATCATGTGTAATAATTTTGTAAATCTTTCTAAGAAATATACGTGTGAGATCAAAAGTTTGGAGCTCCATGTGTTTGAAGGTTGAAGGGATAGACAGTTTTAAAATATCCTCAAATTTCTCTTTTCTAGCTATATTATTGTTTTGATTGCATAGGAATAGTAATTAGTTACTTGCTTATATGCTATGATAACTATATAATCACTTTTGTGGATAACAATAACAATATCAACATGAACATGACTTAAACGAAGACAAATAAGAATGATCTGAGGGCTCTTTCATGGTTGAATTTCAAGGGTTTGACGGGATAAGGAAATTGAACCAGACGAACTATTCGACCTGGGCAACGTGCATAAAGTCCTACCTACAGGGGCAAGATCTGTTGGAAGTCACTAATGGATTAGAAACACAAGTGCCCCAGGGTTGACACCAACGGAGCCGTGTATAAGTGGAGTGTGAAGGTGGGTCGAGCAATGTGCATCTTGAAAACGGCTGCAGAAGAAGAGATCTTGGAATACTTTCAAGAAGCCGAGTTTCCTAAAGTTATGTAGGAAACCTTGGCAAAATTCTTCTTTCTAAAAAGAATGACATGAGGCTTCAGTTAATCGAAAGCGAGCCAATGCCATTTTTTTCAAGGAGAACTAACAATACCACAATAATTGTGACAATTCAGGACTAATGCATAAGAATAAAGAATTACCTGGAATGGAACACAAACTTTGCAAGCAATTCAAATTCAGGGACTGGTCAGTGACCAAACCAAATTACCAGTGAACAATCGGCAAGCAATTCGTCGTCTATACAATGGGCAGCAAATTACCAGTGAGATTCGACATCGATTACATTAACAAAGCATATATAGTCAAGAACCCTAACGGCTGTTGGGTTAAAAGACGAAAATGGACACTTGATCAGAAAATTTATCAAAAATGGACATCCAAATTTAACCTCCTATTCCTAATTCATGGACATTACTCTTGTGAGCCGGCTAAAGCCAGCTAAACTATGCTGCTCATATTTCCGTGTCAACATTCCTTTTTACAGTATACGAATCAACCGGATTGCGACACGTGACCTGCTAATCCTTAAAAAAAGCGGAGGCTAAGCCGTTTAATAAGCTTGCTTTAGCCGTCTAACGTTTTTTTAAGGCTTAGCCGGCAAACTTGAGGCTTAGCCGGCAAACTTGAGGCTTAGCCGACAAACTTAAAAGGCTTAGCCGGCAAATTAAAAAGACTTAGCCGACAAAAGTAAAGGCTTACCTAGAAAAAACCACGGTCTTAAAAAACAATATTTTAAGGTTTAGTCGGCAAACTTAAAAGGTGTTATCAAAAGTGGGCACTCTCTACACACATATAAAATCCCTCTTCGTTCACATATGTCATCGAAATCACCTCCGACAACATTTAGGGATTGGGGTTTATCGAACAATCCAAATTGAAACGAATGTATCACTTCCGAACGAGGGCTGAGTTGCATGTGGATGAATACTAATGTGGGTTATAAAGGAGTTCATTTCTTATTTGCTATTTTAATAGAAAATAAGCTAATATTCTTCAAGAATTGGATTTCATTTTTTAATTAGACCCTCATATCTTTGCTCGAGAATATATAAATAAATAATTTTTTTAATTGCTATTGATAATAACTTTCTGTTTTGTAATTGATATAAGTGTTACCTATTGATAGATTACATGTGTGATTTCGATGACATACGTGAACGAAGAGGGATTTTACATGTGTGTCGAGAGTGTCCACTTTTGGTAACACATTCTAACTTTGCCGGCTAAACTTTAAAATATTGTCTTTTAAGACCATGGTTTTTGCTGGGTAAGCATTTATTTTTGTCGGCTAAGTATTTTTAGTTTGCCGGCTAAGCCTTAAAAAACGCTAGACGGCTATAGCAAGCTTATTAGACGGCTTAGCCTCCGCTTTTTTTAAGGATTAGCCGGCCACGTGTCTCAATATGGTTGATTCGTACACTGTAAAAAGGAATGTTGACACGGAAATATGAGAATGATAGCTTAGCCGGCTCACAAGAGTAATGTCCATGAATTAGGAGGTTAAATTTGGATGCCAATTTTTGATAATTTTTCCGGTCAAATGTCAATTTTTGTATTTTTCCCTCTAAACCATTGGTATTCAATCGTCGCCTCATAATTTTGGATGAAATCAATCATGATGAAATTGCTTCCCCTTAAATCGCTCACCCCAAGATCGTAGCCGCCGTAATAAATTTGCTCTATTCTTCTCTGTATTCACGCGTAGTAGCTAGCGACGTAGGTTAAAGTAGGAAGAGAAAAGGGCAAATATGGTGTTCACGCGTGAAGAAAAGAGGCAATCTGATGTTCTATATGCGCGTGTTTGGTCCAAGGCAGAAGCCCAAGCGGCCAAACCCAATCTGATGTTCTATTGTGACTGATGAGCCCATTTGTTATATATATATATATATATTTATAAATTTGAGGCCCTGATTTTTGGGTGGTCTCAAGCTCTTGCTTCGCTCAATAACACTAATGGGTCGGTCCTGCTTATACCTTCAAAGGCATATTGCAAAGACATAATGCGTAGTGTACAAGCCACTTATGCATAATAATGTAATTTACATTTAAGAACCTGAAATATTATATTTTGATACCCTTAAGTTTAGCTATAGGAATACTTTATAATCAATATTTATCTTTTTGTTTGTTGGAACACTCACAATTTTTTTTCTTCTAAATTTAATGTTTTATAAAATTCTGAATATACCTTTGTAACGTGCTTATTTTTATCTACGCTTTAATGTAAATTTAATTCAAAATAAAATTTTAATTCATAATGTACAAGTTATCGACGCACAAACGTACAAGATGTTAAAGTTGATTCAAGATTTCGATTTTTTTACAATTTCTTTTTCTTTTTATCCTCCAACTTTTAAAATATGATTTTTTATAAAATCCAAATTTGTATGTGCTATTTTATCTACATTAATATTTTTAGCTGTTTAATTTTTTTCGTAGCGACGTGCCTATTTTTATCAACGTTTCAAAGCTAGTTTTTTAATGGTTTCTTATTTTTATCTAAAGTACCAGATATTAACAACGGCCTCGTCATAACGCACGAGTTTGTTACAACTTCATTTTTTGTATAAAATTTTGAATGTTATCAACGACATCAAGGTTTTTTTTTCTTACCTTCAACGGGCGACAACATTTTGACGTTAGTCTTATTTACGATTTTGTCCTGAAACGATGGTTGTAAAGTTGTGATGAAGAATAGTCGAGAGCTTGGCTTCTAGACGATGACGCCACCGGTGACGTAGGCAAGACACAGAAAGTTGTAACTATAGACATACACTTTGGCTTTTATTATTTTTATAATCTTTTTAATCTTATATTGCTAGTTGTTATAACTTACAATCGACGTGGCTTTATCAATAATAGATGTACCTTTCTTCACAGGAAAAGGTCTAGATGCGATCGTTACATGCTAACTTTTTTGTGAGTCCTTTTCATTCCCACGACAGTTGTCTCGTAGATCGATGACTGTCGGAGAACTTCTCGAGTTAGATATAACCGGATTCGTGTGGCTAATGCCTCTCGTCTCGTCAATGACATTTTATGTCATTCTTTAAAGTTCATTTTTCCCATCTACGACGTGTCAACGTTGTTTGCATAAGAACTTTTTCATATTAAGAAGTTAGAAGAAACTATAAAGAACTAATTAGATGTCATTGGCTGCCTTACGCCTTTGAGAAAAAAGTAACGGTTTCAAAGCCTTACTAAATTTGACGACTTCAAAAATATATAGTCATTATTGTCGGCTTAGAGAGCGTTTTGGAAACACTTTCTGCACCCTTTCCTTGCTTAGCAACGTAGTATGTTGTCTTCTTTTATATCATTTTCTTTTCTGATCGATGAATGTGAGATGACAAATTATTTTAAAGCGTTTTGCATTGATCCTTCAAAAGCATCCATTTTTTTCATATGTTAGATCCTTTTTAAACAACCGTTTAAAAAAATTAAGATAATATATATCTATATATGTAATATGTTTTGCGTGTATCGATCCCACCACCATCCCTTTATGTTTGAAAATCTAGACGCCACCGACGAATGCCCAACAAACGGGCTCCTGAAACGTTACATCCGATTTTCAAACGGTCACCTCAGTTGTCCACTCGTATACATATTTTATATCCTTACACTTTCACATAACCATCATTTTTTACATTAACTTTTCATAACCAAATTATTTTTATACCAAACTATTCTTTAATTTACTATTATTTAAAATAACCTATATTTTAAAGTATACTAAAATATTGTAAAATTAGGGGAAATTTTAAAATTCTGAATTAGAAAAGTTTTTCATAAACTAAAAATAACAAAAGTAAACATTACATAATTTAAAAAGTAATGATTATAAAAACTAAATATACTTTAAATATATTAACAAATATTGTAAAAACTAACATGATAGGACAATTTGAAGATGTTTAATTAAGGTTAAGAACTTTTACTGAAAATATATGTTAGATTTTTGTTACAACTTTGTTATATCTACTTTATAGGTGGGCCGCTAGTCTCATGTGATGATATTAGATATTTCCTAGATTTCTTTTTAGATATAGTTGTCAGTGTTAGCTACTTTCTAGATTTGCCTCTAGTAGAAGATGTGTCTTTAAACTCGAACTCTCTTAGTGCTTTAAATTGTTTTTGTTAGGTATTTGGGCTGAAACTTAATACTTTGAAGTCTAATCAGTTTGAGATCAGGGTTGAGAGAATTCAAGTGGAACTAATGGCTTTTCATATGGGATGCAAACCGACTTCCTTACCCTTATCCTATTTGGGTATTCCGGTAGGGGATAATTTAGCATTGACCAAGGAATGAGATCTGGTTGTAGAAAAGTTTAAAAGAAAGCTTTCAAATTGGAAAGAAAATTTACTTTTAATTAGGGTGAGGTTGACGTTGGTGTCATCGGTACTTGGCTCGGTCACAATTTTTTATATATCATTGTTTCTCATGCCTTTGAAGATTAAAGACCAACTGAACGGTATGTGTTCTAAATTCTTTAAGTGGGAAGGTAATAAAAACATGGTATGGGAGTTTACAAGCTTTAAAGTTGGCTCTCTTACTTAAATGGAGATGAAGAAACTATAATAATCCCAAATCTTTGTAGGTTAAGGTCTTAAATTCAATATATAATCAAAACCATAATCTAGATGTTTAAATTAAAGATAAGGTTGCTAAGAGGAACGGTATATGAAATTGTATTACAAAAAAGTATTTACTTTCTAAATGATAAAGGTCTTATCCCTTTGTCTGCTATTAAGAAAAAATGGGGATAGGGCAATCGACATTTTTTTTGCACCATATGTGGAATGGGGAAGGATCGTTGTCTTCTAGATTTCCAAGATTGTTTAACTTGGATTTCAAGAAAGATTGCGTTATTGTGGATCGGAAAAGAGATAACTATTGGTTTTGGGAATGACGAAGACCATTAAGGGGAGGGGTTGAAGAAAACCAGTTCATATCTCTCCAACATGAATTGACGGATGTCCAATGGTTGGAGGTGAATGAGAAGTGGTGGTGGGATTTTGAGTCTTAAGAAGGTTTTAATGTCAAGGATGTGAGGAAATCGATTGAAAGAAAATGTCTTCCGGATGCGAGTAATCTTACTCGATGGAATAAACGGGTCCCTATGAAGGTGAATATCATGGTTTGGAGGCTTCTTTTTAATAGACTACATACTAGGGAAAATCTTTGTGATAAAGGCGTGGATAATACCTACATCGATTGCAGTTACCGTTTGAAGCTTGGTCACAACTTGGTTGGAAGTCCCGAGGCTTATGGCTGATTTGAAGTCGTCCTCGGTAGGGGATTGGATCGACTCGTTTGGTATGGTTAAGAATAAGAAACAAATAGTTGAGGCACTTATTTTCACTGTATGGTAGGTTATATGGAAATCCAGAACAATACCAAAATTTTCAAGCGAGTGATTTGAAAAAAATATTACTTTTTGATTCGATGGTTTAGTTTTCGTTTCTTTGGATTACTAATAGGAATAGAAAACTAAAAGTGAATTGGGTCGAGTGGTTAAACAAGTTTATATGAGCCGACTCGAGCTCGATTAGTCAAGCTCAGACTCGTTTATTAAACAAGCTTGTTTTTAAGCTCGAGCTCATTTAAGATTGACTCGATTCAAGTTTTTAATAAACCGATTTTGATGAGCTCATAAGTCGGCTTGACTCGTTTACATCCCTAGTCACAACCAAGATGATCACTCACAAGTTAATTTATAAAAACTATGATTTCTATATAAAGTATAAAATCTCTAATCTTCAAAGGTAGTCTTTAACTACAAAATATCTTCACAATGAATATTATTTAATATAATCTTTTAACGTCAACACCCGAACTCAAAGCAAATTTGAAATTACGTCTCCCAACTTTTTTTCAATCATCATATTTTAATTTAACTCAAATATCTTCAAAACGTTATCACAAAAATGATTATTATTATTATTATTATTATATATATCTAAAAAGAAAAAAAAAATAAAGAATCTCAACCTCCATGGGCCCCACCCATAAAAATTTCTTCCATTATAAATCCCACCTATTTGATTTCATTATTTCACACTACAAAAAACAAACCAAATCACAATTTCTTCGACCTTCAAAAATGATAACTGACGTCATCTTCTACATCTGTTTCCTCATCCCCGTTCTTCGAATCAAGTCCGATCTGTTCAACCTCATCAAAGATTCCGTCGCGTATTGGTTTGGATACGGCGGTGTGAACCCTTGCTACCACCAGGAGGATGTATGCCTCGTGGATCTTCCGATTATTCGATTTCAAGATCTGCACAACCACCGCCAACGGTTTGTGGATCGGATGTGCTTCATCTGCTCGGCTGATTATGATAAGGACGATGTGGTTTGCCAGCTCGGACGGTGCGGCCACGTCTTCCATTCCGACTGTGTCGGAAAATTGCTTCACCGGAAACAGACGGCGTGTCCATTCTGCCGGTCTCCGGTCTTCTCCGGCGTTTCTTCTGTGGCGTGTAATTTCTGAAAGGAAACTGTTAGGTTTTATTTTGTTAGGGTTTTTAGTTGTGTAAATATACTAATGTTAATCTAAATTTCACTCTTATATCAGCTGTCATATTAGATTAATTATTTAAAAATATTTATTTCTTATCAAAAGTTATATTTTAAATACATTTAACAAAATTAAATATATATTTTATTAATGATTGCGTGAGAAGGGGCGGCATCTACTCGTTTGAAATTCTGAATGAACACAAATAAACAAACATCCAACAAACGGCTCCAATGCTTACGTTACCGTTTGTTAGTCTTACTAATTTACTATTACAATATTTAAGTATCTATTTACGATGTTAACAATAAAATAGGTTATGATCTGACAATTTAGTTTGCTTAAATTGGTTTGTTGTTTGGGTAAATTGTTTTTTTTTTTCTATGTATTTGTTAAATCGGTTTTAAATCAGCTTGGTTTGGTTTGATTTAATTTTCTGGTCATATTAACACGTCTAACCGTAACCGATCTATTATATTATAGTTGGTTATTAAAAAAATCATACCGAACATATGTTGTTTAATGATTCGGATTGATTTTCGGTTAAATTTGTTATGATTTGAGTATTTGACAATTTAGTTTTTTTACTCACCTATGATATGTACACATACGCGTATACATATGGCGTATACATAATATGAAAATTACATATAACTAACTTTTTTATATATTTATACAATATTTTATCGTTTAAAAGATAACTAGTTGGTTCCCCCGTGCTCTGCGTCGGTTTTCGGGTCGATCGTTAATAAAATTCAAATAAAAAAATAGGCGCAACGATAAAAATAATGTTAATAAAAAAGAAGCATAAAGTTAAATAGTAAGAAAGGGAAGAAACAAAAGTAAAATATTAACGGTTCGGCTCATCAAAAACTATAAAATTAAAGCGAATAGCAAGACCGGTTCCGATAATACAAATACCGGCAATGATGTTGTCCGTTCATAATAAGTTCGGCTCGTCACGATACAATAATGATAACGTTACTCGCTATAGGCTACGAACGACACTCAAAAAGATTTCATTTTGAATAAAACTCCGTTTTCAAACAAGTTTATATCGGATCGTTGACAAAATTTTAAAAACAAACGTACGTGGACTCTTTTTTTTTTTTAATAAACGAAAGTTATTGAATTATAACAAATTTATTAAAAAATAAAATAGAATAAAAATATATATTATATATAGTATAAAAGATAAAAAATCATAACGTGTCACAATTTAAACAGAGGAGCTTTTGTTCTTCTTATCTAAATGTTAGTTACTGTAAAAGTTATTATTCATAAAAGAAAAAGAAAATAAACGAAATCAGTTTACTTTTAAGAGGATGAGGCTTCTAGATGTATTATTTTTGTCGTGAAACCATTGACATGCACAAAAGAGTCGCACTACTTTTAAGAGGATGAGGCTTCTAGACTTTAACTAGTTAAAGTATATTGTATTGTATCTCTAATTGGTCTAGGTGGTACGAAATGAGAGTAATTTTTGTGTCATCCACGTGGTACGTCAGTTTGTTTACTTCTTTGAGTGGTCTCACTTGTCAAGGGTAATATCCAATTGAACATTAAATATAATAATTATTTTAATATTAATTTAAAAAAAATAAAATATAAATTCAAATTTCATTAAAAACATAAATAAAAAATTACATAAACTAAAAAATAAATAAAAGAACTAGTCCTCAAACCCATATTTTGTCTTGATCTCGTTTTGTTATTTTTCAAAGAAGGTTCGTCTGGCCCCGTGGAAGCGATCAAGGTCGAGAATATCCTTCTTCTCTTTTTTCCTTTTTCCAATTATTCCTCTCTTTTTGAGCCAAGTTAAATTTTCGTAGTTCCTCGATCATTTGTTGACCGGTGTCGATGTGTGTCAAAACGGAGCGGGAGCCCGATGCTTGGGCTTTTGCTTTTTTCTTCCCGACCGGTCGTAGTATCGCGTCCTCCTCATCCGTTTCCTATTGGTAGGATTAAGGCTTATGAGGAACGATCAGAATAAAGGATGGGAACGGTAATAAGGGTCAAGTAAACCGTTGTTGGCTACAACCAATGGACACGAGAAGAAAGATGAGACTAGTTGTGAATGTTGTGGACGAGGGTGGTCAGACCGAAGCAGCCTTGGACGTGGTCAAGGTTGAGGATGCAGTAATGGTATAGGTCGAGGACGAAGGTTCAAATCAAACTAAGATTGGAAAAGGTACATCGCTTGCTATAACTATCACAAATATGGTCACTATGTTACCGAATGCCCAAAACTGAATAAAAAGGAGGCAAATTTGGTACAAGAAGATGATGAGCCAAAAATGTTATGATAAAGAATCAAATCCAAACTAGGATGAAGGAGTAATTGTTGAAATTAATCCTAAGTTTGAATTCACATGTGAAAGATTGAAACTTGTAGGTTAAGTTAGATGGGTTGATTTTTGGTTTTACGATTTGAGTTTAATTTAGATTGAAATCAAAGTAAGTTTTCCCATTGTTTCCAACGGTATGAAATCAAAGTAAGTTTTCCTTAATTTAAGTCTATTTAGGATATCTTTCATTCTGAATGAACAAACCAACTGATTCACATAAAGTAAACAGCATAAAACAAAAGGACGCCAAACATTCTTTTATTAATCCCCACGTAGATCGATAATAAAGAAACATATAACGATTGATATACACAAGTAGAATGAAACAAAACCATTTATTGCTTGTTGATCAAATAATGGAAATTTCAATCATCTCCTTTGGAAGTTCAAGGCCTTGATTCCATATACGAATACTCCAAAGAACAAAAGTACCCAACCAACATGAGCTAGAGCAACATATCCTAGGAACTCATGTTCGTATCCAAGGAACTCCTTCAAATAAACCTTAACCTCCATGTCGTCATGCTTAGGCACAAAAACCTTGGTTGACTTGTCACCTAATTGAGACGTTATAAGCCCGTAAATTGTCCACGCCACAGGAGAACCCCAGTAGTACCATCTCCACCAGATCGGAATTTGCTGCATAAGTTGATCAAATGTTTAAAAAACACGTCCATGAAGAATGGCGGTATGTAACCGTCGCTAAAAACTCTGATGACCTCTTGGTCTAGTGGAACCTGGTGTTTATCCTCACAAAAATAATGTAGGTTCAAATCCCACAAATTTATGAGTATATTTTAAAGGGGTGTATGTTTGTCGTTAAAAAAAACCGTCCCTAAAAACCAAATCTCTTGCAAAGCTTTTATGATCATGTAACCGTCACTAAAAGCCAAATCTGTTGCAAAAGACTTAATGACGGTCATCAGAAGTCTTTTTTACAGTTTTAGCTGTGGTATTAAACAGTAACTAAAATAGTTTTTTGTCGCAGAAAAAACTAAGATCCGTAGTTTGAAAAGTGTCGCTAAAACTAAAATCTGTGAAAAACTTTTGGTCTTTAACAATCAAAAAAACCCAAAAAAGTGTTAGAAAATATGTCAAAGATGATGTTTATCCTAGTATTAATATAACTTTCAAGAGGAAAGCATTTTTAGATAACAAAGTGTCACTAAAAGTTAAAAAAAAATCATTTGAATATTTCCTTTTCTAACACAATCTTTTTTTTTAAATTTAAGTAAAAAACCTAATTGATCACCTTTCAATTAAATAACTGTCGCGAAAAATATGATGTAGACTTTTAGTGACGGTTAACAACTGTCGCCAAAAAAGATAACATTATAAATATATATGTTACTGGGTTAGTATTTCATAAAAAGAGAGTATAATAAAAGTTTTTGAGTTATATTTCCTCTGAGTAAGAATATTGTGATGTGTTTTTCATTTGAGTTACATCAATCCAATCCTTGAATCTTTTCTTAAAAAATTAAGTAAAAAACCTAATTCATCTTTCAATTAGATAACCGTCGCCAAAAATATGATTAGACTTTTAGAGACGGCTGACAACCGTCACCAAAGATAATATTATCTACAATTAAACTCACTTACCCCTCTTGGGATGAGGAAACCGGAGAACAAGTTCCAGAAACTGAGAAAAAACGACATGACAATAGCAGCAATCTGGTAACTTGGAGTAAGAGCAACAAGCATCATTCCGTACAACGTGAAGTAAACGAAGCACATGAACACATAATAATAGAACCACATAAACTTCCCCAACTGCCACTCGAATCCAATCATATAATAAAGCAGAAGACTGTAAAGAAACGTTTGAATCCCGACGTATATGGTCTCCACCAACGCTTGAGCAAACGCGTATGGTAATGCTGAGTACATTCCAGCTGCTTTTTCGCGGTAGAAAACTGTTCGTTCGATTGCGACGACTGATTGAACCGCTGATGTGTTTGTTCCTCCAAGGAACAAAACCGCAGCGTACATGGCGCCCATCAGATTTGAGAGATCTTGTTGTTTTGTCCTGTGTAAAAAACAGAGAGCTTTCAGCGACGGACGTATTTGTCAGGAATTCACTTGGTGAAAGTGATAGCCATTGGTAATTTGTTTATTGGAGTCTGTCGGGAAACATGGGGTGGGTAAAAAATTTACTTATGGATCCCTGGAGAATTTTACTGAGAAATCACCGATGGGAGAATTTTTAATTTCTAATGACGATGTTTTTTATTATTCTGTCGTATTTTGTTATGTGATGAACCTTACCCGACCCGAACCATCGAACCGACCTGAATTTTTTTTTGACAGGGCCTATGAAATTGGAGCATGTAAAAATAGTGAACCCCTTTCTGGATCCGCCACCGGATGGATATCACAACCATTATAAAATCACCGACAGGTTAGCGACGAAAATGTTATTTTTTGTATTATTTGTAGATATTGTTTCAAAGTTTGATTCTATGGGTTTTGAAGGTAAAATAAAGTTAAGTCTCACTTCAAAAATAGTGAAACTCTGTCTAGTTTGACTTTCAGAAGTTAACATGCTTATTTTTTAGTACAAATTCTTAAAATAAAGTGTAAATTTCATGAAATTTGCAATCTATGTTGGTAGAATTTGTTTTAAAGTTTAATTTTTTAATAAAAAAAATCAAAATTTTCATTATTTTTTATGGATTTAGAAGTCAAACAAAGTGAGTCTGACTCTGAAATTAATTTGACTTTGAAAAACAGTAAAAGTCAAAGACTTACACTTTGGTTCCTTTGTTCCAGAAGATGATCCCGAAAATAAGACCAATAACCGTGGTCATAAAGAACCGAACAACGTTGTACTGAGGGTTTCGCCAGTACGACTTATGTTGTTTCCAGAAACAAGCTTTGAACTGTTCGAAAGACGGTTGCGAATACTGTGTAGCAAAGTGAAGATCCTGAGAATCTGGTGGGGGTGTGCTTAGTTCTTTGATAAGCTCCACATTCCTCCTGATAACCATCAATGAAAAAAACATAAGTTGCTAAAAACGATTCTAACCAGTGTTTTCAGAACCGGCCAGTTGGACTAGTAAGGAGACTGGTTTGTTGTCCGGTCCGGTTCTGAAAAGTTACATTGATTCTAACAAGATCAAAATATTAAAAGAAGCACAAATCTTGAAAGTTTTTAAGTACCGATAGAGATCAGAATTCGCGTAAATTTCAGCGAAATCAACTCCTAGTTGAGCTTCAACTGCAGTAGAACTGACTTCTAGCATCCATGTTGCTGGATTATGTCCTTTAATCTTGGAAACTCCATCAATGGACTGTAAATAAATAAAAAGGTAAGAACGATAGTTTGATATCGAGCAGGGGTGTAAACAAGTCAAGTCAACTAAGCTCGACAGGGCCGACCCTAAGGATTTAATTGCCTCGGCCGAGCCAGAAAAAAAGGCTCATACGAACAAAATATATAAACTAATTTTTTTTAAACGACGATTAACGTTATACCAATAAATATATTACATATCGTAATAGCTAACCGATGACCTCTTCACAGTTTATGCTCTCTAAAATTTTGTTCTCGATAGCTATCATCGCTAATCCACCAACTGGAGGCAGATCAGCGATATGGGCTGCAACAATTCGTCCTTTTTTTAAAAAAAACATATAGTTTGATATTGGGTTTTAAGTTTAAAAAGGGCCCAACCAATACCATTATAAAGATTTAAAGGGCCCAACCATTATAAAAATGGCCCAATATATTTTTAAGTTTTATAAAAATGACTCAATATATAAAACCAATATTTAAAATTTTATAAAACAACGTATATATATACAAGCCCCGTAAAAATTTTAGGCCCCTGAAAAAAAAGGGCCCTGGCTCGGCCAACCCCAGGGCCCGCCTTGAAGCTCGAGTTCGGCTCATTTTGCATAAGAGAGCTTGCCCTTGACACGTTTAGAGCTTTGTTTCTAAAGCTCGAACTCAGCTTGTGAGTAGCTTTTTAAAGCTACGCTTGAGTTTGGCTCGTTTATCATTTGTTAAAAAAACTATTAAGTTGTTTAATTTATACACATATATATTTATTTTTATAAGAGTAAAATGTCATTATCGTCCTTATGGTTTGGCCATTTTAGCCACTTTCATCCAAAACTTTTTTTTAGTTTCTTTGTCCCTGACTTTTCAAAATCTAGCCATTTTCATCCTCCTAACTAACTCCGTCTACATTTTAACGTTAAATCTTTGGCAATTTGGTTTTTTCAAAAATCATTCTTTAATGCCATAGAGAGTACAAGGCAGTTGAAAAGACCAAATTACCCCATATTTAACGTTAAAAAGTAAACGGAGTTAGTCAAGTGGATGAAAATGACTAGATTTTGAAAAGTCATAGACGAAAAAACTAAAAAAATAAGTTTTTGGATGAAAATGGCTAAAATAGTCAAACCACAGAGATGAAAATGACACTTTCTTCTAATTTTATATATAATAATAATTATTATATAACAAACAAAAGTTATATAAATGAGTAAGATCAGGCTTTTTTAAGCTTAGCTCGATCCAAGTTTTTAACGAATGGATCTCAAGTAGCTCACGAGGACAAAAAGTGCTCGACTCGTTTATAGTTTAAATTATTGAGTTAATGTGGAAATGTTGAAAAAAAGATGGTTCCTGACTTGAAAATATTCAACAAGAAGGTGAGAATATCGTCCAAGAGGTCCAGCATAGATGGCTTGCCCTCCTCTTTTCATCAAAAACAGCTGCAAAAAGACTAAAATTTTCATATTTTTAATCATTAAATTAAAATCACCCAAAAAAAAATAGAACAAATCTTAATTACTTCATCAAAAGCTTCAAATATGTCAATGCTGGGTTGATGAATAGTGCAGACAACGGTTCGACCTGTGTCCACTGTGTTCCTAACGGCTCTCATGACTATAGCCGCAGCTCTAGCGTCTAGACCGGAGGTTGGTTCGTCCATGAATATGATTGATGGGTTAGCCACAAGCTCTACGGCTATGGTCACCCTCTTTCTTTGCTCGGTTGATAAACCGTCAACGCCCGGAAGCCCCACTAGTGAATTTCGTATCGGACCTAACTCCACTAGCTCCATCACTTCCTCCACAAACATCTAAGTCGTTTGCAACCGGAAAACATTAGCAAGTAATCTATACTATATAATAAATAAATAATTATAATAAGTAATGTTTTTTTATTGGTTGCTTTTAAATATGTTTATTTTTTAGTGGGCTAATAATCAAGGTATATTTTACCTTAAAAGTTCCCTTATAATAATGTAACATCTTTGTATATACCTGTCGTGTTGTTTCATCGACATCTGAAGCTAATCGAAGCCACGCTGAATACAAGAGAGATTCGTAGACGGTGACATGAGGAGAATGAATGTCGTTTTGTTCGCAGTAGCCACTAACACGAGCAAAAGTCTCTTGGTTCTTCGGGTAACCGGAGATGCTAATACTTCCTTCAATGTAACCTCCGGTTTTCCTCCCGGCCAACACATCCATCAACGTCGTTTTTCCAGCGCCACTTACCCCGACTAATGCCGTCAGAACCCCGGGCCGGAACGCACCACTCACATCTCGTAAAAGTTGCAGACGGTTCTCCTCCACACCTTGGCTTTTCATTTCCTGAAAAATATTTAAATTTAAACATAAAGTCAATATCAATAGGGCATGTTATAGCTACACTATGTGACGTCATCATTACAAGCTGTAAAGAGTATATAAAAAAGGTAATACGCTCATATTGTATCTGCCAATGATTATGTGTTAGACAGAAAAGCTATACGGCCCGTATGAGAGAAAAATCACAACTCATACGGCACGTATTGCGTTTGGTGTCTGAACAAAATGGGGTTGGTGTCTGTATAGAGCGAATCAATCGAGATAGACTACTTACAGCAGGCATATCGACGTAATAGTTCACATGATCAAACACCAAAGACAACGGCTTAAACGGCAAGACCATGCCCTTTTTGTTTAACCCGTTGGGCTCAGACTCGCTTTCCATTTTCGTTAACTTCTTATTCTTATCATTATCGTCTGCAACGGATTTGGAATCCGCCATGGCTGCATTTCAAGTTTTGAAACAAAGAGTGTCAAATGCATATAGACTCAAGAATGATAAAGATCTTGATTGGTGTTAGAAAACTCGACTCACGGGACAAATATGTAAGTGCTAGCATAAAGCAAAGGTTGAAGACGAGAGAGAATCCGAAAAGTGCAAGAACACAAATCCAGTACCAATGGCCTTCGGTAAACATTCCTCTAGCCTTTAGAAGTTGTTTGCCGACAGTCGATTCTCGATACATTTTGTCAAAACTTGGCTTCAAAACATCATTGAAATAAATACTAATACCAAGCTGATAAAGAGTTAACAGATTCATATTTGAAACGAACATTACTTAGCTATATGGACGGTAAGTTTAAACGGGCAGGATATTGCGTCAAACGACCATAGACAGTTATCATCTAGAGCCCTAATTCTGGCATTCACAGTTTTTACTTAAATTTACCAATATTATCTTTTTCTGTTTCTATTGTAAAAATGTGTGAATCTTTGAATTTATTAGTTCACGCGCTTATTTATATAGTTAATTTTAATCATAGGACGACAATTTTGAATTCCGAAGATTTGACAAAATTGTCAAAATTAGACCATCCAGATAAAAACTAAAAAAAGCATATCGTAATAGTTTAAGCCATTCAGAAACTTATCAAAATTTTCTCTTTATCTTTGTGTTTTCGCTATGCGTCATGAATAAAGTATAAATAATTAACAAATTGCTATAAAAACCTACCGCACTCCATCTTTTATCAAGAAATTCCACTAGCACAATCGCGTTTTGTCCATATGACATAGGAGAAAGGTAATAGGCCCATTTCATCCATGGTTGAAGGTCATCTAACATGAAATTGAAGAGAGTACATAATATAAGTAAAAAAACCAATTATACTACTAGAAAAACCGCAAATACCGAAGGATATACACAAACTACTAACCTTTGGCGATAATGAATCCGCCGAGAACAAAAACCAACAACAATGTGAACGTGCCGAGAGTGTTGGCAACGACTTGTGTTCTTCCTAGTGCCGCGATGAAACGAAATAAACCCAATGCCATTTGATGTATACCCAAGTATGCCAACAATTGCCGGAAGAAACTGAAATATGTGTAATAAGTAATTACATTTAACAAGTGAAATGTGGATTCTTGATGTTGACCGGAAAAGGTCAAAGTAAGAAGAATTGCAGGTTGACTCTAGAGGTCAAAGTCAATAAAACTTAACCTTCAAATTTTATAAAACTCCTAAGCGGCTGATCGTAAAAATTTATACCATTGAAGTAGTTTCTACTAGCATTTCAAGTGAAAAACTTTGGGGTTAATTAAGTATTTATAGGAAGTTTGATTTTGGATTCTTGTACGAATATGATTGACCTAAAAAAGTCAAACCAGAAGGGAAGAAATTGATGCTGGTTGACTCTACAAGTCAAACAGACTAATATCTCAACTTAAAAATTCAGTAAAAATTTTGTAAACCCTTGTCATAATGCTTTAAAAACACCTTAAATTTTAAAATCAAAGTTCAAATTGAACAGATTTGGGATAAAATACTTGTAAAATCATGTGAAATTAGGATTCTTGAAATAACAATATTGACCTTAGAAAAAGTCAAAATAGCATACCAGCTAGCAGAAGGAGCAAACCCAACAGTGTAATAAGTCAGCACAATCCAAATTCCAGATTCCAGAAGTGAAAGTGGTAGTCTCAGAAGCCAAACTGGAAGAGCAAAAGCCCAAGCAGGATAGAACAATGAATCCCTTTGTTTATAGAAAACCGGTAACCGGAAAATAGTCAACGCAAGCTCGGCCATCCCGTTAAACATAACATTGATCAAACTGAAAAACAGCGCGCCATAGTACTTCCCGCCATCGTCTAGATCGCCATACTTCATCGTGGTCCTAAAGAACACGGTGAATGTAAACAAAGCCATGATTGTAATTTGTGTAGTTTTGAAAATGTACACAAATGCATTTCTCTTCATTAGAAGCCATTCTCTAGACAAACATGCCTTGAAGAGTTCTTTGTTAGATATCCCAAACTTATTGGTCACTAAAGCCGCGGGATGGGCTTTAGATTTGTCATAAGGAACGTGTAGAACACCCGCGATCTTTAGCCCGATATGGTAGTTTTGAAAATGATGAACGAAATCGTCTACCGAAACGTATCGGTAAGCTATGCTTTTGTTGAACCAGTATTGTTCTTGATCTTTTCTTGAAGTGACTTCTTGAAGGAAGTCCGCGACCCCTTTTCTTTCTGGGCATTTGAACCCCACGTGTTCAAAGAACTCGAGAACGTTGGTTCTCGGGCCCTGGTAGACCACTTGGCCTTCCGAAAGGAGGATGATGTCATCAAAGAGTTCAAAAGTCTCGGGGGCGGGTTGAAGAAGTGATATTATCATGGTGATGTCCATGATGTGGACCATTTGTCTCATGTATTTGATGATTTGAAATGTTGTTGAACTGTCGAGACCTGTCGAGATCTCGTCCATGAGGAAAACCTTCGCGGGTCCCACGAGCATTTCGCCCGTTGTCACACGTTTTTTCTGACCGCCAGATATGCCCCTTCTCATATCATCTCCAACCATTGTGTCCGAACATATGTCTAGCCCGAGTAGCTATGGTATCATAACACTCGCGGTTAGTAATTAGTATTATTATTTAGTTGAAATAATATAGACATTAAAAGAACAGAAAAACATACCCTGAGAACATACTCAGTGACTAAACTAGACTTTTGTCCTGAAACCGCTATAGCTTTCATGAATGCATCAAGTTCAGGATCCGGCTTGATTCCTTCGGCTTTTTCCCGTCTCGACAATTCCGCCAACATCTCGTATCGTGTTCCAACTCCCGCACAACGTCCCGAGAAATCCAATGTCTCTCTCACGGTCAACTCACCGTGGTGTAGATCGTGTTGGCTAATATAAGCACAAGTTCTTTGAGGGACGAACTCGTTCATTTCATGACCACAATACGTTACCTTACCCGTTACCCTTAGATCTTTTTCGAGCTTTCCCGCTAGCGCTTGCAACAATGTGGTTTTCCCTGAGCCTGGAGGTCCCAGAAGTAGAGTCATTCTACAAGAACATCGAGTTTGTCAATATCTAGAACTCAAATCAATAAAAAATGAAGCTATTATTATGAAAATTTACAAGATTTTCGTACCTAGATGGTGCCACGATCCCGGATACTTGATGAAGGATCTTGACAACACGCTTCTTCGACGGGAAAAGCCTCAAGAAACCAAGAACGTTCTAAAAACACAATAAAATGGTTAGATTTAGAAGTTTTGGTACGTGTCAAAACAGGTTGATCTGACACGTAATACTTTTGAAATTTTCTAACAACCAATATTTTTGTAATAAAACAATTTAAGAGTTGTCAGCGTTAATAACGCGACCTAAGGAAATTTCAACACGTTTGACCTGTTTCATAATACCTCAACAGAATTGATAGTAGAATTGAACAAGGTTGGAAGTGCTCTACTTCCAACAAACGCGTCCCCTTCGATCGACAAATTCTCGTATCTAATTTCAATTCTTGGAACATCGATTCCAACTCGATCAATACGATCTCTAAGCCGTTCAAGAAGTCGTTCGTTGTCATCATCGATCGCTTTTTGCATATTCTTCATCAAATTCTGTCTCTCTTCGGGTCCAAGATTCGCAACATCGATCTCTTCACGAACAATTTTCCCATCATCCAAAATGTTGGTCAAGAATCCCTTTCTTAACCGATCATAAGTCGGGAGTCTTTCAATCGCAGCCCACATGAGTTCATCTTCGTCGTCTTCTCTCCCACTTTTTTGGAAAACATCCGTGCCAGGTGTCGTGAACACTTCCCGGATACTAGACGTGCCCCAACCCCTCATGCTCCCGGAGGCTAGACTGCCCCTACGGCTCAAGTTCCGGCTCGTGTTTTGGCTCATGGTCCGCATCAAGTCATCACCGGTCAATGCTGAAGCCATTATAACCCCAAATGGAATTAAACCAACAAAAATTTATATGAACATGAAGAATCTTGATTGGATTGGTATGAAAATGTTATGCTTTTAGTTTCTATATTTTGGGCTTTTTATAGGGAGTAAATGATGAAATGGATACAAATAAATAAAGATGACAAAAATCAGCATACATGTTACTAGTGTCTGT
Source organism: Smallanthus sonchifolius (assembly GCA_023525975.1). Taxonomy (NCBI): domain Eukaryota; kingdom Viridiplantae; phylum Streptophyta; class Magnoliopsida; order Asterales; family Asteraceae; genus Smallanthus; species Smallanthus sonchifolius. Next base: position 27,113,397 of record CM042034.1, read on the forward strand.
CAAAGGTGGTACATCACACATCAAAATTCCAGCTTTTGTTATGTTTTGAGTTGTCTTTAGGGTGTTTATATTAAAAATAACTTCGCAATTAATTAATTAATTAAATGGGCCATTTTAAACACCCTTAAAATAATTCATTATCATAATTAAAACTCTTAATATAATATCATAATAACAAACTTTTATCCGTATAAAAAGTGGCGGTTTATTCAGTTTTTTGTCGTGACTTTCTCAAACAAGATTCGAGCAAACACGTACAAAAAGTAGTAGTTTATTCAGTTTTTTGTCTAAGCCAAGTCAAACCAAGATTCCTGCGAATGGACGAAGCTAATAGATCTTTTAAGAATAGATCCAAATTGATGAGTCAATTGGTTTAACGGTATGCATAGTCATATTCTTTTAGTTTTCTTTTATTATATAAAAATAATAATGTTTTAGGTTGTTATTCTCAACCCGTTTAGCATTCAGAACATGTTTGAATTGATGTGTTGAACATTTTCAGTTAAACAAGTCATATTCGGGTTGCATTTTAAAATTAAAATAAAATAAACATTTTACAAAGCCAACCCACCAACTTAGACATGCACAAAAAAAAACCGGAACCGCACGAACCGACATGAACCGGATCCGGTTCCTACCCGGCCCAAACTAGAACCGGTTCCTACCCTATTGTACCCGCTGGTTCCTACCCGGTTCCAAGATTTATGACACTCGACCGGCTCCTACCTAGAATCGAACCGGACCGGTTCCTACCCGATTTATGCACCTCTACACCAACTAGTTCATAACCTGATTACAACTTATTTACAACCTTCAACCATCAACCCTTGTGACATTAGTGTCATATTAAGTATGTTAAAGTTAGAGTTGTATTTAACACAAATAAATATACTATGGTACAACTTAGTGTCCAATTTGACACACCGACCCAAAACGGTCGACACCTCTAGTCTCAAACAACTACATGAACACTGTATTTACACCACAATTAACTGGAAATTTAGGACTCTTTACACCCTCGATGTATCATGGTCGTATAATGCTAGCTATATGTCATAGAACAGAGAATAAAAACAAATTCAACTAGTGCCTAAAGGCCACAAAAGAAGAACAAGCATAGTTTTTCAAGTCTCAATATTGTTTTTCCTTGATTTTTTAAAAGAAACTAAACCAAATCTCTACTTTTACAACATTTGGTTTATGTAAGGTACTGCTAATGATGCAGAATGTACATGCAATCACGTTCTGTACAACAATTACACTACTACAAGCTTTCATGCCCAGCATGCAAAAGCTTCCAAAAACTAACAAAAAAATGATATCGTCGATCTCATATAAAACGACCACCTTTTTAATCGGCAAAACGAAAACATCAAGTAAAACCCGAGCTATTCACGGGTAAAAAAAAAGTTCATCAACAGTATAATCCTCTGCTGATCCAGTTGTTGCTCGGGCTTCTGCAATTTTAACTGCAATAGAGGCCTTGTAAGTTAGTGAGTCCGCAACCTCCATTAACAGCTGAGCTCGTTGCCGCTTCATAATTGCATCTTGTTCTGCCCTACTTGCAGCCTGTTCTGTTTCTTGAACTTTGATGGTGATATTATCTGCTTCTGCTCCAGTGGGTTTTGTTTTTTCATATAAGGCGGCTGTAAAGATGATTTAAAACCAATGTCCAATTCAGTAATTTCACACATAACATACATATTTGATCATTTCTGAGAAATCTAAAATGTCAATCCTCTCGAAAACCATGAGGGCAAATATGAAATTTATATTAAAGAAGTCGTTTGTGGTAGCTAACGAGTGAAGAAGAGGAAAACATATGTATTTCAAATATACTGACAGGTCGCGTGTGGTAGCTAACGGGTCGAGTTGAGTTGACCCACAAACACTTTCTTGTCCAATCTTTTAAATTTTCTATGAATGAAAAAAACACTATGACTAAAAATAAATTACTAAAAAAATAAAACTTCAAATACATTGATTCAGTAGGACGTATCATTTATGCATTAAAAGAACCCCTTTATGGGACTTTCGACCCGTTCTGATGCAGTTTCGGAAGCCAACAAATGGCCAGAAATACTCGAAGGATTCAAAAGCTTAAAAAACCTCAAAGGTTTATTGAAAAACAATATTCATAAACAATCGACTCACTAAAACAATAACTCTCTATGTATTTAAAGTCCCACCTTAGAGATAATTAAGAAAACAGATAAAGATAAAAAGGAAACAAAATAAAGATAATCCAGTAAGTTAAATACGAAATTCAAATAACAAAAACAATCTTCAAATTCCAACTAGCAGATAAACGCTGCATCACGTTCAACCCATTTCCCTTTTGTCTATTTTTTTTATTTAACCCCTTTTACTTGTTTCAGATATAACATATCCCAAATCAGCCTATTCTAGTATTCTACTTACAATTACTAATTATGTTATACATGGATTTCCATATGTAAATTTTCATTAGAATTTAAAATTTAATCAACCCAAAAGAACAATTGTAAAACAGAGCAAAAAATACACACCTTTCAAGAAGGTTAGTTGCTTTCCTCTTCCAGCTTGGGTCCCACGTTGTCGAAATGATCTCTTCTTGCGCAAAACAGCTTTTAAATTTAGTTGCTCATTGTTTTTAGGTTTGTAGAACTGCCAACAAAGATTGATCATCAATATTTGTCTGAAATTACACTTCCACCATAAAAAAATTACATAAACTTTCTGACCGTATGCACACATGTTACATGTTTCTCCCTGTTGGCATGGCACCAAGTATACAAAACCCCCCCATTACATTGCCACGATAGTCATCATGCATCTAAAAACCTATAAGTTCTGATTAGATTCACCCATGCAATTACACATTTATCCCCATGCTGACATGGCATCAACAATCAAAACCATCATTCTTTGCCATGTCAGGAAAAGGATAAGTGTCTAAAATACTATGAACGTCTAGTCAGCTACCTCTGTAAAGTTTCGTGCTAACAGCAGAAACAGCAACATTGCAAAAAAAAAGTCAAAAGTATAAATTGATTGCACCTATCATTATTTTGTTTAACTAGTTATTCTTTTATGCTACATCATCAGGTCCGGTCATCAAATAGTAAGTTCGATGGCATATTTCATGGACTTCACATAGTTAATCTTACTTGTAAAGGTGTCAATTTCAACCCATTTTCTTATATTGGGTCGACTTGGGTTATGCTCCATTATAAAAGGGTCAAACAGGTAAAGATAAGGTAGCTTAAAAGGGAAAGTGTAAAATATGTCAAATAATTCGGAAGTCACCCAAAGTGTAAAGTTATCACGTATAACCCTCCTAAAATGTTTTTATTAAAAAAAAGTTGGATTATTATTGAAATAATATAAGTCATGTTGTCATATTGACCCTAATTACTTACATAAATAAAAATAAAAAAGTGTAATACATCAACCCAACCCGTTCCAAACAGTCCAAAGAATTGCCATTTTTTACCCAAACCCACCTTAACCCTTTTCCAAACCCGCAAGACAAGAATAATAATATTCGTAATTTTCTTTTACCTCAAAAAACTGAACAAGAGCAGAATGCTTCTTCTTCCTTTTAGCCATCCAATAACCATAAACAGCTTCTAAAATATCCTTTGATGCCAGCATTAAACACCGATCAACAGCCTTAGTTACATCAGAATAATCTTCTGGACTACAATATATCCCTCTTTCAAAAGCATCAATTATTTTCTCAAAAGTATCTTCATCGACCCGTGAATGATGTCCATCATTATACTTATTTAACCATTCATCATCATCCGAGTCCATGTCATAAACCGGATCACTCTTTTCCAATATTCTAGAAACTTCATCACCTCTTGACCTGATATACAAATCAGGAATCTTAAATGGTACGTACTCTTCATCTGCATAACTCGATACTTCGTTCACTTGAGGCACCGGTATTATACTTGCTAAAGAACTCTGCACCTGTACAGTTCTTTGAGAACATTCTCTGTATAATTCCTTGAAAACAAACCAATCTTGCCTATTGGGAAACTCAAGTTTCCAACTTTCATTCCCATCAGCCCAAATTAAGGCATGAGTGACCCGATTGCAAAAACACGGTCTCATTACGTTCCGAGCTTCAACCTGAAATCTTTCAACCCCGTCTCTTTTAACTACAAGAAACCAATTGTTAGGGCCTGACATTTCCATGGTGATAACCGCTCCTTTCTCTCTGCGACACCTGTCTGACTCTATTACTAATATACTTGCATTGCAACTTGCTGAATCTATGTCTTGTATTAATTCTTTGAGTTCTTTAAAACTAGCTCTTCGAATTGTCTTAGAATTCTCAGGGTTTGACTTTATTGGAAAGAACGGGACACCGTCCTGCACAAGACCCCTACCGGTGTATAAATTTCCAGAACTTGAAGGGCTACTTTGTTTTCTTAACCTTAATGAACATCGCCTTTTTTGGAAGCCACGGTGGATGGTGGCACCGTTTCTTGGTGGTAAACTTAACCGGGTTGGCTTAGAACCTGAGACCCTCGTCGCCTTCTTTTTTCTAGATTTAGATTTCACAGAAAAACGTGGCTCGGCGGGGGTAATGATTGGTGGTAAAACAGATGGCTGCAAGTCTTCAGTGACAATCTTCTTTCTAGATTGATTCCTGAAAAACTTTTTCCCAAATTTTTTATCTAAATTACTGCAATCAGTTGATTCGATCCTCTTTCGTTTCCTCAAATAAACCAATCCCCACCGCCTATTTTCGGTCACCAAATCACCATCCGATTCAAGAAGCTTAATTGAATTAATCTCCTTTGATTTCCCTAATTTAAGCTCCTTATGTGGATCTCCATCATCAATAATCATATCATCATCAATTCCTTTGTTTTCCTCATTAGAATTACGCCATCCATGTTCCTTAAAATCATCACCACCACCACCACCTTGATCAAGCAACTCAATCCAATCTTCTTCGGCATCCGCAGCAGCTAAAGGCGCTCTTCTCATATGTTTAATAACCTCTTGAGTAGTAAACAATCGCCTTCCTGACCTCAAAACCCTAGCCCCGAAAACCCTAGTAGTCCTCCTCATCTCCACCGACGGCATCGACACCGGCACCGTCCTCAACCCCTCCGACGATCGTTCTCCCCTGATTCGCTTCACTATCTCAAAATTTTAGCACCGATGAGGTCAATTTCATAACCTAACCCTAATTCTCCCAAAATAAACTAAAAATTATATACGTACATATACTTCTAAGCGGATAAATCGAAAATCAACGCATGAAAACGAGATCATACAGTCATATTAGATCCGGATTTGTTGATAAACGAACTAATCGATTATAAAAAGCTAAAAGTCTTCGATACGTTCTATATACATGTGTGTGATACGCACGTACCTGTTGACGACGGATGGAGGTTGTTGTTGTGGTGGCGGTGAAGGATCGGAAGGTGAGGCGGCGGCGGAGGACGGAGGGCGGGAGGAAGAAAGTAATGTGTGTGGCGGCCGTTATGGCAGAGGGGGGTAAGTGAAGAGACTGAAGCGGTGCTGGCCGTTGGATCTGGAACCCTAGGGTAACTGTTCTGCTCAGATTATTATTACAAATTAAAATAAATAAAAATAAATATATATGAGTGAGAGAGTAAAAGGGGGGAAATTAAATTGAATCTTCTCCTTACGTCCATATAATACCCTCTACTTTTCAATTTTGACACCAAACTTTTGATGTGCTTCGGTTATAGTCCCTTGTAAACATTATTAGATAATTTTTAGTTTTTTACTCGCACGTTGTTAGGTTTGTTCTTACAACTTCACATCGTGTCACGTTAGTATTTGAATGACCTTCATTTCTAAGAACAATCTCAACGATACATTTATCTTTGAAGTAAAAAGATATTTCAATCGAAAGTTAGTGTAGAGATAAATGACGAAAATATCTAGCATAAAGTGTTAAAGATTGAATTTATAAGTAATTATAGTTTTTATATAACAATGGCGAAAGTTATTTAAACTATGATGTCATATAATTACGTTTAACATCAGTATTTATCACCTTGATTTTTTAGATGTGCATCAATAATAGATCTAAGAATTTTCCTCAACTGGTTTGGGGCATGGGGCACAAAAATACCCACAATAATATAAACGGGTTGGCCATGTGTCTACACAATTTTGATTAAAACTAATGAAGGGTAAAGGGGGGAATAAACATAACCTTAAGGGGAATGCCTATCAAAAAAACAAATAACCTTATGGGGAATAAACATAACCTTGAGGGGCTTAAATGCAAGTGTTTCTGCCAGTCCATGAGTCGGTTCCTTCAAAGCGTACATGCCATGTCATAAACAGGGTCATAAAAGATATTTCACTCATTAAAGCAATCACAAGTTTCTTTACCTTGGTACCCGAAAATGCCACCAAACCCGATTTTTTGTTTCCATTTTAATTCCACACATTTATTATATTTTTATAAACTCATGTGATAAAAAGATTAAATAAATTCAATTTATTATAAACCAGTTGTTTCTATTAACATACAAATATTCGATGTCTTAATAATAAAAATATGGAAAACAAAAATTTAGAATTTATTAGAAGTCGACATGTGACAGATAAATTTATTCATTTATTATAATAAATAATATAACTTGACTACTAAATATCCATGATTCATTTTGGGTGATTCTAACCACACACGGAATATTGCTAATTGGACCCGTCGCCACACTATACGCCCTCGTATAGGGCAATACGAGGGCGTATAGAGTTCAGTCACTGACAACAGAATGGCACGTGTCATTCTCTGTCTGGCGGCTGGTCCAATACGTGGCGTATTGATCTATACGCAGCGTATGAGACACGGGTTATATTTTTGCTTCAAAAGCTGGAAGATTTGGAAGTTTATGAATCCTATACGTGGCGTGTTGACCTATACGCCACGTATAGGTATTTTTTATTTAATTATATTTTTTTTATTTTTTTTTTATTTTGTTTATTTTTATTTTAATTTATATAATTTTGTTAATATAAGTTTGTTATCTATTTATAAATTTTATATATTTTATATTTTTTTTAAATATTTATTATATTTTTACAGTATAACCAAACAAAATATTAAACATTACAAACCAAACAAAATATTAAGCATTACAATCAAACAAAATATTAAACATTACAAACAAAACAAAATATTAAACATTACAATCAAACAAAATATTAAACATTACAAACCAAACAAAATATTAAGTATTACAATCAAACAAAATATTAAACATTACAAACCAAACAAAATATTAAACATTACAATCAAACAAAATATTAAACATTACAAACCAAACAAAAAATTAAATATATACATCAAAATGTTTTACATACATAACAACGAAAGAAACAAAGTACAAATAAAAGAACTAAACCTAACCGGCTCCGCCGTCACCCTGACCCGCCCCACCCTCATCCTGAACGGGTCCGTCCATATAATGACGTGGCGGTGGTAGTGGGCGTGGCTCGATGCCGGCGGCTCGTGACAGATCCACGAGCTGTCCAACCGCCCACATCATCAGGTCCTCCATGCAATCGAGTTGACGACCCTGTCGCTGTGAGTCGGCAACAAGGCCATCAAGCAATGATTGGGTAGCCCTCTCCAGCCTAACAGACTGACGTGCGTGTCGGGGATGCTGTGGCGTATGGTCGTGGATGGGCTCGACGTGCGGCGGCCTGTCCTCCATCGCCACACCCTGTAGCGGATGAGGCATAGCCGGGTCCCCGTGTCCAGGCATCTGCGGCAACGGCATCGGGACCCAAACCTGGTCCTGGACGGCCCCTACGAACCGAAGGCCCTGCGGGAATCGGTGCGTGATGCGCATGTAGCTCGCCGTGCGACGGTCTAATCGGACAGGGAGAATGGACGATAACATCGCAGGCTCATGAACGTCAAATGGTGTAACCGACCGCATGATCTGCGTGATGAAATCACCGTCATACAAAAGCCCGCGCTTCTGTCGCATATAGGCAGATGCAAAATAAAGTGCCATGCACGTGGATAGGTCGCAACGCCTCCCAGTAAGCAGGCAATAAAGAAAGAAAAGGTCTCTATCAGTGCACCACTCACGGCTTTTCATACGCGGTGCGATAGACGTGGAAATAAGCCGGTGCAGATATCTATACAAAGGGTGTAATATCCGAGATATTCCGACCTATCCTTTGCACGTATTACTAAATTAAAACTCGATTTCGTGTTAAAACTATTACCTTAAAAAGACAAATATTAAATTAATATATATATATATACATGTGATAAATATATAAGTATATATATATAGATAGAATCTTAAAACTTTGTAAAATGATAAATAATATAAATTTATAAAAATAAATATAAACATATGAGAATTATTAGATTTTATAAAATAAATCTATTTTAATTATTTTATGAAAGTTCGGGGAATAAACTGTCATTTTTGAAACTTAGTTTAAAACAAAAATCGTATTTTGTACATGAAATGATAAAAGCCTGAAACCTCAGGGACCATTTGCGCAATTACCCCAAACCCCCGAGACTGAAACCAGTCTCAGGTTCGAGTCCCACAGAAACCGATTTTCTCATCCTTTCAGTCGAAATCACATTTCCGGCTAGATTCAACGAACCTCGAACATCGGCTCGTGCATGCGACCACCACCCAACGCTCATCAATGCGCGGCTCCAACGGTAACCCGCGTAATGACGAGATTTAACTCGTTTAAACCCATCTGTAAACTCCCCACCTAATCTAACCTTTAATGACGAAATTGGCTATAAATATCGGTTTAGAAACCTCAGCAACATCACTCCACAACTCCTCGAACTCTCAATTCGCTCATATCGAACCTGCATTGCCGTTTGAAGCTCGCGACAGCCGACTCTCAACCCAGACCCGTTCTCACTCGAATCAACCCCGATTCAGGTAATTTTTGTGCTCATTTCGATCGTTACAACCCATAGATCGAAAGCCCTCTGTTTATTTCCAATAACAGAGGACAAATCGATACGATTTTGGCGAGATCGATTCTAGGGTTCATAAGGATTTGAGGTTAGTTTGGGATTCTGTTTAAGTAAATCTTGTTCGGATATTTTGTCACCGAGACCCGTAGGCGGGATGTTTAAGTGTTGTGTGTGATGTTGACCCGGGGCAGACCCGAGTTCGATTCGGTCTGGCCCCAGGTTTTTGTTTTTATTTTTTTATTATCATTTTAAATAGTTTAAAACTTTTAATAATTTTTATAAATTCTGTGATACTTTTATAAACGTGAATATGAATTTTATTTACACTTTTATTTTCTGAAAACATTTTATTTAGTTAATCTTAATTAAAACTTACAATAAATTTATTAAAATAGTTTTAAACATTTAAAAGAATACTTCCGAAATTTATGAAACTTTGACATTCAATAGAAATCGTTTTATAAAATTTGAAATTTAATTCCTTATTCCTTTTTTTATATACAATAAACTTACTTTTGTTTAAAACTTTAGTTTAATAAATTTTAAGCTTATACATTTTATATGAACAAGAAATCCACTTGTTTATATAAATTTAAATCATAAGAAAATAAATATACTTTATTCATTTTCTTTATGAACTTATAAACTTTATAAAATAAAGGAGAAACTTTAAACGTATAATTTAAACTTTATAAGAAGTTCTATTTAACATTCTGTAAACTTATAAACGCTCATTATTATTTAAACTTATAACCACATCCTAAACATTATTAAATTATAAATTGTTTTGTAAGATAAATACTCAATTCTTAAATACTTTAAATCTTGAATGATTTATAAATTATTCTTTTGGATAATTATTTGTCCGTAGTAATTATTTATTTATAAATAATTATTTATCCCTAGAAATCATTTATTCTTAAATAATTATTATTTATTCTTAATAATTATTTATTTTGAATAATTGTTATTGATCCTTAAGCATTATTCCTCTTTATATATCCTTCCAACTATATTATTAAGTTACTTAGAAAATTTCTTTGAATTATTATTACCTATTTTGAGTAATTAATAATGATAAAACATTTAAATTCTAATCTATAAATCTATTAAACTTTGACACACAAGTCTTGTATCATTCATTCAAAACCTTTATCTTAAACTTAATTTAAACTTCACAAACACGACCATTCCCATCTCCCATTGAAACCCTATTCGAATCTTGAAATCCCAAATCATTGTCGTAGACTTATAGAAATAAACTTGAAACTTTAGACTTATATTCTTAGGCTTATCGTGAGGATATTCTCCCTTCAAGTCTTGCAAATACTTATCCGTGTCGGATACTCTTCATCATCCAAGTGAGTATACTTAGCCCCTTTTTCCTTTCTATGCTTTTGGGGTGAAACATGTTCAAAATTCTTAAACTTATACAATTCTTGTACAACTATGACTACGTGTTTATTCTTATGTTAAACTTGAGACTTGTATGCTTAGATTAAACTTAAAGCCAGCATATTCATTAACTTTGATCAAGCCTATGGTAACAATAATAGATCTATTGCATTTGACCAATCCACCTTGATTGATTGACCCTTCGGGGGGAGCCCTTGGTGATTGTTACTAAACCAAACTTTTAAACCTACGGGTTATGCATAAACATGGTTGGAGGATTGAATGTGCACAATGTCTAACATGCTTGTTTTCTCATACTTACATTATAAAATGCATGAATCATAGTGAATTGTAATTCTTTTCAAATCCTTGTTAAACTGTGTCAAAACCTTTGTATCTCACCAACTATTTTGTAGTTGACAGATTCTTTCACATGTTTCAGGTTCTACATCACGAGGCTTATTTGTGATCACATAGGATGCTTGGGACCTAGTCTACTTATAAATTAAACGTTGTATTTCTTGTTATGTTCCTTGTATTGAACCTTAAATTATTATTTAATTAAATATCAAAACTTTAATAGTCAACCTTGTGCTATTGAACAACCGCGTCCGCCCCGACGTATAATCCGCCGTCGGTTGGGGTGTGACAGATTGGTATCAGAGCCTTGGTTATAGGGAATTAGGTTATTAGACACATGACCTAGACTATAACTTAGGAGACCCAAACATGAGTTATCTCTTGTCCTTTGCTAGGAATTCTCTCCTCATTCTATTCTTAATCCTTATACGTGAACGCTTGGAAATTCTACGTTTCTACGTGCTACAAGAGGCTACTACATCGAGGACACGTTCTTAGGCTTCAAGCCTAATCCACCACTAAACTCTCGTCAAGAATATTTAAACTCTAGATAATGTGTGAGAACTTGTGCGGACCGGAAGGGTGGATACCTGTATTCTGGGAAATTCTGTCAAGGAAAGCATTTCGTATAAATCCAAATCAACCGTTGGACCCGTATGCTTTCCTGGGAATTCTTGGGATGAGTATCCACTTATAGGAATGCACGACTTCTCTAAACATTAGTGAGCTCAAATTTCTCTTGATATGTCAAAATACTCACTTAGTAATATGCACTAAATGAGTGCCATCTCAAATACTTTACGCTTCATAAATTCATGATTCAAAAACTTTCCTCTGTAACCTTTATTCTATGATTCTTAAGTCCCGTCTTGTCACATGACAGCATGCTTACTCGTCATGACCTGTAGGAGTTACCTTCAAGGAGAAATTCTTACGAGATTATACTACATACATAAACTTATATCTATAGATACTACCCCATAAACTTCGTGATCGTTGTAATACAACCCTTAAAACTATGTATTACCTTACAAATTCTCCTATAAACTTCATTATTCTATAAATTTGGCACATAAGGGGAAACTCTTGTGTCTCATTTCATTTTTCGTCACTCAAGCAAACTTCATTTTATGGCTAACTCAAAAACTTTGTTACACTTTTAATCTCAAAACCTTCATACGTCCTTAAAACTTACGCATCACCGTTCCTTTAAACAAAACTTAACGTCTTTTAAAATCTAAAGTACATTAACAAAGAAATTTGTAACCTAAGTAATTTTCTTATAGAGGAAGAAGCCTACTATAGAACAAACAAGCTCCACGCCCACAATGAACCTTGACATAACACCATAAACCCAAACTTCGGTGACAACAACTGAGAGAAGTTGTAGGCCCATGAGGAAGTTCTGGCTAGGGAAATAGGGTACTTAAGTGAGTCATTGTGACCACCCATTTTCTTCCGGGAATCACCCTCGTTAGCCCATCAACTTCCAATTAAAACTATTTTTGAAAATATTACTGTGATGACTCAGTATTATGTATAAAAAAAAACTTTTGAATATATATTTGATCAACTTACTTACAACCTTTCTTTCTACTCTCCCTCTTGCTAGGTAATGGACTCCCACTCACACTCTTCACCAGTGTATCGTCCAGGAGGAGAGTCCGACCGCGAAGAGAGTAGCGAGTCACCAGTGTATCAACCAAGTCCTTACCCTAATGCTAGGGCAAGAGCTGAGCTCAACACCAATTGGATCAGAAACCCTAGGACATCACCACCGAGAAATCCTTATCAACCACCTCATCTTCACCACCGGTTCTCATCGCCACCAAGGGACCCGTACCTAACACCTACCCCTGCCCTAAGGGCTAGGCATACTGGAGTACCTGACGTGGCAATGGGGATCCCGGTGTCTAACATTCCTACGTTTCTGGAAACCGAAGAATTTATGAGGAGGGAGATAGAGCATAGGGCACGACACGACCTGTTAAACCAAAGGATCAACGACCTGGCCAATCAAATCTGGATCCAGAAAGAAAAGATCGTAACTTTGGAAGAAGACAGAGAAATCCTCGAGCACCGCACCGAGACCACTAGGACAGAAGCTAGGTTTGCCATCCGAGTAACCCTAGCAGTACTTGTGGTAGTACTAATCTGTTTCTTAGCGGAGAACTACCTAAGGCGTGCATGAAGCCTCCATTTCTATTAAATCTTAAATTTTGTTTTATGTAAGGGCTAGAAGTCCCAATTTTGAAACGTTTAATGAAAGTTATTTTGAAATTTCATCTTGTTATCACCTACTAGTTTGACTTTCCTTCTAGCACTACAAACTTAACACTTCCCAAACACTTCCGTCAAGAGTAGCTCGCGTTAGTACTAGAGATAATTAACAACATGGCATTAAACTATAAAAACCCTAAGTGACACGTATACTTGAAGAATAAACCTTGAATAGACCTTCTGATTCGTAAGCACTCTTTTAAAACAACTCACCGTCGTAAGCAACTATGATCCTTACTCTTATATAGACTTCACACTTCTAAACTTGACCAACTTTTCGTTTGAAAATCATACAAACCTTTTCATAAGTCTTACTTATACTATTTATCAATGTCTAACTCGTCGTTTTTGAACATCATAATAAAGGAAAACTATACTTTCTGTTATGAATCAAGATAAAATCATTTGTAAACACACTATCATAAACCTTATTGAAACTTTTCCCGTTACCCTATGCTTGGAGACTTTCCTTATTCAACTCTTGTCACGTAAAAGACTTACTATAAATCACAACGGGGACTAAAAGCTTAAATACACGTTGCTAAAACATTAAACTTCGTATATACCACTATAAGGTCAGAGACTTTTGAGTCATGTAAAACTTGTACAAAATCCCGTATTCTTGAAACTAAACATGATCAATAAAGGATCATGTAAAGCTTAATACTGAAACTTAAAACTCAACTAACTTATCCCATTTTCAAACTTATACTTGGATTCTTAGTCTTGAAAACTTTGTGTGTCCATTTTAACCAAACCCTATAAGACTTGATAAAACGTACATTCCATATATACGAGAAAAACCTCACTCTTGATACTAGACACTAGCAGGAAGGAGGACGTTACTCCCTTTAGCAAAGTACATCCCCTAACTCCTTACAAAACCAAACATCGGAAATTCACCTACCCTTCTGAACGACTCAAAACTTTTGTGAGAGAGCGTATAACGGTTAATCCTGTTTCAAACGTCGTCCCACGCCACTCTTAAACACTAAAGTATTTAGATAACCACTTTATACTCAAAACGTAATCACATACTTCTATACACTGAAGCTAAACTAAGAGACTTTAAGTCATTCTATGTTTGACGTATCCTTGTTCAAACACAATTTAAACTTATCTATGTTTGACATATTCTTGATCAAACACAATTTAAACTATTCCATGTTTGACGTATTCTTGTTCAAACATGATGAACGTATGAGACTTTAAACTACTCACTGATTGAAGTATTCTTATTCAATCACGAGGAAACTTTGAAACTCTAAATCTTGTCACATTCTTTTCTCTTTAATCATTGAATGACGTTTCTCTCTAAGGGACTCGTTAATCAACGATCATTCTTATGTGGAAACTAGTTGTGTGTTAAACAAATTCTTATACTTTTCTTGATCCACACACAAATAGAAGGACCTATGCGGACTATGCGACGATTTAAATGCTTGCGGGTGCACACGTAAGTATGAAAGTCAACGTATGGGAAGGCATAGTAAACTCTGTCGTGTGCTACGATCTAAGACTTATCGTAAAAGGGTGCCACGGAACTTAGGTACCGTAGCAATCCTTAGACGTATTTGACTACAAACTCAAATCGTTAAACTATCATCGAATCCATCCTAAGTGATGCATCTCACTTGAGATCCTGAATGGAAATTCAGCAGATATTCTCTCGAATGCATTCCTGAAAACGAATCTTCCTATATTTCAATGAAACTTGAGTGTAATCTTATTCCTGTCATTCTAGTTAGGATTCTAAACGTAACCCGTAGTTTACTAAGGGACGTAAAGTATCTTTCTCGTTATCCCGGTGCATGTCATGAACTTAAATCTTGGAAAAACAGTAAATTTTCTACCTTAATTTCGAGACGAAATTTCCTAAAGTAGGGGAGACTGTAATATCCGAGATATTCCGACCTATCCTTTGCACGTATTACTAAATTAAAACTCGATTTCGTGTTAAAACTATTACCTTAAAAAGACAAATATTAAATTAATATATATATATACATGTGATAAATATATAAGTATATATATATAGATAGAATCTTAAAACTTTGTAAAATGATAAATAATATAAATTTATAAAAATAAATATAAACATATGAGAATTATTAGATTTTATAAAATAAATCTATTTTAATTATTTTATGAAAGTTCGGGGAATAAACTGTCATTTTTGAAACTTAGTTTAAAACAAAAATCGTATTTTGTACATGAAATGATAAAAGCCTGAAACCTCAGGGACCATTTGCGCAATTACCCCAAACCCCCGAGACTGAAACCAGTCTCAGGTTCGAGTCCCACAGAAACCGATTTTCTCATCCTTTCAGTCGAAATCACATTTCCGGCTAGATTCAACGAACCTCGAACATCGGCTCGTGCATGCGACCACCACCCAACGCTCATCAATGCGCGGCTCCAACGGTAACCCGCGTAATGACGAGATTTAACTCGTTTAAACCCATCTGTAAACTCCCCACCTAATCTAACCTTTAATGACGAAATTGGCTATAAATATCGGTTTAGAAACCTCAGCAACATCACTCCACAACTCCTCGAACTCTCAATTCGCTCATATCGAACCTGCATTGCCGTTTGAAGCTCGCGGCAGCCGACTCTCAACCCAGACCCGTTCTCACTCGAATCAACCCCGATTCAGGTAATTTTTGTGCTCATTTCGATCGTTACAACCCATAGATCGAAAGCCCTCTGTTTATTTCCAATAACAAAGGACAAATCGATACGATTTTGGCGAGATCGATTCTAGGGTTCATAAGGATTTGGGGTTAGTTTGGGATTCTGTTTAAGTAAATCTTGTTCGGATATTTTGTCACCGAGACCCGTAGGCGGGATGTTTAAGTGTTGTGTGTGATGTTGACCCGGGGCAGACCCGAGTTCGATTCGGTCTGGCCCCAGGTTTTTGTTTTTATTTTTTTATTATCATTTTAAATAGTTTAAAACTTTTAATACTTTTTATAAATTCTGTGATACTTTTATAAACGTGAATATGAATTTTATTTACACTTTTATTTTCTGAAAACATTTTATTTAGTTAATCTTAATTAAAACTTACAATAAATTTATTAAAATAGTTTTAAACATTTAAAAGAATACTTCCGAAATTTATGAAACTTTGACATTCAATAGAAATCGTTTTATAAAATTTGAAACTTAATTCCTTATTCCTTTTTTTATATACAATAAACTTACTTTTGTTTAAAACTTTAGTTTAATAAATTTTAAGCTTATACATTTTATATGAACAAGAAATCCACTTGTTTATATAAATTTAAATCATAAGAAAATAAATATACTTTATTCATTTTCTTTATGAACTTATAAACTTTACAAAATAAAGGAGAAACTTTAAACGTATAATTTAAACTTTATAAGAAGTTCTATTTAACATTCTGTAAACTTATAAACGCTCATTATTATTTAAACTTATAACCACATCCTAAACATTATTAAATTATAAATTGTTTTGTAAGATAAATACTCAATTCTTAAATACTTTAAATCTTGAATGATTTATAAATTATTCTTTTGGATAATTATTTGTCCGTAGTAATTATTTATTTATAAATAATTATTTATCCCTAGAAATCATTTATTCTTAAATAATTATTATTTATTCTTAATAATTATTTATTTTGAATAATTGTTATTGATCCTTAAGCATTATTCCTCTTTATATATCCTTCCAACTATATTATTAAGTTACTTAGAAAATTTCTTTGAATTATTATTACCTATTTTGAGTAATTAATAATGATAAAACATTTAAATTCTAATCTATAAATCTATTAAACTTTGACACACAAGTCTTGTATCATTCATTCAAAACCTTTATCTTAAACTTAATTTAAACTTCACAAACACGACCATTCCCATCTCCCATTGAAACCCTATTCGAATCTTGAAATCCCAAATCATTGTCGTAGACTTATAGAAATAAACTTGAAACTTTAGACTTATATTCTTAGGCTTATCGTGAGGATATTCTCCCTCCAAGTCTTGCAAATACTTATCCGTGTCGGATACTCTTCATCATCCAAGTGAGTATACTTAGCCCCTTTTTCCTTTCTATGCTTTTGGGGTGAAACATGTTCAAAATTCTTAAACTTATACAATTCTTGTACAACTATGACTACGTGTTTATTCTTATGTTAAACTTGAGACTTGTATGCTTAGATTAAACTTAAAGCCAGCATATTCATTAACTTTGATCAAGCCTATGGTAACAATAATAGATCTATTGCATTTGACCAATCCACCTTGATTGATTGACCCTTCGGGGGGAGCCCTTGGTGATTGTTACTAAACCAAACTTTTAAACCTACGGGTTATGCATAAACATGGTTGGAGGATTGAATGTGCACAATGTCTAACATGCTTGTTTTCTCATACTTACATTATAGAATGCATGAATCATAGTGAATTGTAATTCTTTTCAAATCCTTGTTAAACTGTGTCAAAACCTTTGTATCTCACCAACTATTTTGTAGTTGACAGATTCTTTCACATGTTTCGGGTTCTACATCACGAGGCTTCTTTGTGATCACATAGGATGCTTGGGACCTAGTCTACTTATAAATTAAACGTTGTATTTCTTGTTATGTTCCTTGTATTGAACCTTAAATTATTATTTAATGAAATATCGAAACTTTAATAGTCAACCTTGTGCTATTGAACAACCGCGTCCGCCCCGACGTATAATCCGCCGTCGGTTGGGGTGTGACAAAGGGTCTCTAATACCCGAGACCCTCCCCTTGGTACCCAACCAAGGACTATCTGAAATCAAGCCCCAAAAAACAAGGAGTTCCTCCTTGTCCACCTCTGTCACCGCCTCGATGAAAAGTGGCGTGACCGCCTCAGGCTCGTAGTACAAGCCCGTCGTGACGGCCCACTGACGGAGGGTCTGACGGTAAACCACCCCAAAAATAGAAAATGAAATATGATCCGGATCCATATCCGACGCCTCCCAGGAAGAGGCGCCAGCCCAGCCTCTGAGTAGATGAACGTCGAAAGAAATTCGACGACCACCTCTCGGTAGGTCTTCACGAACGAAAGATCAAAAAAACGTGACCATGGCGTGTCCTGGCCGATGATGGCCCTAGCTCGCTCGACCTCTTGTACCTCCTCGAGGAGCCCCCAATCCACCGCCGTCCTTGGGCCCAACCGCACCTCTCGGAGCTTCTGGCACCGAGCATACGACTCCGAATCGGCCGGAAAATCCAGATAATGGCAGTGCGAAAGATCGTCTAGCTGCTCCATCTGAATATCATCATCATGATCCGCCATATCTGATAATAATTAATTGTTTTTAATTTTTTATTTTAAATAATAATAAATAATTAATTGTTTTTATTTTAAATAATAAACAAAATATTAATATATTGTTTTTATTTTAAATAATAAAAATAAATAATAATAATATATTGTTTTTATTTTAAATAATAAATAATTATTTTTTATTTTAAATAATAATAAATAATAATAATATATTGTTTTTATTTTAAACAATAAATAATAATAATAATATATTTTATTTTAAATAATAAATAATAAAAATAATAATAATATATTTTATTTTAAATAATAAATAATAATAATAATACTTTTTTTTTAAAAACCTATACACCACGTATAGCTTTATACGTGACGTATAGGCTGTTACCGGGTAAATCAAGCCATACGCAGGGCCCCCAAGTCATACGCAGGCCAGTTACCGGGCAAACTAAGCCATACGCAGGCAACCAGGCCATACGCGGGGCCAAGTTGTCTAGAACTTGAGACATACGCAACGTATAGATCTATACGTGGCGTATGGCTTCATCGTCTTCCTCTGACGAACTATACGCCACATATGGCCCTATACGTGGCGTATAGTTCTTATGTTTCAACCTAAAAATCGCTAATCTACCCAGTTTTACCCGCTAATATTCAATATAAACCTAACATTAATGATCGCGGGTTGAGACACGTACCTTTACAAAGATTTTTTGAGACGACAATCCAAATGAACGAGCGTTTTCTTGTCGGGTCGCGTATGGCTTTGTGTGTGGTTTTTTGGTTCGTTTGGCATTATACGATGCGTTTTCTTGGTATATCAAATGGCTATACGCCTCGTATAGATCAATACGTGGCGTATAGCCACCAACTTTTGGTATTATATACGCCACGTATTGATCTATACGATGCGTATAGCCTTTAAAATATCTCAGATTTGAAAAGTTTGAATTCCCTCTTATTCAATTCTATACGCCACGTATAGTTCTATACGTGGCGTTTTAATTAATATTTAATTAAAATTAATTTTATTTAATTAATAATTAATTAAAACTAATAAAAAAAAATAATTAAAACTAATAAAAAATTAATTATAATTAAGTAAAATTAATTTAAAATAATTAAAATGACAAATAAAATTAATTATATTTAATTAAAAATTAATTAAAACTAACAAACATCATCTGTGGTTCATGACGTATTGTGA
Organism: Smallanthus sonchifolius; assembly: GCA_023525975.1. Lineage (NCBI taxonomy): Eukaryota > Viridiplantae > Streptophyta > Magnoliopsida > Asterales > Asteraceae > Smallanthus > Smallanthus sonchifolius. The sequence goes on from CM042034.1 coordinate 27,132,896, forward strand.
AAATCTAGATCTATTAGTAGCCATTATTTTCCTAAATCGTTCAATACGATCACTGTATATATTTTCTCATTTTGCTGCATAATCATTTCGGTGCAAATTCCAAAGTGCATTCGGCGTGGGAATCGAAAAATCTTCATCTAACTTGACGTAGATGAAATGAGCATTTTTTTACGTGAACTAACGATACGATTTGATGTTGAGCGTGAACGTTAGGACCAAACCACAATGGAAAAAATGTTGGATTACCGTTGATGCTTAAAAGATAAACAATCACCCCAAATATTTGAGCAATTAGGAGTCTTGTGTATGGCATCGACATCCAACGACTAATTGGTGCGGCTTTCACATCCTGCCAATCTATCGTGTGACGTAGCCTATCATACTCTTGAAAGGCGACTCTGTCAAAAACAGTTCTCCACCATTCCTCTTTATTGTCCATCTCATGTAGAAGTTGTTGTCAGATAAAAAGCCACCGGTTTTCATTTAACCCTAAGCCCAAAGCTACCGATCGAAAACCACAGTTACCGTCGGGATTTACATCATGTATATGTAAAATGTACGGATAAAATAAAAACGGTATCGAATCCTTAAAATAATTTATATTGTTAACCACATCTTTCCCCATAATCAATGGAAACCCAAGATGGGCGTTATCATCTTGTGGTTGCTTTCCTTTACCCGTCGTTGAACGACGGTGTTGAATGACCGAACTCGCTTGTATAGACTCTTGTGACGTAATATACGAGTTGTGTCTCGCATAGTCACATTTGCTTTGTTGGGATCCTGTGAATGAGCTGTTTCTCGCGACATCATATTTCCTTTGTTGTTGTTTTTTCAAAGTTGGACGACCGCGAGTATCTTCTTGTACCTTTGGCGCTTTCTTGTTACTTTTGCTCGAAAAGACCACCCTTGCGATTCTCGACAGCATACTTCTTTTGACCTGATCGGGTTGTGACATAATTTTGTTTCTCACTTGACCAAGTACTTTATCCACGTATACATTTTCATCATCGAAAAACGACGGTTTTAAATCAAGTTTCCTCCGGAAGACGTCCACCGCATCTAGAGGGATTATGCCACCTGTATTTTAAACGAAATAGTCAGAACATTTTGAAAAGCACACGGCAACCCACAACTACTGAATAGTCAGAACAGTTTATCTGTAGCTTCGATATTTGCCAAACGACAAGCACACGGCAACCCACAACTACTGAAAAGTTGGCAACCACATGTTGCATTTTGTTTCCGTATATGTGATAACTTGTACCACTCGTTTTCTAATAAATCTAGAGCTTTATGTGAAACTTTACCGTGCAGGTTATCAAACAATTCAATAGCTATGTGGCTTTCCATTTTCCTTATTAGGCTTGTTCCAAACCCAAACTGTAACTGATAATACTGATCTGATACAATTTCATCAACAAACCCATCAAATCTATCTAGTGAGCTGTTAGAATTTCTAAGATAGCTCTTTAAGAGCGAATGCTGGCTCTCGACTCGGTTCGTTGTATGTTGACCAAAATTGAGGTTTCTGTTGGACCACGCGGATACAAACTTTTGTTTATACGGGTCCAGTCAATTTTTAGTCACATAATCTATAACTCCTGGAAAAATATTAAATATTTAAATATATAATAAATATTCAATACTAAAAATATTAAATATTCAAAACTTACTTCCTCGTTTAGCTGCATACAGTCGTTCGTAAAGCCGGTTGAAGTTGTACTGGTATATATCTGGCGTGGGAGACTCACATACCGACCATGAATACTTGAAATTTGTCCAGTATTCGTCTGTAAATGATGCCCTGCAATGTTTTGCGATATTCTCGTGTATGTGCCACCGACATAGGTTCTTGGAACAGCCCGAAAATATTTTATCACACGCGTTCATAAGAGCTTTGTCCCTGTCTGTTACTATCACACGCGGCTCCATACACTTCTGCAACATTGCTTTTATTTGTAGTAGCACCCAGACGAAGTTTTCCTCCCGTTCTTTTGATATAAATGCATGAGCGACGCAAAACGACTGGTGTGTGGAGGTCACGCCGACCACTTGGACAAATGGAAGTTTATACATGTTTGTTTTGTACGTCGCGTCGATCATCAACACATGCGGGAATGCACGCCACATCTCGTATGATTTCGGATGAACAAAGAATATCTCCTCCACAATATTTGTGGCAGGATCTTCCCGAGTATAGCAGACGTATTTTTTAAAAGAAAGCAGGTTTACCAGAATCTGCATTGGAGTTTCACCGACTCTCGTTTCGTTTTTTATCTTTTGTATCGCATTATAAATGTCCTTTTTAATGTAACTACTCTCTGGGTTTTGTTCCCTTATAGTTGCCAGAATGTTTCGTAGCAACATGTTTTGCGAATACAACTTCCCCACCAAAAGTTGTTCCGACTGAGACAGTCTCCTCGCAAACGAGTGCGCCTCAAGATGTTGACTAGGATCGTGGTTATTTCTGTCATCCTTCACCGTTAATTTCCAATCACCAGTATTTTCTTGGTACTCTCCTTCCAATTTAAAGAGACAACCTATTTTCTTGCTACCGGCACGTCTAACCGTGGCAGTAGACGCACGTTCGCCGTGACGGTCACACACAAGCCACACCTTGATAAACGGTTCCGTCAGATCGTCGCCTTTTCTCCTCGATCGTCGGGTGACAAGGACGTAACCATTCTCACGTCCTCTCCGGATAGCCCAATCCACCAACTGTTCACGAGACTAGAAATTCTAGTCAGTTTTATACAACACATTTTGATGGTTTTGTTCTTCGTCTTCGGAGTCGTCGGTTTGCTGTGTCGGGTAAGAGACTTCACCGCACACGAAGTTGTTAGTTTGTTGTGTCGGGTAAGAGACTTCACCGTATACGTAGTCGTTCGTGGGTTGTGTAAGGTAAGACGGTTCACCGTATACGAACTCGGGATTGCTCAGTGGCTCGTTCAAATCTGGAAGCCTTACCCGTTGATTAGAATAAACGTCGGACGAGACCTCCTCCCAGTTCACCTCTTGAACGCCAGAACTTTGCGGGTTGTTTTCCAGCGACTCGTTAGAATATACCTGAAAACCGTAGTTACCATCCCACCACCAAGACATGTTTATAATTTTTGAGAGATTGTTTAAAATTTTTTGAACGATACGTTCGAATGAGAATTTTGCATGGTTAAATACATAAAATTTGGGCCCTATACGCATCGTATAGGGCAATACGGTGCGTATAGGACTCGGGTCAAACCTAGTCAAACCTCGTATACGCATCGTATAAGACAATACGATACGTAAAGGGTACGTGGTACTTTCTGCAACTAGTCATCCATCACATCGTTATACGCCGCGTATAGACCTATACGAAGCGTATAACGAGGTGATGGATGACTAGTAGCAGAAGGTACCTCGTACCCTAAACTGCATCGTATTGCCCTATACGATGCGTATAGGGTTAGAATGACCAGGTTGTACGAGGATGTCGGGCATAGGAAACTGTGAAGGGCTATACGCATTGTATTGACCTATACGATGCGTATATGCCCAAGTCCAAATAGCAATTCTCGTGTGCCATTAGTAGTCCCCTTCATTTTACTTCTTATTAGTAAACTAGTATTAAACCCAAGTGTGTTATGGCGTGCTAAATGGTACGCTCTACGGCTAGAAATCAGAACCTCACAATGGTAAATCTGGAATTTATAAAACATTATATTTTAGAAGTTAAAAAAATAAATAAATAAATAATTAAGAGAGTGTCATATAAAACTATAGCTAAACTTAAAAGGGGTAAAGTCGTAAAGTTTCAGAGGCAAAATGTAACCATTATACAGGTGGCATCTTGATCCACGCCAAAAATGAGAAAAAAAGTTGTATATTTCTTACATATAACCATTATACACGGACCAACAGGGCAACACTACCCACCGGTGCCACCACATCACCATAAGGGGTGTCAATTCCTGACACAAATCTGAACCCGACAAAAAAAAACATGTTTTGGGTTGGACAATACAGCCCGTTTAAAAACGGGTCGGGTTAGGGTTGACCCATTTAGAAAACGGGTCGGGTTAGGGTTGACCTGTTTAACAAATGGGTTGACCCGCTAACCCGTTTAGGTTTCAAATTTATTTTTTTTAGTTTCGCTTTTATAGAAACGATTGTTTAATTACTTTTAAATTTAGTGTTTACCATAAAGTAATTAATTTATACCAAAAATTTTCTCTTTTTGCTTTGTAGATATGACTATTCAGTTATTTTTCGATTTACCTTTAATGAATTATATTTTGGATTTAGTGGTTTATGATTTTAATTTATTTAAATGGTTTAAACGGGTCAGGTTCGGGTTGACCTGATTTTAAGTGTATCCAGGTTAGGGTTGTATTTTTTTACACGAATAAGAATATAAGTCGTGTTCGGGTTGCATAATTCAACCCGTCAACCCGTGACCCGCCAACCCGTCACCCCGCTAACCCTACACGATTGACACCCCTACATCACCATTAGCCACCACCACTTGTTCATCACCACCACCCTCCGCCGCCACCTCCTATTGTTTATGTTCACCACCGTCATGTTGTTCATGTCGTTCAAAAGCTCAAAAAGGAGAGTGAGCTATTAGATTTTGTGATTCTCTTCAACTCCAACAGAACTCCGGTCCGATCGCCGGTCACCGGCTAACCCGTTCGACCGCAAAACAGCCTAAACAGACGAACTATTTGAAGAGTGACCCTAATATACACAATCGGACCGCCGACGACAGATCTAGTCCGGTCTCAAAAACATCTGTCTCAAAAACATTGTATATAATACATTACTAACTTATTTAAGACCATTGGAATGAATAATATCTACCTTGCTGATGGATGGATGTCAGCCTTTTATCACTCTTTCTTTTTCCTATTTCTCTCATCACTTTCTTAAGAATGAATAAATTGAGTAAGCTTGTAAAAAAATTATTTTCCTTGTTTTGTTATGTATTGAAAATTGCTTCGAATCACATAGTTGGCAATAAGTTGATGAAACTTTGTGTTCAGTATCAAACAGAAGGTACGTACCAATTTGGTCATCCAGACCAGTTTAGCCATTCGCATCAACTTTGGTTGTCCGCACCAATTTGGTCTTCTGTACCAAGATTGCTTCATACCAATTGAAGCTGCTAACGATTGACGGTTGTAGCTGTTATTTTGTCAACAGACATGATGTTTCATGAAACCCATATATATAAGAATTCATTTGGTCTTATTTCACACACAAAACACACTTGAATTTCACATAAAAAGAACTTCTCGTTCTTTGAGAAACTTATGTCTTATCCGATTATTCATTTCGTGTTAGACAAAATACTATAATCTAAAAGCGAACATCGTGATTTAGAAATATATCCAGTCATACGAAATGCAAAAGCACTACATCAACTAGATAAAAATTACGGTTTTACTAGTTGATTAAGGTTGTTCGCAATTTGATTCTTGAAGCGGCAATGAAACGTGAGAGAAAGCGATTACAAACTTACGAGTTGCATATAAAATTTTAAATTTTAGGTTAGGGGACTGTGATTTGTGAATGTATGATATAATTAGAAAACAACAAATATTGATGATTTTGGTGTCATCATACTATTTTGGTCAACAAAGATTCACTTAAGACTAAAGAAAATAAGAATATATATTGATACAAGTTAGGAGGTTTGGAGTACATACTCGTTCAAAATTGTTATTGTTTCATGCATCAAGGAAAAATGGACTAAAGGGAGCAACAACCCTTTGGTGGTGTGTCTGTGGGGGGTGGGGGGGGGATGCCTTAGACGTGGTCGAAGGGGCAAAGCCCCGTGTTGCCATAAATGGTGTTTCAAAATTGCATGAATGATGAAAAATTACAAGGAAACTTGTTCAACAGTTACAACTGATCATCAAATGACTTAGACGTGGTCGAAGGGGCAAAGCCCCGTGTTGCCATAAATGGTGTTTCAAAATTGCATGAATGATGAAAAATTACAAGGAAACTTGGTCAACAGTTACAACTGATCATCAAATGACTTAGACGTGGTCGAAGGGGCAAAGCCCCGTGTTGCCATAAATGGTGTTTCAAAATTGCATGAATGATGAAAAATTACAAGGAAACTTGCCCAAGAGTTACAAATGATCATCAATATTAAGTTACTACTCATCAGTGGTAACTTGGTCCATGAGTGGAAAATGACATCAGTAGCAACCATGCATCAACAACAATTGATCTGAGTAACTGCAACAGTAATGGGAACTTGATTATCAACAATGAGTTTCTACTTAAGAGCTTTCAACTAATATGACTATCCAACTATCCACCGTTGCTAATTGAAATATTATGATGGTTCATCCCTACTTAGAAGTTTGTCTCAATAGATTATCATATTTGTTCTGGTCTCTTTTATCTTATCCGATTAAAATTTTAAAACACCTCAAAGATTACTTTAATGTAAAACTGATTATTGAAAACCTACGTAAACTATGTCTTCTTGATAAGATGGTCTAAAGTGAACCTATTGATCCGATCAACTCGTTTATCTTATCGGTCTATGCAACCTATTGATCCGATCAACTCGTTTATCTTATCGGTCTATGCATGTCATAAACAGGATAGCCAGGTAAAAACGGCTTATAACCGTATCATAAACGGGTTAATCTGTTTTTGACCCTAACTACTTTGCGGTTTGGTTTACTCGTTTCTAACGGTTTCCCTTTGGCAACTAACGCTATTACCTTGAAAATCCCCAAATCAAAACCCGCGAACAAAAACTATACACATTTCACACACGATCCGAACCCTCCGTTGACCTAAATTTCTTCGATACCAATTCTCAATTTCTCTTCCGTTTCAGATCAATCAAAGAAATTCAAGTAAGTATCACGATACTCCTGTTTGATCTATTCAACAATTGAGTTTTATTGATCCTCTGTTTCATCAATCGATCGAATTTTGAGATTGGAGTCTTGATACGATCCGATAAGTTTAATTGATTTGTAAATAGAAGATGTACAGCAATTTTAAGGAACAAGCAATTGTGTATGTAAAACAAGCTGTTGAAGAAGACACAGCTGGCAATTATGCAAAAGCCTTCACACTTTACATGAATGCATTAGAATACTTCAAGACTCATTTGAAGTATGAAAAGAATCCTAAGCTTAAAGAAGCAATTACTCAAAAGTTTACTGATTATTTGAGGAGAGCTGAGGAAATTAGGGCTGTTCTTGAGGATGGAGGGGGGAGTAAACCTTCATCCAATGGTGGAGATACCGGGGTTGCAACGAGACCTAAATCGAATAAAAAGAATGGTGATGGTGATGGTGGTGAAGATGCTGAGCAGGCTAAGCTTAGATCAGGGCTGAATTCTGCGATTATTAGAGAGAAACCGGATGTTAAGTGGAATGATGTTGCGGGGCTTCAGAGTGCGAAGCAAGCGTTGCAGGAAGCTGTGATATTACCGGTGAAGTTCCCGCAGTTTTTTGTCGGTTAGTTTGCTTTCTGGTTGTGTGATTTTGATGTCTTTTTTATGTATGAAGTTCATAATATTTGGTGGTTAATAAATTTGCATAGGCGTGCCAATGGACGTTATTAATAGAATACTTTAGATGCAAATCAAACAAACAAACAAACGTATCCAGTAAATCCCACTCATAGCAATACTTTGGATGCAAATATGTTTGATAAATTTTTGTATGTTAATGCGTGTGATTTCATGGAGTTTGTTGATTGGAACTCACTGTAAGATAATGCAGCAGTTGGTTTTGTTTCACAAGATTCTTTTATTTTGTTGTTACTGAAGGGTTTTTGTAGACTTTTGATGAAGAATTAAACATTTTGCATAACTTTCTATCAAAGTAGTAAAATTTGGTTTTGTTTTACAAGATTACTATAATTTGTCATTTTTAAAGGGCATTTAGCAGCCTCTCTGTATTGCAGTAATTTTGCCCTCCCCAGACTCTACCAATAGCTCTGCTATGAGTGGGATTTTACTGAGTAATAATTAGACATTTTTCATAACTCTATATGCCATCAAGATTGCAATTCTCATGGAAGGAGGTAGTAATATGCCTCATTTGTGTGAAAAAAAACTCTATTTAGCTTGAGCATGTATTCTCACCACAAGATATCTATGTTGATGCTTTTGTTTCACAAGATTCCCATAATGTTAACATTATTGAAGGGTATTTATTTTTGACGTTAGACTAATAATTAAACATTAAACGTCACAGTTTTTAATGGGACGAGGGGGTAACTCGTATATTGTACATTTGTGTAAAGATTTCTTCTTTTAGCTTGAGTCTTTTTGTCATTGTCATCATTATAAGATATCATAGTTGTTGGTTCTGTTCTCCAAGCTTCTCCTATATTGGTAAGAATTAAACTTATGTCGTTTTCCCACGAGGTTGGGCGTAGCTTTAATGTTCATTCTTATATCTGCCATCTTACATAAGTTGATTTCATTCTTGAAATTTACATTTGACTTTTTCTTATTGATCACAAGGGAAGAGAAGGCCATGGAGAGCTTTTCTATTATATGGACCGCCCGGAACTGGAAAATCCTACTTAGCTAAAGCTGTGGCAACTGAAGCAGACTCAACCTTCTTCAGGTATTGTTGTTTTTTACTTAATGGTTCAGTAATTTTTTTTATATTTTTTTGTCTCTTCATTTGAATGAGTCTTTTAATGGTTTTGTTTGGTTGTTAGTGAACCTTTTTTTATTCTTTATAGTTGTAGAGATATATTTTCATTTTTAGTCCAACTTGGATTTGAAATTTGTATTGTTCGTGTGTTCTGTACAAAACATTCATCAAATCATATTTTTCATGTACTACCGAAACTAGATAGTCTATGAACTATTTAGGGGGTGTTTGGATATGCGTTTTTACCAGTTTTGAGTGTTAGGGTTATATATGATTAATTACACCAAAATTTTGTGTTCATGCAGCATTTCTTCTTCAGATTTGGTTTCAAAATGGATGGGAGAAAGTGAAAAATTAGTTTCAAATTTATTTCAAATGGCTCGAGAAAGTGCACCTTCCATTATTTTCATTGATGAAATTGACTCGTTGGTTGGTCAACGTGGTGAAGGCAACGAGAGTGAAGCATCTCGCCGTATCAAAACCGAGCTTCTTGTTCAAATGCAGGTATTTTTAGATTATTTCTGAGGTGGCAAAATGGGTGGTTAGATAATGGGTCCAAATGGGTAATTTTAGGTACGGATTGAAACAGGCCAGGGTGAGTAATGAGTTGTCCTGAAACCCTTTCTTTACAAAAAGTTCATTTTTTATAAATAGTTAGTGTGCACCCAAATATGATCACAAAAATTACTTCAATAATAATTTGACTTTTTTAATAATAATGATTATGAGATTTCATGCATTGTAATACACCTTGGGAAACTTTCAATCCATTTGATCAAATTTTGTTTCAGTTAACGCCAGAGGTGACAAAAGGGTGCTTAGGTCATAGGTCAAAACATGTAAATTTAGATACATGTTGTAAAGGGTCACGGGTCAGGTGAACCGAGACACTTTTTGTCCAAAAATTGTAAGTTTTTTTAATAAATAATTAGTTTACATTTTTGCAGCTACAAACACAAATTTATTTTTATTGCCTAGTCCAGAATTATTAATTAGTCCTAAAGTATTATTTTTATTTGTTTCAGGGTGTCGGGAATGATGATAAGAAAGTTCTCGTCCTTGCAGCTACAAACACACCATACTCATTAGATCAGGTCACATTTTGGACATCAATTTTCTTTTAAAAATTATGACTGCTTACACAAAGTGAATTACAGGCCATTAGACGACGATTTGACAAGCGGATTTATATTCCTCTACCAGATCTTAAGGCAAGACAACACATGTTTAAGGTAAAATTAGATTTTGTCAACCGCTTTAATTAAATGCTTTTAATGAACACATTTGAATGTAGAACAGACTTGTTTTTAAGTAAGATGTCAAAGTGGATGTGTGAGGTACGGGCCAAATCATGTCGGATTGGGTTGACCTACCAACATTTGTTTCTTTAAATTTTTGCATTTTATAGATAATTAGGAGGTTGTAAGCATCTAAACACACTTTTGGTTGACTTTCAACCCATATGACCCTGTTTTATATTTAGTTAAGTTTTTAGATTTTACTCATTTGACCTTTTGGAAATAAAATACAACCCAAATTGACCAATTCTTATGTAAACGGGTTTAATAGCCACTTATTGTTAAGGAACAAGATATTTGTTTTAATATTAGCTTATTAAGTTACTAATAATATAATTGTGACTGTATTCAATACTAATCCTACGTTTCACTAAATTTATGCGAGTAGGTACACCTTGGAGATACACCTCACAATCTAACTGATCGTGATTTTGAGCAATTGGCATATAAAACCGAAGGATTTTCTGGTTCAGATATTGCTGTTTGTGTAAGTTTCTATCCAAACTTCAATTTTATAAGCAATTAATGCGGTAAATATGATTACAATAACCATGTTATTACAAAAACAATCGAACCTTCATTATTAAAACTTTAATAAATTTTTTAATTTATGCTTTTGAATACACTTCGGATGAGTTTGAACCCGTTTGACCCATTTGACCAAATTCCTTTTTAGTTAAATTCTTTAGCTTAACCTATTTAATCTGTTTGACATAAACCCAAATTTGTAGGTAAATGAGGTCCTGTTTGAACCGGTACGCAAAACACAAGATGCAATGTTCTTCATAAAAAAATCTGATGACACCTGGGAGCCATGCGGACCCCGCCAGCCAGGCGCCATAGAGATCACTATGCAGGATCTAGCAACTCGTGGCGAAGCATCAAAGGTATGAAAATGATTTTGGAACTTAAAGTAAACATGAAACTGTTGAATCCTTGATGAATTTTGAATTAAGTGTTGGAATTTAAAATAATTTTTATTTTTAGATCATTCCGCCGCCGATATCAAGAACAGATTTTGATAAAGTGTTGGCTAGATAGAAACCTACTGTTAGCAAATCAGATCTTGAAGTGCATGACAGATTTACAAGAGAGTTTGGAGAAGAAGGCTGATGATTCAATATAAGTAAATAAATAAATACTCAAAAATGTTTATATTTTATGATTGTGTTTTTGAATGTTGAAAACTTATATTTCTTCCTCACTTTTTTGCCTATCCTTATCACATTTGATCATTTTTAATAACAGACGTTAAAATTATGTTAAATCACAGTCGACCTTTATACTTTCAGATATTAGTTTCCAGGCCAAGAACATTCTGAACAATATTGTACAAGTGTGATCACCGAAAGCGACTAGACTTTGGCTTCAAAGGAAATCCCGTTGCCCTCTCTCAACCGAATTTGTTATTCGAAGCTCTTAGATAAATTTGGCAAAGATTTTCCGGCCCCCACAAATCTAAAATCTTCAACATGTGGTTGAGGAGGCTCGACCCCGATGATGGAGGCTAAGGGGGGTAGATAGTCAAGTTCATCTTTTTTTTCTTAATGGCTAAATCTACTCATAAATCTATATGAATGACGTAGACAGAAACACATTAATTCACACTTTAATACCGCTGAACTAAAAGGAGTCCTCACTCCATGATGCTAAAGGCTAAAGAAATGTGAGAGGGGGGTTTAAGAAGAGGAATGGAAGTAAAAGTGTCAAGAGGATAAAATAGTATCTAATATAAATTTCAAATGATCGATACGTTTTCATACCACTTGTCAAAATACAATTTAGACTAATTTTTAATTTAACTGATTTCTTGTTTTATTTATTTGACTTGTCTTCATAGATACAACTAAGTTGCTTTTATTTTATATAATAAAACTAAATTGTCATCATCACCATGCCCAAATATGGTTCTGTAATATTGCAATAGACTTTGGTATGGTTTAATTATTCACCCACTAAGTATATATAATATTATTGTGGATAATAAAATAAGATTTAACGTCACAAAATAAATACGTAAAATGAAAACATTAATTAACCTAGAAATAACAAAGCATAATTTCATTTACATATAATTAACCAAAAAAACGACCCGAGCCGACCCAAACAACAACAAACATCGATCAACCCATCCCCTGAAATTCCAATATCAACCGTAAGATCAAAAAACCAACGGCTTAGATCTTTCAAATCTTGTGGAGCTTTGCAGCCTTCACCACCGGATTCTCCTTCGCGATGGCTTCCTTCCCCACCGTCTTGAAATCAAACGTACAATCATGAAACTCCGGGTACCGGTGGGTCCCACAGAACGTCGTCCCACACCTACACGCGAACCCCGTGAGCCCCACGCGCCGGTTGCACGTCCCGCACCGGTTCCTCTGCTGTGGCTTTGGGACCACCTCCACTTTCACCGTCGCCGGAGACGGAGGAGACGCACCAGAATCTAAATCTGAAGAAACAGAAAGAGATACTACCGGCGGCGTGAGGCTTTGCTCGACGGCGAGTTTGGCGGTGGAGATCTGGTTTTCTTTCAGGCAATGATCTTTGTAACATTTAGAGCAGAGGTTGAGAGTCGTCGGGCTACCAAAAAAGCCGCAGTTATTCACGCAGAGGACGTGATTGCTTGCTTCGTGCCATCCCTGTTCTTCGGCCATTTTGATCGATAAAACAGGAATCAACCGCTAAATACGTAACGGGGATGTAAGAAATGAAACAGAAAAAAGGGATAAAATAGCAAAATGAAGGGAAGATGGAAGATAGGGTGGGAGAAATTGATGGGAGATGGAAAGGGAGGTGTATGTGAAAATGTCTAAATCAGAAGCAACGGCAGAAAAATGAAACGGTAGTGGTGGTGTTGGAATACGTGGTTATTGGGAACATCCAACGGGATTGCTCCTTCCTTTTTATGATTTTACTTAATTTATATGTACATTTTTTTAGTAAATTATAATTTTGGTTGTGTAGATTGATGTGTGTTATACTGGGGATAGTGGTTTAATGATAGGAGAAAATTCTTTTGAAATATCTAGATTTTGAAAGTTATGAGTTCAAGGTTTATTCTCATAAGATTAAAATAAATTTGCCTTCAAAAAAAATAAGATTGAGGCGTGTTATGGATTTGTAATTCATAGTTTTTACGGATTCACTGGTCATGTGAATCCATAGTCTTACCCATGGTCTAGTCGTTTGATGGTATGGTACTTGTCCCTAATAAAATTAGTTTAGTGTATAAACAAGTGTAAGATTAGGATGTATTTAAGTATAAAAAATTGTTATAAAAAAAAACTAGGCAACCCACAATTTTTGTTTTTGTTTTATAACTTTTGAAATATGATACTTTATACAATTTTGAATATACCCTTGTGACACGCTTATTTTTATCTATGCTTTCGTATAAATTTCATACGAAACAGAGTTGTGCGTAATGATGTACAAGTCACTAAAACACAAAAGTACAAGTCGTCAAAGTTGCTTCGTGGTTTCGATTTATTAACAATTTTTTTTTGTTTTACTCAAACAACTTTTAAAATATGATATTTTATAAAATCTGAACTTGTTTTTGTGATGTGATTTTTTTTAAATTGATCTGTCGATACAAATTTTATTCAAAACTACGGGATGAATGATAATGTACAAGTCATCGAAATCCGAATCTTACAAATTTCAACACCCTGCCACAGCACGCACATTCACTCACTAGTTGATATGAGAATTAAAAGAGTGACTTGTATTGATATGAGCTCACTTAGTTGTGGTGGTATTATATTAATGTCTACAAGTATTAAAAGAATAGTACCATGTGATTGAGTTGCTATTTGTTATCTTATTTGTATGTGTATATTTTTGTCTGGTTTATATTGTATAACCGTGCCATATAACACAATATATGTTATACAACATAACCCTATGATACATATGTATTTGGTTTTGAGAACTAGAATGAAGTAATGGTAACATCAATCAAACCTATAACAAACCTTCGTATGTGTCCAGTAAACATTCACTAGACCACTTAGTGCCATATCGATCGATATTCTTAAACTAAGTTGAACGGGGTGAAGATTGAGCCACTTGAAGTAAAAGCGTCAAACTCATAGCTCAATAGATCCTTATTCATTGTCGGATATGGATAGGAATGAACTGCGACATACTCACTCATTGTTGTTAAAGCATGTATTTGTGTGCGCACGCGAGACAACTAAGGGGACCTGGACCGAAATTGGCAAATAGAGCTAACACTACTGGAGGGAACTAAAATTTATGTTTAAAATATTCGAGGGGTTAGAGTATAGTCGATGTTAAATCTTATTAAAATTAAAATAAAACATAGTATTTTTGGTAAAGTCGTAACAATATCTTACAGAGGATTATTATTTTTATAGTTTTGTTATATGTTTTTGTTTGTACTTGATGTTTTTAATATTAGTTTTTACGATTATCAAAAATCATATTATAGTTTTTCTTTGTACTTTGATTAAATTGATGTTAATTAATGATTTAACATATGTACCGATGTGTTTATGCTACGTATCGAAACAATTGTAAAGTATGTGACTTGTCTCACATAGGTTATATGAGCAACAAATGTGATGTTTATATAGGGGTGTGTAAAAATATCCGTATCCGAACATTCAAATGAAAAACATGAACTTCCAAACCTTAGTTATCAAAAAATTCAGATATTCGATATTTCGGAGTCGGAATCAGGCAAAGCTTGTGTAGAGAATTAACACATGTTTATCCCTTTTGCTTTTGATACATTTGTTTTCATGGCCTCAGAGGCTGTGAAATTTCAAAAAAGGGTTTAGCGGCCCGTGCATAGTAATTTTTTGACCACTAAAACCCAAATATTTGTTTTTAGTAGGATCGGTTTTGCTATCCAAAATGGGGTTGCGGCGCAACTTGTTGCCCATTTACCTGCCAATTTATTGTAATCGTCCTTATCAATTATATTGAAACTAATGTCTAAAAAAACTAGGAAATCAATGGTTAAGATGAATGTTGTGTCTAGTCGGCTTATTTTTAAGGTTGTGTCTAGTCGGCTTATTTGTAAGGACACGTATCATATTCTAATGGCTTCATACCTTTATACGCTAAAAACCCTCGGTATAATAATCGGACCCTATATAATGTAACATGATTATGTAACATAAGTGTGTAACATATAACATGATTATATATAACATAATCTATACTATTTAATAAATAAATGTTTTCGTGTGACACTTCTCACTCTGCTATACATTCTCAATCTTTTTTCCCGCTTTTCTCTCCTATTAGTTATACAAAATTTTTAATTGTTTTTATACTTTTTTGTTTCCCGACTCTTTCTCATATTAAATGATAATGATTTTATAAAATATTTTTTATTTAAAAAAAATAGGTTTGTTCATAAGACATTTTCATAAATTGAACATTTATTTAATTATTTCTATAAACATTTTAAAAAAATAATTATATAACGTTTCTAAAATTTATATTAAAAAATATATAATTATATAATATATAAAATTTTATAATTATTAAATATATATAATATTATATTTATTGAAACTATGGAATATAATACACGATTTTTAACCTTATTTATGTTATATATACGGATGGTGGAATACATAGAAATAAAAACATACAGACACCCCCTCAAGTGTGTAACCCTTCCACGCACTCCTCCCACGTCAAACACTATCGTCTTCTTCAATCAATCTCCTCCATCACCGTCATGAAAACCTTCCAAATCCTCGTGATTCGGATAACCTGATACCACCATCATCATCACAATCATCAATTTGTTGATGAATTCATATTCCCGCTCTCACACTCAACCCTAATTTCGTTGTTAATCGCTCTTTACAGTAACCACCACCACCACGACGCCGTCGCCATGGCCGGCTCAGTAAACGCTCTCCGAGAAGAAGTTGATGGAGGTCCGCCTGATTCATGGGAAGTTGCCGACTTAGACGCCACCATGAGCAGGTTAATGCTCTCTTCTAAACGGGAAAGCAACAACTCATCCCCCAATTTGACTACTAGTTCGGAATTCACTCCGGCTTCCTCAGATCCGGCTAGGTCGTCGTCCGGCGGTGTGTTGGAGGACATGGTGAATTCTGTCGATCAGTTCCTTCGTGAAGCTTTACAAAACCCTAGGGAGCGCCTTTCAGGTGTGAATTTTGTGTTTATCATTTTCAATTTGATGCCGGAGCTATTATGAATTCGTTGCTGTTAAATTCTATTTTTTATGCATACAAGTTACAACACTAAAATTGCCCCTAATTTAGCGACATTTTAGATTTCTGTCAATCTGCCATAGGCACTGTGTGAATGAACAATTATGAATGATGATGGTAGTGAACAACTGTGACATAACCTAGGCGATAGGGTCTAAAACCGTGGCGCAAAGTTGTATGCCATGCGTGATTTATTTATATAATTTTTTAACTAATTTTCATTCTAGCATTAGTCACCCAAAATTTATTCATATATAATCACTATATATATATATATGGTTTAATATATAAATAACCTATATGTACAAAACCTAAAAGGCTACATGTACAACAACCAGATGCACAAAACCTTCCCCTGTATGAAAGGCGTGCCTCAAGACTGCGCCTCATGCCGATTTTCTTTGTGCTTTGTATGCCTCAAGTGCGATTTCTGTACACTCCTTGCTTTCTGAGTCTAAAGCGCAAGCCTATGCGCCTAGGCGCACCTCAGGCATACTTTTTTTAAACCAAGACAAAGACTTGGTATATGAAAAGGGACTGAAATTATACTATTTTTTATGGTTTTTGTTAACATTATATTCCAAGTAAACACAGTTGTTTATTATGTTATATTCAGTATTGAGGATGGAGCAGGATGTAGAGAAGTTTATCAGAGATCCTTCACGACAACAAATGGAGTTCCAGCAACTACCTACTTCTTATCTACGTTTAGCAGCACATCGTGTGGCTCAACACTATAATCTTCAATCCACAGTCTTACTTGACAACTACCTTCCTGAAGGTTCTGGTTCTAGTTCCAGAATTATCATATACAAGACTTCTGAATGCCGTTTACCTTTAATACGTTTGGCTGACATCCCTGTAAACTTACCAACCGATGACTCCGCCAACAATGTTGTCAAGGTTGCAATTAAACAAAGGCCAAATAAGAAATCACAAAATGTCGGAGGAAATTCAAATTCAGAAAGGAGCAATAGCTTGAAAAGTGTTGAGGAGAGAAAAGAAGAATATAACCGGGCACGTGCAAGAATATTCTGTTCTAGTAGTTTTAACACGGGTGGTAAGCAAGAGAGTGATCCAAGAATGCTGGAAGTGTCTCGCCATGGTTCTTCAGGGGCATTAAAGGCAGAAGAAGTTTCTTCTTCAACAGTAATGGATGTGAACAATGGCAGGGGTTCAGTTGCTGGTATGGGTCTCACAAGTAGAGTTAGAATAGAGGAGCCAATTAGTAGGTCTAGGAATAATAGTAAAGTAGCAATCTTTCGGGACCATGAAGTTGAGCGAAGGGATCCTGATTATGATAGGAGCTATGACAGGTATTCTTCTCTATCCCCACATTTACACAACAAAGTATATTGTTCCTGGAGCTGTTAAAATGGTCGATTTGGGCAACAGGTCGAAATGGGTTTGGGTCAAAAAAAGCAAATGAAGTATGGGTTGGGTCGAGTTGGTCCGAACCGCCAACACTTGCTCATCCATTTTTTTTATAAAGCAATTTTTGAAATTTTTTATGCATTTGAATACATTCACGACATTCGACTAGTTTGATTCATTGATCATTTGACTCGGTATCAACTCATTGCCACCTCAAACTGTTTATGCTATTCTTTTTTATAGCATCTTCATGTATTTCATTTTGTTAATTTTTTATCGTAAACTTCACTTGTTTATTAAAAAAGTTAAGAAAGATGATTTATTTCATGATGTAGACTTCAGTCTGATGCCTGTTTTTTTTTAAGTTAATACATTTGACTATTTGAGATAGAGGTAAGGTTTGATGCCTGTCTCTCTGGGAGCGGCCTCTTTATCCCTTAGGATAGAGGTAAGGTTTGTATTCATCACACCCTCCCAGACCCTACTATTTGGGGTGAGATTTTACTAGGTATGTTTGTTATTTGACTATTTGAGATTTTGCCAAAACGAGTTTCAGAAGTTTATTTTTTTTGTAGATCTTTACTTTGTAGTGTGATTTCTCAACAACATTTGGTACTCGAAAACCTATAATTGGTTTTCTTTAAGTCCAATTTTTAGTTCTTTTGAACTGATTCATGTAAAAATATTGTTTCAATATCATAGAAACAAGTGGATTTCATTCATTAACCATGATTAAATTTTTAGAGGTGGCCATTTCGACCCGTTTACTAATGGAAGGGTTGATCTGTTTTATGTTTTTTTTGTCTAAAGGGTAAAAAAAAAATGCTAACAAGAAACAAGCCAAATTGATCGAAAATTCAATATGAATTTTTATTTCCTAAAACTTTGTGAATCGTTTTATTCAAAATCCAGTTTATCACTAAAATAACATAATATTTCTTTACAAGCTAATTGATTTAGACAAAGCGTTTTTGGTCAACCTGACTCGACTTGATTTGATGTTTACCTGTTTTGACCCGTTAACCAACCATCTGACTCGCCTATTTCACCACTTCTATTAAGTATAGAACTATAGACCCATAATTAATTGTGTTTTTCAGATATGCACAAAGATTCGATCCAGGCTTTGGGTTTAACGGTGGCTCCTATCCCATCCAACCTATGTACACACCGGTCCTGACCTACAACACTGAATTTCCACAACTTGGTTCAGCTCATACTCATATGGCTTCACCTATCTCTACTGAACAACACCAATCACTCGCACTGACTCAACAAATACCTGGACCATGGGTTGCACCATCCTCACCTGCAAGTATCGGTTACAGACCTTCCGAGTCAATGGTGGCTCCATTTAATCCTAATCATGGCTCTACACTATACATGCAGTATCCTTCTCAACGGTCTGGGGTGACATTTATCCATCCTAATGAACAGGTTCACCAAAAGTTGGTGCAGGTAAATATAATTTTATATTTTTATATCATTTATTATTCAGCTGCACCGATTTAAAGTAAGAAACATCTTCTGGTGGATGATTTTGGAGAGCCAATGCCAAAATAGATTATAAAACTAAGCATCTGATTATTGCAAAATGAAGTCGTAATGATAAGTTTTTAGTGTTTGGAAAAAGTGATTATAATTTACATCTATTGTTATTTTTATATCTATTATTATTTGGAAAATTTAAGATTACTTGTCTACTACAGTTAGTTACCCACTTTTTTTTTATTGTCAATAACTCCCATCATTTTTTATGTCTAAATAATTTTACTATAACTACAACCCATTAACACTCAAAAAACAATAAGTTGGTTGTGCTCAACTTATTGCACCTTAACCATCAAAACCACCCTTACCATAATCCCAAGGGCTATGTTTAGAATTTTTCTAAAAAGTATATATTTATTAAAGTTATATACTACTATAAACTTTTGTAACAAATAACTTGTAAAGAGTTATTATAGTAGATAATAAATATACTGTCCATATTAATGATGTCATCTAACTATGTTTTAGCATCTATTTTCAATATTAGTGATCATTTTTGCACCTATTTTCAGTATTAATGCTCGTTGTTTCGTCTATTTTCTGCATTAATGCTCGTTTTTTGCATCTATTTTCAGTATTAATGCTCGTTTTTTGCATCTATTTCCAGTATTAATGCTTGTTTTTGCATCTATTTCCAGTATTAATGCTTGTTTTTGCATCTATTTTCAGCATTAACGCTTGTTTTTGCACCTATTTTCAGTATTATCGATTGTTTTTGCATCTACTTTCAGTATTAACGATTGTTTTTGCATCTATTTTCTGCATTAATGATCCTTTTTACACCTATCTTCAGCATTAACGATCCTTTTTACACCTATTTGCAGCATTAACGATCATTTTTCAACTTATTTTCAGTATTAACGATCGTTTCTGCATCTATTTTCTGTATTAACGATCATTTTTGCGCCTATTTTCAGTATTCAACGATCGTTTTTGCACCTATTTTCAGTATTACGGTCGTTTTTTGCATCTATGTTCGTTACTGATGATCATTTTTGCATCTATTTTCCTTACTAATGATCATTTTTGCGTTTATCTCCAGAATTAGTGATTGTTTTCTAACATGTCTTTGCAGTCTCAGCAGCAGCAATCTGATGGGAGTTTTGGACTAGCCCAGCCCCGATGAGGGGCAGACTGATGACCCATGCTTATCTGGCAAGTGTGCAGGCTTAACCTACTGAGTTTGGCTTGGTTTCGTTTCATCAATCTAAGGTTTCTGAACAACTTGATTATCAAAATTGTGAATGTTTCCCAAGTGGAGGTAGTTATTTCATGTTCTTTTGCTCTACTTAGAAAATTTTATTTTGACATCATGGCTATCTAAACTGCTCTATTGCCAGTAGTTTTCTTTCTTAATATCTTATAAACATGCTTCAATATGGTAAATAATCAAACTTATCATATACATACATAGGGAATGGATGTTTGAAACCACACAATCATCCATCAAATATACAAACCAAGTACACCTCGGATCAAATCTTAAAACTAGTGAGCGCACAAACGATAGTACAAACCAGGTATGAACCGGTTACCTCCAACCCGGTCTTGAACCGCCGGTTACGATCTCTAAACCGGTTTGAAAATCCAAACCGGTTTTTTGATCATCTCTAATTGGCGGATCAACATCACCATGGATGGTGTGGCGTCATTAGTGAGGTTAAGCTAGCTTAAATATAATGGGTAATGTTAATTCTTTGTTAATATTTCCAAACTTGTGTTTTGAACAAATCAATTTCCAGAAACAAAAACTTCGTCTATTTGAGCAGATCGAGACCGGACTTTGGAACAAATGGTTTATTTTAGTCGTTAAAAGTAAAAACTGATATGGTCAAATTTCATGCAATGTTTATGATTAATTATAAAAGATAAAAACAAAACGGCCTGCAATTTTAAATATTTCATAACGAAAGCATCCACGACGGCTGATAAAAATCCGCATGCTTCGTCGTCGTTTCTCATAATAGTATATAATATTCCACTACTTTTATCATGAAAACAATTCAACATTAATAATTTATAGGTAGCAATTGAAGATGTCTATAATATTGACCAATTCATTTCTCATCGTGACTACCAATACTATGCAAGTAAGATAGAATGTAAACTATAAATGGGGTTCAATGCCTTGTCTTAACACATCCAAATCTCTCATTTGGTTAGTTTTCGGTGTCCGGTTCCCACTCGGCTTGATAAAAATGGCCATGTTTTGGCCATGGTTACTTATTGCCTTTGCCATAGGCAATGTCATCGCGGATCATGATGATCATTATGTTTATGCATCACCACCTCCGCCAACTTATGCTTATAAGTCACCACCACCACCATGGGCAAGATCAACCCCTCCTTACTATTACACTTCACCTCCGCCGCCAGTAAAATCACATCTGCCACCCTATTACTACAATTCACCACCACCACCATCTAAATCACCTCCTTCTCCTTACCACTACAAGTCACCACCACCACCCTCTCCGTCACCGCCACCACCATATGTTTACAAGTCACCACCACCACCCTCTCCCTCACCGCCACCACCATATGTTTACAAGTCACCACCACCACCCTCTCCATCACCACCACCACCACCATATGTTTACAAGTCACCACCACCACCCTCTCCATCACCACCACCACCATATGTTTACAAGTCACCACCACCACCCTCTCCATCACCACCACCACCATATGTTTACAAGTCACCACCACCACCCTCTCCATCACCACCGCCTCCATACATTTATAGATCGCCACCACCACCCTCTCCATCACCACCACCTCCATACATTTATAGATCGCCACCACCACCATCTCCATCACCACCTCCTCCATACATTTACAAGTCCCCACCACCACCTTCACCTTCACCTTCACCACCTCCTCCATACATATACAAGTCACCTCCTCCTCCATCTCCATCACCTCCTCCTTATATCTACAAGTCTCCACCACCACCTTCTCCATCTCCTCCCCCACCTTACATATACAAATCTCCTCCACCACCCTCACCATCACCACCTCCTCCATACATTTATAAGTCACCACCACCACCATCTCCTTCACCACCACCACCACCACCGTATATTTACAAATCTCCACCACCACCTTCTCCATATCCTCCGCCCCCATATATTTATAAATCACCACCACCACCTTCTCCATCACCTCCACCTCCTTATGTCTATAAATCCCCACCCCCGCCATCTCCTTCACCACCACCACCATACATTTACAAATCTCCACCACCGCCTTCACCACCACCACCACCACAATACTACTACAAATCCCCACCTCCTCCATCTCCGTCCCCACCCCCATACTACTACAAATCACCACCTCCACCTTACTATGTCTAAGAGACACACCAAGTATAGTATCACTTATCCGATTAACTACTTGAACTTCTTTCTACTTGAGTTATTATACCTCTTGTTTTATATTTCTCAATCTTTGTTTATTCCTTATCAAGTCATGATGTTATTTATTAATCAAAGAAGATGCAACCTATAACTACATTCTGATTTGTAGTTGTTGATTGGTGGATACCATAAATTTATTTCCTTCTGTTATATGATATTATGATTCTTATAAAATGTTCAATCTAGCTATGAGTATATTTTGCAATGCTTATTTAAAGTTTCATGAGTGATGAGTAGCAAAACCCCCTTAATTTCTTAGAATGAAGAAATATTCGAACATCAAAGAGATATAAACTTTTGTAACAAATAACTTGTAAAGAGTTATTACCTCTTATTATTGACGCCGGATGTTTCTCTCAATCGCTGTGTTAATCTGAACCGTTCGAAATCAGGATATTTGATCTCAGCTTTCTTAATTCCAACCGCCAATTAGCGGTTGTGTGTGCCATGATCATCACAGCCGTTCGATCAGAGGAGAGTTAATCAGGTCCGTAGAATGATAATATTATACAATGCACTGTTATACACCAGATTGCAACCCTTTAATCCTGATAATTCATCCAAATAACAAGTTAGAACCTAGATCAAATTTAAAATTTAATGAAGTTACAATAATTTTCCAATAACAAGTTAGACGAGCTTTCTGTTTAGTATTTCTGCTTTGTTATGTCAAGTTGATGTGTTTTTAGTTTTGTCAAACTAAGGTTTTCTGGTATTGTCTTATGTTATCAAGTTTTGTGTACCTCGGTTATGTTTATTGTTTTTTTTTATTATTTTGTTGTTCACTTATTGTCCTTATACTAATGATAAATGTATTACTCTTTTATCATTAGAACATGTTTATTATTTACAAAAAAAGTTATAACATTGTTTCACAAACATTTTATAAACTAAATAACCTGTTCACAAATAAATACATACTACTTTTGATGTTTTCTTTTTTGTTGGTTGCTTATTTAAAATTAGTTGGTTTATGTGGAGCTTAAGTAAAATTGGTTTTCGAACTTATACAAAGTAAATAAGTTTTATAAAACTTTAAAAAAGTTGTGATAAACTCAGCCGAATAAATGGTTTATTTCATAAAAAAAAATCTGTGATAAAGTATTTAGTATGTTGCATAATTTCTTAATTTTTGTGAATCTGTATTGATAAATTACTTTTATACCCATTGTCTAGGCTTTCAATTTAACTTTTAGTAAATTTGTATGTAACAATTAATATTTATCATTTGGTTGTTACATAAAGGGTTATACTAGGTTCAATCAAAATTCGATAATTAATTATCAAGTTATGTCTTACTTTCGTAGTACGTAGCATAAGTTAAAAAAACATTTAATAAGTAACCGCCCATTTCAGTTAAAAGCTACCACTTAACAGCTGTTACTACCCATTTAGTGCTAAAAATATGCAAACTATGTTAGTGGCAAAAGTCATTATTTATCTTTTAAAAAATCATTTACCGGTAGAGTGTATTAAAAATACGTGGGTTATATATATATATGTTAAAGTTACTTTTTCAAAAATTAGTTTGTTTATCTTTAATGTATATTAAATTTTTATTAAAAGTTTAACAATAAAAAAATGGTTAAGTTGGATCCGATAAAAAAACATTTAATTTCGGTTAAAAGATACCATTAAACAGCAGTTACTACCCATTAAGTGCTAAAATTATGCAAATTTTGGTAATGGAAAAAGTCATTATTTATCTTTTAAACTATCATTTATCGTTATAGTGTATAAAAGATATTTATAATCAACCGCACATTTCAAATATTTCAAAAAATTTATATATTTTAAAATATCATTTATCATTTAATAAACTACCACACATTTCAGTTAAAAGCTACCACAACAGTTACTACCCATTAAGTGCTAAAATTATGTAAAATATGTTAGTGGCAAAAGTCATTATTTATCTTTTAAAATATCATTTATCGTTAGAGTGTATAACAAATATTTGGGTTATATATATGTAAAATTGAGTTTTTCTAAAATAATTTTGTTTATATGAAATGTATATCAAATTGTTATTAAAAGTTTAACAAAAAAAATGGGTTTTATAAAAGTTGAAAAAAATGTGATAAACTCAACACAGACAGATTTGATAAGCTCAAAACAAAATAGTTGTGAGAAAATAAACATAAAGAACGAGTAATTTCATAAACACAGATTGTGTAAAAGTCTTTAGTATCTTGCGTAATTGTTTAATTTTTGTGAAGCTGTATTTAAAAAAAAATTATTTTAAATAATTCGTAGCCTTTCAACTTATCTTTGTGTTTATTACTATATACCATATTGAAATTATCAGCAGGTATTATTTAGTTTCTTGTTATGTGCGTATGTTTAATTCTATGTTAAAACAGCAACCCATCTTTGTAGTTAAAGAATTTCAAATTTTAGACGGTTAGTACCCATTAGGTGCTAAAATTATGCAAATTATGTTAGTGGCAAAAATCTTTATTTTTCATTTATATTATCATTTTTTGGTTTGTAAATGGTTCTATTTGGTACTCTAAATTTTAGACGGCTTTTGTTTGTATCCATTAGTCCCTTTTATCAAAACACTAATGAATGATAGGAGACCCCAGAACTTAATCATAGGTATGTTTACTTATATCCGTATCTATATTTATATACATACATTTACTTTGTTGATTTTATAGAGATTTTTTTAATTGAATAGAATATAAAGACTTGTGTTTTTTTTAGATGTTGTTGGCAGAATTATCATGAGTGAGTGCATTTTGGGTCGGAATCATTTTGTCATATTTCTTCAAGATGCGTCGTAAGTAGCTATTACTTTAAATTATTAAAATGTGTCCAATGTCATTACTACATAAACTTGTATCATGTTCGTTTGTTTACTAACAAGATGTAATTTGTATTAGTGGTCATATAATACAGTTTTTGTTATTCGACTCGAGGCATACTGACATGTGGAAAATGTATCGAGTTATCTCGAGGAAATATATTGTGTATGCATCTCGGGTGAAGTTGGTTCATTTACCTGAGAGTATGTTTTAATTTAGTTAAGTGTTTTTTTTTACTTAATATTACGCTCATTGCGTCATATAACTTTAGTAATACTATTCATTTTTTTTCGGTGAATATTTTGAAGTCTACGGATTTAACTTCAATCGTCTATGAACCAAAAATGCCCGAGGCGAGTGCTATTAAACTGATGGGTCAATCTTACAGCCCGTGTTCGTGTTAAATATGTGTTTTTATACATGTGTTTTGTTTCACTTACTGCTTTATATAAATTGGACATTTGTTTCCTAATATTTGGAATTGTTTTAAAAATAAATTGTCATTGAGTTCATATTATTTTGTATGATAAGTTAAAATTTTTTTCAGAATGTCAAACTGTCAGGTATGCAAGAGGTTGAGATCCTTACAAAGTACTTCCATCAAGTAGACTAGTGTTTTATGATAAGAAAAAGAGAGCCTTACAGAGTATGTTGTGAATCATTGGGCCATGCAGCAGTTTTGTAACATTTACGATTTTTTTATGTATTTGCAATTCAATGTAACACGTTCAAACTCGTTCTAATGCAATATTTTAGGTTATTCGAAATTATATATGTATATTTAGGCATGCATAGGTGATCATACACGTATATACATCATACAAATGCATACATGTAACTATACACGATGAATTGAACCCAAACCACCTAAGCAATTGAACCCTTGAGCCTTGAACCCCGCCTTTTGATCTTGAAACCCTAAATGTAAAAGGATTGACTTTTAAAAGTCAGAATTAAACCCAAGTCTCCAAGAAATCGACCTGTTTGACTTTCAAAAGTCAAACATGGCCGAATCCTTTAAATCCAAGCCATGATACGGATCTAATCGAATCAAGTGGGTTTCTATCTCGTGTACAAACATCAAACGACCCAATCTCGGCCCAAATCAAATTCAACTGATTAAGCGGCCAATTCAAATTTTAACGAATTGACTTTTGATAGTCAAATTCGTATTGAATCAGCATTCAATTCGTGAATTCAACGCGTCCCCAATCCCGCAAGTCACGCACAAACCAATTCCCCCTGTATCCAGTCCCTAACATGACCCGATTCATCCCTTATTCGATGGATTAACGCGTAAACAGTCTCCGCGACTATCCCGGTCAATTTGAAATTCAAATTGGTTTATACGAATGGAATTAATCAAATTAAATCCCTCTCTCACTCGCGTATACCTCCACACAAACTCTCCCAACCCTGAATCGAACCTCATTCTGCCCCTGAGTTCCTGTCGATCACCAAGCATTATCGGAGAAAACCCGTAGCCGACCGCACTCGTGCCATAACCATTTCAGGTAAAAATTGTACCATTCGATTTGTAAACGCAAGGTTATCAAAACCCCTCTGTCAATTCGCGATGACAGAGGGTATCGGGACCGATTGGAACTAGGGTTCATGGCGGGTAATGGGTATTCGAATTTGGATTTGTTATAAATCTTGTGTTCTTATTAAACTAGAATCCATTATATAACAGCGAAACCATCTAGCCCAGCCGTTAAGCCATTGCACCGCCGGGCTAGATGGCGTCGAAACCCATACAGACGGCCGTTTTTGCGCATAAAATTAAACCAAACCCAGCCCCTTTGCAGGCATGGGTTAAATAATTTCGAACTGGATCAATTACAAGGATTAGTCCCTTGGTCCGGTGGTAAAGCTTGCAACACACACAGGAACCGCCCGGGTTCGAACCGGGTGGCCTGTTTTAATTTTTAAAACCGTTTTAAAGCCCGAAAATTTTATAAAAAAAATATTTTTATAAACCCTATATTTATTAGAACAGAATAAAACAAGTTTCACAATTTTTGCATAAAAATCGCTATTTTATAAATTTATTTGTTAAATGCTCAATTTAATATATATTATTTATTTTGAGTAATCCTTTTTCCTAATGCATAAATTTTGTGACAAGTTTTATAAAATTTAAGTTATATAATTGAACACCTAAAAACATATATAGACTTTATATATTTAAAGAATACATGTCAATTTTTAAGTAAATTTATTTATTTTAGCATAACCATTTCAAACGATGAATAAATAAATAAATAAATGTATTTACTATTTATATAAATTACATTTACAAATACACTTAAAGTTTAAATTATATTTAAGATTAATTTTATGATCAAATATTTAAACGTCTTTATAAGTAAATAAATAAAGTAAAATTATTTATTTGATTTATATTTAATATAAACTCACACGCTATTTTTTTTATAACTAAATAAATGAATAACAATTATTTGATTTATTTAGTTATTCAACCCAGACCAAAATTCAATTATTTTAGAAACTATTTGATTTAATATTACATTCTATACACCATCCTTACATTCAAGTACAAACACAATAACCTATACATTTCCTTTCGAATTGCAACTCAAACCCTTTGTACACACATCCAATTAAATCCTAGATTTAGACCTAGACTATGGTACACACTATTAACCCAATGTACATTACACACTAGGTTAACGTGGTGAGTTGCAAATCACTTGTGCTACCTTTTGCTTGTGCTATCTACACCATTACTTCAAGTGAGTTTTACGTAGCCCCTTTTTACATTTTGCACTTTTGGGGTGAAACATGATTACTCTTTGAAATTCTTTGCATTTACTTATATACAATTCAATAATATGATGCTATGTGTTATTTGTGATTTATGCTTGAATGCTATGAGTTAAGACTACATATACATGACATTAGTACAATCATTAACTCAGTATAAGCCAATGGTTAACATTGATAGATCTATTGAGTCTGACAAACCCACCCGGTTAGGGTGTTTGTTACCGACTTTACATTAGGGTAACCTGCGTGTTATGCCTCAGTCACAAGGTTTGATTGTACACACTTAGTTTAACTATAGATTCTACGTAAATGCCTTATACACGTGTATCGTATGAATTGTATAAAACACTTTAAATTTGGTTATGTGTCAAAACCTATGTATGCTCACCAACTTTTTAGTTGACCTCGTTTTCATCATGTTTCAGGTATTAATGCTTGAGAATAAGTACAAGATGCTTCACTTAGGACCGATGGCCTAGAATTTAAATTAATGAGACTATTTATGTATTTCTATTTTCCTTGTATTGTTGGATTATGTTTATTTGTGACATGAAATTGGTTGTTTAATTATTTAAACTTTAGTAAACCTTGAGCTTTTGAACAATTTACATGTCCCGCACTGACGTATTCCGCCGTCGGTTGGGGTGTGACAAGTTTCTTGTAAAATGTAAGGAAGATGTACTTTAGTAGCTGACAAACAACGTTGCATTTTAACCTGTTGCCAAAAAACAGACATCCACATAAATTTTTAAAAAACAAAAGTAAGTATAAGATTAAAAAAATATTTTTTTCACTAAATACAACAACAATTGTGGTTTGCAATAAGTTTACAGCAAAATTGAATGGATTAATAACATATATTTAAGTATTAGAAAAAAGAACAAACCGTAAAGAGGTATACAGAAGACCACTGATCGCGATGTCAAGGTCAATCAAAAACATTTATAAAAACTACTACTTATCTACCTTAGACTGTAGACAGGGAAGTAGGGCTGTCGAATCCACAGGGAATCAGTGGAAAGATTAAGTGCTTAAGTTAGTAAATTATTCTGATTAAATTCAAATTAAAGAAAGATGTAACTCCCTCCAAACTTCAGGTTCTAGGTTCAACATAAAACTCAGTTGTTCAATGGACACCACATAGACATAGTGTTGGAAAATCAGTTAAAATAGTAGATGAAGACAGGTTGTTGTCAGCAAACCTATACAACAAGTTTTGTCATAAACCAATATAATTTAACTACCCAATTTATAAGTGCCAAATTTATCCCCTTTAGTCACCCAACCCTGCTACTAGGTTTTGTTATCAACCGAACAAGATCGAAAAGCAAGCAAACTCAAAGCACTCAAATAAATTGTTTAAATTAACTAATACATCAATCCATCAAGTTTGTGTCAAAAACTAACAAGATCCAAAACATAAACAAATTGAATCAACCACAAAACCTATACGAACCGTCCGCCCGGAGGAAGCCACAAGTGATTTAGCCAAACATAATAACAACGAACTCGAATGTTGTCACTATCAAGTTCATCATTAAAATCTATGAACTAAATATATTTAACTATTCTACAATTTAATGAAATAGAACAATAATAATAACCTTCTTCGTGATGTACGCAAACATAGGTCAAAGAATTTGTTTTCTTCCTTGCGTCACCCAAAACAGTAGCCGCCAGGCTCTCTTTTTTTCGTGAGTTGTGCCTTCCCCTTCCTTTCGTTCGGATTCTCTCCTCCAATGTGAGCTCAGCCCATTTAATTGTATTCCATAACTTGGAAGTCCACTAATTATTTTGAGCCCACAAGAATCTTGGACATAGTCCACGAGAGTTTGTGTGTGATTGCATATGAATTTTAATTTGAACTTAAATTAATTAAGTTACTAAATTGATGAATAAAGTGACACGACTTCGACTCATCCATCGTTAGCATTTCACATTGCATCGATTAAGCTCTTTCTCTTCTCAACCTACAAAATATATTAACAACTCAAAGTACATTGTTTTTCACATAATTAGGGTTAAAAAAACATATGATTATATACCATTAGCGTGGGTTTATCAACCACTCATCAACCACAAAACAACAATGAATTAGAAACCAAACAAGTAATAACCTAATATCTGTTACAAGTAAAAAAATCAACATGTTGAATTCATCAAGTTAACCAAAAATGAATAACATATAATAACATTAGAGACAGGTATTAGGATGTTTTAACAAAAAAATATCAATCGACTTCGTCCCCAAATAAACCCTAAAAAGCTTTTTAGATATAAATTAAGTAATTGATTAAGCATTCTTATTGTAGATTGCATAATACTCACTAGAAAATTTAAATAAATAATAGTCAGCAGCAAAAAAATAATACATATGACAACTTCAGCAAATGGTATGAACAGAGCATACCTTACACCGGAAACGAATTTGAGAGTGTTAACTCAGCCGGTTGCTTTTTCCGGCAAGTGGTGTTACGTCCACCAAAATTAAGCTGTACCTAAAAGAAGACCCGGTAGAATACATTGAGAAAGGCAGAATCAAAGATCTGATTAACGCGATTTTAAGTTCTTAAACGAAGAAAAAGAAATCGATGACGTTTTGAAGATTGCAACATGTCGGAAGGAGTTTAAAAGGCATACATTCATAAGATCCCACACTGTAGAGATCAATCCCTAGATACGATCAAGATGCGAGCTCAACAGCCAGAGATTGGTCGGATGTATAGGCAATCTTCAAAGCGACTTCTTTGGATTTGGGGGTGGGTGAGTGTAGAGAAGAAATTTAGGGTTTTGATGTTTGGCCGGATCGATTTGGGGGTGGGTGAGTGTAGAGAAGAAATTTAGGTTTTCAATGCTTGATTAAACAGCTGGTAAAAGGTGCAAGAGACAGCTGTATCTTTTTCTTTCAATGGAAGATTTAATATTTATCTTGGGAAGTTGATTTTTTTTTTCTCAAATTTACATTTTATTATCCAAAAATAAATTACCTTTCTAAAAAGCAATCAACAAATAAATTATAAATAAAAAATATTATCTTTGAATTAGATCTACACATAAAATATAAATAAAAAAATATTTTACTTTTGTAAATAATCCATGTCCAGATTAAAAACCAGTTAAATTACATTGAAATAGAGACAGACTAATATTATTGAAGTTGTATTATACTTCAGTTATAGTAATAAAAAAAATCGTTCTGTTTAAGATATTTTTAAAAGTAAGATGTGCATGCCGACATGCTTTATAAAAATAAAAATATATTGTAAACAAAATATGTCAACCCGCCGCTGGCCCAACACAATATTTTATAAATTTATATATTTTATTTATAAAATAAAATATTTAAAAAAATATTATATAAACTTTTTTAAGGTTATCACAGCATTTCAAAACAGTTATCATAGCATTTTACAACAAAACAATGGTAACTCAAACATACCTCCTCCAAAAATAGCAAGTAGGGTAATTAACCACTAAAAATTTATGACAATATGTAAATAGAAATATATAATTTTTATGTTTTTTTTACTGTAATAAACTATTATAAAAATAAAAAAGAATAAAAATGGTAGAAAATAGGAAGTGGGATATTTAAACACTCAAAATTTATGAAAATATGTAAATAGAAATATATAAGTTTACGTTTTTTTATTGATAAGCAGGAACAAATTATTAATAAAATATAATAATAAAAATGGTTATAATATATATCTGTAATTTTTTTTAACTAGAAACTTTTAACGAGTTAGTGGGGAGTTCTGCTATTCGTAAATTTCAGAGGTAGTAGTGGGTTTGTCCACCTTTAAATGCCTATAAATACAGTTTGCAGGGAAGATACTTTCTTTGTTTCCGCACTTCATAATTCTTAAACATGGCGTGTAAGAAGACTTGCGGGCTCAAGAAAGATGCAAACACATTTATGAGGTATTTTATAACCACATATTTTCTAAATTCAGGTTAATGATGTGTGTTCAGGTGTAATAATATTTTTTTGTTTTGTTGTTCTTTTGTTCAGATGGATAAGAAGGTTTGTCCGATCAGTGAGGAGAGATAGAGGAATAAGAAGTCAAGCCTAATGGATAACGGTACTGAAAAATTTTGTTTAAATAAATTAAATTGTTAAGTTCTTTTTCTGATTTTGATATTAATTTTAATTTTGAATTCCTAACTTCATGAACCTATTCAGCAAGATAGGTGATAGTGTAGAGTTTATCGCATATGGGCGGAACTTCAGCCCCTGCAAATCCCAAATTCATCGTGAAATCAGTGATGAGGTAATATCTTTTCTTTAATATATTTTAAAAATATTGTGTTTTTAAGAAGTGAAACATAAGCTTATTGTAACGATGCAATGTTACATAACCTAAACAAAGGTTATTTCTTCTCATTAATTTTCAAAAAGCTCTAAGATCAAAGAAATAGACTTTAATTTAAGAAATATATATATATATATATATATATTCCGATCTTAGTGTTTATTGTTAAAAAAACAATGAAACCTTTTCCCAACTTTAACTTGTAATAGTTCTTATACAGACACACTTTATTCATTTTTAATACATAATGTATTAGTCTTATATTTTTCAGAAAATGTAATCGTAGAACTATATTTATCCAATAAAAATAGTTTTTTAACCTCATATTCATGTAGGGTAATGGGAAGTTACTTACTCTTTTTATGTATTTAAACATGGAAAAAACTTCCCCCTACATACTCGGTTGACAAGGTCAGCCAGCTACACTTACATACTCGATCCGATGTACTTCATATAACTATGTGTGTACTTGTATTTTTTTTTATTCCAATTACATGTTATAGATATAAGCAACCATGTCGGAACTTTCATTTGTCATAATAATGTCGGAGATATTGCCAAAACTTTCAACAATTGATGTTGTTCTGTATAAGTTTATGTGCAAAGATTTGTAAATGTCATGTCTCGATTTTAGAAAAAAAATTAATTTTTCTTTTTTTAAATTATGCAACCATAAAATATTATTAAGGAGTTTACTAACATATATACAGAAAAATAATTCTTATACATGTAAAGTAAATAAATGCTTCTATATAAGCTATTTGTATATAGTAAAATGTGCATTTCGACCATTTTTATAAAAAATAATAATAAATATATTAAAAAAATTATGTAAGATGCCCTCCTGTCACCGAACGGGTATAAAACTAGTTATAGTAGATAATAAATATACTGTCCATATTAATGATGTCATCTAACTATGTTTTAGCATCTATTTTCAATATTGGTGATCATTTTTGCACCTATTTTCAGTATTAATGCTCGTTGTTTCGTCTATTTTCAGCATTAATGCTCGTTTTTTGCATCTATTTTCAGTATTAATGCTCGTTTTTTGCATCTATTTCCAGTATTAATGCTTGTTTTTGCATCTATTTCCAGTATTAATGCTTGTTTTTGCATCTATTTTCAGCATTAACGCTTGTTTTTGCACCTATTTTCAGTATTATCGATTGTTTTTGCATCTATTTTCAGTATTAACGATTGCATTAATGATCCTTTTTACACCTATCTTCAGCATTAACGATCCTTTTTACACCTATTTTCAGTATTAACGATCATTTTTTAACTTATTTTCAGTATTAACGATCGTTTCTACATCTATTTTCAGTATTAAAGATCATTTTTGCGCCTATTTTCAGTATTCAACGATCGTTTTTGCACCTATTTTCAGTATTAACGGTCGTTTTTTGCATCTATTTCCAGTATTAATATTTGTTTTTGCATCTATTTCCAGTATTAATGCTTGTTTTTGCATCTATTTTCAGTATTATCGATTGTTTTTGCATCTATTTTCAGTATTAACGATTGTTTTTGCATCTATTTTCTGCATTAATGATCCTTTTTACACCTATCTTCAGCATTAACGATCCTTTTTACACCTATTTTCAGTATTAACGATCATTTTTTAACTTATTTTCAGTATTAACGATCGTTTCTGCATCTATTTTCAGTATTAACGATCATTTTTGCGCCTATTTTCAGTATTCAACGATCGTTTTTGCACCTATTTTCAGTATTAACGGTCGTTTTTTGCGTCTATGTTCGTTACTAATGATCATTTTTGCATCTATTTTCCATAATAATGATCATTTTTGCGTTTATCTCCAGAATTAGTGACTGTTTTCTAACACGTCTTTGCAGTCTCAGAAGCAGCAATCTGATGGGAGTTTTGGACTAGCCCGGCCCCGATGAGGGGCAGACTGATGACCCATGCTTATCTGGCAAGTGTGCAGGCTTAACCTACTGAGTTTGGCTTGGTTCCGTTTCATCAATCTAAGGTTTCTGAACAACTTGATTATCAAAATTGTTAATGTTTCCCAAGTGGAGGTAGTTATTTCATGTTCTTTTGCTCTACTTAGAAAATTTTATTTTGACATCATGGCTATCTAAACTGCTCTATTGCCAGTAGTTTTCTTTCTTAATATTTTATAAACATGCTTCAATATGGTAAATAATCAAACTTATCATATACATACATAGGGAATGGATGTTTGAAACCACACAATCATCCATCAAATATACAAACCAAGTACACCTCGTATCAAATCATATCAAATCTTAAAACTAGTGAGCGCACAAACGATAGTACAAACCAGGTATGAACCGGTTACCTCCAACCCGGTCTTGAACCGCCAGTTACGATCTCTAAACCGGTTTGAAAATCCAAACCGGTTTTTTGATCATCTCTAATTGGCGGATCAACGTCACCATGGATGGTGTGGCGTCATTAGTGAGGTTAAGCGAGCTTAAATATAATGGGTAATGTTAATTCTTTGTTAATATTTCCAAACTTGTGTTTTGAACAAATCAATTTCCAGAAACAAAAACTTCGTCTATTTGAGCAGATCGAGACCGGACTAAAAAAGAGTTGAAACAAATGGTTTATTTTAGTCGTTAAAAGTAAAAACTGATATGGTCAAATTTCATGTAATGTTTATGATTAATTATAAAAGATAAAAACAAAACGGCCTGCAATTTTAAATATTTCATAACGAAAGCATCCACGACGGCTGATAAAAATCCGCATGCTTCGTCGTCGTTTCTCATAATAGTATATAATATTCCACTACTTTTATCATGAAAACAATTCAACATTAATAATTTATAGGTAGCAATTGAAGATGTCTATAATATTGACCAATTCATTTCTCATCGTGACTACCAATACTATGCAAGTAAGATAGAATGTAAACTATAAATGGGGTTCAATGCCTTGTCTTAACACATCCAAATCTCTCATTCGGTTAGTTTTCGGTGTCCGGTTCCCACTCGGCTTGATAAAAATGGCCATGTTTTGGCCATGGTTACTTATTGCCTTTGCCATAGGCAATGTCATCGCGGATCATGATGATCATTATGTTTATGCATCACCACCTCCGCCAACTTATGCTTATAAGTCACCACCACCACCATGGGCAAGATCAACCCCTCCTTACTATTACACTTCACCTCCGCCGCCAGTAAAATCACATCTGCCACCCTATTACTACAATTCACCACCACCACCATCTAAATCACCTCCTTCTCCTTACCACTACAAGTCACCACCACCACCACCACCCTCTCCGTCACCGCCACCACCATATGTTTACAAGTCACCACCACCACCCTCTCCCTCACCGCCACCACCATATGTTTACAAGTCACCACCACCACTCTCTCCATCACCAACAACACCATATGTTTACAAGTCACCACCACCACCCTCTCCATCACCACCACCACCGTATGTTTACAAGTCACCACCACCACCACCATCTCCATCTCCACCACCACCATATGTTTACAAGTCACCACCACCACCCTCTCCATCACCACCACCACCATATGTTTACAAGTCACCACCACCACCCTCTCCATCACCACCGCCTCCATACATTTATAGATCGCCACCACCACCCTCTCCATCACCACCGCCTCCATACATTTATAGATCGCCACCACCACCATCTCCATCACCACCTCCTCCATACATTTACAAGTCCCCACCACCACTTTCACCTTCACCACCTCCTCCATACATATACAAGTCACCTCCTCTGCCATCTCCATCACCTCCTCCTTATATCTACAAGTCTCCACCACCACCTTCTCCATCTCCTCCCCCACCTTACATATACAAATCTCCTCCACCACCCTCACCATCACCACCTCCTCCATACATTTATAAGTCACCACCACCACCATCTCCTTCACCACCACCACCATATATTTACAAATCTCTACCACCACCTTCTCCATATCCTCCGCCCCCATATATTTATAAATCACCACCACCACCTTCTCCATCACCTCCACCTCCTTATGTCTATAAATCCCCACCCCTACCATCTCCTTCACCAACACCACCATACATTTACAAATATCCACCACCGCCTTCACCACCACCACCACCACAATACTACTACAAATCCCCACCTCCTCCATCTCCGTCCCCACCCCCATACTACTACAAATCACCACCTCCACCTTACTATGTCTAAGAGACACACCAAGTATAGTATCACTTAACCGATTAACTACTTGAACTTCTTTCTACTTGAGTTATTATACCTCTTGTTTTATATTTCTCAATCTTTGTTTATTCCTTATCAAGTCATGATGTTATTTATTAATCAAAGAAGATGCAACCTATAACTACATTCTGATTTGTAGTTATTGATTGGTGGATACCATAAATTTATTTCCTTCTGTTATATGATATTATGATTCTTATAAAATGTTCAATCTAGCTATGAGTATATTTTGCAATGCTTATTTAAAGTTGCATGAGTGATAGCAAAACCCCCTTAATTTCTTAGAATGAAGAAATGTTCGAACATCAAAGAGATATAACGGACAATTGAACAAAATAAATGAACGAACTACATATAAGGAAATATCAAACACCGACACCACACAACCTTCTGTAGGTTGAAAAAAATGAGTCAAGCACACATAATGACAACCGGGTCTATGACCCAACTCAGGGACACGGATCGAAACACACAAAATACAACACCCTAACATTTTTATTCAAACTAATTCACAAGACTTCTAACCCTACTCTAATTCCTACTAAGGAACTTTAACGACTAGATAAACATCACATTTATCTTCTCTCTTGATGCGTTTATGACTTGTCCATCCAAGACCGATCTATCTTTTCTTTTCTTTTTTTTTTCACATGTGAACCATTTCAACCCTTGGCTTCTTGGTTCACTATTCTAGCCCTTTCATGATCAAGATTAACGCCTTAACCACAAGCATGACTTCTTCTTTTTTGCTCTTGATCTTGATTTTCACCCCATATGTAACACATGGGTTATAAGCTAGTTAGATTAATATTTGAAAGTGTTTAAGAGCAAAGGGTCAAGTGTGAAGAATGGACTAGACCTCTATTTATATGTACAAGTCAAGTCATTGAAGTCACCTGGCTGCCCTAGTATCTGCAAAATGTTTGTTGTGTATTAGTGTATAACCCATAAAACAAAGCACCTTTTCCATTTTATCCAATTGTTATAGTTGATTTATTTTTCCAAGATTTGTGTTGGAAACTTCCCATCAACTACTCTTTCAAAATTCAATATTCAAATCCTAACTAAACCATTCGGATTTAGTTACTATGATAGTTTTATAAAAACATTTTTTTATTTTTCAAAACACTTTACGTAAATGACCTTAAACTTTATAAAAACTTAACCTTGATGTTATTTTTATTTTCTCTCAAATTCCACAACATATTCATATTGTAGTTTGCACCTTCTTTAATAAGCATATTGATTTGTTTTATTGAAGGATGCATCTTGATCTACCATTATAACTTCCAATTGTATATTTGATCATAGTCATAACCTAGTATGTAGAATACTGTGAGCTTTGACTTGTTTATCTTTAACATTTTAGAACGTGTTCATCACATCTATTTGTGATACATTGACATGAATTGTGATATGTATGTTGATATATGATAATCTTTAATGCTCACTTGATTATCATAAGCTGTTTAATTTCTATAATTAACAAAATTAAGCTGTTTAATTTCTATAATTAACAAAATAAAGATTAACCACATTTTAATCCCATTATAATTGGACCTTGATGTCCTAACAAGATTGTTTAGGTTTGCGAGCCTAAACTATCCTTTTATAAGTTTAAGTAGATTTTGGCATTACAAAAATTTAAGCAACCTTTTATTAGTGAAAGACTTTACCCAATATGACAGCCAATTTCATAAGTAACCTTTTATTAGTGTATAATTTAATCCTAACTAATTGCCTTGTCGAGGCAACCCACTCATCTCAATCGCCCTCTATAGATGACAAAGTTACTATCGACGACCAAATCCTATCATTCGTCCTCAATTCATAAGCATCCATTAATCCCGTTGCTTTTTGAGCGATGACCCTTTTATCTCGTTGCTTTTGATCGATAACCCCTTTCATTCCATCTGTTTCTCAATTTTCAACCCATCTACTTCTCAATCAATAAGAGCTTCTCAAATGATGGCCTTTTCGTCCCTTTCATCCACAATAGACAACAATGATTTGTTGGTGATTTTAGCGTCATCAATGTGTTTTTATGTAAACGTATTTGCTTAAGACCAAATGGGAAGTTAGAATATACATTGGCTGAGTTAGGAGGTGTAGAGTGCACACTCAATCTAGACTATTCTAATTCTGGAACCATGGAACCTGTATGGCTGTTAGAGATGAAGCCCTAGACCATGAGGTTCCAAGAGGGAATCGCCCCCTTGTTGGGGTCCGAGAAAAAGCCCTTGAGGGGGGTCGACGGGTGGCCCTCGATATGCCCAAGTGGCGACGTCCCTTATTTAGTTATACATTTCTAGATATACATGACTAGTGAAAATGACTTGAAAAATGATGATCAGTAGTAACTTAGCTTCATTAGAAACTAAGCTTTAGTAGTAACCGAGCTCCGGATGATCATCAATAGCAATTATGTAGATTGGTAATAACTATGTAGTTCGGTAGCAACTATATACTTCGGTAGTAACTAAGTGATCAGTAGTACCATTACTATTGATGGTTGCCTAATGATTGGTAGTAACACTATTACTATTGATAGTCTGTAGTCACTTAGTTACTATTGATGGTGTTTTTTACTGAAGTTACCACTGATATAACTGTTGTATATCTGCAACGGTTATAAACATTAAATGTCATACCTTTTGAAAAAGAGTTGCAACATTCATTGTAACTGTTCGACCCCTATATAGAGGATTATTTGGTCTGGTTTAAACACATCATTTACATATGAATTTCATAGATAATTCCATATTCGTTGTTTGAAATTAAATTTCTGTCTTATCCAACTAAAGATTATGTACTCACGAAATACTTTAATCCAAAAATGGACTTATACATGATTCAAAAAGCTATCTAGGACGATCACAAAATCAAAAAAACCTACATGATTGATGTATGTGGCAACAAAAGAAAGTGATTACTACAAGAAAACAAAACTATAACCGATAGATTGTGTCTGATGGATGCGGCCGTGGGATTATTTACGACATATTGGTGACGGAATTCCGCCAGGACACCCTTCTACTATTTTTCCTTTTAAATAAAACCGAGGACCATCGGTAATCCCTCACAAAATAACAGATTGATGAAAATCCGTCGGTAATCCATTGGTAACAACTTTCTGATCACTATTTGACTTTTCAGGATTGATGCATGGGTGTTTGTATGGTAGTTCTTTCCATCTGACAACCATCGAAAGCATTGACCTTTCTAAAAAAAGTCAATTTCCCATAAAACAGGCTAAATTTTCTAGTCAGGCTTTACGAAGGAATCCCATCACAAATACGCTAGAAATTGAACCTAAATATTCCAAGATGTTTCTAAGAACTGAAAACTACACACGTAATACCTGCTCGGTCTCTCAAACCTTTAAACTACAATGTGTCGGTATTTCAAACAAAGGAAGATATTTGTTTGGGCGTCATACGTAAATTATCTCCCGATGACACGTCAACGAATTGAAGATCATTGTTAGTGATGCAGTAGGAATTGGTCGTCTTGAAATTTAAATATTTGATCACGTGTGTCTTACCTAGAGTGGGCGTAGCATATTGGGCGGGGATTGTGGTCTTGGAATGCCAAGCAAGACACTTATCTGTCATGTGCACACATATTAAGGTTATTGTTAACATGTGATCTTCCCAACCAACAATAGAAAACGGTGGGCTCACATGGTAAATAACCTTGGACAACGAAGACGAAATGCCATGGTGGTCTTAGAATGTCCGCCTTTGTATGTGCCTTACCCATTGATGCATAGTAAGTCATCTAGGATCAGGGGATGTGTTGCGAGAGCCAAATATATCCTTGTTACAAATATAGCCATGAGCATCCTTCCGGGCACACAAGTCGAGATTAAGTAATATTGTAATATAATCTATATGTGAAATCTTGAAATAGTATGTAGTTCGTGTAATTTATGTATTTAGTTTGTTTTTCATACCTACTATATTGTAATGAGTAGGAGATCATACAAGAACCTAAGTGTCCCGTGCATTTGTTCAAAACAGTTAAAAAACAATAAAATATAAAACCTAACATCTCCTTTAATTTCTCTCTGAGAGGTCCAAAATTCAAAATTAATAGTATAAAAAAATTAGTTGTCAGTTATTTTTTTATTTAAAGCCGACCCAATCGCTAAACGCGATCACGAGTTAAACTGCCACTTGTCAAAAGACAACCGGTTCAACCCACATTTACACACCAAAGTATATTGTTCTTGGAGCTGTTAAAATGGTCGATTTGGGCAACAGGTCGAAATGGGTTTGGGACAAAAAAAGCAAATGAAGTATGGGTTGGGTCGAGTTGGTCCGAACCGCCAACACTTGCTCATCCATTTTTTTTATAAAGCAATTTTTGAAATTTTTTATGCATTTGAATACATTCACGACATTCGACTAGTTTGATTCATTGATCATTTGACTCGGTATCAACTCATTGCCATCTCAAACTGTTCATGCTGTTCTTTTTTATAGCATCTTCATGTATTTCATTTTTATGTTAATTTTTTATCGTAAACTTCACTTGTTTATTAAAAAAGTTAAGAAAGATGATTTATTTCATGATGTAGACTTCAGTCTGATGCCTGTTTTTTTTTAAGTTAATACATTTGACTATTTGAGATAGAGATAAGGTTTAATGCCTGGTAGCGGCCTCTTTATCCCTTAGGATAGAGGTAAGGTTTGTCTTCATCACATCCTCCCAAACCCTATTATTTGGGGTGAGATTTTACTAGGTATGTTTGTTATTTGACTATTTGAGATTTTGCCAAAACGAGTTTCAGAAGTTTAATTTTTTTCGTAGATCTTTACTTTGTAGTGTGATTTCTCAACAACATTTGGTACTCGAAAACCTATAATTGGTTTTCTTTAAGTCCAATTTTTAGTTCTTTTGAACCGATTCATGACAAATATTGTTTCAATATCATAGAAACAAGTGGATTTCATTCATTAACCATGATTAAATTTTTAGAGGTGGCCATTTCGACCCGTTTACTAATGGAAGGGTTGATCTCTTTTATGTTTTTTTGTCTAAAGGGTAAAAAAAAATGCTAACAAGAAACAAGCCAAATGGATCGAAAATTCAATATGAATTTTTATTTCCTAAAACTTTGTGAATCGTTTTATTCAAAATCCAGTTTATCACTAAAATAACATAATATTTCTTTACATGCTAATTGATTTAGACAAAGCGTTTTGGGTCAACCTGACTCGACCTGATTTGATGTTTACCTGTTTTGACCGGTTAACCAACCATCTGACTCGCCTATTTCACCACTTCTATTAAGTATAGAACTATAGACCCATAATTAATTGTGTTTTTCAGATATGCACAAAGATTCGATCCAGGCTTTGGGTTTAACGGTGGCTCATATCCCATCCAACCTATGTACACACCGGTCCTGACCTACAACAATGAATTTCGACAACTTGGTTCAGCTCATACTCATATGGCTTCACCTATCTCTACTGAACAACACCAATCACTCGCACTGACTCAACAAATACCTGGACCATGGGTTGCACCATCCTCACCTGCAAGTATCGGTTACAGACCTTCCGAGTCAATGGTGGCTCCATTTAATCCTAATCATGGCTCTACACTATACATGCAGTATCCTTCTCAACGGTCTGGGGTGACATTTATCCATCCTAATGAACAGGTTCACCAACAGTTGGTGCAGGTAAATATAATTTTATATTTTTATATCATTTATTATTCAGCTGCACCGATTTAAAGTAAGAAACATCTTCTGGTGGATGATTTTGGAGAGCCAATGCCAAAATAGATTATAAAACTAAGCATCTGATTATTGCAAAATGAAGTCGTAATGATAAGTTTTTAGTGTTTGGAAAAAGTGATTATAATTTACATCTATTGTTATTTTTATATCTCTTATTATTTGGAAAATTTAAGATTACTTGTCTACTACAGTTAGTTACCCACTTTTTTTTTATTGTCAATAACTCCCATCATTTTTTATGTCTAAATAACTTTACTATAACTACAACCCATTAACACTCAAAAAACAATAAGTTGGTTGTGCTCAACTTATTGCACCTTAACCATCAAAACCACCCTTACCATAATCCCAAGGGCTATGTTTAGAATTTTTCTAAATAGTATATATTTATTAAAGTTATATACTACTATAAACTTTTGTAACAAATAACTTGTAAAGAGTTATTACCTCTTATTATTGACGTCGGATGTTTCTCTCAACCGCTGTGTTAATCTGAATCGTTCGAAATCAGGATATTTGATCTCTGTAACATCCCAAAAATAAAACGACAGTTGAAATGACGAAATAAACGAACGAGGCATGTCGGGTCGGGCCGGATGGGCCGGATGGGCTAGAAGGGGAGCCTCCATATAAATAGCCAAGGATCATCACCATTTTCTCTCATTTGCAACATCTAGAGAGAGAAACCGTAGAGAGAGAAAGTTGGCGGATCGACCCGAGATTTTAGCAAAGTGTTACTCCATAGCTCGTGAGAAGAACCTCCGGACCAGAAGCTCGATTCAGGTAACGATCCGACCTAAATCTGAGTTTTAGTTCGTTTTTGGGTTTTTCGGGTTTTGGGTGAAAAGGTAACGTTTTCACGGATAAAACTGAAAGATAAACATAGATTTGAGTTCCTTAATGGAAAACGAACGTTTTGAATGCAAACAGGTTCGGGATCTTGACGTGATCAGACCCGAATGAGAAAGTTAGGGTTTTTACGAAGAACAGGTCGTGCGCACTTATCAAGTACGCACGGAGCAGGTCCTGCGTACTTACCAAATACGCAGGAAGAGGGCACTGCGTACTTACTAAGTGCGCAGGAAGAGGAACCTGCGTACTTATCAAGTACGTAGGAAGCAGGATCTGCGCACTTGCTAAGTGCGCAGGCCTCAGGCTGATTAGGTAAAGTCGGTATGTTTAGAAGGTTAAACCGTTAGAGTCGGGATTTGGTCTGATGTGTATTTAACTAATCAATTCAGATCGGAAGTAACGTAGTGGGACCTTTGTTTAGGGCAACCCGGATTAGCTTATCAGGTGAGTTCTAGAAGCCCTATTTTAAATGTTTTATATAATGTTTTCGGGCTGGTGTGCATACATATGAAATGATGTTTTTAGGAAACGATGTTTATGAAACTATGTTTATAAAATGATGCTTATGAAACTATGTTTACGAAATGAAATGATTTGGAATGAACGGTTTATGGAAATAAAGTTTTATGAACGGAATGTTTACGAACGAAATGGTTATAAAGAAATTGTTTAAACTAAAGGTAAAGGGTTTCGAAAATGAATGAAAGGTTTTATGAAAAGAAAAGAAAAAGGGCAAAGGTTTTAAATAAGTCATTATAAATCTAATCTGTCGAATGAATGGAATTGACGAATAAAGTCTGAGAATGTAATTCCCA
The DNA here is from genome assembly GCA_023525975.1 of Smallanthus sonchifolius. NCBI lineage: Eukaryota > Viridiplantae > Streptophyta > Magnoliopsida > Asterales > Asteraceae > Smallanthus > Smallanthus sonchifolius. Next base: position 27,176,974 of record CM042034.1, read on the forward strand.
GCCTTGTGGTAGAATATGGACAGCGAGCCATAGTTGCCATAAGAGCAACAGGGGCAGTGTCTTGGTGGCCTGCCAATGGTTTTGATGTTGTACAACCGGTAAGAGGGTAACGACGGTTACTCGGGTGATAACGATCATCCTAAGAGAAAGAGGTAATGGGAGATCAATGACGGCGATACGTAACAGTTGATTCCCAAAGGGAAAATGCGTGTTGGCCAATGACGGCGATACGTAACGGTTGACCCCACGTATTGAATGGTTGTGGCAATGACGACGATACGTAGCGGTTGCCCACAACATCAAAGGTTCCTTCGGGGACAAATAGACGCTTAAAGAAAGATACAGATTGTAGATGCACTACAAAAAAGAAGGGTATTTGGGACTAAAATTTTAGTCTCTAATACCCCCGTATCAGTACTTAATGGTTATCAGAGACTGATTTCGCCAGTCCCCAGTCAGTGACGAATACTTATCCCCTATTGTATATCACCAACAGGGACTAATAGTTAGTCTCTGATACAAAAAATCAGTCCTTAATTTGTCTCCCGAATACCACGTTATTTCAGTCTCCAATACATTTATTTAGCGACTGAAAATCAGTCTCGGTTAATAAGACATTTCAATCCGTGATGAGTAACTTTAGGGACTGAAACTTAGTCCTCAAAAAATGTCTACATTGTCCCTGATATGTTTCGTTAGATTCGTGATTCCATATCAAATCAGTCTCCAATAAGATGTTTTAATGACCGGGGATTAGTCCCGGTAACACACGATTTTAGTCGTTAATATCCTTGTTGTCAGGACTGAAAATCAGTCTCAGATAGCATATTATTTTAGTATTTAATATGTTTTTCAAAGTCTGATAATCAGTCTCTAATTTGTTTCTTTAGAGACTGAAAATCAACGTTAGAAACTAATCTCTATTATGTATTATCAGTGACTATTTTTTAATCTCTAAATGTTTATCTTTTAGAAACCGAAAATTGGCTTCCGATACAATTTAATTTAGTCCCAAACATGTATTCAAAACCTGTAACGAATTTCTTTAAAGACTGAAAAGCAGTCCCAATGCAGCTGTTATATAAGACATTTCAGTCACTAAACAACAATATCATTTATGAATCTGTTTCTTGCTTTCTGAATATATTTCAAGCATTAATATCATAATAATAACGAAGTTCAAAATAATACCAATTCATAAATTCTAAAGTTTAAAAGAGAGTTAGATGTCCAAAAAATGTAATAAACGTCTTAACATGGTACTAGGTCTAGCTGTCACTATCGGTACATGAATCATCTAAAAAATCTCTCGCATGTGTGTTGGATGTTGTGCTCTCGAATTCTAGAAATTTTGTGTTTATGAACTCTGACATCCTTTCCATTTTCTCTTCATTCTGTTTGAGTTTCTCGTCACCTCTTTGAGTTTCTCCTGCTCATATCTTCGTTGGTCTCACTTGAATCTTGTTGAGATGATTCGACCGTCGAATTCATCCGATTATCTTTTTTTCTTCAACACATGCCTAACACCTGTCTCCCATCCTGATTGTATTGTTTTATGCCTTCCACAAACACTTTTTATTGCTACTTTCTCAAATTTGTGTTCCATAGCAGGATCAATGGTGGTTCCTTCAGAATTGGATTCATCCATGGCCGCCTTTTTATGCTGAAGAAAATTTTCTTAACATAATATAATGTACAAGAAGAACATTTAAAACTAGTAGCAACCCAAAATCAATATTTGAAAAAAATAAAATTCATAGTCAAAAGTTTTTAACAATGAGATGCTTACATATTGAATACGTGAATGATCATTTAGCCATCCATCTTTCTCGGCTCTGAAATGCATGTTGTACCATAGTTCTAAAGGGCTTGGCGGCATTTGAGTCTTGGGATTGGTCTGTGATAATAAAAATTATAATAATGAAGAAAAAATATATTCTAAAAAAAGATTGAAATCAATCTTGTTTAACAAATATAAACCTAAGATAAAGTCAAACCAATATTTATGATTCATGGAGAATTATATATCTTGCTACTAGCTAGGGTGAGCTAAGAAAAACCATATATAGTTAGGATTATACCATTTTATATGCATGGTTAGCTATAGACTGAGAGCCCCTCTGCTTATATATCTTCCCTCGGCCACCAACTCTGTTATAGGTACTCGAGAATCTTCGTCAAACCTTGTTCTTGTAAGGACCATCATCAATAACGTAAATATCCACATGGTACTACAAGGAAATTGATAGTCAATTAACAAAAGATATATACATTACACAAATAGTATTGTTTTAAACACATGTATGTATAACTTTTAACACATTTATACACACCATTAACATCATTAGGAGATAAATACCCTCTTTATAAAATGTATAGTTTGTAAGTTTGTGATCAAAAGTCTAAGCTGATAACACACCAACTTGACGATCAAGATTGAAAAAATTCTGAATAATTTTAACATTTGCAACATAATGTGTATCTATAAGATTATTACATAAAATGTTATTTAATCCTTTTTATATGGCTATTACAGAAGTTATTATATAAATAGTTAAATATATCTAATATAACTTATTTTAAAGTTTTAAAGCATACTTGATTTTACGGTCCGGTCCTGTTTTATATGACCGGTTCTTTTATATAACCGTAAACCAAACCTTTCACATGGTTTGAAATTTTTGGAACCGACCGACCGAAATTTAAAGAGAAAAACTAACCACGAAACCAAACCGATGAGCGGTTTGGACAGTTTCACGGTTTTAAACGAACCGTGAACACCCCTAAGTAGTATCTACCAGAATGGGCCAGAACAAAGAACTGAACGGGTCACAATGGGCACCCAGAAAAAACTACCAGATTCTTGGACAGATCAGTTTACAACCTAATTATCGTTGATCATGGGTCAACTGAACCCAAATCAAACTCTTGTACAGATCTGTGTTTAGAATCCAAGACAATCAAACTGGTTGCTTCTTGTGATCCAAATAACAACTTTTAAATGTGTTCAACAAATGATTCTGTAAATCATTGCTTTAATTCCATGACAATTTGTAATTACTTATGTAAAAAAGTTCAAAATTTTTAATTGACTACATTAAAACTAAAAAAAAATTCAATTTCCATTGACCAGATTAAAAATTCAATTTGTAATTACTTATGTAAAAAATTTCAAAAGTTCAAATTTTTTTCCATTGAAATACTAATGTAAAAAATTCAATTTCCATTGACCAGATTAAAACTAAAATGACCAAAAGTTCAAATTCTGTTTGCTTAAAACTTTTGCAGAATCCCTTCTTCCCCATCATAAGTTAAATGCTTTTTCTAGTGAGGAATGAAAGAACACAATTAGAATTAAAGAACACAATCAGAAACACAACCAAGAAATCTGACCCATTTGCACAAAACAACTAACATCAACCTTCAATAACCCCACATAACCATATTCAATGTGGAATTAAACAAAATCAGTTATAATCTATTAGTTTTCTAATGTGTTGATAGTGTTTAATGTATCAAAAAATACTCCAATTGATACCTTAAACTGCAAATATTGATCGACTGAGTGAGTCTCCACCCAAATTTCTTCACACAGAAGCATCGACTTCTGGAGCGCGCAGAGAGGGGAGTCAAAGCAGTCGGTTTCGTGATGGAGTAACTGAGGTGTGATTAGGTTTGATTTATTGGACTGGAACGTGTCTATAGAGGGGATTGACATCCCGATTTCTCTGCTAGGTTGTTGCAAGAATTTCGCCACAGGAGACGATGATAGGGAGAAAGAATTAGGGTTTGATGTGTCCCATCTTAAATGATATTGTGTATATATTTTCTTTTTTTTGAACGAATATATGAAGAAGAAAAAAATGCCTAATTTGTTAGGGTAAATAAGTAAGAAAATTCATGGTAATCCTTATTTCAAATAATGATAATGACACATGTTATCAGTATATTTTTTTACACTAAAAATTTTTAATCTTTTTTATTTTAAGTAAGTTTAAAATTTAAAATTTAATTTTGTTAATGTTTTTATTTTTCAAAAAAGAGAATATAAAAATTGAATTCTAATTATTACTTAGTTAAGGAAACAAAGAATTTTATTTCTTGTTTTACATATTATTTTAAATTTTTTATACATTATTAGACTTTTATTTTTTTATTCAACAAACTCATGTAATATATGGGTATATAACCTAATTTATAATATACAAGTTTATGATATAGTTCTATTATAATTATTATGTCTTATAATTTTCAATTAAAATATACACATGGTTACATTGTTTGATTGATCATATATTCATGTATATTCATATTTATATTTATTTATTACTATTTATTTACACTCTATATTAGTTTTAATGTTTGATTTATTATTATATTAGGTTAAAGCCCATGTTTTACATGAGTTGAATAAATACAAATTGTTATAAAATAATATTTTCTATGAAGATTTGTATGTTTGGTGTTATTAGTCATCTGTGAAATAAGAAATAATTAAAAATTTTCTTATGATTTAGTAATTTTTAATAAAATATTAGAATATATGTTAGATATTTAATTATTTAACATTATTGTTGTTTAATAGAAGAGAAAAGCGAAAAACAAAAATCTAGATTTCATCAAAAGTCGTCACGTAGCAAGTAATAGTTATTTATAATAATACATGCTAGAAATCTTGTATATTATACAGGGTGAATAAATGTAGTGTTATATATATCCTTACTAATAAACATCTAATATTACATATTTTTGACATATTACATAATTTTTTAATACAAATTTTAGAAACGCTCATGTATTACACAAGTTGAATAAATTTAATTTGTTCTTAAACCAATAATTTCTATGAAGATTTGTATGTTAGATATTAATAAAATATTATAATAATTTTTTTGATATTTATTATTTAAAATCATTATTATTTACTTTATTTTCCAACGGCATTATAGCCATTGCCAAACGTTCAAAACCAGCGGTTTCAATCACGGGTTCACATACTCGTTAAGAACCCGTTTGCACTACCCGACCTACTTGCGACGGTGTACCCGCCTTACCCGCTTGAGCGCCTCCTCCACCCTTAGAGATTCGTGTTAAGTCTTATGACCCAGATTACCTCAATTCACGTTGGTTGACTTTTTTTACAATAATTGACTATAACTAATCCTCATTGACAATCAATCATTGTATGACCCATTATAACTCATTACGACTTATATTGGTCGATCAAAATTAGACTTCATTAATCAAATTCAAACAAAGTCAAATCCAGTCACTCATGGTAAATCTTCAAATTTCAGAAACCAGAAACCGATTCGATGAACAAACCAAAACCAATTAAACCAAAAGTCAATTTTAATCTAGAGATGTATGGGACGAGTATACCCTAAACATGAAACATCCCAAACAAATATACCCAAAACCCCACAGGTTTGGGACGGGGTATGTGATTAGGTTTAAAATATTTCCTGAGTATAAGACGTGTATGACCCATTATAACTCATAACAACTTATATTGATCGACCAAAATTAGACTTCATTAATCAAGTCAAACAATATTAGTTGAGCATCAATGACACTAAATGACCATTAATTGTACTAACTAATCATCATTTATCCTAAATGAAATATTAGTTGCTGTATTTCATAGTAGAATGTTATAAATTTAGTAAAATGCCATTACACGTGCCTAGGGTGAAACTCGATATTTGAAATGTTAGAAACTTAATCTATATCTATACTACTTAATAAACAAGTAAAATTATAGGACACGTCTCAACTTTTGGAGCATTTTTAGCATGATTTTCCTGCCTGTCACTCTTATTAGATACTATATTTTTAAATATTTAATATCAATCTAATTATGTATACTTTTTATTTAATTATGATTTTTTATTATATTATTAAACAAATTAATTTAATATAGATTACCATTTATCAATTACATAAAAAAATTAATACCAAGTTAAAGAAAATGTTATAAAAACTAACTTAATATAATTTATAACTGTCACGTTAAAGTAGACATATTTTGATTAGTGTGTGTGTTAAGAGATTACATTATATTTTATTCAACCCGTGTAAAACACGGGTTTTTAAAAACATAATTTTTTATTACTAATTATATAACATTATATTTATTTAACCCGTGTAATACACATGATTCTAACATGGTATACATATGTGTGTATAATAAATATATATTTAATAAATAAAAGTATATATATAAATAAAAAGGTCGTTTAGGCTTGTGAGTCGGCTCGATATCGATATGTGAGGCTCAGGCTCTATCTCGTTTATTAAACGAGACATAGTATGAGCTCGAGGTCGGGATCAAGCTCGTTTAGGCTCGACTCAGTTCGAGCGTTTAGTGAGCCGGTCCTGAGTAGCGGTCGAGCCGACTTGAATCGTTTACACCCTACACGTTTCAAAAGGTAAGTGGAGCGTGTATCATTTATAATAAATATAAGTTAATTTAGTTAAACATATATATTCAGTAAAGCTTTTAAAATAAAGGACTGGTGTTAATTTTTTTAGAGAAAATATTTTTTTGTTCTCATTTTTTTTTTGTAATTTTAAGGAGTTCGACTTTGAAATCTTGACTTTAGGGAGGAATTTGATTATAATTATAAGTTTTTATATAAGACTACAGGTGGTTATGTATATTTTAGTATCTAGGGCATATTTCTCATCCCATCGTTCACTGTTCTTTCATGTGCATCAACCAAATCAAATCTTGCAACAGAAATCATCTAGCATCTGCTCGATAACCTGGTAAGCTGTGTGTTGTTATTTCAATTGGATCCAATTTCACATTATGTTCGATATTCACCTTGTAGGCTTGGAATCTGGTGGCCAAGGCTTGAATCAATTTGCCTTTGTAAGTTTGTTCATGTGATTCGAAATTCGAATCACATTCTGCTCGAATCACCTTCTAATCACTTTGCCGGCTTCAACCTTAAAGGTAAATTTTTCTGCCTTTATTTACATATATCACAGCTTTGGTTATTTTACTTGATTAATTTCTGCCCTATGTTGGTTTGTTTGATTAATTTCTTCCCTAAATGATCTTTTCTTTTTGTACAGACTTCATCTTTTCCTTTAAATTGGTGTGTGAGTTAAAGCACTAAAGCTTTTCAGTGTATACAAGAGAGAGAGTTAGAACTATGTTTTGATCTTGGGTCTGATCCAACAGTTTGTGTTAAATCAAAATATTCTTGCTAATTGTTAATCATCAAATTGAAATCAAAAGTATTAATCCAGTTATTTAAAAAGCAAAAAAATTAAACCAAAAGCTTTAATTGAATCACAAAGGCCCCAAATTTATCTGGCTTTAGGCCTCTAAAATTGTTGAGCCGCCCCTGACCTCACAAACCGAAGAAAAATGTTTTTCTTATGATAATTAGTTTATGTATGTTTGTTGTTAACTAGGATTTGGCAATGACTTTGGATAAGAGCCGGACTAAAATCACTAATACTGTATTTCTGAATTCTGTTTAACTATAACACTAAAATGATTCAAAACCTATATTGGAACAGCGGGTACTAACAACTATTCAAGATTTATGTTCTGTCGGTTTCTCAAGTGTTAAGCTTTCAAGGAATCAAGGTGAGTGTGTTAGTCTATTTCATTCATTGTGTGAATTACTTATGGTGTGATTTGGTCTTACGGCTAGTCATGGTGTATATTTGGTTTTAGACCATAATAAAGTTAAAATCACAGCTAGTTATTGTGTATATTTGGTTTTAGACCATAATAAAGTTAAAACCATAGTGTATGTGTTTTGATCTGTTGAACCAATTTTAGAGTATTATTGGTTATTAGACCGGTATTAGTTTAGTCATGGTATGATTTTGATTCTTAATCAAGCAAAGGTGCTTTAAGGATACATTATCTATCTGACTCGTTATAATAAAACATTAGGCTATTAATTTTCAACACAATTAAAAAGAGGTGTAGTTGGTGTTTCAAAGTAGCTAAATCTATATCTATATCTATATCTGTAATATATAATAAATAAAGGTTTTGGCAACATTTTTTTCCCGCCTCTCTCTCCTATTAATTATACTAATTTCTTTAATTTTTACAATTTTTGTTTTCCGCTTCTCTATCCTATTAAATAATATTGATTTTATAATTACTTTTATAACACGTTTTTTATTTTATTAAAATTAGGTTTGTTCATAAAACATTTTTATAATTATAGTTTGAACATTTCTTCATTTTTTTTATAAACTTTTTTTTAAATAATTATATAGCATTTCTAGAATTTACAAATCTTCATATATTCTAATAAAAGCAACTTTATGAACTTTAATCTAAATATATTCTATTTCCATCCTGAGATGGTTGGATAATCATGCCAAAGGTGTATTACATTCTTGTTTTTAGCTTTTATTACATCCCACTATATATTACAATATTCTTTGCTATGCCCCCATGCATATATCCATCTTTTACTATAGGAGTACTATAATATATGCTGACTCTTATTTTATAAAAATAAAGTTTGAATTCATTCAGGTTCCTCATTCCAAGGATTCGTTTGTACCATCTTTTTCACTCACGTGCTTAGCCACTCGTGACGTGAGCACAATGCACACATCTGGCCTCAAATACAAAACCTGGACACCCATGTACATTGTTGATCAGAAGGACGAGTCTTTCTACACTGTAAGTTGGGCTTGTGATGCTGATGGGATACCTTTGCTAGTAGCGGGAGGAATCAATGGTATAATCCGTGTCATTGATGCTGGAAATGTTCTTGCAGTCAGAAAACCCTTGTGAGGAAGGGCTATTGATCTTGAGTAATTGTATAACTTTGTAAACTTATACCTGCATACACTTGCTTCCCAAATATTGAATGATTTTGACTTTCGTGGTTTGTTGATCTTGACTGTTCTTGAATTCTGATTTTGAATGAAATAATTGATAAAACAAGATTCAGATACCCTTTGATCATTATCAGAATTAATCAATCATTTCCTATGTGTTGTATATTTGGTTTAGTTTTAATGATGGAATTGTATGTTTGAATGATTTAAATCTAATATTGATCAATATACATCACACATATGCAAAACAAAATTGTTAGTGACATTGAGTTTTGAAACTACTATGCCTACCCAAAGAATTTATAATTTATAGTTTATTATATATTTTTCATATGATTTTTCAGTTTATAAGTTATATATTTTCTTTTATATCACTGCTTGAAGTAGGTTTAAAACAGTAATTTTCAATGTAATATTAAATAATATTTTATGATTGGTAAAGTATGTGTGCTAAGCACAAATGTTGTAGGTTTTGGTGTTAACTTCTTGATTTTTATTTTTAACACAGAATCTTGTAGACCTAAACTAACAACAACTTTTGGTAACAATGACGATGGAAAATAATTTTACAATCAAGGTTCAAATAAGAAGAACCAAAAGTTACAACAAAATATAAACATTATTAATTTCAGTAATTTCCTATGTTTATATGTAAAAACAATTTGTCAATATCAAAGACCAATAGATACTTGATACTCAAGAAGTTACAGAAATATGTAAATATATTACCACACCATTTAGTAATCTACTGCATGATTTCTGGTGTTAGGTCTGCATGAACATATTTCTATTATTGGTGATTGAATATCAGTCTCTAGTTCTTTTGTCTGTATAACACGTCGGAGACTAAGTATCAGTTCTGAATAAGTTTACGAAAAAAGATCTTTCATACTAATTTTCAACCCCGATACCTCTAATCAAATGGTAGAATTTGCGTAACATAATTGGAGACTGAAAACTAGTCACTAAGCATTTCTTATACCAAAAGGCGACCGAGACTGATTATCAGTCTCTAATTAGGTCCGTATTGAAAATGTTAAGGAATGATATTCAGTCCCTAATACATTTCCTCTATACTAGAGACTGAAGATTAGTCTCTAACACATTTGCGCCATTACTCATTATACAGGGAATATATTTGGGACTGAAATTCAGTAGCTAATAAGTTTCCCTCCAAAAACCATTACGACACACACATATTTACGACTGAATTTTAGTCTCAATTAAGGAGCCTAAGTATTAACGACTGATTATTAGTTGTAAAACATGTTGGATAAAAATTAGTCTCAAATACCATTAGCAACTGATAAATCAGTCCCAGATACTACTTATTTGAGACTGATAAATCAGTCCTTGAGACTTTAGTCCCTAATGGTCACTTTTTTTGTAGTGATAGTAATGTATGACTTAAATGAATGTTAAATGTTTTAAACAAATGATCCGTTCAATGTGTTTATGATGAGGAAAAATGTTTGAAGGTTTTCAATGATGAATGAAAGGCCCTGTTTTCTTATGCGTGATGTTAAACCCTAATGAATGTTTTGAATGATGAACCATTTCTTAAATCGAACGAAAACTAGAACTCACCAGCGTAGCTGACTTTTTAGTATGCACATTCAGGTTAAGGCAGGTATGGATGATGGACGGTGATGCTTGGCAAGCGAGAAGAGTTACCCGGTTGATCATGAAGACTGGAATCCCGTTATGATTAGATTATGATATGTTTATGTAATAGAATAGTTACGCTTCCGTTGTTAAACAATGTAATGGTTATGTTTATTTGAAGTATTTTCCGCTGCGTTATTTGATAATCAAGTTTAAGAACTGTTTGTGAATGAGTAAATCCAACAAGTGAGGCCTCCCAGGTTTGGGGCCTTACAATCTCAGCCGTCAATTAGCGGTTGTGTGTGCCATGATCATCACAGCCGTTCGATCAGAGGAGAGTTAATCAGGTCCGTAGAATGATAATATCTTACAATGCACTGTCATACACCAGATTGTAACCCTTCAATCCTGATAATTCATCCAAATAACAAGTTAGAACCTAGATCAAATTTAAAATTTGATGAAGTTACAATAATTCATCTGTAACGAACCAAAATCCGGGTTTCGTTTTAAATAAATTAATATTTCTAATTAATATTATGGTGAAAATAATATTTTAGAAATAAGTGGGAAACAAGTGGGTTTCAAGTTTGTAATAGGGTTTTGTTAGTTTTAACTAACTATGGGATGTAATGGATGAAATGGAAGTTGAAGGACTAAATGTGTAAAATGGCCAAAAATCTGCCATTTGACTTGGTGAAGTCAAAATTGGCTTCATTTGCACAATTGAAGTCGTTCTTGAGCAAGAGAGGAAAAAGAGAAAAGTGTGTTGAAGCCATTTTCGTGCAATTGAAGCTTGATTAGTGAAGGTTTTGGCTCACACAACACCTTCATAACATCAAGTAAGTGATTCTCTTCCTCTTGATTTCACCATGAATGTGTTCTTGGTGGGTTTTGGGTGAAATCCAAAATTATGTATGCATGTGATGAAATGGTGTTAGATTATTAATAATCTAGCTAAACTAAAGTTAAAGAATGATGATTAACATCTTAGAACCCTTTGATTTTGGTTATGAGAAGTTAGGGTTCATATGGTGGAAATTGGGGGTGTTTGGATCATGATGCTAAAACGATGAATTAATGAAGATTAAGTGTTTTTAAGATGTTAGACACTTGAACAAACACCAAATTAACTTAATAATAATTTTTGAAAGAAAAATTAGTGTTAAGATTAAGATAATGAAACTCAAGTGGGTGAGTTTGTGGTGAAAGAGGGTGTTTGGTTATGAGGATAACCCAAACGGGTCAATTTGGGTTGGAAATGTGGAATTGAGTTGTGAACTCAATTGTAGTGGAATTTTGATGTATGATAGATTACTAAACTAGGTGAATTTGTTTAGGTGATCAAATTGCAAAGCTAGAAGGTGTTGCGGGATCTTCTAACTCAAAAGGTAAGTGCTTTGCACTTACTTAGTAATGATAGGTGGTGGTGTTGATCATGTTTGAATTTCATGTTGGTTATACAAATATCTTATATGTGTTTATTGGTATGTGGATGAATTTAGTTAATAAATCTATATGGTGTAAAAATTGACTTGTGTGGTAAAAGCCAAGTTTGTATGCATAATGTAGTTGACTATGTGGTATATGGTCAAACTAAAATGTAGAATATGTTGAATTGGTGTAAATGACTATGTGGTATATAGTTAAGCTAAAATGTGGTATGTGATAAAGTACAGTAATTGACTTATGTGGTGTAAAGTCAAACTAAATGTGGTAATTTGAGGAAAGTGGCTTATATGGATTATAAGTCAACCATTGTGGAAAAATGGTGAAGTCGGTGTAAATTGACTTATGCGGAATATAAGTCTAACCATTGTGGAATAATGGTGAGATTGGCGTATATGGACTTATGTGGTATATAAGTCAAACCATTGTGGAATAATGGTGAATGTGGTGTAATTGACTTATGTGGTATATAAGTCAAGTGTAAGGGACCTTAGTTGACCAATTGGGTGTGAACGGGTCAAATGGGTCAAATGGGTGAAAGGGATGAAAACAAGTTGTAAATACTTGTTTGTTAAGTCTAGCACATTACTATGGTAATATGTTAATGAAATGCTAATGTATGGAACCATAATTGACCAAATAGACGCAAACGGGTCAAATGGGTTAAATAGGTGAAAAGGGTGAAAACAAGTTGTAAATACTTGTTTGATATGTTTATATCATTACTAATGGTGAAATATTATTGTGGTTATGCAGGGAAAGCTCCGAGGTAGGTCTATGTCAATGTTCAAGGGTGAAGGATTCTCGTATGCAATTTTTGTGTTTTTGAGGATTTATGTAAAATCCTTGTAAAGTGGTGTGTTTGACACTTGATTTATGTTTTGGTGAATATGTAATGTCATATGTTTGTTTTTGGTAAAAACCCATGTGTCGGGAAGGTTTGGTGTCAAACATTTTGGTAAAAGTTGAAAAAATGGCAAGGTTTTGAAACCTGCAGAAAAAGCTGGAAACTTTCTGTGAAAAAGGCTCCCTCGCGGGGCGCGAGGGAGGTGGCCTATGTTTCTCGCGGGACGCGAGAGGTAAAAAAAAAAAAAAAAAAAAAAAAATTTCTGGGTTTAAGTCTTCCGCGCGTTAAAGCCTCGTGATTTTAAAAGTGGTGTGTTTCAACTTGGTATCAGAGCAATGGTTTGAGGGAATTGGTGCGCAAGGCACTAAACTCAAACCGGATGCTCTTGATATGGGGGAAATTGATACGAGAATCCACGAAGGACTTGACTAAGACTCGGAGCTTTCGGAATGAAAGGTTAGTAATGATTTGATAAAGTGGTTTTGCATATATGTTGTCAATGCATATGATTGATTGAATGACAAAGTGTTTTGTGTGCCGAAACTCGTCTTGTGAATTGTTATATGAATGTGATAATTACACTTGGGCATAACGTATTATTAAACATGTCTGGCCAATATGCTTAATAAGACGAGATGTGCAAGAGCCTTTATGATAACCATATGACAATGAACATTGCGGGGATTAAGTGAAGGTGATTATATATGTATGTATGTATATAGGTAGATATATATATATATACTTAATACATTGTAAACGTGTGGCGGATGCCTAAGATGTTGATAGTGTAATGGTGTTAAGGTGTTCTTGGTTCTTTTCTCAGCTAAGAGATGGCAGAAGAATCGAGCAATCGGGAACCGTTGGATCCACGGATCCAAGAGTTGATAAAAGAGGAGGTGGCCAAGGCCTTTGAGCAAGCCACAAATCTGTTGATGGAAGAGATGAGGGGGACTATTAAACTCTCTCTCGAGGAGATCATGAAGGAGAAAGAAAAGGAACCTCAAGGTTGTACTCTGAAAGAGTTTATGGTGATCAAGCCCAAGGAGTATAATGGGCAGGTGGACCCGATTCTGAGCCACAGGTGGGTGGTGGATATGGAGTCAAACTTTGAGACGACTAGGTGTAAACCCGAGGATAGGGTTATGTTTAGTGTGCCTTTGTTAACTGGTAGGGCTAAGGAGTGGCTGCTAAATCTCCGAAAGGAGAGGGGTGAAAGAGGGGTGACCTCCATGTCTTGGGAAGAATTCAAGGCGGCTTTTCTGAAGTACCATTGCCCTCAAGCCGCGGTTGATAGAATGACTGAGGAGTTCCTCCTCATGAGGCAAACGACTGAGTCAATTGATGAGTTGGCAGGAGCTTTCTTCGATCGCGCCAAGTTTTGTCCGGACGTGGTGTCATCCAAAAAGGCGAAGATTGACAGGTTCTATGCCATGCTGACAGTGGAGTTCAGAGATAGCATATCTCCATCCTCCTTTACCACACTTGTGGATTTGATAAATAGGTGTCGGGAAAGAGAGGTGGAGTTGAGGAGGCAAGAAGCTAGAGGCGAGAAGAGGAAGCGTGAAATCGTTGAACAAGTGGTGAAAAAGATAAAGGGCGGGAGCCCTAGCAAGAAGCCGTTCAACAAGTTCTCTTCTCGGGCGTGCAAAAATTGTGGAAAAGAGCATTTCGGGGATTGTAAGAAAGGATCCTTGAATTGCTATAAATGTGGAAAGCCGGGACACATGGCTAATCAATGTACAAGCCAAATTCAGTTGTGCTATAATTGTTACAAGCCCGGGCACAATAGGGTGGATTGTCCCGAGTTGAAGCAAGGTAGAAGCGATAAGAAGATAGAGATGCCAAGACCTAAGGGTAGAGCTTTCCACATCTCAGCGGAGGAAGCAAAGAATGACTCGGAAGTGGTGACAGGTACATTCAAGATTAACTCTTTACCTGCACTAGTTCTTTTTGATTCGGGGGCTAGTCGTTCGTTTGTGTCTTTGAAATTTGTTAAGCATTCTTCGTTTCTAAGTAGCAAGTTAGATGAACCTTTGGAAATCGAGGCGGCCAATGATAAGAGCTTCCTGGTGTTTGATATTTTTAGAAATTGCAAGTTGAGAGCGGGGGGTGAAACATTTCTTATTGATTTGATTCCTATGGCTATGGGGGATTTTGATGTTATTGTGGGGATGGATTGGTTGTCAAAGAATAAGGCGAGTATATTATGTGGACCAAAAGCGATCCAACTTGATTTCCCGTCGGGAGAGTCCATCTACATAGAAGGTGATAAGAAAGGTAAGGTGAGGTTGTGCTCTTTTGTGAAGGCAACCAAGTACATGGCGCGTGGGTGCAAGGCGTTCATGGCATGTGTTACGGATGTGGATGGAAAGGTAAAAGAGATTCCCGATGTGCCGGTCGTGAATCAGTTTGTGGATGTGTTTCCTGACGAGTTACCGGGGGTTCCGCCTGATAGGGAGATTGAGTTTGGGATCGACTTGATGCCGGGTGCTAAACCGGTAGCCAAAGCGCCTTATAGATTGGCACCGCCAGAAATGAAAGAGTTGATGGAACAATTGCAAGAGTTGCTTGATAAAGGTTTCATACGCCCAAGTGTCTCACCTTGGGGTGCGCCCGTTCTCTTCGTTAAAAAGAAGGATGGGAGCATGAGGATGTGTATGGATTATCGAGAGTTGAATAAGTTGACGGTGAAGAATAGGTACCCATTACCTCGGATTGACGACCTTTTTGATCAATTGCAAGGGGCGTCGTGGTTCTCTAAGATTGACTTAAAATCCGGGTACCATCAGCTGAAAGTGAAAGAAGATGACATTCCTAAAACCGCTTTTCGCACTCGTTACGGTCACTATGAATTTACGGTTATGCCATTCGGTTTAACCAATGCACCCGCGGTTTTCATGGATCTCATGAACCGGGTGTGTAGACCGTTCCTCGACCGTTCGGTCATTGTGTTTATTGACGATCTTCTCATTTATTCGAGGAGCGAGGGTGATCATGCTTGTCATTTGCGTGAGATTCTTGAAGTACTTCAAAGAGAAAAGCTTTATGCTAAATTCTCCAAATGTGCATTCTGGTTGCGCGAGATCCAGTTCTTGGGTCATGTGATTAATGGGAAAGGGATTACAGTCGACCCATCCAAGATAGTGGCAGTTAAAGAATGGTCATCACCGAAGACGCCTTCGGAGATTAGAAGTTTCTTGGGGTTAGCGGGTTATTATCGGAGGTTCATCGAAAACTTCTCTCGGATTGCTTTGCCGATGATGAAGTTGACTCGTAAAGAGACAAAGTTTGTTTGGAGTCCCGAGCAAGAATCTGCCTTTCAACTCTTGAAAGAAAAGTTGACTAAGGCGCCTGTTTTATCCTTGCCGGATGGGACCGAGGATTTTGTTGTTTATTCGGATGCCTCGCATTCAGGGTTGGGGTGTGTTTTGATGCAAAGGGGGAAAGTGATTGCCTATGCATCTAGGCAATTAAAGACTCACGAGGTGAATTACCCAACCCATGATTTAGAGCTTGCAGCCGTGGTTTTCGCGCTCAAGATTTGGAGGCATTATTTGTATGGTGCTAAGTGTACGATCTACACGGATCACAAAAGTCTCAAATATTTCTTTGACCAAAAGGACCTCAATATGAGGCAAAGACGGTGGCTTGAATTGGTTAAGGATTATGATTGTGAGATACTTTATCATCCGGGTAAAGCGAATGTAGTGGCGGATGCGCTTAGTAGAAAGTCAAGTCATTCACCTATCAAGGTGAAGTCATTCAAGATGACAATTTCATCATCTCTTATTGATGAAATCCGGGAGGCTCAAGTGTTAGCATTTGGTGGTGACTTGAAGAAAGAGCGGATGGTTGCTTATGTTGATAAGCTTGGTGAAAATAGCATGGGCTTGAAAACATGCTTTGATAGGATTTGGATTCCTAGGTTGTCAAGTGTTTTGACAACTATTTTGGATGAGGCGCATAAATCCAAATATTCTATCCATCCGGGTACCACAAAGATGTTTTATGATTTGAGGTGTCATTTTTGGTGGCCGGGTATGAGGCGTGATGTTGTTAAGTATGTTGAGAGGTGTCTCAAGTGCTTAAGAGTAAAAGCGGAGCACCAAAAGCCGTATGGAAAGCTTCAACCGTTTGAAATACCGCTTTGGAAATGGGAAAATATAACCATGGATTTGATTACTAAACTACCAAAAACCCGAAAGGGTTATGATGCGATATGGGTAGTAGTGGATCAGTTGACGAAGAGTGCACATTTCCTTCCTATAAAGGAAACGTATTCTTCGGATAGATTGGCGGAAATGTATGTGAAAGAAATTGTGTCACGCCATGGTGTGCCGGTGTCGATTATATCGGATCGTGATACGAGATTTACTTCTCGTTTTTGGAAGAAATTCCATGAGGATATGGGGACTAGATTAAATCTTAGCACCGCTTATCATCCACAAACGGATGGTCAAAGCGAGCGAACGATTCAAACGCTCGAGGATATGTTGCGAGCGTGTGCCTTGGATTTTGGAGGTAGTTGGGACGACCATTTACCGTTGGCGGAATTCTCTTACAACAATAGTTACCATTATAGTATTGGTATGCCGCCTTTTGAGGCATTGTATGGGAGAAAGTGTCGAACACCCGTGTGTTGGGGTGAGATTGGTCAACGGGAGCTTGGTAGTGTCGAAGTGGTCAAGGAAACTAATGATAGTATTGACCAAAGTAGAGTACGCTTGAAGGCGGCTCAAGATCGCCAAAAGTCTTATGCGGATAATAGGAAGCGGGCGATTGAATTTCAAGTGGGGGACTTTGTGCTTTTGAAAGTCTCTCCTTGGAAATGGGTGATACGGTTTAGGAAACGGGGGAAGTTAAGTCCTCGTTTCATCGGGCCGTTTAAGGTGATAGCAGAGGTGGGTACGGTAGCTTATCGTTTGGAGCTACCGGAGGGACTAAGTAGACTTCATAACACATTTCATGTGTCTCATTTGCGGAAGTGTTTGGCGGATGAATCTACTTTTGTTCCTTTGGACGATATCGAATTGGATGAAAAGTTGAATTATGTTGAGGAACCGGTGGCAATCTTGGATAGAAAAGTGAAGCGTTTGCGCAATAAAGAGATTAGCCAAGTTTTGGTGAGGTGGAAACATAGAAGGGGAGCGGAAATGACTTGGGAAACCGAGGAAGAAATGCTCAAATATTATCCGAACCTTTTTATGTGAAGTCGGGTTTCGGGGACGAAACCCAAATAAGGGGAGGTGATTTGTAACGAACCAAAATCCGGGTTTCGTTTTAAATAAATTAATATTTCTAATTAATATTATGGTGAAAATAATATTTTAGAAATAAGTGGGAAACAAGTGGGTTTCAAGTTTGTAATAGGGTTTTGTTAGTTTTAACTAACTATGGGATGTAATGGATGAAATGGAAGTTGAAGGACTAAATGTGTAAAATGGCCAAAAATCTGCCATTTGACTTGGTGAAGTCAAAATTGGCTTCATTTGCACAATTGAAGTCGTTCTTGAGCAAGAGAGGAAAAAGAGAAAAGTGTGTTGAAGCCATTTTCGTGCAATTGAAGCTTGATTAGTGAAGGTTTTGGCTCACACAACACCTTCATAACATCAAGTAAGTGATTCTCTTCCTCTTGATTTCACCATGAATGTGTTCTTGGTGGGTTTTGGGTGAAATCCGAAATTATGTATGCATGTGATGAAATGGTGTTAGATTATTGATAATCTAGCTAAACTAAAGTTAAAGAATGATGATTAACATCCTAGAACCCTTTGATTTTGGTTATAAGAAGTTAGGGTTCATATGGTGAAAATTGGGGGTGTTTGGATCATGATGCTAAAACGATGAATTAATGAAGATTAAGTGTTTTTAAGATGTTAGACACTTGAACAAACACCAAATTAACTTAATAATAATTTTTGAAAGAAAAATTAGTGTTAAGATTAAGATAATGAAACTCAAGTGGGTGAGTTTGTGGTGAAAGAGGGTGTTTGGTTATGAGGATAACCCAAACGGGTCAATTTGGGTTGGAAATGTGGAATTGAGTTGTGAACTCAATTGTAGTGGAATTTTGATGTATGATAGATTACTAAACTAGGTGAATTTGTTTAGGTGATCAAATTGCAAAGCTAGAAGGTGTTGCGGGATCTTCTAACTCAAAAGGTAAGTGCTTTGCACTTACTTAGTAATGATAGGTGGTGGTGTTGATCATGTTTGAATTTCATGTTGGTTATACAAATATCTTATATGTGTTTATTGGTATGTGGATGAATTTAGTTAATAAATCTATATGGTGTAAAAATTGACTTGTGTGGTAAAAGCCAAGTTTGTATGCATAATGTAGTTGACTATGTGGTATATGGTCAAACTAAAATGTAGAATATGTTGAATTGGTGTAAATGACTATGTGGTATATAGTTAAGCTAAAATGTGGTATGTGATAAAGTACAGTAATTGACTTATGTGGTGTAAAGTCAAACTAAATGTGGTAATTTGAGGAAAGTGGCTTATATGAAATATAAGTCAACCATTGTGGAAAAATGGTGAAGTCGGTGTAAATTGACTTATGCGGAATATAAGTCTAACCATTGTGGAATAATGGTGAGATTGGCGTATATGGACTTATGTGGTATATAAGTCAAACCATTGTGGAATAATGGTGAATGTGGTGTAATTGACTTATGTGGTATATAAGTCAAGTGTAAGGGACCTTAGTTGACCAATTGGGTGTGAACGGGTCAAATGGGTCAAATGGGTGAAAGGGATGAAAACAAGTTGTAAATACTTGTTTGTTAAGTCTAGCACATTACTATGGTAATATGTTAATGAAATGCTAATGTATGGAACCATAATTGACCAAATAGACGCAAACGGGTCAAATGGGTTAAATAGGTGAAAAGGGTGAAAACAAGTTGTAAATACTTGTTTGATATGTTTATATCATTACTAATGGTGAAATATTATTGTGGTTATGCAGGGAAAGCTCCGAGGTAGGTCTATGTCAATGTTCAAGGGTGAAGGATTCTCGTATGCAATTTTTGTGTTTTTGAGGATTTATGTAAAATCCTTGTAAAGTGGTGTGTTTGACACTTGATTTATGTTTTGGTGAATATGTAATGTCATATGTTTGTTTTTGGTAAAAACCCATGTGTCGGGAAGGTTTGGTGTCAAACATTTTGGTAAAAGTTGAAAAAATGGCAAGGTTTTGAAACCTGCAGAAAAAGCTGGAAACTTTCTGTGAAAAAGGCTCCCTCGCGGGGCGCGAGGGAGGTGGCCTATGTTTCTCGCGGGACGCGAGAGGTAAAAAAAAAAAAAAAAAAAAAAAATTTCTGGGTTTAAGTCTTCCGCGCGTTAAAGCCTCGTGATTTTAAAAGTGATGTGTTTCATCATCCAATAACACAAACAAAAAATTAAAGCCAAAAACACAACTTGGTTTGATTGTATTTATAAAAAAACTAAACCTACAGAATGGTTATACTAAAACTTTGAATTAAACAAATAAGTAGATTATTTTATAAAAATATATTGTTAACACATAAGTAAAATAATTATATAAAAAGATATGTAAATTATGTCGAAAACAATTATCCTTAATATTTTATTTACCTAACACGTTTCAGTATGTTCGAATATTTAAAACTCATGTAATCCTGTAAATGTAGATAAATATAATATCGCAAATTTTAAAAAAAAATCTTCAAAAATGCTGAAAAAAATAGTATTTCAAATTATGCTGAATTAACCCCTTCAAATATTTTGGAAAATGTAAAATTTCATATAATGCTACAAATTTAAGTAAAAGTAAGCCTGCATATGTAAATAAGAAAATAAATCAGAAAAATTGTTAAACCGTGTGGTTGTTTCAACTGAGTACCCACTACTTCCTTAAGAGTACCCACTACTTCCTATATTCTAGCAAACATTTACAAACCGATAATGACTTTTCTGCCTCAAAGTTTTATTGTTTTCAATTACATTAACTCATAACAGGTTCGTGTGGATTCAAGCCAAAAAACACAACTTGGTTTGATTGTATTTATAAAAAAACTAAACCTACAGAATGGTTACACTAAAACTTAGAATTAAACAAATAAGTAAATTATTTTATAAAAATATATTGTTAAATACAATTAATCTTAAAATATTGTTCGAGTGTATAAAAAATCTGTGGGTTAAAATTATATGAGCTATACTAACGCTTATTTAAAATTAGCGGGTTATGTATGTAACAATTAACATTTAGCATTTGTTTATTAACATTTTTGATAAGCTCAACACAAAAAGGTTGTGATAAACAAAACACAAATTACGACTAATCTCATAAACAAAAATCTGAGATAAAGTATTTAGTATTTTGGATATGTTTAAAATTATGATAATAAATATAAAAAAGAAACATATAACTTACAAGAAAAAAATTGCCAATCGATCCAGCTTGAAACCACCTCCCGAAAATTAGGTAATTGGGAGAGTGGGTTCATTCAGTTGATTTCTATTATAAATACCAACTTAATCTCATTTTTGTTCGAACTTTCCCATAAAAATTTCCTGTTCATCCGTAAAGTCATGGTGATTATTATTGATTCTCAATATTTGCATATGTATGTTGTTTTTATATTCGAAAATTATCATGTTTCAAATCTAATTTTTGGTTTTATTTTAAGATGAAGGATAAGCAAGTAATTGGTCAAGAGAAGGTGAGTTCGGTGGAGAGTCCAAAGAAAGCATCCGAAGGTGTATCAACTAACATGAAGCAGAACGATAATTTGAAACCAATGGCGTTAAAATCGGAGAAATCTGCAAATTTTGTATGTTTAATAAATCTTGAATTTAAATTCTGGTTATAACAGTTTTTCCATGTACATATCTGTTTTTTATTATAACGTAAGATGTATTTTTAAGGAGGCAGTGATAGTGTTGAGATAATATCATTCGGAGCTAACTTTAGTCCGTACAAATCTCAATTTGAACGTGAGTTCATTGAGGAGGTAATGTTTATTTAAGTTTGACATATTTGATAGATTATTTTTGTATATATTTAACACATGAAATTATAATTTTCCTCTTCTTTAGATGCTTCATTTTGAGAAGCACAGAAAACAAAAGAGAGCCTTGATAAATTGGAAATGGGATGATGTAGTTGATATAAGCAGCTCTGATGATGAAGTTGAGTTGATTGATATGACACAATCTTTGTTTGAGTCTGCTCACTCTGAATACGACAGTAGTGATACGGCTGATTCAGTTACCGGTTTCCATGATGTCTTTAAAAATCGCTAGAATGCAACTCTAATGGCGGTATTGGTTTTAGTAGTTTCAGCTTTCTGTTTAGTATTTATGTTTAGTATTTCTGATTTGTTATGTCAAGTTGATGTGTTTTTAGTTTTGTCAAACTAAGGTTTTCTGGTATTGTCTTATGTTATCAAGTTTTGTGTACCTCGGTTATGTTATTGTTTTTTTTTATTATTTTGTTGTTCACTTATTGTCCTTATACTAATGATAAATGTATTACTCTTTTATCATTTGAACATGTTTATTATTTACAAAAAAAGTTATAACATTGTTTCACAAACATTTTATAAACTAAATAACCTGTTCACAAATAAATACATACTACTTTTGATGTTTTCTTTTTTGTTGGTTGCTTATTTAAAATTAGTTGGTTTATGTGGAGCTTAAGTAAAATTGGTTTTCGAAGTTATACAAAGTAAATAAGTTTTATAAAACTTTAAAAAAGTTGTGATAAACTCAGCCGAATAAATGGTTTATTTCATAAAAAAAAATATGTGATAAAGTATTTAGTATGTTGCATAATTTCTTAATTTTTGTGAATCTGTATTGATAAATTACTTTTATACCCATTGTCTAGGCTTTCAATTTAACTTTTAGTAAATTTGTATGTAACAATTAATATTTATCATTTGGTTGTTACATAAAGGGTTATACTAGGTTCAATCAAAATTCGATAATTAATTATCAAGTTATGTCTTACTTTCGTAGTACGTAGCATAAGTTAAAAAATCATTTAATAAGTAACCGCCCATTTCAGTTAAAAGCTACCACTTAATAGCTGTTACTACCCATTTAGTGCTAAAAATATGCAAACTATGTTAGTGGCAAAAGTCATTATTTATCTTTTAAAAAATCATTTACCGGTAGAGTGTATTAAAAATACGTGGGTTATATATATATATATATATGTTAAAGTTACTTTTTCAAAAATTAGTTTGTTTATCTTTAATGTATATTAAATTTTTATTAAAAGTTTAACAATAAAAAAATGGTTATGTTGGATCCGATAAAAAAACATTTAATTTCGGTTAAAAGATACCACTAAACAGCAGTTACTACCCATTAAGTGCTAAAATTATGCACATTTTGGTAATGAAAAAAGTCATTATTTATCTTTTAAACTATCATTTATCGTTATAGTGTATAAAAGATATTTATAATCAACCGCACATTTCAAATATTTCAAAAAATTTATATCTTTTAAAATATCATTTATCATTTAATAAACTACCACACATTTCAGTTAAAAGCTACCACTCAACAGCAGTTACTACCCATTAAGTGCTAAAATTATGTAAAATATGTTAGTGGCAAAAGTCATTATTTATCTTTTAAAATATCATTTATCGTTAGAGTGTATAACAAATATTTGGGTTATATATATGTAAAATTGAGTTTTTCTAAAATAATTTTGTTTATCTGAAATGTATATCAAATTGTTATTAAAAGTTTAACAAAAAAAAATGGGTTTTATAAAAGTTGGGAAAAAAAATGTGATAAACTCAACACAGACAGATTTGATAAGCTCAAAACAAAATAGTTGTGAGAAAATAAACACAAAGAACGAGTAATTTCATAAACACAGATTGTGTAAAAGTCTTTAGTATCTTGCGTAATTGTTTAATTTTTGTGAAGCTGTATTTAAAAAAATTATTTTAAATAATTCGTAGCCTTTCAACTTATCTTTGTGTTTATTACTGATAAGTGGCCAAAGTTTCATGTATTAAAAGGTCCAATATGTTATATTTATGCAAATTAATATGTGGAATACAAAGGTTTTGTGTAGCTGTGCATGTGCAGGTTTTGGACGCTTAAAGTATGAGTTTGGAAGATATTAGGCGAGAGATGCAAGAGTCGGAAGAGACACGGAGAAAACGGGGCAAAATACAGACCCAACGTAAGCCTACGCCACATGGAGTAAGCCTACGCCACCAGCGTAAGCTTACGCCACATCAGCGTAAGCCTACGCCTGAGCATTTTCTTCACAGCCGCATCAGAGGCCCGGCGTAAGCCTACGCCCTCCCAGCGTAAGCCTACGTTGGGTACATTTCAGACGCGGAACTTCGGGGAAACAGCCGATTTTTAGGTTTTATTGGGGTTTTCTTCCCCAAATCGAGATCCATCTTTTACACCACACTTAGAGGCGATTTTGAGAGGATTCACACACCCACTTGAAGATTGAAGATGATCTCCCTCACCATGAGCGAGTGATTCACTTGTGGCTTCCTCCAGACGGACGGTTCGTATAGGTTTTTGTATTTGATTCAGTTTATTCATGTTTGGATCTTGTTAGTTTCTGACAATAACTTGAGAGATTGATGTATTAGTTGATTTAAACAGTTTATGATTATGCTTTGAGTTTGCTTGCTTTAGATCTTGTTCGGTTGATGACAAAACCTAGTAACAGGGTTGGGTGACTAAAGGGGGTAACTTGGCATTCATAAATTGGGTGATTGAATTATACTGGTTTGTGACGAAACTAGTTGTATAGGTTTTCTGACAAAGAATCTGTCTTCAATTACTGTTTCAACTAATTTTCCAACACTATGTCTATGTGGTGTCCAATTGAACAACTGAATTTTATGTGAAACCTAGAACCTGAAGTTTGGAGGAGGTTACATCTTTATTTAATCTGTGTGTTTTTATTCTAATTTGTTAACCTAAACAATTGAACTTTCCACTGATTCCCTGTGGATTCGACAACCCTACTTCCCTGTCTACAGTCTAAGGTAGATAAGTAGTAGTTTTTATAAATGTTTTTGATTGACCTTGACACCGCGATCAATTACTATATACCATATTGAAATTATCTAGCATGTATTATTTAGTTTCTTGTTATGTTACGTATGTTTAATTCTATGTTAAAACAACAACCCATCTTTGTAGTTAAAGAATTTCAAATTTTAGACGGTTAGTACCCATTAGGTGCTAAAATTATGCAAATTATGTTAGTGGCAAAAGTCTTTATTTTTCATTTATATTATCATTTTTTGGTTTGTAAACGGTTCTATTTGGTACTCTAAATTTTAGACGGCTTTTGTTTGTATCCATTAGTCCCTTCTATCAAAACACTAATGCATGATAGGAGACCCCAGAACTTAATCATAGGTATGTTTACTTATATCCGTATCTATATTTATATACATACATTTACTTTGTTGATTTTATAGAGATTTTTTTAATTGAATAGAATATAAAGACTTGTGTTTTTTTTAGATGTTGTTGGCAGAATTATCATGGGTGAGAGAATTTTGGGTCGGAATCATTTTGTCATATTTCTTCAAGATGCGTCGTAAGTAGTTATTACTTTAAATTATTAAAATGTGTCCAATGTCATTACTACATAAACTTGTATCATGTTCGTTTGTTTACTAACAAGATGTAATTTGTATTAGTGGTCATATAATACAGTTTTTGTTATTCGACTCGAGGCATACTGACATGTGGAAAATGTATCGAGTTATCCCGAGGAAATATATTGTGTATGCATCTCGGGTGAAGTTGGTTCATTTACCTGAGAGTATGTTTTAATTTAGTTAAGTGTTTTTTTTTACTTAATATTACGCTCATTGCGTCATATAACTTTAGTAATGCTATTCATTTTTTTCAATGAATATTTTGAAGTCTACGGATTTAACTTCAATCGTCTATGAACCAAACATGCCAGAGGCGAGTGCTATTAAACTGATGGGTCAATCTTACAGCCCCTGTTCGTGTTAAATATGCGTTTTTATACATGTGTTTTGTTTCACTTACTGCTTTATATAAATTGGACGTTTGTTTCCTAATATTTGGAATTGTTTTAAAAATAAATTGTCATTGAGTTCATATTATTTTGTATGAGAAGTTAAAAAAAATTTCAGAATATCAAACTGTCATGTATGCAAGAGGTTGAGATCCTTACAAAGTACTTCCATCAAGTAGAATGGTGTTTTATGATAAGAAAAAGAGAGCCTTACAGAGTATGTTATGAATCATTGGGCCGTGCAGCAGTTTCTTATAAAATGTAAGGAAGATGTACTTCAGTAGCTGACAAACAACGTTGCATTTTAACTTGTTGCCAAAAAACAGGCATCCACATAAATTTTTTAAAAACAAAAATAAGTATAAGATTAAAAAATATTTTTTTCACTAAATACAACAACAATTGTGGTTTGCAATAAGTTTACAGCTCTAATCAAAATTGAATGGACTAATAACATATATTTAAGTATTAGAAAAAAGAACAAACCGTAAAGAGGTATACGGAAGACCACAAAACAACAATGAATTAGAAACTAAACAACTGATAACCTAATATCTGTTACAAGTAAAAAAATCAACATGTTGAATTCATCAAGTTAACCGAAAACGAATAACATATAATAACATTAGAGACAAGTATTAGGATGTTTTAACAAAAAATATCAATCGACTTCGTCCCCAAATAAACCCTAAAAAGCTTTTTAGATATAAATTAAGTAATTGATTAAGCATTCTTATTGTAGATTGCATAATACTCACTAGAAAATTTAAATAAATAATAGTCAGCAGCAAAAAAATAATACATATGATAATTTCAGCAAATGGTATGAACAGAGCATACCTTACACTGGAAACGAATTTGAGAGTGTTAACTCAGCCGGTTACTTTTTCCGGCAAGTGGTGTTACGTCCACCTAAATTAAGATGTACCTAAAAGAAGACCAGGTAGAATACATTGAGGAAGGCAGAATCAAAGATCTGATTAACGCGATTTTAAGTTCTTAAACGAAGAAAAAGAAATCGATGACGTTTTGAAGATTGCAACAGGTCGGAAGGAGTTTAAAAGGCATACATTCATAAGATCCCACTCTGTAGAGATCAATCCCTAGATACGATCAAGATGCGAGCTCAACAGCCAGAGATTGGTCGGATGTATAGGCAATCTTCAAAACGACTTCTTTGGATTTGGGGGTGGGTGAGTGTAGAGAAGAAATTTAGGGTTTTGATGTTTGGCCGGATCGATTTGGGGGTGGGTGAGTGTAGAGAAGAAATTTAGGTTTTCAATGCTTGGTTAAACAGCTGGTAAAAGGTGCAAGAGACAGCTGTATCTTTTTCTTTCAATGGAAGATTTAATATTTATCTTAGGAAGTTGATTTTTTTTTCTTAAATTTACATTTTATTATCCAAAAATAAATTACCTTTCTAAAAAGCAATCAACAAATAAATTATAAATAAAAAATATTATCTTTGAATTAGATCTACACATAAAATATAAATAAAAAAATGTTTTACTTTTGTAAATAATCCATGTCCAGATTAAAAACCAGTTAAATTACATTGAAATAGAGACAGACTAATATTATTGAAGTTGTATTATACTTCAGTTATAGTAATAAAAATAATCATTCTGTTTAAGATATTTTTAAAAGTAAGATGTGCATGCCGACATGCTTTATAAAAATAAAAAATATATTGTAAACAAAATATGTCAACCCGTCGCTGGCCCAACACAATATTTTATAAATTTATATATTTTATTTATAAAATAAATATTATATAAACTTTTTTAAGGTTATCACAACATTTCAAAACAGTTATCACAGCATTTTACAACAAAACAATGGTAACTCAAACATACCTGCTCCAAAAATAGCAAGTATGGTAATTAACCACTAAAAATTTATGACAATATGTAAATAGAAATATATAATTTTTAAGTTTTTTTTACTGATAACCATTAATAAACTATTATAAAAATAAAAAAGAATAAAAATGGTAGAAAATAGGAAGTCGGATATTTAAACACTCAAAATTTATGAAAATATGTAAATAGAAATATATAAGTTTACGTTTTTTTATTGATAAGCAGGAACAAATTATTAATAAAATATAAAAATAAAAATGGTTATAATATATATCTGTAATTTTTTTTAACTAGAAACTTTTAACGAGTTAGTGGGGAGTTCTGCTATTCGTAAATTTCGGAGGTAGTAGTGGGTTTGTCCACCTTTAAATGCCTATAAATACAGTTTGCAGGGAAGATACTTTCTTTGTTTCCGCACTTCATAATTCTTAAACATGGCGTGTAAGAAGACTTGCGGGCTCAAGAAAGATGCAAACACATTTATGAGGTATTTTATAACCACATATTTTCTAAATTCAGGTTAATGATGTGTGTTAAGGTGTAATAATATTTTTTTTGTTTTGTTGTTCTTTTGTTCAGATGGATAAGAAGGTTTGCCCGATCAGTGAGGAGAGGCAGAGGAATAAGAAGTCAAGCCTAATGGATAACGGTACTGAAAAATTTTGTTTAAATAAATTAAACTGTTAAGTTCTTTTTCTGATTTTGATATTAATTTTAATTTTGAATTCCTAACTTCATGAACCTATTCAGCAAGATAGGTGATAGTGTAGAGTTTATCACATATGGGCGGAACTTCAGCCCCTACAAATCCCAAATTCATCATGAAATCATTGATGAGGTAATATCTTTTCTTTAATATATTTTAAAAATATTGTGTTTTTAAGAAGTGAAACATAAGCTTATTGTAACGATGCAATGTTACATAACCTAAACAAAGGTTATTTCTTCTCATTAATTTTCATTTGCTCAAACAAAGTACATAATTTTTTTTTAAAAAAAAGCTCTAAGATCAAAGAAATAGGCTTTAATTTAAGAAATATATATATATATTCCGATCTTAGTGTTTATTGTTAAAAAAACAATGGAACCTTTTCCCAACTTTAACTTGTAATAGTTCTTATACAGACACACTTTATTCATTTTTAATACATAATGTATTAGTCTTATATTTTTCAGAAAATGTAATCATAGAACTATATTTATCCAATAAAAATAGTTTTTTAACCTCACATTCATGTAGGGTAATGGGAAGTTACTTACTCTTTTTATGTATTTAAACATGGAAAAAACTTCTGTAAAGCCCCGAACCCGGGAGGCCTCACTTGTTGGATTCACTCATCAACACATAGCACTTTAAACATAAGACATTCATTAACACAGCGGAAACAATTTAAACTTCAACATACGCAGCGGATAACATGTCTAAACATAATTTGCCAAATACAACTGAAACTTGTCTTAATCAACATAATCAAAAGAAACATAGACATAAACATAATCGGGATGCCAGACACTGATCTTCGGGTAACTCTTCTCTCTAAGCCAAGCATCCACATCCATCAACTAAACCTGCACTTAACTGATATGCATACTAAAAATCAGCAACGCTGAGTGAGTTCTAACATTTACTTTAAATCATTTATACAAAAGATTTACTAATACATACATACATACTGCCCTTAAGGCAAAACTTTACATACTACACTTTTCAAAACATAATTTAATACATTCATAAAGTATCCGTCAATTCCTTGTCACTGTTGGTACTGTCCTCGTGACCAATACCGCTTAACCGTCAATTCTTATCACTGCTGTTATTGTCCTCGTGATCAGTACCACTTAACCGTCAATTCATCTTTACTGTACTGCCCTCATGGCTTACATCCATGAACCGACAAGTACCTGGTCAATGCCCCCATGGCTTACACAATGAACCGACACTACCGCTTATCCGTCAATTCTTGTTACATACTAGTATTGTCCTCGTGATCAATACCTTCTGGGTCCTCGTGACCCAATGATGTTGTCCTTGCGAGCAACACCACATGACACGATGTTGTCCTCGTGATCAATACCGGGTATTGTACTCGTGATCAATACCGCTTAACTGGTACATGGGGGATTGCGTAGTGCCTCGAACAACCGCCGTCACTCATTCCAATTGTACAACTGTTAACGAGCCACCGAGACTCTTACTAATGGGTAGCACCCATATCTGACATCTTGTACAAGTAACATCTGTCCCAAGGACCTTTACAAACTGGTATATATTCTCGAAGGAAAAACTGTTCACTTTACTGTTCATAAAACTTTATGTAAATCTTGTTCATAACTTTCATATATAATATGCCTTTGTTTATGTATATAAAATATAGTAAACGCTTGCCATAAAATATAACTTGCTCACTGAAAACATACTAGCACATATATCATGCGTTTGTTTATGTATATAGAAATATAGTAAACGCTTGACAAATGATATAACTTACTTTACTGAAAACATACTGTCACATATATCATGCCTTTGTTTATGTATATAGAAATATAGTAAACGCTTGCCAAATGATATAACTTACTTTACTGAAAACATACTAGCACATATATCATGTCTTTGTTTATGTATATAGAAATATAGTAAACGCTTGCCAAATGATATAAATATACTTTCCTCAAAACGTACTTTTGCCTCTTTTAAACGTTTCACTAAAACATAGCTTTTCACTTCAGTTTATAATATATAAAATATAATAAACACTTTACACTAAGTATGCACACCACCCACAAAGAAGGCAAAAAGGGGATTAGAACTCACCTGGTAAGCTAATTCGGGTTGTCCTAAACAAGGTCCAACAACGTCACTTCCGATCTGAATTGATTAGTTAAATACACATCAGACCATTACCGACTCTAATGGTTTATCTACTCTAACATACTGACTTCACTTAATCAGACCTGATGCCTGCGCACTTAGCAAGTGCGCAGACTCTGCTTCCTGCGCACTTAGCAAGTGCGCAGGTTCCTCTTCCTGCGCCCTTAGCAAGTGCGCGGGTTCCTCTTCCTGCGCACTTAGCAAGTGCGCATGTTCCTCTTCCTGCGCACTTAGCAAGTGCGCAGGACCTGCTCTGTGCGCACTTGGTAAGTACGCACGACCTGTTCTTCGCGAAAAACCCTAACTTTCGCATTCGGGTCTGATCACGTCAAGATCCCGAACCTGTTTGCATCAAAAACGTTCGTTTTCCATTAAGGAACTCAAATCTATGCTCATCTTTCAGTTTCATCCGTTCAAACATAACCTTTTCACCTAAAATCCGCAAAACCCAAAAACGAACAAAAACTCAGATTTAGGAGAATCGGTTACCTGTAATCACTTCCTTTTCGTTGCTAATCACTCACGAGACTATTGCTAATGATCCTTGAGGCTCTAATCCAAAAACCGAGACTTTCTCTCTCTCCCCTCTCTCCCCTCTCTCCCCTCTCTCCCCTCTCTCTCTCTAGAATTCAGAAATGTAGATGGAAATGAGAGCTTTTGGCTGATCTTGAGGCTTATAAGGCCCCAAACTTGCTCCTTTCGGCCCATACCCCGGCCCAAGCCCACTTCCCTTCTTTTCTTACTTAAGTTTTAAATTTCTCATGAATTCTTTCGCGCTCTAAAACTCGGGATGTTACAAGTCTACCCTCCTTACAATAGGTTTCGTCCTCAGAACCTGCCATAAGCTATACTGATAGCAAATCACAGAATGGGTGGCATAAACCGTAGCTATGCAAGGCAGCTTGGTCATGAAGGCCATTGTGATTAACTATCGCTGAGGGTCTAATCAGGGTAATATCTAGTTCTAAGGCTTTTAAGCTGATGGGGCTAACTAATCATTTAAGGAAATAATAACATAAACTTGACATATCACAATTAAGAGTTTGCAACGTACCTTACTGAGTCATCTGGTAAGCCCGTGCTGTGGCCTTGTTGATGTAAGGTTCTTTCTCCGCACCCTTACCCTTTCCGGATCCTCCCGCTTCCGACTCTTTGCGCTTTCTACAATCTCTGCTCAAATGCCCTGGCTCCCCACAGTTGTGGCACTTAGGCTTCGCCGTGCAGTCACGTGATTGGTGTCCAAACTTTCCACACTTAAAGCAACCCGCTTGCCCAGCTCTGCACTCTCCTCCGTGCCTTTTCCCACACTTTCCACACAGACCCTCTGCTTCTAACCTTGACCTCCTATCACTAGGACCCTGAAGTTCCTCCCCAGTCCGCTTAGCCGCTTGTTTCTTAGGTGCTTCAGAAATGACTTCAGAGGCAATGTCATCATAGACAACTCCGCTCAAAACAACCACCGACTCAAAGGTACTCGGTGTGTTGGCCCTTACAAAGGTACGTATCTTTGGAGGCAACCCTTGAACATAATAATGACTCCTCCTCTCCTCTGTGGTTACAAGATGAGGCACCAGGCGTGCCAGTTCGTTATACTTGGAAGTATATTGTCTGTGAGTCATGAGTCCGGCTTGCAACGTCAGGAACTCTCTCTCCACCTTGTGGACTTCGTTCTTGGGGCAGAACTTCTCAATTACTAACGCTTTCAGATCACTCCACTTCATTAGCTCGACTGTTTGGTCACCCTTAGCCTGTTTCACAGTCTCCCACCAGTGTGCTGCCTCTCCCTTCAGTGACTTAGCTGCGAACATGACCGCTTGATCCGGTCTGCAGTCACTGAGGCGGATGGTGTATTCCATGCCATTGATCCAATATAAAGTATCAGCTGCTTCTTTCTCCCCACTTAGCTCAGAGGAATCACAACCACGAAATGCCTTGTAATCGCATCCGCGAGTAGGCGGTTCAACATTCTCCACCAGAACTGGTCCTCCCATGGCTGGAAGCATCACTGGCCCTTCAGTGGCTGGGATTACGTTGGGGTTTTCCTTGGCCTTTCTTAACGCTTCGTCTAGTATGGCTGGTAAGATTTCCTTCAGCGGCCGGGTAAACTCACGGCCAAGAGCTGCTTGTACGACTGGTTCAAACTCAAACGGTTGGTCATCTCCTTCTGCATGCTCAACATTGTGCTGACTGACTACCGTATCAGTATGGGTAGTGTGAACACTCCCCTCAATCACTTGGTTTGTGCTAGCTCCACCGTGGCGGCCTGTACGCCCACCACGTCTTCCTCCTCCACCCCCTCTAGTTCCTCCACGTCTAGCCATTTCTAACTGAAGATAGAGAACAAAAGATTTAATTTCATCATGCTAGGGAATATGTAGAACACAATAAGTAAGGTAAGATGTTAATATACACTGGCCATCTGCAATTAACCATTACATCACATCTTGTTTTCTATTTATTCGCTTTCATGGTTCCACTAAAGCCTCTATTCTTATCTTGACACTCTAAAAGGTAAACTTTACTTACTATACGCTTCTGATGCTTTGGCTTGAGTTACCTGTACTGGCATCCGCTACTTGGTCCCATTCTCAGTTTAAGTCTGGACATCGGGGATGTCCAAATCTCTCAAACTATGGCTCTGATACCAACTTGTAAAACCCCGAACCCGGGAGGCCTCACTTGTTGGATTCACTCATCAACACATAGCACTTTAAACATAAGACATTCATTAACACAGCGAAAAAAATTTAAACTTCAACATACGCAACGGATAACATGTCTAAACATAATTTGCCAAATACAACTGAAACTTGTCTTAATCAACATAATCAAAAGAAACATAGACATAAACATAATCGGGATGCCAGACACTGATCTTCGGGTAACTCTTCTCTCTAAGCCAAGCATCCACATCCATCAACTAAACCTGCACTTAACTGATATGCATACTAAAAATCAGCAACGCTGACTGAGTTCTAACGTTTACTTTAAATCATTTATAAAAAAGATTTACTAATACATACATACATACATACTGCCCTTAAGGCAAAACTTTACATACTACACTTTTCTAAACATAATTTAATACATTCATAAAGTATCCGTCAATTCCTTGTCACTGTTGGTACTGTCCTCGTGACCAATACCGCTTAACCGTCAATTCTTATCACTGCTGGTATTGTCCTCGTGATCAGTACCACTTAACCGTCAATTCATCTTTACTGTACTGCCCTCATGGCTTACATCCATGAACCGACAAGTACCTGGTCAATGCCCCCATGGCTTACACCATGAACCGACACTACCGCTTATCCGTCAATTCTTGTTACATACTAGTATTTTCTTCGTGATCAATACCTTCTGGGTCCTCGTGACCCAATGATGTTGTCCTTGCGAGCAACACCACATGACACGATGTTGTCCTCGTGATCAACACCGGGTATTGTCCTCGTGATCAATACCGCTTAACTGGTACATGGGGGATTGCGTAGTCCCCCGAACAACCGCCGTCACTCATTCCAATTGTACAACTGTTAACGAGCCACCGAGACTCTTACTAATGGGTAGCACCTAAATCTGACATCTTGTACAAGTAACATCTGTCCCAATGACCTTTACAAACTGGTACATATTCCCGAAGGAAAAACTGTTCACTTTACTGTTCATAAAACTTTATGTAAATCTTGTTCATAACTTTCATATATAATATGCCTTTGTTTATGTATATAAAATATAGTAAACGCTTGCCATAAAATATAACTTGCTCACTGAAAACATACTAGCACATATATCATGCCTTTGTTTATGTATATAGAAATATAGTAAACGTTTGCCAAATGATATAACTTACTTTACTGAAAACATACTAGCACATATATCATGCCTTTGTTTATGTATATAGAAATATAGTAAACGCTTGCCAAATGATATAACTTACTTTACTGAAAACATACTAGCACATATATCATGTCTTTGTTTATGTATATAGAAATATAGTAAACGCTTGCCAAATGATATAAATATACTTTCCTCAAAACATACTTTTGCCTCTTTTAAACTTTTCACTAAAACATAGCTTTTCACTTCAGTTTATAATATATAAAATATAATAAACACTTTACACTAAGTATGCACACCACCCCTAAAGAAGGCAAAACGGGATTAGAACTCACCTGGTAAGCTAATTCGGGTTGTCCTAAACAAGGTCCAACAACGTCACTTCCGAACTGAATTGATTAGTTAAATACACATCAGACCATTACCGACTCTAATGGTTTAACTACTCTAACATACTGACTTCACTTAATCAGACCTGATGCCTGCGCACTTAGCAAGTGCGCAGACTCTGCTTCCTTCGCACTTAGCAAGTGCGCAGGTTCCTCTTCCTGCGCACTTAGCAAGTGCGCAGGTTCCTCTTCCTGCGCACTTAGAAAGTGCGCAGGACCTGCTCTGTGCGTACTTGGTAAGTACGCACGACCTGTTCTTCGAGAAAAACCCTAACTTTCGCATTCGGGTCTGATCACGTCAAGATCCCGAACCTGTTTGCATAAAAAACGTTCATTTTCCATTAAGGAACCCAAATCTTTGCTCATCTTTCAGTTTCATCCGTTCAAACATAACCTTTTCACCTAAAATCCGCAAAACCCAAAAACGAACAAAAACTCAGATCTAGGAGAATCGGTTACCTGTAATCACTTCCTTTTCGTTGCTAATCACTCACGAGACTATTGCTAATGATCCTTGAGGCTCTAATCCAAAAACCGAGACTTTCTCTCTCTAAGCTCTCTCCCCTCTCTCCCCTCTCTCTCTCTAGAATTCAGAAATGTAGATGGAAATGAGAGCTTTTGGCTGATCTTGAGGCTTATAAGGCCCCAAACTTGCTCCTTTCGGCCCATATCCCGGCCCAAGCCCACTTCCCTTCTTTTCTTACTTAAGTTTTAAATTTCTCGTGAATTCTTTCACGCTCTAAAACTCGGGATGTTACAAGTCTACCGTCCTTACAATAGGTTTCGTCCTCAGAACCTGCCATAAGCTATACTGATAGCAAATCACAGAATGGGTGGCATAAACCGTAGCTATGCAAGGCAGCTTGGTCATGAAGGCCATTGTGATTAACTACCGCTGAGGGTCTAATCAGGGTAATATCTAGTTCTAAGGCTTTTAAGCTGATGGGGCTAACTAATCATTTAAGGAAATAATAACATAAACTTGACATATCACAATTAAGAGTTTGCAACGTACCTTACTGAGTCATCTGGTAAGCCCGTGCTGTGGCCTTGTTGATGTAAGGTTCTTTCTCCGCACCCTTACCCTTTCTGGATCCTCCCGCTTCCGACTCTTTGCGCTTTCTACAATCTCTGCTCAAATGCCCTGGCTCCCCACAGTTGTGGCACTTAGGCTTCGCCGTGCAGTCACGTGATTTGTGTCCAAACTTTCCACACTTAAAGCAACCCGCTTGCCCAGCTCTGCACTCTCCTCCGTGCCTTTTCCCACACTTTCCACACAGACCCTCTGCTTCTAACCTTGACCTCCTATCACTAGGACCCTGAAGTTCCTCCCCAGTCCGCTTAGCCGCTTGTTTCTTAGGTGCTTCAGAAATGACTTCAGAGGCAATGTCATCATAGACAACTCCGCTCAAAACAACCACCGACTCAAAGGTACTCGGTGTGTTGGCCCTTACAAAGGTACGTATCTTTGGAGGCAACCCTTGAACATAATAATGAATCCTCCTCTCCTCTGTGGTTACAAGATGAGGCACCAGGCGTGCCAGTTCGTTATACTTGGAAGTATATTGTCTGTGAGTCATGAGTCCGGCTTGCAACGTCAGGAACTCTCTCTCCACCTTGTGGACTTCGTTCTTGGGGTAGAACTTCTCAATTACTAACGCTTTCAGATCACTCCACTTCATTAGCTCGACTGTTTGGTCACCCTTAGCCTGTTTCACAGTCTCCCACCAGTGTGCTGCCTCTCCCTTCAGTGACTTAGCTGCGAACATGACCGCTTGATCCGGTCTGCAGTCACTGAGGCGGATGGTGTATTCCATGCCATTGATCCAATATAAAGTATCAGCTGCTTCTTTCTCCCCACTTAGCTCAGAGGAATCACAACCACGAAATGCCTTGTAATCGCATCCGCGAGTAGGCGGTTCAACATTCTCCACCAGAACTGGTCCTCCCATGGCTGGAAGCATCACTGGCCCTTCAGTGGCTGGGATTACGTTGGGGTTTTCCTTGGCCTTTCTTAACGCTTCGTCTAGTATGGCTGGTAAGATTTCCTTCAGCGGCCGGGTAAACTCACGGCCAAGAGCTGCTTGTACGACTGGTTCAAACTCAAACGGTTGGTCATCTCCTTCTGCATGCTCAACATTGTGCTGACTGACTACCGTATCAGTATGGGTAGTGTGAACACTCCCCTCAATCACTTGGTTTGTGCTAGCTCCACCGTGGCGGCCTGTACGCCCACCACGTCTTCCTCCTCCACCCCCTCTAGTTCCTCCACGTCTAGCCATTTCTAACTGAAGATAGAGAACAAAAGATTTAATTTCATCATGCTAGGGAATAAGTAGAACACAATAAGTAAGGTAAGATGTTAATATACACTGGCCATCTGCAATTAACCATTACATCACATCTTGTTTTCTATTTATTCGCTTTCATGGTTCCA
Organism: Smallanthus sonchifolius; assembly: GCA_023525975.1. Taxonomy (NCBI): domain Eukaryota; kingdom Viridiplantae; phylum Streptophyta; class Magnoliopsida; order Asterales; family Asteraceae; genus Smallanthus; species Smallanthus sonchifolius. The sequence continues at coordinate 27,214,137 of CM042034.1, forward strand.
CTAAAGCCTCTATTCTTATCTTGACACTCTAAAAGGTAAACTTTACTTACTATACGCTTCTGATGCTTTGGCTTGAGTTACCTGTACTGGCATCCGCTACTTGGTCCCATTCTCAGTTTAAGTCTGGACATCGGGGATGTCCAAATCTCTCAAACTATGGCTCTGATACCAACTTGTAAAGCCCCGAACCCGGGAGGCCTCACTTGTTGGATTCACTCATCAACACATAGCACTTTAAACATAAGACATTCATTAACACAGCGAAAAAAATTTAAACTTCAACATACGCAACGGATAACATGTCTAAACATAATTTGCCAAATACAACTGAAACTTGTCTTAATCAACATAATCAAAAGAAACATAGACATAAACATAATCGGGATGCCAGACACTGATCTTCGGGTAACTCTTCTCTCTAAGCCAAGCATCCACATCCATCAACTAAACCTGCACTTAACTGATATGCATACTAAAAATCAGCAACGCTGACTGAGTTCTAACGTTTACTTTAAATCATTTATACAAAAGATTTACTAATACATACATACATACATACTGCCCTTAAGGCAAAACTTTACATACTACACTTTTCTAAACATAATTTAATACATTCATAAAGTATCCGTCAATTCCTTGTCACTGTTGGTACTGTCCTCGTGACCAATACCGCTTAACCGTCAATTCTTATCACTGCTGGTATTGTCCTCGTGATCAGTACCACTTAACCGTCAATTCATCTTTACTGTACTGCCCTCATGGCTTACATCCATGAACCGACAAGTACCTGGTCAATGCCCCCATGGCTTACACCATGAACCGACACTACCGCTTATCCGTCAATTCTTGTTACATACTAGTATTTTCCTCGTGATCAATACCTTCTGGGTCCTCGTGACCCAATGATGTTGTCCTTGCGAGCAACACCACATGACACGATGTTGTCCTCGTGATTAACACCGGGTATTGTCCTCGTGATCAATACCGCTTAACTGGTACATGGGGGATTGCGTAGTCCCCCGAACAACCGCCGTCACTCATTCCAATTGTACAACTGTTAACGAGCCACCGAGACTCTTACTAATGGGTAGCACCCAAATCTGACATCTTGTACAAGTAACATCTGTCCCAATGACCTTTACAAACTGGTACATATTCCCGAAGGAAAAACTGTTCACTTTACTGTTCATAAAACTTTATGTAAATCTTGTTCATAACTTTCATATATAATATGCCTTTGTTTATGTATATAAAATATAGTAAACGCTTGCCATAAAATATAACTTGCTCACTGAAAACATACTAGCACATATATCATGCCTTTGTTTATGTATATAGAAATATAGTAAACGCTTGCCAAATGATATAACTTACTTTACTGAAAACATACTAGCACATATATCATGCCTTTGTTTATGTATATAGAAATATAGTAAACGCTTGCCAAATGATATAACTTACTTTACTGAAAACATACTAGCACATATATCATGTCTTTGTTTATGTATATAAAAATATAGTAAACGCTTTCCAAATGATATAAATATACTTTCCTCAAAACATACTTTTGCCTCTTTTAAACTTTTCACTAAAACATAGCTTTTCACTTCAGTTTATAATATATAAAATATAATAAACACTTTACACTAAGTATGCACACCACCCCTAAAGAAGGCAAAACGGGATTAGAACTCATCTGGTAAGCTAATTCGGGTTGTCCTAAACAAGGTCCAACAACGTCACTTCCGATCTGAATTGATTAGTTAAATACACATCAGACCATTACCGACTCTAATGGTTTAACTACTCTAACATACTGACTTCACTTAATCAGACATGATGCCTGCGCACTTAGCAAGTGCGCAAACTCTGCTTCCTGCGCACTTAGCAAGTGCGCAAGTTCCTCTTCCTGTGCACTTAGCAAGTGCGCAGGTTCCTCTTCCTGCGCACTTAGCAAGTGCGCAGGACCTGCTTTGTGCGTACTTGGTAAGTACGCACGACCTGTTCTTCGAGAAAAACCCTAACTTTCGCATTCGGGTCTGATCACGTCAAGATCCCGAACCTGTTTGCATCAAAAACGTTCGTTTTCCATTAAGGAACTCAAATCTATGCTCATCTTTCAGTTTCATCCGTTCAAACATAACCTTTTCACCCAAAATCCGCAAAACCCAAAAACGAACAAAAACTCAGATCTAGGAGAATCGGTTACCTGTAATCACTTCCTTTTCGTTGCTAATCACTCACGAGACTATTGCTAATGATCCTTGAGGCTCTAATCCAAAAACCGAGACTTTCTCTCTCTCCCCTCTCTCCCCTCTCTCCCCTCTCTCTCTCTAGAATTCAGAAATGTAGATGGAAATGAGAGCTTTTGACTGATCTTGAGGCTTATAAGGCCCCAAACTTGCTCCTTTCGGCCCATACCCCGGCCCAAGCCCACTTCCCTTCTTTTCTTACTTAAGTTTTAAATTTCTCGTGAATTCTTTCGCGCTCTAAAACTCGGGATGTTACAAGTCTACCCTCCTTACATTAGGTTTCGTCCTCAGAACCTGCCATAAGCTATACTGATAGCAAATCACAGAATGGGTGGCATAAACCGTAGCTATGCAAGGCAGCTTGGTCATGAAGGCCATTGTGATTAACTACCGCTGAGGGTCTAATCAGGGTAATATCTAGTTCTAAGGCTTTTAAGCTGATGGGGCTAACTAATCATTTAAGGAAATAATAACATAAACTTGACATATCACAATTAAGAGTTTGCAACGTACCTTACTGAGTCATCTGGTAAGCCCGTGCTGTGGCCTTGTTGATGTAAGGTTCTTTCTCCGCACCCTTACCCTTTCCGGATCCTCCCGCTTCCGACTCTTTGCGCTTTCTACAATCTCTGCTCAAATGCCCTGGCTCCCCACAGTTGTGGCACTTAGGCTTCGCCGTGCAGTCACGTGATTGGTGTCCAAACTTTCCACACTTAAAGCAACCCGCTTGCCCAGCTCTGCACTCTCCTCTGTGCCTTTTCCCACACTTTCCACACAGACCCTCTGCTTCTAACCTTGACCTCCTATCACTAGGACCCTGAAGTTCCTCCCCAGTCCGCTTAGCCGCTTGTTTCTTAGGTGCTTCAGAAATGACTTCAGAGGCAATGTCATCATAGACAACTCCGCTCAAAACAACCACCGACTCAAAGGTACTCGGTGTGTTGGCCCTTACAAAGGTACGTATCTTTGGAGGCAACCCTTGAACATAATAATGAATCCTCCTCTCCTCTGTGGTTACAAGATGAGGCACCAGGCGTGCCAGTTCGTTATACTTGGAAGTATATTGTCTGTGACTCATGAGTCCGGCTTGCAACGTCAGGAACTCTCTCTCCACCTTGTGGACTTCGTTCTTGGGGCAGAACTTCTCAATTACTAACGCTTTCAGATCACTCCACTTCATTAGCTCGACTGTTTGGTCACCCTTAGCCTGTTTCACAGTCTCCCACCAGTGTGCTGCCTCTCCCTTCAGTGACTTAGCTGCGAACATGACCGCTTGATCCGGTCTGCAGTCACTGAGGCGGATGGTGTATTCCATGCCATTGATCCAATATAAAGTATCAGCTGCTTCTTTCTCCCCAGTTAGCTCAGAGGAATCACAACCACGAAATGCCTTGTAATCGCATCCGCGAGTAGGCGGTTCAACATTCTCCACCAGAACTGGTCCTCCCATGGCTGGAAGCATCACTGGCCCTTCAGTGGCTGGGATTACGTTGGGGTTTTCCTTGGCCTTTCTTAACGCTTCGTCTAGTATGGCTGGTAAGATTTCCTTCAGCGGCCGGGTAAACTCACGGCCAAGAGCTGCTTGTACGACTGGTTCAAACTCAAACGGTTGGTCATCTCCTTCTGCATGCTCAACATTGTGCTGACTGACTACCGTATCAGTATGGGTAGTCTGAACACTCCCCTCAATCACTTGGTTTGTGCTAGCTCCACCGTGGCGGCCTGTACGCCCACCACGTCTTCCTCCTCCACCCCCTCTAGTTCCTCCACGTCTAGCCATTTCTAACTGAAGATAGAGAACAAAAGATTTAATTTCATCATGCTAGGGAATATGTAGAACACAATAAGTAAGGTAAGATGTTAATACACAGTGGCCATCTGCAATTAACCATTACATCACATCTTGTTTTCTATTTATTAGCTTTCATGGTTCCACTAAAGCCTCTATTCTTATCTTGACACTCTAAAAGGTAAACTTTACTTACTATACGCTTCTGATGCTTTGGCTTGAGTTACCTGTACTGGCATCCGCTACTTGGTCCCATTCTCAGTTTAAGTCTGGACATCGGGGATGTCCAAATCTCTCAAACTATGGCTCTGATACCAACTTGTAAAGCCCCAAACCCGGGAGGCCTCACTTGTTGGATTCACTCATCAACACATAGCACTTTAAACATAAGACATTCATTAACACAGCGAAAACAATTTAAACTTCAACATACGCAACGGATAACATGTCTAAACATAATTTGCCAAATACAACTGAAACTTGTCTTAATCAACATAATCAAAAGAAACATAGACATAAACATAATCGGGATGCCAGACACTGATCTTCGGGTAACTCTTCTCTCTAAGCCAAGCATCCACATCCATCAACTAAACCTGCACTTAACTGATATGCATACTAAAAATCAGCAACGCTGACTGAGTTCTAACGTTTACTTTAAATCATTTATACAAAAGATTTACTAATACATACATACATACTGCCCTTAAGGCAAAACTTTACATACTACACTTTTCTAAACATAATTTAATACATTCATAAAGTATCCGTCAATTCCTTGTCACTGTTGGTACTGTCCTCGTGACCAATACCGCTTAACCGTCAATTCTTATCACTGCTGGTATTGTCCTCGTGATCAGTACCACTTAACCGTCAATTCATCTTTACTGTACTGCCCTCATGGCTTACATCCATGAACCGACAAGTACCTGGTCAATGCCCCCATGGCTTACACCATGAACCGACACTACCGCTTATCCATCAATTCTTGTTACATACTAGTATTGTCCTCGTGATCAATACCTTCTGGGTCCTCGTGACCCAATGATGTTGTCCTCGTGATCAACACCGGGTATTGTACTCGTGATCAATACCGCTTAACTGGTACATGGGGGATTGCGTAGTCCCCCGAACAACCGCCGTCACTCATTCCAATTGTACAACTGTTAACGAGCCACCGAGACTCTTACTAATGGGTAGCACCCATATCTGACATCTTGTACAAGTAACATCTGTCCCAAGGACCTTTACAAACTGGTATATATTCTCGAAGGAAAAACTGTTCACGTTACTGTTCATAAAACTTTATGTAAATCTTGTTCATAAGTTTCACATATAATATGCCTTTGTTTATGTATATAAAATATAGTAAACGCTTGCCATAAAATATAACTTGCTCACTGAAAACATACTAGCACATATATCATGCGTTTGTTTATGTATATAGAAATATAGTAAACGCTTGCCAAATGATATAACTTACTTTACTGAAAACATACTAGCACATATATCATGCCTTTGTTTATGTATATAGAAATATAGTAAACGTTTGCCAAATGATATAACTTACTTTACTGAAAACATACTAGCACATATATCATGTCTTTGTTTATGTATATAGAAATATAGTAAACGCTTGCCAAATGATATAAATATACTTTCCTCAAAACGTACTTTTGCCTCTTTTAAACTTTTCACTAAAACATAGCTTTTCACTTCAGTTTATAATATATAAAATATAATAAACACTTTACACTAAGTATGCACACCACCCCTAAAGAAGGCAAAAAGGGGATTAAAACTCACCTGGTAAGCTAATTCGGGTTGTCCTAAACAAGGTCCAACAACGTCACTTCCGATCTGAATTGATTAGTTAAATACACATCAGACCATTACCGACTCTAATGGTTTAACTACTCTAACATACTGACTTCACTTAATCAGACCTGATGCCTGCGCACTTAGCAAGTGCGCAGACTCTGCTTCCTTCGCACTTAGCAAGTGCGCAGGTTCCTCTTCCTGCGCACTTAGCAAGTGCGCAGGTTCCTCTTCCTGCGCACTTATCAAGTGCGCAGGACCTGCTCTGTGCGCACTTGGTAAGTACGCACGACCTGTTCTTCGCGAAAAACCCTAACTTTCGCATTCGGGTCTGATCACGTCAAGATCCCGAACCTGTTTGCATCAAAAACGTTCGTTTTCAATTAAGGAACTCAAATCTATGCTCATCTTTCAGTTTCATCCGTTCAAACATAACCTTTTCACCCAAAAACCCAAAAACGAACAAAAACTCAAATCTAGGAGAATCGGTTACATGTAATCACTTCCTTTTCGTTGCTAAACACTCACGAGACTCTTTCTAATGATCCTTGAGGCTCTAATCCAAAAACCGAGACTTTCTCTCTCTAGGCTCTCTCCCCTCTCTCTCTCTAGAATTCAGAAATGTGGATGGAAATGAGAGCTTTTGGCTGATCTTGAGGCTTATAAGGGCCCAAACTTGCTCCTTTCGGCCCATACCTCGGCCCAAGCCCACTTCCCTTCTTTTCTTACTTAAGTTTTAAATTTCTCGTGAATTCTTTCGCGCTCTAAAACTCGGGATGTTACAACTTCCCCCTACATACTCGGTTGACAAGGTCAGCCAGCTACACTTACATACTCGATCCGATGTACTTCATATAACTATGTGTGTACTTGTATTTTTTTTATTCCAATTACATGTTATAGATATAAGCAACCATGTCGGAACTTTCATTTGTCATAATAATGTCGGAGATATTGCCAAAACTTTCAACAATTGATGTTGTTCTGTATAAGTTTATGTGCAAAGATTTGTAAATGTCATGTCTCGATTTTAGAAAAAAAATTAATTTTTCTTTTTTTAAATTATGCAACCATAAAATATTATTAAGGAGTTTACTAACATATATACAGAAAAATAATTCTTATACATGTAAAGTAAATAAATGCTTCTATATAAGCTATTTGTATATAGTAAAATGTGCATTTCGACCATTTTTATAAAAAAAAATAATAAATATATTAAAAAAATTATGTAAGATGCCCTCCTGTCACCGGACGGGTATAAAACTAGTTATAGTAGATAATAAATATACTGTCCATATTAATGATGTCATCTAACTATGTTTTAGCATCTATTTTCAATATTGGTGATCATTTTTGCACCTATTTTCAGTATTAATGCTCGTTGTTTCGTCTATTTTCAGCATTAATGCTCGTTTTTTGCATCTATTTTCAGTATTAATGCTCGTTTTTTGCATCTATTTCCAGTATTAATGCTTGTTTTTGCATCTATTTCCAGTATTAATGCTTGTTTTTGCATCTATTTTCAGCATTAACGCTTGTTTTTGCACCTATTTTCAGTATTATCGATTGTTTTTGCATCTATTTTCAGTATTAACGATTGCATTAATGATCCTTTTTACACCTATCTTCAGCATTAACGATCCTTTTTACACCTATTTTCAGTATTAACGATCATTTTTTAACTTATTTTCAGTATTAACGATCGTTTCTACATCTATTTTCAGTATTAAAGATCATTTTTGCGCCTATTTTCAGTATTCAACGATCGTTTTTGCACCTATTTTCAGTATTAACGGTCGTTTTTTGCATCTATTTCCAGTATTAATGCTTGTTTTTGCATCTATTTCCAGTATTAATGCTTGTTTTTGCATCTATTTTCAGTATTATCGATTGTTTTTGCATCTATTTTCAGTATTAACGATTGTTTTTGCATCTATTTTCTGCATTAATGATCCTTTTTACACCTATTTTCAGTATTAACGATCGTTTCTGCATCTATTTTCAGTATTAACGATCGTTTTTGCGCCTATTTTCAGTATTCAACGATCGTTTTTGCACCTATTTTCAGTACGGTCGTTTTTTGTATCTATGTTCGTTACTAATGCTCATTTTTGCATCTATTTTCCTTACTAATGATCATTTTTGCATCTATTTTCCTTACTAATGATCATTTTTGCGTTTATCTCCAGAATTAGTGACTGTTTTCTAACATGTCTTTGCAGACTCAGCAGCAGCAATCTGATGGGAGTTTTGGACTAGCCCGGCCCCGATGAGGGGCAGACTGATGACCCATGCTTATCTGGCAAGTGTGCAGGCTTAACCTACTGAGTTTGGCTTGGTTCCGTTTCATCAATCTAAGGTTTCTGAACAACTTGATTATCAAAATTGTTAATGTTTCCCAAGTGGAGGTAGTTATTTCATGTTCTTTTGCTCTACTTAGAAAATTTTATTTTGACATCATGGCTATCTAAACTGCTCTATTGCCAGTAGTTTTCTTTCTTAATATTTTATAAACATGCTTCAATATGGTAAATAATCAAACTTATCATATACATACATAGGGAATGGATGTTTGAAACCACACAATCATCCATCAAATATACAAACCAAGTACACCTCGTATCAAATCATATCAAATCTTAAAACTAGTGAGCGCACAAACGATAGTACAAACCAGGTATGAACCGGTTACCTCCAACCCGGTCTTGAACCGCCAGCTACGATCTCTAAACCGGTTTGAAAATCCAAACCGGTTTTTTGATCATCTCTAATTGGCGGATCAACGTCACCATGGATGGTGTGGCGTCATTAGTGAGGTTAAGCGAGCTTAAATATAATGGGTAATGTTAATTCTTTGTTAATATTTCCAAACTTGTGTTTTGAACAAATCAATTTCCAGAAACAAAAACTTCGTCTATTTGAGCAGATCGAGACCGGACTAAAAAAGAGTTGAAACAAATGGTTTATTTTAGTCGTTAAAAGTAAAAACTGATATGGTCAAATTTCATGTAATGTTTATGATTAATTATAAAAGATAAAAACAAAACGGCCTGCAATTTTAAATATTTCATAACGAAAGCATCCACGACGGCTGATAAAAATCCGCATGCTTCGTCGTCGTTTCTCATAATAGTATATAATATTCCACTACTTTTATCATGAAAACAATTCAACATTAATAATTTATAGGTAGCAATTGAAGATGTCTATAATATTGACCAATTCATTTCTCATCGTGACTACCAATACTATGCAAGTAAGATAGAATGTAAACTATAAATGGGGTTCAATGCCTTGTCTTAACACATCCAAATCTCTCATTCGGTTAGTTTTCGGTGTCCGGTTCCCACTCGGCTTGATAAAAATGGCCATGTTTTGGCCATGGTTACTTATTGCCTTTGCCATAGGCAATGTCATCGCGGATCATGATGATCATTATGTTTATGCATCACCACCTCCGCCAACTTATGCTTATAAGTCACCACCACCACCATGGGCAAGATCAACCCCTCCTTACTATTACACTTCACCTCCGCCGCCAGTAAAATCACATCCGCCACCCTATTACTACAATTCACCACCACCACCATCTAAATCACCTCCTTCTCCTTACCACTACAAGTCACCACCACCACCCTCTCCCTCACCGCCACCACCATATGTTTACAAGTCACCACCACCACCCTCTCCCTCACCGCCACCACCATATGTTTACAAGTCACCACCACCACCCTCTCCATCACCACCACCACCATATGTTTACAAGTCACCAACACCACCCTCTCCATCACCACCACCACCATATGTTTACAAGTCACCACCACCACCCTCTCCATCACCACCACCACCATATGTTTACAAGTCACCACCACCACCCTCTCCATCACCACCGCCTCCATACATTTATAGATCGCCACCACCACCCTCTCCATCACCACCACCTCCATACATTTATAGATCGCCACCACCACCATCTTCATCACCACCTCCTCCATACATTTACAAGTCTCCACCACCACCTTCACCTTCACCACCTCCTCCATACATATACAAGTCACCTCCTCTGCCATCTCCATCACCTCCTCCTTATATCTACAAGTCTCCACCACCACCTTCTCCATCTCCTCCCCCACCTTACATATACAAATCTCCTCCACCACCCTCACCATCACCACCTCCTCCATACATTTATAAGTCACCACCACCACCATCTCCTTCACCACCACCACCACCACCGTATATTTACAAATCTCCACCACCACCTTCTCCATATCCTCCGCCCCCATATATTTATAAATCACCACCACCACCTTCTCCATCACCTCCACCTCCTTATGTCTATAAATCCCCACCCCCGCCATCTCCTTCACCACCACCACCACCATACATTTACAAATCTCCACCACCGCCTTCACCACCACCACCACCACCACCACCACAATACTACTACAAATCCCCACCTCCTCCATCTCCGTCCCCACCCCCATACTACTACAAATCACCACCTCCACCTTACTATGTCTAAGAGACACACCAAGTATAGTATCACTTATCCGATTAACTACTTGAACTTCTTTCTACTTGAGTTATTATACCTCTTGTTTTATATTTCTCAATCTTTGTTTATTCCTTATCAAGTCATGATGTTATTTATTAATCAAAGAAGATGCAACCTATAACTACATTCTGATTTGTAGTTGTTGATTGGTGGATACCATAAATTTATTTCCTTCTGTTATATGATATTATGATTCTTATAAAATGTTCAATCTAGCTGTGAGTATATTTTGCAATGCTTATTTAAAGTTGCATGAGTGATGAGTTGCAAAACCCCCTTAATTTCTTAGAATGAAGAAATGTTCGAACATCAAATGAGTCAAGCACACAACCTTCTGTAGGAAATAAATGAACGAACTACATATAAGGAAATATCAAACACCGGCACCACACAACCTTCTGTAGGTTGAAAAAAATGAGTCAAGCACACATAATGACAACCGGGTTTGTGACCCAACTCAGGGACTTGGATCGAAACACACAAAATACAACACCCTAACATTTTTATTCAAACTAATTCACAAGACTTCTAACCCTACTCTAATTCCTACTAAGGAACGTTAACGACTAGATAAACATCACATTTATCTTCTCTCTTGATGCGTTTTCGACTTGTCCATACAAGACCGATCTATCTTTTCTTTTCTTTTTTTTTTTCACATGTGAACCATTTCAACCCTTGGCTTCTTGGTTCACTATTCTAGCCCTTTCATGATCAAGATTAACACCTTAACCACAAGCATGACTTCTTCTTTTTTGCTCTTGATCTTGATTTTCACCCCATATGTAACACATGGGTTATAAGCTAGTTAGATTAATATTTGAAAGTGTTTAAGAGCAAAGGGTCAAGTGTGAAGAATGGACCAGGCCTCTATTTATATGCACAAGTCAAGTCATTGAAGTCACCTGGCTGCCCCTAGTATCTGCAAAATGTTTGTTGCGTATTAGTATATAACCCATAAAACAAAGCACCTTTTCCATTTTATCCAATTGTTATAGTTGAATTATTTTTCCAAGATTTGTGTTGGAAACTTCCCATCAACTACTCTTTCAAAATTCAATATTCAAATCCTAACTAAATTCGGATTTAGTTACTATGATAGTTTTATAGAAACATTTTTTAATTTTATAACACACTTTACGTAAATGACCTTAAACTTTATAAAAACTTAACCTTGATGTTATTTTTATTTTCTCTCATGTTCCACAACATATTCATATTGTAGTTTGCACCTTCTTTAATATGCATATTGATTTGTTTTATTGAAGGATGCATCTTGATCTACCATTATAACTTCCAATTGTATCTTTGATTATAGTCATAACCTAGTATGTAGAATACTGTGAGCTTTGACTTGATTATCTTTAACATTTTAGAACTTGTTCATCACATCTATTTGTGACACACTGACATGCATTGTGATATGTATGTTGATATATTATCATCTTTAATGGTCACTTGATTATCATAAGCTGTTTAATTTCTATCATTAACAAAATAAAGATTAACCACATTTTAATCCCATTATAATTAGACCTTGATGTCCTAACAAGATTGTTTAGGTTCGCGAGCCTAAACTATCCTTTTATAAGTTTAAGTAGATTTTGGCATTACAAAAATTTAAGCAACCTTTTATTAGTGAAAGACTTTACCCAATATGCCAGCCAAATTCATAAGCAACCTTTTATTAGTGTATAATTTAATCCTAACTAATTGCCTTATCGAGGCAACCCACTCATCTCAATCGCCCTCTATAGATGACAAAGTTACTATCGACGACGAATATCGACGACCAACTCCTATCATTCGTCCTCAATTCATAAGCATCCATTCATCCCGTTGCTTTTTGAGCGATGACCCTTTTATCTCGTTGCTTTTGATCGATAACCCCTTTCATTCCATCCGTTTCTCAATTTTCAACCCATCTACTTCTCAATCAATAAGAGCTTTTCAAATGATGGCCTTTTCGTCCCTTTCATCCACAATAGACAACAATGATTTGTTGGTGATTTTAGCGTCATCAATGTGTTTTTATGTAAATGTATTTGCTTAAGACCAAATGGGAAGTTAGAATATACATTGGCTGAGTTAGGAGGTGTGGAGTGCACACTCAATCTAGACTATTCTAATTCTGGAACCATGGAACCTGTATGGCTGTTAGGGATGAAGACCTAGACCATGGGGTTCCAAGAGGGAATTGACCCCTTGTTGGGGTCCAAGAAAAAGCCCTTGAGGGGGGTCGACGGGTGGCCCTCGATATGCCCAAGTGGCGACGCCCCTTATTTAGTTATACATTTCTAGATATACATGACTAGTGAAAATGACTTGAAAAATGATGATCAGTAGTAACTTAGCTTCATTAGAAACTAAGCTTTAGTAGTAACCGAGCTCCGGATGATCATCAATAGCAATTATGTAGATTGGTAATAACTATGTAGTTCAGTAGCAACTATATACTTCGGTAGTAACTAAGTGATCAGTAGTACCATTACTATTGATGGTTGCCTAATGATTGGTAGTAACTCTATTACTATTGATAGTCTGTAGTCACTTAGTTACTATTGATTAGGGATGGCAATGGGTCAGGTTCGGGCCGGGTATCGGTAATCCCAAACCCATACCTGGTTGTAAAATTGTGTCCCATACCCGGCCCATTACCCGTCGGGTTTGTGTCGGGTATCGGGTATACCCGCGGGTAACGGGCATACCCGTTATATCTGCAACGGTTATAAACATTAAATGTCATACCTTTTGAAAAAGAGTTGCAACATTCATTGTAACTGTTCGACCCCTATATAGAGGATTATTTGGTCTGGTTTAAACACATCATTTACATATGAATTTCATAGATAATTCCATATTCATTGTTTGAAATTAAATTTCTGTCTTATCCAACTAAAGATTATGTACTCACGAAATACTTTAATCCAAAAATGGACTTATACATGATTCAAAAAGCTATCTAAGACGATCACAAAATCAAAAAAACCTACATGATTGATGTATGTGGCAACAAAAGAAAGTGATTACTACAAGAAAACAAAACTATAACCGATAGATTGTGTCCGATGGATGCGGCCGTGGGATTATTTGCGACATATTGGTGACGGAACCCTTCTATTATTTTTCCTTTTAAATAAAACCGAGGACCATCGGTAATCCATCACAAAATAACAGATTGATGGAAATCCGTCGGTAATCCATTGGTAACAACTTTCTGATCACTATTCGACTTTTCAGGATTGATGCATGGGTGTTTGTATGGTAGTTCTTTCCATCTGACATCCATCGAAAGCGTTGACCTTTCTAAAAAAAGTCAATTTCCCATAAAACAGGCTTTTCCAGTAAATTTTCTAGTCAGACTTTACGAAGAAATCCCGTCACAAATACGCTGGAAATTGAATTTAAATATTCCAAGATATTTCTAAGAACTGAAAACTGCACACGTAATACCTGCTCGGTCTCTCAAACCTTTAAACTACAATGTGTCAGTATTTCAAACTAAGGAAGATATTTGTTTGGGCGTCATATGTAAATTATCTCCCGATGACACGTCAACGAATTGAAGATCATTGTTAATGATGCAGTAGGAATTGGTCGTCTTGAAATTTAAATATTTGATCACGTGTGTCTTACCTAGAGTGGGCGTAGCATATTGGGCTGGGATTGTGGTCTTGGAATGCCAAGCAAGACACTTATCTGTCATGTGCACATATTAAGGTTATTGTTAACATGTGATGTTCCCAACCAGCAATAGAAAATGGTGGGCTCACATGGTAAATAACTTTGGACAACGAAGACGAAATGCCATGGTGGTCTTAGAATGTCCGCCTTTGTATGTGCCTTACCCATTGATGCATAGTAAGTCATCTAGGATCAGGGGATGTGTTGCGAGAGCCAAATATATCCTTGTTACAAATATAGCCATGGGCATCCTTCCGGGCACACAAGTCGAGATTAAATTGTAATATAATCTATATGTGAAATCTTGAAATAGTATGTAGTTCGTGTAATTTATGTATTTAGTTTGTTTTTCATACCTACTATATTGTAATGAGTAGGAGATCATAGAAGAACCTAAGTGTCCCGTACAAAATTTTTTTTGTTCAAAACAGTTAAAAAACAATAAAATATAAAACCTAACATCTCCTTTAATTTCTCTTTGAGAGATCCAAAATTCAAAATTAATAGTATAAAAAAATTAGTTGTTTATTTTTTTATTTAAAGCCGGCCCAATCGCTAAACGCGATCACGAGTTAAACTGCCACTTGTCAAAAGACAACCGGTTCAACCAGTGGGGTTCAACACATATGATATGTAGGATTCCGATTCCACATCTAATTAAGAACATTTTTGTTGAACCACCACATGATCCGGTATTAGCGATGGATTTTTGTCCGTCACAATATTACGATGGAAAGCAAGACTTTACGATGGTTTTTCCACCGTCAATCTGTATTATGATAATGACCCACATGCGGTGAGGTTGATGTTGAGCCGCGGCAAGGTGCGGCAACACCATTACGACGAGGGTGCGACACCGCTGATTTGAGTGAAGGCCGGCATTCCTTTGCCGTTGATATGATTTCATTTGCCGCACTCTCTCTCTAAAACGTTTTTTTATTTATTTTTTACAAAAAATGGGTTAAAGTGAAGCAAACCCATTACACCGGTGAAAGATGCAAATGGCGTGGCGTGACCATTACACATAGCCTAATAACTGTGGCGTCGCGTGAACAATGGGGGTCTGGGGCGATGCCTCTGGTTAGTAGGGTCCTAGGGGCGGCAATGCATAGTGCTCATATCAGATTGAATTTAATTTTTCATGTTTTGCTATGCATATGAAATTGACTCAGACGTGAAAATTGCTTGAAAATACTCATCTAGAATAAAATTGGTCATCCAGAGTAAAATTAGTCATTTGGAGTATTTTGCTCATCCGAAGTAAAATTGGTCATACAAACTATGACGGTTTACAACCAACAACCGTCATGACGAATCACTGAATCGTTTTTCCCATGTATAAAAGAATTTTTTTTGTCTGTTTTAACTCTCTTGAAACTAACAGATTTCATTTTCGTTCTTGTGCCTCTGATTTTTATCCGATTGAATATTCGAGTATACCTACAAAATAATTCAATCTGATAGCAAACATATGATTATAAGAGTTTTTCAGGGTTACACAAATCACCCAGATTTCTAACGAAGCCTTGATTGGTGTATGAATTTATGAATTAGAAAATTATAATCGGTTGCTAATCTATTCGAAAATTTAAAAAGCCTTCGAACTAAATTTTTGACAAAATGTGAGCCATTAAACAACTTTTAACTAACCCGAATCGAATACAAATTCAGCTTCAAAATTAAATCAAATACAAATTCAGCTTAAAAAATTCGAATAAAACGATTCAATTAAGTAAAGAACTCAAAATTCAATTCACTAAATACACCTATGTAAAAAAATTTGACATTTTTATATACTAGATTAATATATACATCAATTCAAACAAAAAAACTATATTATATGAATAATTCCGGTCAAACAAAGTCAATCCAATTCAAAATTTGAAAATAGTACATAATCTACTTCTGGTCACAAAAAACTAATCTCAAACTACTTATAAGAACACAAAGACTACCATTTGACCGATAAAATAAACTTTAAATCTTTTCCTACAAGAGAATAAATCGCATGATGCATACCAGAAGTTGCACCAAACACAGTAAGGATATATAGTAGTAATCTGTGATCTATTTTCAGCCGTTGGATTTGATGGTATGGTGAACTTGGAAGTGCCAGAACATCATGACCCTAGAAAACCAATTTAAAATCTCAAATTCTTAATATTAAGGGCAATAGAAGTAGTGTGGCAATATCGACCCATTTACTTGTGGATGGGCCAATTCGGTTGCGTATTAACACAAACGGGTCAAATGGGTCGAGAATAAATTTATTTAAAATGGATCCATCGGGTTTGAATAGGTGAAAGGCACCCAAAGTATACTTTTAATGCATACAACGTCCTATATTTTCTTTTTTTTTTAAATAAGGGTAATATAGTGGGCGCAATCATATTTTAACATACTTATTATTTCTAAAAATGGACAAAGTGTTTGCGAGTCAATACATGCCATGCTGACGTCATACTAAACGTTACTTGTTTGGACATGAACCCATTTTCACCCGTTTTGACCAACCCCCAAAGTTTGCCACCTAGGAACAAAACATACCTTCATATAGAGGACAAACACGTCTCAAGCCTCTTTTCTTGTGATCCTGATATTATAAACCGCAAAATTAGCAGCCAAATTAAGAGACAAACACAATTTGTGCAGCAAGCACCAAAATACTCAATTGGTGTTTTTTGAAGAATTGCACTTTTGGGTGGTCCCCACACAGAAAGTGCACGTCTTCGAGCACCATTTTGGGTGAGTGTGAACCGATATTTACGCATCGAATGCTGAATCACTATACCGGGTTTTGGTTAACGACATCAGTTAATAAATAAATGCTGATTGATTAAACACATTGCTTACTTACCTGAAACAATAAATTCCAAGAGCTGTTGTTATTTCATGAATCACTGATGTAGCAAAGTGTAGATACAGTGCACCTGAGTAATGGTTGACTATTAGTCAACATATAAATACCCTTCAATGATAAAAGAAATGCGGCAACTTTCAAATCAATTTCATTTTGCTTTTGTAATGATTACAATGGGAAATCGATAATTTTACTAAAAAAGTTGCAAAAAAGATATGTTCCAATTTTCATGGGATACTTCACACACACATATATATATAATCATTTGAGAGGAAATTTAAATTACTTTAATCCGAGACATGATTATCAATTATACCTGTGTACAGACAGAAGCCGAGAAGAACCCATTTATCATCAACTAGGGGAATTCTGCGACAAATACGAATATCATTAACTACTACAACCAACAGATTAAGAAAATAATAAATTCACTATATCATTCCAAATTTTTCATAAAAAGTGTGTTTTTTAAGTCAGATGACGCATACCCCTCGTTTAACCAGGCAGTGAGTGCATTTGCAATTGCCAGCGGGAGATAGAACAAGGACTGGAGTATAAATAAGAAAAAAAAATGTCAATCATCACTACTATACATTTAATTTGATAAAAAGTTCAAAACTATTTTTAAACCTATTAAATATTATCAATTAAATATTTAATACACGTCCTGGTTCTTTTCTGTTTTGCAGTAAACCAAAAAACAAAAAGAAAAAAGCTACTTGACTGAATGGATCAACCCACCCAACCTGACCTTTGACTCGTTTCACGAACCTGTTTTGACCCATTACCCATTTTGACCCCACCCGCCCATGTTTGCCACTTCTATTACATAAACCTACTCCCCTCTGAAAATTAGGAAGGCCATTGACAGAAAACGGAACTTAAAATAAAAGAAATATGTGGTAACTAAATTCTAAACAAAAGGATATTAAATCAAACTTACCATGGACATACTAGTTTTCAATCCCTTAGGCTCGTCACACAAGTGGGCCAATATCATCCTTCCCTGCAAATAGATGAATGTTTAGCCTCCCATACTTCAAAATGGCAGGAGTTTATTTTTTTAGTCTGTACTTGATCAAGCAGTAAATATTTTTTTGACCAAACACAGGATTTTTGGTGATGGCGTTTGGCAATACAAAAATTAATTGCCAAATTATAAATCTGAATGTTAAAAGAGTGGGTTTATGTGTTTAATTATCACTGTAATCCCTAAAGAGTAGTAGGAAAGTTAATTGAAAATGGGGCATAACATAAACCTCCTTGTATTTAGAAAAGGTAAAAAAGAAAAATAACTCAAAAATCCAAGAAACCTTGAAGAGGGGAAAAAGGCAAAAAATTTGACAGCCAATCAAATTTTTACTGCAAAGATTTTCGAAAGATAAAATCCAAAATACATCAAAGATAACAAATGATCGACAAATGCAGAAATCTCAAAGAAAGAATAGTTCATGGTCGTTATTTACGGTAAAATAAATGGTGACAGATTTTCTTGAGTGAACATCACATTATGATCTAATATTAGAGCACATTTACTGTATATGATATAAAACTAGTTTATAACATGTAATAGCACACCGATTAAGTCAAAGGTAGTTTACAGGCGACATTTATTTTCAGTAATCAATTATTAAAAAATAAATGACAAAAGGGCACGATTAAATTTACAATCTTACCACAAGGAATCCAAATGCTAGTCCAATTCCCATAACAACCATATGTGGGTATTTCCCGATTAAATCATATGGAGACATATAATCCCTGGACAATAAATAATATTATTTTCCTCGGAATAAATATAGAAATGATCCCTCCATCACAGAAAAATGGAAGTCTTTCACATATAATCAAATACCTAAGATGCTCCTCAAAAAGACAAAGCTGAGAAAGCTTGTGGACGACAATCAATTTCACCCATATCTTGTAATAATTGGTGGTGGAAAATAGGCAGACCATAGACTAGTGAAAAAAATTCCCAATCAAAGGGTCTAATTGTATAAAAGAGTAACCAACTTTGGTCCAAATTCTATTTCAGGTAACCAACTTTTTTTAGGCCAGAAGAAAGCATAGAACTTTCAAAAAAACTTGATTCAAGGAAACAACTTTCAAAAATTAAGATTTACAGCAATCTGGCCCGATCCAAATGTTTGTGTGGCGGTGACTTTTGACCATGATGACTTTTCAACCTGATGTCGCGCCTGACAATCAGTTATCTTAGGTAATTACTTTCGATCAAACCTTTTGAAATTGTGATGGTTTTTTCTGGCCTAAAATAAGTTGGCTACACAAAACAGAAACCGGACCAAAGTTGGCTACCTTTTTATGCAAGTAGCCAAATATAAAAGAAAAAGGTGCCTTTTGTGGGACAAACCAAAATGGAAAGTGTTGCAATTTTGGGATGGAAGGAATAAAGTAAAATAAAAACTTGAAACATGGAAAAACAATTATAGGAAGTGGTACATACCATATCAGAACTACTGTCAATAGTACACCAAACGGGACAAGCTAGCATAAAAAGATACAAAATGTCCAATAAGTCTAATAATCTATCAAAAACCAAGATGTAAGTTATATAACTGGCAAAAAATGCATTTACCATAGCCAAGGCCTTAAGCATACTTCCATGTCTCGAGCGTACAACCTTATAAACATTTTGCACACTGAAAGCAAGAAAAATAAAGAGCAAGTCAGAGTCAAAATTATACAAACAAAAAAACAAACAAACATACCTAGCAAAATCTCACTCAATGAGTAGGGTCTGGGAGGGTGGGATGAGGGCAAACCTTACCTCTATCCCATAAGGTAGAGAGGCTGCACCCAGAGAGACCCCAACTCGAAAAACATACAAAACATCCAAGCAATAAACAAGTAACAAAAATTCAATATGAAAAGCATTCATAAGAACAAAACATAGAAGTCTGTACCGTAAGCAGAGTGAAAGAAGAGCAGACACAATAATTCCTAAATCTAATAGGAAGCATACAGAAAATACACAAGAATTACATGGAACAAGAAGCAGGTATAACACAATAAGGCATACAAAATTGTGTTATAACCATATAGAAAGGCCACTATGACATACAAGCCCTAAGGCTAATGCATATAAGACTAAAAGCATCGTAAAACTATGGGGTCCCTTAGTGAACTATCATAGAAGCCAGGAATCCTTACCAAAGGCCAAGCCTATACACACCCTTAGAAATCCCTAACCTTTATCTTACGTCTCCACGAACTCCTATCCACCGATCATGTCCTCTGAGAGGTGCAAGCCTATCAAATCCTGCCGAATCTTTTCATCCCAAGTCAGTTTTGGTTTGCCTCTGCTCCTCTTCCCCTCAACAGTGAGTGTCACCACTCTCCTTACCGGTGCCGTGATCTGTATCCTCCGCACATGGCCGAACAATCTCAATCTCCCTTCGCTTATAGGGATGGCAGAAATACCCGATACCCAAAACATTCGGGCCAAGTATGGGATTGATTTTAAAAAAAAAAAACTCAGGTTTGGGTACGGGTATGGTATTTGGTGAAACCCGACCCGATTACCCGCAATATATATACCCGATTGGATACCCGTAATATTTTATTTATAAATTTTATCTTTCTTTTGTTTAAAATACATAAATAATTAATTAAACTTATGTTTCCTTTCCCATGACTCTTCCTTTCTTAATTGGATACCCGCAAATCCTCTATTGCTTTAATTGTCTTGAATAACTGAATCGACGACGCTAATCTCGCTACTACCCTAAATACCTCTCCTTCTCCAAATGGAAATTGAAATCTGTTCATATCGGCTACTGCTTTTTGATATGTATTTGAAAGCAAAAGGAGTTTATGTTACGGTAGTTCTTTTTTCAAATATATATTGTACAGTTAATAGTTATTAAAAAAATATATTGTAGTCGTTTTTGATTATATGTTGTAATTATTAAAAATATAAAAGTAGAGACGTTGAAATGTACCCGACAAATATCCGACGGGTATTGGAGATACCCGCCGGTATGCCCGATACTCGATACTAATGGGTATACCTGATACCCGCGGGTATGCCCGATACCCGACGGGTATTGGGGCGGATATGGGACAAGATTTTATAACCGGGCATGGGTTTGGGATTACTAATACCAGCCCGAACCCGGCCCATTGCCATTCATATTCCCTTATTTTATCCGAGATACATGCTACCCCTAATCTATCCCTAAAAACCTCATTTCGTATCCTGTCTAACCTTGTGTGCCCACACATCCACCTCATTTGTCTCCAACTTACACGCTTGAGCCTTCTTGATTGACCATCAATTGGTTCCGTACAGCATAGTGGTCGCACTGTCACCCTATAGAATTTCCATTTTAATCTCTGGAAACCTTTTGTCACACAAAACGCCTGTGGCCGCTCTCCACTTGCGCACCACCCTGCCTGAACACGATGGGCTATATCGCAATCAATGTCCCCATCACTCTGGACGAACGAGCCCCAATACTTAAGTTTAGTTGTTTGCACTACCACTTGGCCTCCAATAGTCAACTGGGTGTCCTTTTCATTGTTCGCCCCGTTGGAGTTACAAAAGAGATAATCGGCTTTAGAACGACTAATGCGAAAGCCTTTGCGCTCTAAGGCTGCTCACCACTCTTCTAGCCGCACGTTTAGTTGCATCTTTTCCGGTACCAGCACAATATCATGTGGGAAAAGCATGCACCATGGTATAGCCTCCTGAATCGATTTCAACAACTCATCTAGGACAATCACAAAAAGAAACAGACTCGAAGCAGATCCTTGATGGAGTCCCACCTCCACGGAGAAAGGGTCTATCTCCCCCACTGGCGTCCTGACACTCGTCTTAGCACTACCATACATATCCCTAGTTAACTCTATATACTTCCAAGGAATGTCCCTACTCTTCAAGCTATCCCAAAGCACCTGACGTGGCACACTATCGTAGGCCTTCAAGATCGATGAAAACCATATGCAAATCCCGCTTCTTTTCCCTATATTTCTCCATCAACCTCCTCTGAGTCAAAGCTATAAAATAAAACAAATAAAAAAATTATCTGTGCCAACTCTAGACTATATAAATGATATTTTCTAATCTTGATATATGTAAAACAATCTTTACTATAAAGTAAGTATAATATAGAATGTCAGGTTCATTGAATTTTTTTTTCTTTTGCTAAGAGTTTTGACAGTTAATATACAAGTCAAGGACTTTATGCTATATCAATATGCAGTAAAGACTAAGGAAAGGAAGAGTAATTTTGCTTTAAGAAATGAAAAGGATTACTTACTTAAATGTGACCGTTGGTATAACAGCAAAAACTATCATCAAAAACAAAACGGCTCCATAGGTAGGGATTCCTAAATTAAGTAACATGAAAGATCAAATTTAGCAAGTCTTTGTGTGTGTTTGTGTGTGAGAGAGAGCACTATAGAGAGAGAGAGAGAGAAACAAGAATTATACCATCTATAAATGGAACCCAACCAAGCAGGGGAATAGACTTCCCAACATCTTGTGCCCACCACTCTGCACCTGGAATTAAAATGACCGTAAAATGAAACGTTTAATGACCATTTTGATAAACATACAAATAAAATACAGAAGGATTGAATAGAAGAATATATAAGCCTAAAAGTTGTATACCAACTATAGCGGAAAAGAAGTGTGCCATGTATATTAGCATGAGACCCTCTGTAGGTCCATTTACGGCTGGAAGGATTAATGTGTTGGTAAAATAACTGCAAAATGAAACTAACTTCAGTGTATTTGCAAACTGATTAGGTCAAATAATACAGCATTTATATTTTTTTTGTAAAAACACTACTTAGTTTAGCATTTGATACCAAAAGAAATCAGTCCTCCATAACCTATAACAGAAAATAGTGTTTGGATGTGCTTTCATTGTCTGAAGTTCTAATAAGCTAATAATCAGATGTTTTGAGTGTTTCAAGAAATTAATATATAAAATGACCAAAAACAACATATTAGTGAAAAAACTAGAAAGTTTGTGAAATGGAAATAAATGCCTCCCAAACAAGGTTAAAATAAAGGATAAATAAATATGTGACTTCACACTTAAAATAATCAGATTTTTAGCCACTATGAAATCGATTCTTTGACCCGTATATAATAAAAATAAGCAGAAGCAGGATCTGTTTATCCAAAACATTAAATTTTGTTAACTATGACTTTAGGTCGCAACAATAAAATAATTATTTTAAAGCGAAAATCCAAACACCCCCTGAACTTTTTGTCAAACTCATTTAAGAATGTAATATTGAAGAAATATCCAGCATAATTTTGTACTTAATAAACAAAATTACTTTGCCTACTTACTGTTCCCATGTTGCTCCATAGAAAGGAACAGCTGAAATCACCCAAAACCAGAACGTGTATCTTCCACACATAGCAGTGCTCCCAAAAGCCAACGCCTCCAACTGAGTCATACATTAATTAAACAAAGCGAAATGATTATTAGTGTTATTAAATAGGGTAACAAGAGCTTTATATGAAGAAACAAAAAACCAAACTAAACAAAACAAAAGCCAGGTATTGAGAGGCTATGGTTGGAATGTCTTGGATTAACCTAGCCCATACATAATAAACCTCCAAAGGTAGATTGAAAGAACTATTCATCAAATAGGGTTACAAGGGTACAGTATTTGTAGGCTAAAGATCCTAAGATATTTACACCAGATACCATAATATTTACAGTATGATACTTGTAGGTTTGGCACTAATTATAAACAAACTAATATACTCGATAGTAATATCACTAAATGGACAATGAGAACCGCAACTAAAACATAGATTTTAGAGAAGAGGAGGGGGGGAGACATACCGCACACGCAAGTGCATCACATCCTGTAGAAATTAATTAAAAAGACCATAAATTTACATAATTTAGTGTAACTGTAGAAAAGATAAAAGACTGCCAAAAATAATAGTTACCATGATCAAAAAGTTCTCCCAATGGACTAGAAGAGTCTGTCCTTCTAGCTTGCTTTCCATCAACAGCATCAAAAGTCTAGCATGAACATAGAGAAATTAAAAAAAAAACATATCTGAATAAGTAAGGACCATCAAGAAAATTCATACATGCATTTGTAATTTTTTATCAAGAGAAGATAAACAATACAAATACTGAAATAACAGTTCATAATGGTAAACAGACCTGGTACAAGAAGAGGAGTAATCCGTGAGCAAAGTGAACCCATCTTGGTGGTGGAGA
Source organism: Smallanthus sonchifolius (assembly GCA_023525975.1). Lineage (NCBI taxonomy): Eukaryota > Viridiplantae > Streptophyta > Magnoliopsida > Asterales > Asteraceae > Smallanthus > Smallanthus sonchifolius. The sequence continues at coordinate 27,238,324 of CM042034.1, forward strand.
ATCCAATTGAGGTGAATATATCTAGAATATTCTCAAAGATAATACAGAAATTAGTAACAAAAAACATTAATATCCTGATGCAATATTATATTGGACCAAATAATGGTGCAGGGTATGTAATGATATTAGGTTGCATATGAACGGTGTGCAATGTTTTTTGGGTCTACCTTATATATTTGTCCATGGAGTGTACATGTTTATCCATACAGATAGTAATTTCATGCAAAAGATGGAAAAGAAATACTCAATTACTACCTGCATTTAAAAAAATTGTCTACAAATATAAAAAGAAACACAATTGAAGGTATGTACAATTTATGCAAATTTTAATTTACAGAATGCCAATTTTACCCTAAATGCATGTAAGATGCCAATTGACTTTGAAAACTTGCTAGATTTAATGGTAAGGTAACTAAGGGTAAAATGGGAAAATAAATCAATTATACCTATTCATTTCTTAAAGTCGATAATTATTTTGGGACAAATTAAAATAGTAATGTGGATGATAAATTTGGGACCGAGGAAGTGGCATTTATCACATGTCATTTAAAATTATCCTGCTAGAACAATTACTTTTTTTCTGGAAAGATCACTAAAAAGGAAATCCATGCCAAAAACTATAAACACAAAATTGAACTAAAAACTTTCATGAGTAAAAGAAGACAGCATTGAAATACTTCAGCAGTATGACATATTGAGCATGAGGGACAACAAATGCTTAGCATTTACTAGTTATGCAATCACATAAAGAAGTCACAGAGCACTCACATAGCCAAGTGATGCAGACATGAGCAAGAACATGAACCCTGTTAATGTAATCTAAAAAAAGAAATGTGTAAGAAAACGAGATTAAAAAAAAGATTTAGATTATACGGCAATGCAAAATAAGATAGTTTAAGCATGTTACCATATTGGGTCTAAAAAGCATCCATGACATGCAACAAGAAGATAAAGAAAATTAGTGATGTATGTAGAAGGGGGGATGCTACATGTGTCTATGCATTCAACCATTCATACAGATACGAGTTCTCTCTCAATAACAAAAAGTATTTTGAATTTTTCTAACAGAAAAATGGGGTTCTAGATTTTAGTTCAAAGTAGGATGAAGATGAAGAATTATAGCTTTTAGGTTTGATCTTAATTAAATGTCAGAGTTTAATTTCAACAATAGTTTATACTTTTGATAACAAAAATGATACGAAGATTATAGTTATAAATTTGAGCTTAAAAAAATCAAGAAGAAATTCGTGGTTGAAGATGATGAGAATAGTTTAGTCAATTTACTTGGACAGGGAACCAAAAGAGTTAAGAAATTGAATAACACATTGATCATTTTTGTAGAAAACGAACTGTAGTCTCTAAGGATCGTTTTCATCATTTTGGCCACAACACAATACCCCTTTCTGTAATGTACTCAATATTTATTTGCATATAAATAGAGAACTATCAATAACTATGTTCTATCAAAAGAAAAAATATGAACAAGGCTTACGGCATCCAAAGAGGGAAGAAAGTAACGAATCGACTCCAAAATGGTTGTAGGACATATTTTGCAACGTAAGAGTGATCAACTCCACTGTATTTGTATTTATGCAGTGCATTAATGCCATGAACACCTATATATCCCATTGGATATATCACAACTTAATTTTGCAACCTGCAAATTATAGCAAACAAAAACAGTTCATAAATTTCATATTACTAAAAATAACACATGAATATCACATACATTATCAAATTTACTAAAAGAAATAATTAGTTATTGGGTTTATTTTGCCAGTCGTACACATCTTACAAGGGATTGTTATTTCACTTCTTGATGATGGGTCAAACTAAACCATTTAGTTTTTGTGTAATATAAAAATCTCGTGTTCTTTCTTTTCTGTTTTCTAGTTGCTATTTGTGTGTGTGTGTTTTGTGTTTGCTGTTTACGCAACCATCACAAGCAACCATCGTCGCCGGTCATCAGCCAACCGCCGCCAGTCAACCCTGCTGGTCAACGCCGGTCAACATCAGCTGTTGTGCTTTTCGTATCTTTTCTTCTCCTTATCAGCCGTGATACTAACAAAATAGCCCTAAAACTACATAAAATTTCCCTTAATAAACTTGGTTTTGAGTCCCCAAGACCCAATGGTTGTTCGAGTCAAAATGAATTTCAAATATTGGTAAGGACACTGAGAATGTTTGTAAATATTTCTTCTTTCCTTGGTCTCTCTATCTTTGCTAGTCAATATCCAATATACACATATTCATCCAGCACAAAGCATTTTTTTTTCAAAACAAAATGAAAGCACAACTCCTTATTTTTTGGAAAAGATAAATTCATAGTAAAAAAAAAGTATAACTAAAAACACTAAAATCCATAGTCCATTACATCTTGGATCCTAAGAAGCAGAGAGACATGAAGAAAAATGATGTACTTTCAAGGGTTATTTAACACAATACAAAAACAAGGAAGAAAACAGCAATTTGTTTGTCTAAAAACATAAATGTTAAGATCCTAAGAAGCAGAGAGACATGACAAGAAGTATGATAAAATATGGTCCATACAGATGGATACATGACTGTTGGCATAATTCTGAATATTGGAGAGCAAGGTTTAGTTGGAAACATGTTTAGAGTTTACAATCTTTAGTTTATTTAAATCATGGAGCATATATATTATTGTTTAATAGTTAGCTTGAGGGTTAAGGTTTCTCATTATAAATAGATTGCAGGGAATCATTCATTTGCAAGAGTTTGTTAATAATAGAGTAAAGAGTGGTGGTTGACCAGAATTAGGGTTTAAGGCTTTCTACATTTAGACATAAAATTGACATAACCTAATTTAATCATAAATGAAGGAAACCTAACTGAAATAACGTATTTTCATAACCTAATATCAGAACTTGATCTAACAGAATAAAAACAACAAAGAGCAATTAACAATACAAAATTGAAGCTGAGGAACAGATCCAGAGAAAGTTTCACTCCGTTCAATCGATCCAATCAGTTCGAGTAACAATGATGAACTTTGATTGCTTCAAACAACCGAATCTCGAATAATCCATCGCCGAACAGGTTGCTCCGCCGTGTAACGTGACGGAGAATGGCGATGGATGACTTAGGGTTAATAATTGGAGATAGAAATGGAGAAGCTTACCTCGCCGCAAAGAGATTCCACCGCCGGTGGGTTCGTGATTTACGAGACAGCTTGCTCTTTAGAGAAAGGGCATAATCCCCCCTTTCAGGATTACGCAACGGTAAATTTTAGGAAAACGGGGTAAATTAAAATTCGGACATTTATTGTTTTTTTTTTTCTTAACCGCAAATCTACTCCTACTCATAAATTACACTAAATAATTAATCTCGTGTCTGATTTTGAACGCAAGACCTCCCATCTAAGAGCCAACATCCTCTACCAAATGGCCTTCCGTTCATGCATTTAAACAAAATCTTTAACATAATCTCAAACATTTACTTACCCTTTAAAGGCAATGTCGATGGCCAATGAGAAGCCACCGACAAAGCCATTTTTCTATGTTTAATAATTGATTTTTCATATTCTGATCAAAACTTAGGATTTGGTGGGTTGATTAAGTATGTGTTGCTAAAAGTCTTCCTTACTAGCAGGTTGTTTGCTTTTTTTTTTTTTTCCTTTTTCTTTCAAATACGACTGCATTAAAGATTTCCTTTAGCAAACTAGCCACGTGCTTCGCAACGGGAGCTGGACCTTAAACGGTTGAGGAGTTGGCATTAACATGGTTAAAAAACGTGGTTAAATGCGTAGAAGAAATGTATGAAGTTACGGCGACTCGGTTATGGAGATCGAAACATTGTAAAAAAAGACAATTATATAACGGACACGATGTTTTTGAATCGGTGTCGGTCTTATTCCTTCATGTACCAGCACGTTACAGTCAGTTGATATAGACCACGACACCTAAGCCCTATATTGAATACGACTACATTTTTAACGAAAATTTTACCAGGGCGTCAAAAAAAATTAACAAGAAAAAATTAGATTATATATACTATAGGGGATAAATGCGAGTTTTAAAAACTTGAGGTGGTAAATTAGCAATTTACAAAGTTGGGGTGAATTGCGCCATTTAACCAAAGTGTGGGGGAATTGGTTGGTACAAATGTAACGAACCAAAATAAATAAATATTTCTAATTAATATTATGGTGAAAATAATATTTTAGAAATAAGTTGAAACAAGTGGGTTTCGAGTTAGTGTTGGGGTTATATTAGTTTTTAACTAATTTTGGAATGAAATTGGTGAAATGGAAGTTGATAGGCTAAATGTGTAAATGTGACAAAATCTGCCATATTGACTTGGAGAAGTCAAAATTGGTCTCATTTGTGTTGAAGAAGTCGATCCTTGCAAGAGAAAAAGGAGAAAAGGGCGTTGAAGTCAAATTCGTGTATTTGAAGCTTGTTTTGTGGAGGTTTTGGCTCACACATCACCTTCCTAGCATCAAGTAAGTGATTATCATCCTTGTTAGTTCACCATCGTTGGGTTCATAGATGAGTTTTGTAGAAATCCGGAAATTTTGAATGCATGGGGTAAATTAGTGTTAGATTGTTGATAATCTAGCTAAACTAAAGTTAAAGAATGGTGAATAACATCCTATAACCCTTTGATTTTGATTATGAGAAGTTAGGGTTCATATGGATAAAACTGGGGGTTTTTGGATTATGATGATAGGATGATGAATTAATGATGTTTAAGTGTTTGCATTGTGTTAGACACTTGAATGAACACTAAATTAATCTAATGTTAAAGATTAAATGAAAAGTTAGTGTTGAGGAAATGGTAATGAAACTCAAGTAGGTGAGTTAGATGGAAAGAGGGTGTTTGGATATGGAAATAACACAAACGGGTCAGTTTGAGTTGGAAATGAAAGATTAGGTTGTGAACCCAATTATACTATGATTTTGATGTATGATAGAATACTAAACTAGGTGTATATGATTAGGTAATCAAATTGTCCATTGTGAAGGGGGAGCGGGATCTTCAAACCCGAAAGGTAAGTGCTTTTGCACTTACTTAGTATTGTTGATAAATGGTGTTATATGCAATGTTATATGCATAATGTGTTAAGTGTTATGGATGTGATTGAATGTATTTATAGTTGTATTACTATAATGGAAATGTGTATATGAGGTTATAATTTAAGTATCATAATGGAAATGTAATATGAGGTTATGGTTTAAATACCATAATAGAAATGGGTGATGAAGTTATGATCTAAGAATCATAATGGAAATGGGTGATGAAGTTATGATCTAAGAATCATAATGGAAATGGGTGATGAATTTATGATCTAAGAATCATAATGGAAATGGGTGATGAAGTTATGATCTAATAATCATAATGGAAATGGGTGATAAAGTTATGATCTAAGAATCATAATGAAAATGTGGTGATGAAGTTATGGCCTATGTGCCATAATGGAAATGGAAATGTGTATTTATGAATGTTAAATGAAATGAATGTAACTTGTAAGGTGTTATGCAAGTGTTATGTAGCCTAATGACAAATTGAGTGGAAACGGGTCAAATGAGGGAATGGGTGAAAACAAGTAGATTTTACTTGTTTGTTATGTTATATCTTCATTACTAATGGTGATATATGTGGTTTTATGTAGGAAAAGCTTCGATGTAGTCAAAGTCAAGTCCGAGGCGTTGACGGGTTCTCGTATGTGTAAATGATGTTTTTGGTGTGTAATTAGAAATCCTTGAAAGGGATGTAAATTGATAAAAGAAATGGTGTTTTTGATTTTTGCAAGTGATGTATGAATGTTTTTGGTAAAAAACCCAAGTGTTGGGAGATTTTGTGTCAAGTATGGTGGAAAAATGGCTAAGTGTTGAAACTGGACAGAAAGTAAACTTTTTGTTTACTGAAGGGCCTCGTGGTACGCGAAGATGGGGAGGGGGTTCTTCGCTCTGTTTCTCGGGCAAGTTTTTCTAGGGTTCCCTCGCGGTACGCGAAAGGGGTGCCCTGGATATTCGCGGTACGCGAGGATGTAAAAAAAATCGTGGGATAAATGCTTCTGCGTGTGTAAAATGTTTAAATAACCGATGTTTGAATTAAGGGTGTTACAACTTTGTATCCGAGCAATGGTTTTAGGGATTTGGTGTGGGTGGCACCAAACTCAAACCGGATGCTCTTGATATGGGGGAAATGATACGAGAATACAAGAAGGACTTGACTAAGACTCGGTGCTTTCAGAAGTGAAAGGTTAGTAATGTTATGATAAGGTGGTTATATATATATGGTGTATATGTATATGTATGATTGAATGACAAGGTGTTATGTGTGCTGAAACTTGTTCATGTTAATTGTTATACGAATATGATAATTACAATTGGGCATAGCGTATTATTAAACATGTCTGGCCAATATGATTAATAAGACGAGACGTGCAAAGGTCTTTATGATAACAATTGATAAGCGACCAAAGTTTATGCATTAAAGGGTGTAACATGTTATATTTATGTAAATTAACATGTGGAATACAAAAGTTTTGTGTAGCTATGCATGTGCAGGTGTTGAAAGCTTAAAGTATGATTTTGGAAGATATTAGGTGAGAGATGCAAGAGTCGGAAGAGACACGGAGAAAACGGGGCAGAAACTCAGGACCTGGCGTAAGCCTACGCCACCTGGCGTAAGCCTAAGCCACCAGCGTAAGCCTACGCCTAACCAGTTCATTCACAGCAAACTTCAGTGTTGCGGCGTAAGCTTACGCCACCCCAGCGTAAGCTTACGCTGGTTACGTTTTCTAGACGCGAATTTTCGGGAAACAGTCGATTTTCAGGTTTAATTGGGGGTTTCTTCCCCAAATTCAAAATAACCTTTTTGAGAGCAGTTCTTGGGCGATTTTGGGAGTTCTGGGAGGCTAAGAAACACGATTCCAACATCCACTTGAAGATTGATACTCGAAAGATCGAAAGATTGAAGATGATTTCCATCACCATGAGCGGCTAATCCACCGGTAATCATTCCCGGGTGGATTGTTTGTAAGATTTTAGGGTTTTTATCATATGCTAGCTTTGAGAAACAATTCTTGTAATCGTTTGGTTTGAAATACTTGAATCTTTGTGTTTAGTATGGTTATGAACTCACGGGAGTCGATAAATTCTTGCACCATTGACCCCGTTAGATGATGATTGCTATGAACTTTGATTTGTGTTGAATCTATTGATTAATCTAATTCTATATTGCATACATTTGTCTCGATTTCATTCGTGAATATTGTTTTACACTATTTGCCTATGATGTATGAATGTTGATGTTCTTGGTTAGATTTGGTTAATTTGATTTGGATAACCATTTGATTGTTTGAACTCATATGTTGGTGTGATAATCCCTAATTACTTGTGAACTTGAAACCCGGGTGTGATTCCTTTTTAATTATTGTTACAATCTAAATCGTTCGTTTGGTACTTGATTACTATTGGTCATAATTGTTAGTTGATAATCCTTGTTTGTTGAGTTTGATAAGTTTCACCTAAATCATTGCTTGTGTTTGGTCAGAAAGACCCATTGTCACTTCATAAATCTCATTGTCAAGTGAAGTTAAGCACCGACCACAAACTCTTCGTGGTTCGACACCCTTCTTACCCTAACTAGTTTAAGGTGATTAGGACACTCTAATTCTTTATCTTTGAGCGGTCCTTTCGACACCGATCAAATTTTGGCGTCGTTGCCGGGGAGTGTGTTCGCTTGGTGTTTTATTTTAATTGACTCGTGTGACTATGTGTTACTTGTTTTGTTTGGTTAATCTTCTTCTATTTTTGTGTTACGCGTAGTGTTTGTGTGTGTGTGAAGGTGACAGATTAGTGCATGCGTACCCGTTCATCCGGGAGGACTTCACCACTTGTTTTTGAACAAGAAATTGAGAGGATAGAAAGGCAAAACCGAACCCAACAACAAAATTTACAACCCATTTCATCGGAACCATCATCTATGGATAGTCGAAGCAGTCATTCTGGAACTAGCATAAGAAACCGTGGCCCAACTCCAAACAGAGGCCCTATCCCTAACCGCCCACCAACTCCACCTCATCGAACCCCAACCCCATCTATACCTATCAATAACAACCAACCTCGTGGGTCGGGTACAGTTCAACAAAACCGACCCGTTAACATCCGTACCAATCCCGCGTACCAAGGAAGAAGGGGACCACAACAAAATCAAACCCCTCCTGGAAATATGTTTGGAGCTCAACCAAGAAACGACAATGAGAACGATGGTTGGGAGGATGACGATGGTGAATACTTTGGGTATGATGATAATGAAGATGTTGTGAATGGTGATGGGTTTGGAGATTACGAGTATGAAGATGGTGAGAGGAGCCAATTTGGAGAATATAACGAGGGGCAAGGCTTTGGAGAGGAAGAAGAGGTGAATTATGTTCACCAAAGGGCGAAACAACCAATGGGTCGAACGGGTAGACCTGAGAGATTTGGTTATCCTCCTAGACAAGAAGGTAAGGTTATAGATAATAAATGTAAGTAAAGTTACGGTTCTTCGTAATGGTAAGGTTATAGATAATAAAGTTGAGTCTCCACCACAATTGGTTGAAGGGGTGGTGGAGAATGTTATTGAGGGTGAGGAAAGTGAAGGCAAAGTGGAATTTGTTAATGATAAAAAACCAATTACTCAAAATCTGGAAAAAATTAAACCGGTTCTTAGAGATGAGTCACCTATTGCTAAAGGAAAGGATATGACGAGTGGTTCCGTTCCTTACCTAGAGGCATTAGTTGAACCATTTAAAGCAAAAATGGTAAATAAAAGAGGTCCACAACAAGAAGAAATGTGGGAGATGTTTAGACAGGTCAAAATTAACATACCCCTTTTGGATGCCATTAAACAAATTCCAGCTTACACAAAGTACTTGAAAGAATTGTGTACACAAAAGAGGAATCATAAATTCCCAAAGAAACTTGATGTAACCGCTAATGTAAATGCTATTCTATCGGGTTCTCTTCCACCTAAACTACAAGATCTGGGGGCGCCTATTATATCTATTCAAGTAGGTGATTTCAAAATAAAAAAGGGCACTCCTAGATCTTGGAGCTAGTGTTAGTATTCTTCCGGGGAGCCTTTATAACCAATATGATTTTGGCCCTCTTAGGAAGGCCGACACTACCGTGGTTTTGGCCGACTTAACTCCTAAGCTCCCCCGAGGAATATTGACTGATGTTATTGTGAAGGTGGAAGATTTTTATTTCCCAGTGGACTTTCTAGTGTTGGATTATGTCTCTTCCGAAAGAACAAAACAACCTACGGTTTTCCTTGGTCGGCCATTTCTGGCAACCGCAAATGCCCAAATTAATTGCCGAAGTGGAACGGTTGACATGACATTTGGGAACCGAAAGTTGAGATTAAATGTTTTTTCACATATATCTAACTCTCTCGTCAACGATGAATGCTTTATGGCAGACATTGTTGACGGGTACATTCCTCTTTGCGATGTTATTGTAAACGAGGATGGCACCACAGAGACATGCTTTTCATGTGACAGGTTACAGGTTGAGACAAACAGGGAACTCGAAGAAGAAGAAAAACGATTTGAAGCAATGGCAATTAAGAATGGGAGACCACCGTGGACTCACCAAGTGGAAAGCTTGCCGGAACACATTGACAAAAAGCTGAAGCCATCTTTGGAGCAACCCCCAAAGGTCAAGTTGAAGGAGTTGCCAAAGAACCTCAAGTATGCTTTTATAAGAGAAAACGACACCCTCCCGATGATCATTGCATCAAATTTGACAAAGGAATAAGAGGAGGCTGTGATGAAGGTGTTAGCCGCCCATAAGGCGGCAATTGGGTGGAGTATTGCGGATTTGAAGGGTATTAGTCCCTTGATTGTTATGCACAAGATTGTCACAGATCAAGTTATTGCACCATCTCATGATGCACAAAGGCGGTTAAATCCAAATATGCGGGAAGTCGTAAAGAAGGAAGTTCTCAAGTGGTTGGACGCCGGCATCGTTTACCCAATTTCTGATAGTACATGGGTGAGTCCAACACAAACCGTGCCCAAAAAGGCGGGTATTCAAGTCGTCAAGAACGACTCAGGTGAGGAAGTAGCCACTCGGCCGGTAACCGGGTGGTGGATTTGTATTGATTACAGGAAATTAAATGCAGCTACTTCAAAAGATCATTTCCCGTTACCGTTCATTGATCAAATTGTGGAAAACTCGCTGGTTAGAAATATTACTGTTTTCTTGATGGTTATTCGGGTTACAACCAAATTGCTATACATCCCGAGGATCAACATAAGACAACATTTACTTGTCCATATGGTACTTTCGCATTTAGGCGAATGCCGTTTGGACTATGTAATGCCCCTGCCACCTTCCAAAGGTGTATGATGAGTATCTTTTCGGATATGGTGGGCGGGTCTTTGGAGATTTTTATGGATGATTTTTCCATTTTTGGTACATCTTTTGATTCATGTTTGAACCAATTGGAAAGAGTTTTAAAAAGGTGTGTTGAAACAAATTTGGTCTTGAGTTGGGAGAAGAGTCATTTTATGGTCCAAGAAGGGATAGTTTTGGGTCATGTGATTTCGAATCGTGGGATTGAGGTAGATCATGAGAAAGTTCAAGTTATATCTACTTTGCCTCATCCCACGAATGTTAAAGGCATTAGATCATTTTTGGGGCATGCGGGGTTTTATAAGAGGTTTATTAAGGGTTTTAGCTCAATCACGAAACCATTATGTAACTTACTTTTAAAAGATGCGCCGTTTGTTTTTTATGATGAATGTATTCATGTTTTTAACATTTTGAAACAAAAATTGGTGGAGGCCCCATTCTTACAATCACCAAATTGGTCACTTCCTTTTGAAATCATGTGTGATGCTAGTGACTATGCGGTTGGGGCCGTGGTGGGACAACGGGTTGAGAAGAAACCCGTTGCCATATATTATGCAAGTAAAACTCTTTCGGATGCTTAATTGAATTATACCACAACCGAAAAAGAATTACTCGCAGTAGTATACGCGTTAGACAAGTTTAGGTCCTATATATGGGGAAGCAAAATTATTATCTATTCTGATCACAGTGCTGTCAGGTACCTCATGGAGAAAAAGGATGCTAAACCAAGACTCATAAGGTGGATCTTGTTGTTGCAAGAATTTAATGTGGAGATCCGTGATAAAAAGGGGAGTGAGAATGTAGTAGCCGACCACTTATCAAGGATCATGGTTGATGATGAAGAGTCCATGTCAGTGATAAATGAATCATTCCCTGATGAGCATATTATGTCTGTTTCATCTGTACCTTGGTTTGCTAATATTATAAATTTTTTGGCAACAGGTGCAATCCTGAGTCATTGGGTAAAGAAGAAGAAAACCCATTTTCTGTCTCAAGTAAAGCAATACATTTGGAAAGAACCGGATTTATTTAAAGTGGGAACGGATCAAATGATTAAACGATGTGTGCCAAATGAGGAAATTCCAAGTGTGCTAGCACATGCGCACTCTTATGCATGTGGAGGCCATTTCAGTTGCCAAAAGATAGGACACAAAATTCTTTCATGTGGTCTTTTCTGGCCAACTTTGTTTAAGGATGCGTTTGAGTTTGCGAAACATTACATCAAATGTCAACAGTTAGGGAGCGTCTCCAAAAGAGACGAAATGCCCATGAAACCGATTCTCGTCCTTGACATCTTTGATGTTTGGGGAATTGATTTCATGGGACCCTTCCCAAACTCTTTTGGCAATTTGTATATCTTGGTGGCGGTCGACTATGTATCTAAATGGGTCGAGGCGATAGCCTCTAAGACGAACGACCATACCGTTGTGTGTAACTTTGTCCAAACAAACATTTTCTCGAGATTTGGTATCCCCCGTGTCATTATAAGTGATGGGGGATCTCATTTCAAAAACTTTAAATTTGGCAAATTACTAAAACGTTATGGCGTGGATCATAGAATAGCAACTCCCTACCACCCCCAAACAAGCGGACAAGTGGAAGTGTCTAATAGGCAAATAAAAGATATTTTACAAAAAACCGTTCGGGCGGACCGAAAGGATTGATCAAACAAATTGACTGATGCTTTATGGGCTTACCGAACGGCTTATAAAACCCCTATTGGCACGACCCCGTACCGGTTGGTTTATGGAAAAGATTGTCATTTACCGGTAAAGTTAGCCCACCGGGCGTTTTGGGCTATCAAAGTGGTTAATGTGGATTATGATGTTGCAGGAAAAGAAAGGAAGTTGAGTCTAAATGAATTGGAAGAATTGAGAAATGAGGCATATGATTGTGCATCCGCTTACAAGGACAAATTGAAGGCGGTTCATGATGCCAAGCTTCGGAAGAAGGAGTTTGAAGTGAGCCAAAGAGTCTGGCTTTATAATTCAAGGTTGAAGTTCTTTCCAGGGAAATTGAAAAGCAAGTGGACGGGACCATTTTTGATCACACGAGTTGGCAACTATGGAGATATAGAGATTGAAGATTTTGAGGATCACTTGAGGCAAGTTGTGATTGGTCACCGATTGAAGCCATATCTCGAACTCAACGAGATCAATGGGCCAACAAACCAAGTAGAAGCATTCTTATTGAGCTTGGTGACGAACGAGCATGAGTAACACCATGAAGAAGTGTCAGGTTGAGGACAATAAACTTAGCGCTAACCGGGAGGCAACCCGGCTTATGTGATGTTTTTAATTAAATTATGTTTTATTATTTTTCTTCTTTTAGCTAATTTTAGTTTAATTTTGTGCAAGAATCAAAGGAAGGCGGAAAGTATGAGGTTACAGCGGATGTCGGTATTTCAAGGACGAAACACATTCAAGTGGGGAGCTGGAAAAAGGACAAAAAATAGGACAGCGTAAGGCTACGCTGGTTCATCATAAGCCTACGCCGAAGAAGTTTTGCAAACAGAACCATCAGAGGTTTAGCGTAAGGCTACGCCCCCTCAGCGTAAGCTTACGCTGGAACGGGATTTTGCGTGGATAAGTCGTCCGACAGCAGGTAAGTCCAAAAAAAATTGAACTATTTTATTTAATTGTTTTGGTGTGCTTTGTGTGTTTTAGGTTGTTTTGTTTTGTTTTTGTTTTGGTGAGAACTTGGGTGATGCTTGGGTTGATGTTTATGGTTTGGGAATTTACTTCTTGAATTTCTGAATTTGGGTGTTAGATTTGTTTGGCACCCACTAACCGCACTTTTATATTTCATAACTATTTACATTGAGACAATGTAAGGTTCAAGTGTGGGGATGTGGGAAATCTTGGAAATCATACAAATTTTTTGATAATTGTTTTACAAAGTGTTTGGTAGAGGTCTTTGGTCATGGTTAATTCACTAAGTACTTGATTAAGTCTTTCCAACAAAAACAAAATTGGAAATGTTGAATTCGGGAGTAACAAAGTTGAAGGTGATGGTTCGCATGCACATGTCAGTAACCTATTCCCACCGCTTTTGTGAGATTTTGAGCCAAATTGATATATATATTCGTTTATTTGAGTGGTTGGCCACTTTGTTTTACATTTTAGAACTTGCATAGTATTGATACATGTTGAGACCTTGAACCAATTGATTGCACAAAAATGATAAAGGCATTAGGAGAAACCGTTTTTATTTTTAGCCATTTTTATATCCTTACCTGTTAATATCCACTAGATGCCCACTCTGAGCCTATACCTTTTCTTTTGACAAAACCATAACATTAGCCCATTCACCTTTTTAGCCTTTTCTTTTTAAACCCGTGAGTTATAATTCAATTAACTTAGATTGTTGTAGTTACAGTTGCAATTGAGATAAAAAAATGTTATTGGGTCAATTTTAACCCAAGTTTTATTTGATGGTTTGAAGAAATAATAACTTTAGTGTTGATGGGTCATTTATACCCATAGTAGAGATTTGAAAGTTTTAGAGTTGATTTGTAACTTCATTAGTTGAATTCCACTCACCATTAGCCACTTTAAAAAATCCTTATCCATACCCGTAACCCTAGCCTACATTACAACCCTTAAAAGACCTTTTGATTTGTACGTTTTGGTTGTGTTAGTAGGTGGAGATGTGATCAATATGCAAGCCTATGATAATGTGGTTCATTGTTTGGTTTTGAGTGAAAAATACTAGCACGTCATCGCTAGTCCACATATGAAGCCGAGTGGAGTGATTGATTGTGAGGGGTGTGCGCATGCAAAGCCATAACTGGATATGAGTTAAGCTCGTTCAAGTGTTTCTTTTTGTTTAAAAAGTTATCGATTGTTTGTTGGATTGTAAATCTATTAAGAGTATAATTCTTATGAATCTTGCATGACCTTGGACCTTAACTTATGTTTAGTGAAAACAATTATTTGCGAATTTGTAATGTGAATTTAAAGCAAAAGACTTTGCTTCAGGGCAAGCAAAACTTAAGTGTGGGGATGTGATAAGCGACAAAAGTTTTATGCATTAAAGGGTGTAACATGTTATATTTATGTAAATTAACATGTGGAATACAAAAGTTTTGTGTAGCTATGCATGTGTAGGTGTTGAAAGCTTAAAGTATAATTTTGGAAGATATCAGGTGAGAGATGCAAGAGTCGGAAGAGGCATGGAGAAAACGGGGCAGAAACTCAGGACCTTGCGTTAGCCTACGCCACCTGGCGTAAGCCTAAGCCACCAGCGTAAGCCTACGCCACGAGCGTAAGCTTACGCCGCCCAGCGTAGGCCTACGCCTAACCGATTCATTCACAGCAAACTTCAATGTTGCGGCGTAAGCTTACGCCACCCCAGCGTAAGCTTACGCTGGTTACGTTTTCTGGACGCGAATTTTCGGGAAACAACTGATTTTCAAGTTTAATTGGGGGTTTCTTCCCCAAATTCAAAATAACCTTTTTGAGAGCAATTCTTGGGCGATTTTGGGAGTTCTGAGAGGCTAAGAAACACGATTCCAACATCCACTTGAAGATTGATACTCGAAAGATCGAAATATTGAAGATGATTTCCATCACCATGAGCGGCTAATCCACCGGTAATCATTCCCGGGTGGATTGTTTGTAAGGTTTTAGGGTTTTTATCATATGCTAGCTTTGAGAAACAATTCTTGTAATCGTTTGGTTTGAAATACTTGAATCTTTGTGTTTAGTATGGTTATGAACTCACGGGAGTCGATAAATTCTTGCACCATTGACCCCGTTAGATGATGATTGCTATGAACTTTGATTTGTGTTGAATCTATTGATTAATCTAATTCTATATTGCATACATTTGTCTCGATTTCATTCGTGAATATTGTTTTACACTATTTGCTGATGATGTATGAATGTTGATGTTCTTGGTTAGATTTGGTTAATTTGATTTGGATAACTATGTGATTGTTTGAACTCATATGTTGGTGTGATAATCCCTAATTACTAGTGAACTTGAAACCCAGGTGTGATTCCTTTCTAATTATTGTTACAATCTAAATCATTCGTTTGGTACTTGATTACTATTGGTCATAATTGTTAGTTGATAATCCTTGTTTGTTGAGTTTGATAAGTTTCACCTAAATCATTGCTTGTGTTTGGTCAGAAAGACCCATTGTCACTTCATAAATCGCATTGTCAAGTGAAGTTAAGCACCGACCACAAACTCTTCGTGGTTCAACACCCTTCTTACCCTAACTAGTTTAAGGTGATTAGGACACTCTAATTCTTTATCTTTGACCGGTCCCTTTGACACCGATCAACCATATGACAACGAACATTTGCAAGGATTGGGTGAAGGTGATTATATATATATATATGTATGTATGTATGTATATAGGTAGGTATATATATATATATACTTAATAGATATAAGAGTGTAAGCGTGATGGATACCTAAGGTATTGAAAGTGTAAGGATGTTAAGGTGTTTTTGTTCTAATTCTCAGTTTAAAAGATGACAGAATAAGCGAACAATGAACCGTTGGATTCAAGAATCCAAGAGATGATCAAGGAAGAAGTGGCCAAGGCCTTTGAGCAAGCCACATCCTTGCTAATGGAGGAAATGAGAGGGGCTATTAAGCTTACTCTCGAAGAGGTTATGATAAGTAACCAAAGTTTCATGCATTAAAGGGTGCTATATATTATATTTATGCAAATTAATATGGCGAACTACTTCCTTCACAGCATGTTTCAGGGAGATGGCGTAAGCTTACGCCACACCAGCGTAAGCTTACGCTGGTTACGTTTCAGACGCGGATTTTTAGTGAAACAGCCGATTTTCAGTGTTTAATTGGGGTTTTCTTCTCCAAATTCAAAATCAGCTTTTTGGCGACAGTTTTTGGGCGATATTGGGTGTGCTTGGAGGCTAGGAAACATATTCTTGAAGATTGGTATCAAGAAATTGAAGAATCGAAGATGAATTCCACAACCATGAGCGGCTAATCCACCGGTAATCATTCCCGGGTGGATTGTTTGTAAGTTTTTAGGGTTTTATCATGTGCTAGCATTGAGAAACAATTCTTGTAATCGTTTGGTTTGAAATACTTGAATCTTTGTGTTTAGTATGGTTATGAACTCACGGGAGTCGATAAATTCTTGCGCCATTGACCCCGTTAGATGAAAATTGCTATGAACTTTGATTTGTGTTGAATCTATTGATTAATCTAATTCTATATTGCATACATCTGTCTCGATTTCATTCGTGAATATTGTTTTACACTATTTGCCAATGATGTATGAATGTTGATGTTCTTGGTTAGATTTGGTTAATTTGATTTGGATAACCATTTGATTGTTTGAACTCATATGTTGGTGTGATAATCCCTAATTACTTGTGAACTTGAAACCCGGGTGTGATTCCTTTTTAATTATTGTTTACAACTTAAACCGTTTATTTTCTACTTGATTACTCGTGATCGTTTTTCTAGTTGATAACCATTGCTTGTTGGATTTGTTAATTTCACCTCAATCATTGCTTGTGTTTGGTCAGAAAGACCCATTACAACTTCATAAATCACATTGTTAATTGAAGTTAAGCACCGACCACAAACTCTTCATGGTTCGACACCTTTCTTACCCTAACTAGTTTAAGGTGATTAGGACACTCTAATTCTTTATCTTTGACCGGTCCCTTCGACACCGATCAAATTTCGGTAACCCCTATGGGTGGAGTTAATGGTCGCTTTTGACCGGCTATTTCGGAGAATGCTTCTCCAATTGTTCCACCAATTCCCGGAATGAGGCGATCAAGTCACGACCGAATTACATCAACGTTCTCCCACATTTTCATGGCATGGTTACTGAAGAACCATACACCCATTTAGCCGAGTTTGCCGCCATCTGTAGCACAATTGGAGATGAGAACTTCGATCAAAGCGAGGTCAAACTTAGACTTTTTCAGTTTTCCCTCAAGGATCGAGCAAAGCAATGGTTCATCACATTGCCGGCTAATAGCATCCACACATGGGATGAAATGCAACAAGTCTTCTTGGGTGAGTACTATTCGGTTGCGAAGACGGATGACTCCCGAATTGAGATTCAGACCTTTCAACAACAAACGGGTGAGCCTTTACATGAAGCCTTTACACGCTTCAAAGAGTTGTTGAGGAAATGTCCCCACCATTAAATCGAGTTGTGGGAACTAGTGAAGTGTTTTGTGGATGGTTTGACTCAAGAGGAGAGGAAGTACTTGAAGTCCACAAGTAATGGGACATTGTTGTCTAATCCCGAAGAAGATGATTGGGATTTCTTAGAAAGGATGAGCCAAAACTCTAAAGCTGAGGCATCGGCTAGTCGAAGAACTAAACACCCGATTTCTAAGTCCATCCCGGATTATGAAACAAAAGAGAGGTTGGCATCTATAGAGAGAGAATTGGCATTGTTGAGGAAAGGCGAAAAGAAAGAAGTAGCGGGAGTAAAAGCTCATTCGACGTTTGTGAAGATTGTGGAGATTTAGGCCACAAAACAATGGTGTTCCCATTTCAAGAAGGGAGACAAGAAGAGGTGAATCAAGTGTATGGTGAGAGGAAGAAATATGACATGAACTCGAACAACTATCATCCGGGATTGAGAAACCATCCTAACTTCAAGTATGGGAACGCAGCAAACCAAATGAACCCCAACTTTCATGGTGTGAATCAAAACACCTCATCAACCTCACATCAACAAGGAAACTATAATTCTGGTGGTTATCAGAGGGGCTCTTATAACAATAACCGAAACACAAATTACCCCCCAAGGAATTACAATCAAGATCATCTACAACAAAATGGGTCATCAGGGGGTGATGATGCGGTTAACTCAAAGTTGGATGCATTATTGGAGATGATGAAAGAATCAAAGAAGGAGAATGAAGTGAGAGACAAGTCTTTTGTTGCATTGGAAAGACAAGTGGGGCAAATGGCCGAAGAAATATCTGTGCTAAAGCAAGGTGGGGGGAGGCTACCGAGTAACACTACATTAAACCCGCAACATCAAGGGTCGAGTTCAACCAATGCAAATGTAAGTAAAGTTACGGTTCTTCGTAATGGTAAGGTTATAGATAATAAAGTTGAGTCTCCACCACAATTGGTTGAAGGGGTGGTGGAGGATGTTATTGAGGGTGAGGAAAGTGAAGGCGAAGTGGAATTTGTTAATGATAAAAAACCAATTACTCAAAATCTGGAAAAAATTAAACCGGTTCTTAGAGATGAGTCACCTATTGCTAAAGGAAAGGATATGACGAGTGGTTCCGTTCCTTACCTAGAGGCATTAGTTGAACCATTTAAAGCAAAAATGGTAAATAAAAGAGGACCACAACAAGAAGAAATGTGGGAGATGTTTAGACAGGTCAAAATTAACATACCCCTTTTGGATGCCATTAAACAAATTCCAGCTTACACAAAGTACTTGAAAGAATTGTGTACACAAAAGAGGAATCATAAATTCCCAAAGAAACTTGATGTAACCGCTAATGTAAATGCTATTCTATCGGGTTCTCTTCCACCTAAACTACAAGATCTGGGGGCGCCTATTATATCTATTCAAGTAGGTGATTTCAAAATAAAAAAGGGCACTCCTAGATCTTGGAGCTAGTGTTAGTATTCTTCCGGGGAGCCTTTATAACCAATATGATTTTGGCCCTCTTAGGAAGGCCGACACTACCGTGGTTTTGGCCGACTTAACTCCTAAGCTCCCCCGAGGAATATTGACTGATGTTATTGTGAAGGTGGAAGATTTTTATTTCCCAGTGGACTTTCTAGTGTTGGATTATGTCTCTTCCGAAAGAACAAAACAACCTACGGTTTTCCTTGGTCGGCCATTTCTGGCAACCGCAAATGCCCAAATTAATTGCCGAAGTGGAACGGTTGACATGACATTTGGGAACCGAAAGTTGAGATTAAATGTTTTTTCACATATATCTAACTCTCTCGTCAACGATGAATGCTTTATGGCAGACATTGTTGACGGGTACATTCCTCTTTGCGATGTTATTGTAAACGAGGATGGCACCACAGAGACATGCTTTTCATGTGACAGGTTACAGGTTGAGACAAACAGGGAACTCGAAGAAGAAGAAAAACGGTTTGAAGCAATGGCAATTAAGAATGGGAGACCACCGTGGACTCACCAAGTGGAAAGCTTGCCGGAACACATTGACAAAAAGCTGAAGCCATCTTTGGAGCAACCCCCAAAGGTCGAGTTGAAGGAGTTGCCAAAGAACCTCAAGTATGCTTTTATAAGAGAAAACGACACCCTCCCGATGATCATTGCATCAAATTTGACAAAGGAATAAGAGGAGGCTGTGATGAAGATGTTAGCCGCCCATAAGGCGGCAATTGGGTGGAGTATTGCGGATTTGAAGGGTATTAGTCCCTCGATTGTTATGCACAAGATTGTCACAGATCAAGTTATTGCACCATCTCATGATGCACAAAGGCGGTTAAATCCAAATATGCGGGAAGTCGTAAAGAAGGAAGTTCTCAAGTGGTTGGACGCCGGCATCGTTTACCAATTGGATGATTTTTCCATTTTTGGTGGGCGAGTCTTTGGAGATTTTTATGGATGATTTTTCCATTTTTGGTACATCTTTTGATTCATGTTTGAACCAATTGGAAAAAGTTTTAAAAAGGTGTGTTGAAACAAATTTGGTCTTGAGTTGGGAAAAGAGTCATTTTATGGTCCAAGAAGGGATAGTTTTGGGTCATGTGATTTCGAATCGAGGGATTGAGGTAGATCATGCGAAAGTTCAAGTTATATCTACTTTGCCTCATCCCACGAATGTTAAAGGCATTAGATCATTTTTGGGGCATGCGGGGTTTTATAGGAGGTTTATTAAGGGTTTTAGCTCAATCACGAAACCATTATGTAACTTACTTTTAAAAGATGCGCCGTTTGTTTTTGACGATGAATGTATTCATTCTTTTAACATTTTGAAACAAAAATTGGTGGAGGCCCCAATCTTACAATCACCAAATTGGTCACTTCCATTTGAAATCATGTGTGATGCTAGTGACTATGCGGTTGGGGCCGTATTGGGACAACGGGTTGAGAAGAAACCCGTTGCCATATATTATGCAAGTAAAACTCTTTCGGATGCTCAACTGAATTATACCACAACCGAAAAAGAATTACTCGCAGTAGTATATGCATTAGACAAGTTTAGGTCCTATATATGGGGAAGCAAAATTATTATCTATTCTGATCACAGTGCTGTCAGGTACCTCATGGAGAAAAAGGATGCTAAACCAAGACTCATAAGGTGGATCTTGTTGTTGCAAGAATTCGATGTGGAGATCCGTGATAAAAAGGGGAGTGAGAACGTAGTAGCCGACCACTTATCAAGGATCATGGTTGAGGATGAAGAGTCCACGACAGTGATAAATGAATCATTCCTTGATGAGCATATTATGTTTGTTTCATCTGTACCTTGGTTTGCTAATATTATAAATTTTTGGCGACAGGTGCAATCTCGAGTCATTGGGTAAAGAAGAAGAAGAAGACCCATTTTCTATCCCAAGTAAAGCAATACATTTAGGAAGAACCAGATTTATTTAAAGTGGGAACGGATCAAATGATTAGACGATGTGTGCCTAATGAGGAAATTCCAAGTGTGCTAGAACATGGGCACTCTTATGCATGTGGAGGCCATTTCAGTGGCCAAAAGACAGGACACAAAATTCTTTCATGTGGTCTTTTCTGGCCAACTTTGTTTAAGGATGCGTTTGAGTTTGCGAAACATTGCATCAAATGTCAACAGTTTGGGAGCATCTCCAAAAGAGACGAAATGCCCATGAAACCGATTCTCATCCTTGACATCTTTGATGTTTGGGGAATTGATTTCATGGGACCCTTCCCAAACTCTTTTGGCAATTTTTATATCTTGGTGGCGGTCGACTATGTATCTAAATGGGTCGAGGCGATAGCCACTAAGACGAACGACTATACCGTTGTGTGTAACTTTGTCCAAACAAACATTTTCTCGAGATTTGGTATCCCCCGTGTCTTTATAAGTGATGGGGGATCTCATTTCAAAAACTTTAAATTTGGCAAATTACTAAAACGGTATGGCGTGGATCATAGAATAGCAACTCCCTACCACCCACAAACAAGCAGACAAGTGGAAGTGTCTAATAGGCAAATAAAAGATATTTTACAAAAAGCCGTCCTGGAGGACTGAAAGGATTGGTCAACCAAATTGACTGATGCTTTATGGGCTTACCGAACGGCTTATAAAACCCCTATTGGCACGACCCCGTACCGGTTGGTTTATGGAAAAGATTGTCATTTACCGGTAGAGTTAGCTCACCGGGCGTTTTGGGCTATAAAAGAGGTTAATGTGGATTATGATATTGCAGGAAAAGAAAGGAAGTTAAGTCTAAATGAATTGGAAGAATTGAGAAATGAGACATATGATTGTGCATCCGCTTACAAGGACAAAATGAAGGCGGTTCATGATGCCAAGCTTCGGAAGAAGGAGTTTGAAGTGGGTCAAAGAGTTTGGCTTTTATAATTCAAGGTTGAAGTTCTTTCCAGGAAAATTGAAAAGTAAGTGGACGGGACCATTCTTGATCACACGAGTTGGCAACTATGGAGATATAGAGATTGAAGATTGTGAGGATCACTTGAGGCAAGTTGTGAATGGTCACCGATT
Source organism: Smallanthus sonchifolius (assembly GCA_023525975.1). Classification (NCBI taxonomy): domain Eukaryota; kingdom Viridiplantae; phylum Streptophyta; class Magnoliopsida; order Asterales; family Asteraceae; genus Smallanthus; species Smallanthus sonchifolius. The sequence goes on from CM042034.1 coordinate 27,260,360, forward strand.
TAAGCCATATCTCGAAGTCAACGAGATCAATGGGCCAACAAACCAAGTAGAAACATTCTTATTTAGCGTGGTGACGAATGAGCATGAGTAACACCATGAAGAAGTGTCGGGCTGAGGACAATAAACTTAGCGCTAATCGGGAGGCAACCCGGCTTATATGATGTTTTTAAGTAAATTATGTTTTATTATTTTTCTTCGTTTAGCTAATTTTAGTTCAATTTTGTGCAAGAATCAAAGGAAGGCGGAAAGTATGAGGTTACAGCGGATGTCGGTGTTTCAGGGACGAAACACATTCAAGTGGGAAGCTGGAAAAAGGACCAAAAGCAGGTCAGCGTAAGGCTACGCTGGTTCGGCGTAGGCCTACGCCGATTATGATTTGCAAACAGAACCATCAGAGCTTCAGCGTAATGCTACGCCCTCTCAGCGTAAGCCTACGCCGAATTATTTAGCGTAAGGCTACGCTGGTTCAGCGTAGGCCTACGCCGATTATGATTTGCAAACAGAACCATGAGAGCTTCAGCGTAAGGCTACGCTCCCTAAGCGTAAGCTTACGCTGGAACGGGATTTTGTGTGAAAGAGTAGTCCGACGCAGGTAAGTCCGAAAAAAAAACGTTTTTTTAACCCTTTTTCTCTTCCTTCTTTCTTCATTATCACCTATCTTCTCTCACTTCTCTTCCATCTTTTTCTCTAAAAACCTCCATTTATCTTCATCTTTTTCCTTCCTTAATCTACCATGTTTTCATAAAAATCAAAAATTAGTTGAGGATTTTTGCATAACTTTGCAAGAGGAGTAAACCCTACCAAGCGGAATTCAACGAATCAACCATATTTGAGTTTCGTAATTTTTGGGGCTTTTGTGTGTAGTGGGAGGAATAATCGTCACCCTTTGAGATTTCATCATCTAAACCCAAAAGGTACGTTTGTATTACAATTCTTGATTATTTGAAGGTATATTTTCAATTAAGAATTGATGTTACATTGTAGTTGTGTTGTGTACTTTGGGAGGGATGATTTAAGTTAATTCGTAGATTGAATGATGCCATTGTTGAAGCATTGGAAATAATTGTGTTAGTGACTAATTGAATAGGACTTGATTAAGATTTTGGAAGAAATTTTGAAATTTTAAAACAACATGTAAACTTGTTTTGATGAAAATAGCAGAAATTTTGTTTTCACATGATAAAAAGTTAATATGGAGTGAATTCAATTAGCAATATTAATAAAGAATTGTTACAAGTTTGATTCTTGATGAATTCTTTAATTTATGTGTGCTTGGTGAAATTGTAGGAACAATGGTCAGAACGAAAGAGTCTCACAAGGGTAAAGAAAAAGTGGGTGAGTCATCATCACGGAGTAGGTCAAAGAGGGCACGAAACACTGTTGTTCTGCACGAAAGAAGTGAGGAAGAGAGTGCCCATGAATCTGAAGAGGAACTTGGACCCACAACATGGAAGAAACCGGTGAGATTATCATCTTTCCCATATCTGCAGCAGAAAGATTTATATATGGACAAGGTGAAAAACCCGGCTGGTGGATTTGAATCATTATTTGCATGTGAAAAGCAGATCCATGAGCCGGGTTTCGAGAGATATGGAGTTGTTAACTGTTTTCGACGGCTTGGTTGGGAAGAGAGTCTTGCTTTCCATTATGATGGGATTGATGATGTGTATGGTGAAGCAATTCTGGAGTGGATGGCGACCCTTCAGCGAATTGAAGGAAATAACCCGCCTCAAACGACAATTTTGAGGGGTACAGTGAATGGGAAACAAGCAGACCTGTCATTTCAGAATATTGACAAGATTGCCCACTTTGACTCTAGAGCAGAGAATAATGAACCTTATGAATAATGAACCTTATGAATATATTTCTGATGATAAGTTGAAGGCTCACGTGATCCATGAGACAATGTGGGAAAACATGATAAGAACCCTTTTTGTGGTGGAAGAAGGTTGTGATATATACTGGTTAGTTTTGAGAAGAGATATGTTGAAGCCACTTCCCAAGTTGTTATTGATATTTGTAACATTGAACGTGGTCCCGAGAACGGGGGATAAGACCAAGGTGCGTTTTATGAAGTTATGGTTCTACATGCACTATTGGCGGGTTCCCCAGTTATGTCATCTAAACATTTGATCATGTGGAATATTTGGGAATCACGTGAAGAAAGAGAAAGGATGGTTATTCCTCATTGTCGGTTGTTATCAAAGTTCCTTAAATAGGCAAAGGTTTTACCACGAAGACCGGCGGTGCTAAAAATTAAGCATAAACCTTACACCATAAAATCTTTGCAACAAGGAAGTTGGCGATATGAGTTGACAGCAAGAACTCATGTGTTGACTGATACCACCACTGCTAGGTTTTTAGAGGAATTGAGAAGTGATGTGTTGGAGGAGGAAGAAATGAACTTGGAAGATGAGGATATTGATCCCACAGGACCAAATATAGGGACAAGTGGTGCAGGTTATGGGTTCGAGCACGGATTTGGGTATGGTGCTGATTACAATCAATCCTTCACGGAAGTAATAGAGCAGGCTCGCCCGACAACTTATCCTAATTGGGAGGAGGCCTCGCGTATAATGTTTGAAAGGCAAACACATAATCTGGAGGAAGATAGGAGATTTAGAAGGGGGATGATGTGGGCCCAAGAGGAGGAAATAAACAGGAATTTTAGGGACAACGAAGAAGTGCGCCACTACAATGATTACCATCAGGGCGTACCATATTCTTCACATCCAGCCCCTACTGATTGGGAAGCTTTGAATTCTTACGACATGGGTGATACATACCAGCGCTACCCACAAAGTCATCATTCTGAGTGGGTGGTGTCGTACCCGACATCGGATGCAAGTGGGCAAGGCGCGAGTGGAGCGGCTCAAGGAGGTCTGAATAATATGAGAGATATGACTCGATCATTATATGAGTCAGTTTTTGGTCAACCGTTACAGCATGAGCCATATGATGCTAGGCCGGAAGCATACTGGCCTCACAAGCCAGGCAATGATGATGCCGATGATGATGAGGAGGAAGATGATGATGATGATGATGAAGAACAGAACAATCAGGACAGCTTTGCCTGATGTTGTTGAGCATGTCGAACAGGTCCACGTACTTTTACTTCTTTCTTGCAAAAAAAAAAAATTTGAACTATTTTATTAATTGTTTTGGTGTGCTTTGTGTGTTTTAGGTTGTTTTGTTATTTTGTTTTGTGTTTGTTTTGGTGAGAACTTGGGTGATGCTTGGGTTGATGTTTATGGTCTGGGAATTTACTTCTGTAATTTTAGAGGTTGAGTGTTAGATTTGTTTGGCACCAACCGCACTTTTATATTTCATAACTATTTACATTGGGACAATGTAAGGTTCAAGTGTGGGGATGTGGGAAATCTTAGAAACCATACAAATTTTTTTGATAATTGTTTTACAAAGTGTTTGGTAGAGGTCTTTGGTCATGGTTAATTCACTAAGTACTTGATTAAGTCTTTCCAACAAATGATAAAAAAAAAATATTGGAAATGTTGAATTCGGGAGTAACAAAATTGAAGGTGACGGTTTGCATACACATCTCGGTAACCTATTTTCCACCGTTTTGTGAGATTTTGAGCCAAATTGATATATATATATTCTCTTATTTGAGTGCTTAGCCACTTTGTTTCACATTTTAGAACTTGCATAATGTTGATACATGTTGAGACCTTGAACCAATTGATTGCACAAAAATGATAAAGGCATTAAGAGAAACCTTTTTATTTTTAGCCATTTTTATGCCTTTACCCGTTAATATCCACTAGATGCCCATTCTGAGCCTATACCTTTTCTTTTGACAAAACCCACAACATTAGCCCATTCACCTTTTTAGCCTTTTCTTTTTAAACCCGTGAGTTGGAATTCAATTAACTTAGATTGTTGTAGTTGCGGTTGCAATTGCATAAAAAAAAATAAAATAAAAAAATTTGAATGAAAAAGAAATACAAAAATAGTATTGGGTCAACATTTTCCCAAAGGTTTTGAATATTAGTTTAAGCTACAATAAAAGATGTTATTGGGTCAGTTTAACTCAAGTTTCATTTGATAGTTGGAAGAAATAAGAACTTTAGTGTTGATGGGTCATTTATACCCATAGTCGAGATTTGAAAGTTTTAGATTGATTTGTAGTTTCATTAGTTGAATTCCACTCACCTTTAGCCACTTTAAAAATCCTTATCCATACCCGTAACCCTAGCCTACATTACAACACTTAAAAGACCTTTTGATTTGTGCTTTTTAGTTATGTTAGTAGGTGGAGATTTGATCAATATGCAAGCCTATGATAATGTGGTTCATTGTTTGGTTTCGAGTGAAAAATACTAGCACGTCATCGCTAGTCCACATATGAAGCCGAGTGGAGTGATTGATTGTGAGGGGTGTATGCATGCAAAGCCATAACTGGATGTGAGTTAAACCCGTTCAAGTGTTTCCTTTTGTTTAAAAAGTTATCGATTGTTTGTTGGATTGTAAATCTGTTGAGAGTATAATTCTTATGAATTTTGCATGACTTTGGACCTTAACTTACGTTTAGTGAAAACAATTATTGGAGAATTTGTAATGTGAATTTAAAGCGAAAGACTTTGCTTGAGGGCAAGCACAACTCAAGTGTGGGGATGTGATAAGTAACCAAAGTTTCATGCATTAAAGGGTGCTATATATTATATTTATGCAAATTAATATGGGGAATACAAAGATTTTGTGTAGCTATGCATGTGCAGGTGTTGGAAGCTTAATGTACGATTTTAGAAGATATTATACGAGATGCAAGAGTTAGATGGAAGACGGAGGAAAAGGGGCAAAAATGCAGGATCCAGCGTAGGCCTACGCCACCTGGCGTTATCCTACGCCGCCCAGCGTAAGCCTACGCCGCCCAGCGTAGGCCTACGCCTAACTACTTCCTTCACAGCATGTTTTAGAGAGATGGCGTAAGCTTACGCCACACCAGCGTAAGCTTACGCTGGTTACGTTTCAGACGCAGATTTTTAGTGAAACAGCCGATTTTCAGTGTTTAATTGGGGTTTTCTTCCCCAAATTCAAAATCAGCTTTTTAGAGACAGTTTTTGGCGATTTTGGGTGTGCTTGGAGGCTAGGAAAAATATTCTTGAAGATTGGTATCAAGAAATTGAAGAATCGAAGATGAATTCCACAACCATGAGCGGCTAATCCACCGGTAATCATTCCCGGGTGGATTGTTTGTATGTTTTTACGGTTTTATCATGTGCTAGCATTGAGAAACAATTCTTGTAATCGTTTGGTTTGAAATACTTGAATCTTTGTGTTTAGTAGGGTTATGAACTCACGGGAGTCGATAAATTCTTGCACAATTGACCCCGTTAGATGATAACTGCTATGAACTTTGATTTGTGTTGAATCTATTGATTAATCTAATTCTATATTGCATACATTTGTCTCGATTTCATTCGTGAATATTGTTTTACACTATTTGCCGATGATGTATGAATGTTGATGTTCTTGGTTAGATTTGGTTAATTTGATTTGGATAACTATTTGATTGTTTGAACTCATATGTTGGTGTGATAATCCCTAATTACTTGTGAACTTGAAACCCGGGTGTGATTCCTTTTTAATTATTGTTTACAACTTAAACCGTTTATTTTCTACTTGATTACTCGTGATCGTTTCGCTAGTTGATAACCATTGCTTGTTGGATTTGTTAATTTCACCTCAATCATTGCTTGTGTTTGGTCAGAAAGACACATTGCAACTTCATAAATCACATTGTTAATTGAAGTTAAGCACCGACCACAAACTCTTCGTGGTTCGACACCCTTCTTACCCTAACTAGTTTAAGGTGATTAGGACACTCTAATTCTTTATCTTTGACCGGTCCCTTCGACACCGATCAGGTTATGAAAGAAAAGGAAAGGGAATCACAAGGTTGTACTCTAAAGGATTTTATGGTGATCAAGCCCAAGGAGTATAATGGGCAAGTGGACCCGATCCTTAGCCACAGGTGGGTGGTGGATATGGAATCAAACTTTGAAACAACTAAGGGTAAGCCCAAGGATAGGGTGATGTTTAATGTGCCCTTGTTGACTGGCAGGGCGAAGGAATGGCTATTGAATCTCCAAAAGGAGAGGGGTGAATTGGGTGTGACCTCCATGACTTGGGAGGATTTTAGGAGCTTTTCTGAAGTATCATTGTCCACAAGCCACAGTTGTTAGGATGACCGAGGAGTTCCTCCTCATGAGGCAAACGAATGAGTCAATAGATGAATTGGCTGGGGCTGTCTTTGATCACGCCAAGTTCTGTCCGGACGTGGTGTCGACTGAGAAGGCGAAGATTGACAGATTCTATGCTATGTTGACTGTGGAGTTAAGAGATAGCATATCTCCATCCTCTTTTACCACACTTGTAGATTTGATAAACAGATGTCGGGAAAGGGAGGTGGAGTTGAGAAGGCAAGAAGCAAGAGGTGAAAAGAGAAAGCGTGAGATTGTGGATCAAGTTGTGAAGAAGATAAAGGGTGGGAGCCCTAGTAAGAAGCCTTTTAACAAGTTCTCTTCCCGAGGGTGCAAGGTTTGTGGGAAAGAGCATTTTGGGGAATGTAGGAAGGGAACGTTGAATTGCTATAAATGTGGGAAGCCGGGGCACATAGCTAGCCAATGTTCAAGCCAAATTCACTTGTGCTATAACTGTTACAAGCCTGGGCACAATAGGGCGAATTGTCCCTAGTTGAAGCAAGGTGGAAGTGAAAAGAAGATAGCGATGACAAAGCCAAAGGGTAGAGCTTTCCACATCTCGGCTGAAGAGGAGAAGACGAACTCGGAGGCGGTGTCAGGTACATTCAAGATTAACTCTTTACCTGCACTAGTTCTTTTTTATTCGGGGGCTAGTCGTTCGTTTGTGTCTTTGAAATTTGTTAAACATTCTTCGTTCCTAAGTAGCAAGTTAGACGATCCCTTAGAAATCGAGGCGGCAAATGATAAGAGTTTCCTAGTATTTGATACTTATAGGAATTGCACGTTAAGGGCGGGGGGTGAAACGTTCCTTATAGACTTAATTCCTATGACCATGGGGGATTTTGATGTAATAGTGGAGATGGATTGGTTGTTAAAGAACAAAGCGAATATTCTATGTGGGCCTAAGGCGATACAACTCGATTCCCCGTCGGGTGAGTCCATTTACATAGAAGGTGAAAAGAAAGGCAAGGTAAGATTGTGTTCTTATGTGAAGGCAACAAAGTACATGGTGCGTGGGTGCAAGGCATACATGGCTTGTGTTGCGGATGTGATAGAAAGGGTGAAAGATATTCGCGATGTTCCGGTTGTGAATCAGTTTGAGGACGTGTTTCCAGATGAGTTACCGGGGGTTCCACCGGAAAGGGAAGTAGAGTTTGGGATCGATTTGATACCTGGTGCTAAGCCGGTAGCCAAAGCACCTTATAGGTTGGCTCCGCCGGAAATGAAAGAGTTAATGGAGCAATTGCAAGAGCTACTTGATAAAAGTTTCATACGCCCAAGTGTCTCGCCTTGGGGTGCACCCGTTCTCTTCGTTAAAAAGAAGGACGGAAGCATGAGAATGTGTATGGATTATCTGGAGTTGAATAAATTGACGATGAAGAATAGGTACCCATTACCTCGGATTGACGACATCTTCAATCAATTGCAAGGGGCGTCATGGTTCTCTAAGATTGATTTGAGATCTGGGTACCATCAGCTAAAAGTGAAAGAAGACGACGTTCATAAGACAGCTTTTCGCACTCGATACGGTCACTACGAGTTCACGGTTATGCCATTCGGTTTAACCAACGCACACGCGGTTTTCATGGATCATATGAATCAGGTGTGTAGACCGTTCCTCGACCGCTCAGTTATTGTGTTCATTGATGATATCCTCATCTATTCGCGGAGTGAAGGTGATCATGTCTTTCATCTTCGTGAAATTCTTGAAGTGTTGCAAAGGGAGAAGCTTTATGCTAAATTTTCAAAGTGCGCATTTTGGTTGCGCGAAATCCAGTTCTTGGGTCATGTGATTAATAAAAAAGGGATTACAGTCGACCCATCCAAGATAGTGGCGGTAAAAGATTGGTCATCGCCGAAAACGCCTTAAGAGATTAGAAGTTTCTTGGGGTTGGCGGGTTATTATCGGCGGTTTATTGAGAACTTCTCTCGGAATGCTTTGCCGACGACGAAGTTAACGCGTAAGGAGACTAAGTTTATTTGGGGTTCCGAGCAAGAATCTGTCTTTCAACTCTTGAAAGAAAAGTTGACTAAGGCGCCTATTTTGTCCTTGTCGGACGAGACTGAAGATTTTGTGGTGTATTCGGATGCCTCGCATTCGGGGTTGGGGTGTGTTTTGATGCAAAGGGGGAAATTGATTGCCTACGCATCTAGGCAATTGAAGACTCACGAGGTGAATTACCCTACCCATGATTTAGAGCTTGCGGCCGTGGTATTCGCGTTCAAAATTTGGAGGCATTATTTATATGGGGCTAAGTGTACGATCTACACAGATCACAAAAGTCTTAAATATTTCTTTGACCAAAGGACCTCAACATGAGGCAAAGGCGGTGGCTTTAATTGGTCAAGGACTATGATTGTGAGATGCTTTATCATCCGGGTAAAGCGAATGTAGTAGTGGATCCGATTTGTCGGAAGACGAGTCATACACCTATCAAGGTGAAGTCATTCAAGAGGCTCAAGTGTTAGCACTTGGTGGTGATTTGAAGAAGGAACGGATGGTTGCTTATGTTGATAAGCTTGGGGAAAATAGCTCAGGGTTAAAGACATGCTTTGATAGAATTTGGATTCCTAGGTTGTCAAGTGTTTTGACGACTATTTTAGATGAGGCGCATAAATCTAAATATTATATCCATCTGGGGGCCACAAAAATGTTTTATGATTTGAGGTGTCATTTTTGGTGGTCGGGTATGAGGCGTGATATTGTTAAGTATGTGGAAAGATGTCTCACATGCTTAAGGGTAAAGGTGGAGCACCAAAATCCGTATGGAAAGCTTCAACCGCTTGAAATACCGCTTTGGAAATGGGAGAACATAACCATTGATTTGATCACTAAACTACCAAAGACTCGAAAGGGTTATGATGCGATATGGGTAGTAGTGGATCGGTTGACAAAGAGCGCACATTTCCTTCCTATAAAGGAAACGTATGCGACGGATAGATTGGCGGAAATGTATGTGAAGGAAATTGTGTCGCGTCATGGTGTGTTGGTGACAATTATATCGGATCGTGATACGATATTTACTTCTCGTTTTTGGAAGAAATTCCATGAGGATATGGGGACTAGATTGAATCTTAGTACCGCTTATCATCCACAAACGGATGGTCAAAGTGAGCAGACGATTCAAATGCTCGAGGATATGTTGCGAGCGTGTGCATTGGATTTTGAGGGCAGTTGGGACAACCATTTACCGTTGGCGGAATTTTTTTTTATAAAAATAGCTACCATTATAGTATTGGTATGCCGCCTTTTGAGGCGTTGTGTGGGAGAAAATGTCGAACACCCGTGTGTTGGGGTGAAATTGGTCAACGAGAACTTGGTAGTAAAGATGTGGTCAAGGAAACTAACAGTAGTATTGACCAAATAAAGGCTCGCTTGAAGGCGGCTCAAGATCGCCAAAAGTCCTATGCGGATAATAGAAAGCGGGCGATTGAGTTTCAAGTGGGGGACTTTGTGCTTTTGAAAGTCTCTCCTTAGAAAGGGGTGATACGGTTTAGGAAACCGGGGAAGTTAAGTCCACGTTTTATTGGACCGTTTAAGGTGATATCAAGGGTGGGTGCGGTAGCTTATCGTTTAGAGCTACCGGATGGACTAAGTAGACTTCATATTGACTTGGAGAAGTCAAAATTGGCTTGGAGAAGTCAAAATTGGTCTCATTTGTGTTGAATAAGTCGATCCTTGCAAGGGAAAAAGGAGAAAAAGGTGTTGAAGTCAAATTCGTGTATTTGAAGCTTGTTTTGTGAAGATTTTAGCTCACACATCACCTTCCTAGCATCAAGTAAGTGATTATCATCCTTGTTAGTTCACCATCGTTGGGTTCATAGACGGGTTTTGTAGAAATCTGGAAATTTTGAATGCATAGGGTAAATTAGTGTTAGATTGTTGATAATCTAGCTAAACTAAAGGTAAAGAATGGTGAATAACATCCTAGAAACCTTTGATTTTGATTATGAGAAATTTGGGTTCATATGGATAAAACTGGGGGTTTTTGGATTATGATGATAGGATGATGAATTAATGATGTTTAAGTGTTTATATGGTGTTAGACACTTGAATGAACACTAAATTAATCTAATGTTAAAGATTAAATGAAAAGTTAGTGTTAAGGAAACGGTAATGAAACTCAAGTAGGTGAGTTAGATGGAAAGTGGGTGTTTGGATATGGGAATAACCCAAACAGGTCAGTTTGGGTTGGAAATGAAAGATTGGGTCGTGAACCCAATTATACTATGATTTTGATGTATGATAGATTACTAAACTAGGTGTATATGTTTAGGTAATCAAATTGTAGGGGGAGCGGGATCTTCAAACCCGAAAGGTAAGTGCTTTTGCACTTACTTAGTATTGTTGATAAATGGTGTTATATGCAATGTTGTATGCATAATGTGTTAAGTGTTATGGATGTGATTGAATGTATTTATAGTTGTATTACTATAATGGAAATGTGTATATGAGGTTATGATCTAAGTATCATAATGGAAATGGAATATGAGGTTATGGTTTAAATACCATAATGGAAATGGGTGATGAAGTTATGATCTAAGAATCATAATGGAAATGGGTGATGAATTTATGATCTAAGAATCATAATGGAAATGGGTGATGAAGTTATGATCTAAGAATCATAATGAAAATGGGTGATAAAGTTATGATCTAAGAATCATAATGAAAATGTGGTGATGAAGTTATGGCCTATGTGCCATAATGGAAATGAAAATGTGTATTTATGAGTGTTAAATGAAATGAATGTACTTGTAAGGTGTTATGCAAGTGTTATGTATCCTAATGATAAATTGGGTGGAAACGGGTCAAATGGGTGAATGGGTGTAAACAAGTAGATTTTACTTGTTTGTTATGTTATATCTTCATTACTAATGGTGATATATGTGGTGTTATGTAGGAAAAGCTTCGATGTAGTCAAAGTCAAGTCTGAGGCGTTGACGGGTTCTCGTATGTGTAAATGATGTTTTTGGTGTGTAATTAGAAATACTTGAAAGGGATGTAAATTGATACAAGAAATGGTGTTTTTATATTTGCAAGTGATGTATGAATGTTTTTGGTCAAAAAACCCAAGTGTTGGGAGATTTTGTGTCATGTATGGTGGAAAAATGGTTAAGTGTTGAAACTGTGCAGAAAAGTAAACTTTCTGTTTACTGAAGGGCCTCGCGGTACGCAAAGATGGGCGAAGAACCTGTTTCTCGGGCAAGCTTTTCTGGGGTTCCCTCGCGGTACGCGAAAGGGGTACCATGGATATTCGCGGTACGCGAGTATGTAAAAAAAATCGTGGGATAAATGCTTTTGCGTGTGTAAAATGTTTAAATAACCGATGTTTGAATTAAGGGTGTTACAACAAATTTGGGGGTGAGTTTTGCCATTTAATCGAAGTGTGGGAAAAAGAGGCTAGTGTAAAAAAACAAAAACAAAAAAAGAAAAAGTAACAAAAAAACCCAAAAGAAAATGTTGGGCGCATAGTTCGAAGCTGCGACCAGCTAGTAAGAAAGACTTTTAGCAACCCAGACTTAACCAACCCATCAAATCCTAAGGGGGTGTTTGGTTCGTGAAATATTTTGAAAAGTAATTGAAAATGGAATTTGAATGAAACCTTTAAAAATTCTTAACGTGTCTAGTTTGTAAATTTGTCAATGGATTTGAAAAGTAGAATAACCTAAAGGACAAAATTACCCCCCAAGAAATATGGCTATCGACTTCATCCCTAAATTCATCTACCCATTTGCAATCACCCTAAATTCATCTACCCATTTGCAATCACCATGGCTAAAACCATCGTTGCTCCTCTTCTCTGCCACAAATTCTGAATCGAGTAGAAAACTTGAAAATGGATCTATAAGAAAGTGAAGGATGACAAACAACCATCGAGAAAGAAAGTAAGAAAATGGGTCCACTGAAGCAAATGTTTTTGGTCCGTTCGTTTTCTTGAAAGAAGCTCGATTTCTATGTTTTTTTAGAATGAAATTGCCACATCGTTATTTTGATTTATATCTTGATTTCTTGTTCATTTTTAGAATGAAACTGCCCCATTGTTGTTTTGATACCCATCGATTAATGTCTTTTATTTCAATTTTTAGAAATTGTTCCAAATTCTTGTTACTCATCAAGAATCAACATAGGATAACAATTGAATAATTCATTAGGTTGTGATACGAAGAATCTTTTTTGCTTAAGAAAAAATGTCGATCAATTGTTTTAGGGACGTTATTGTCATTTGGCTAACATTTCATTGCAATGAAAACCTTCCTTGGGTAGGCTGAAGGATTCTTAAATTCCTTAAAAAAAGAAATTTGATGGAATTCTTTCCAATCCAATGGCTAACCAAACAAGATTTTGGACGGAACTAATTCAAATTTTAATGAATTCCACGAATCAAACATAGCCTAAGTTTTGATTAGAATATGGAAAATCAATTATCAAACATAGATAAATGGTTTTGTTAGTGGATTCCCATTGGCCATCGACATTACCATTTAAGGGTAAGTAAATGTTTGAGATTTGGTTAAAGATTTTGTTTAAACGCGTGAACTAAAATTTGGTCCTAATCATGTTGGATGATAATCTTTTTTAAGAAAAACGAGGAATTATTGATAATTTGATATATAAATGGACTATGCTAGGATCATGTGTATTACACGTGTTGAATAAATGCAATGCTATATACTTAATAATAAAAAAAATTACGTCTTTAAAAACCGTGTATTACACGGGTTCAACAAAATATAATGGTAATTCGTTAACATATACACTCGTCAAAAAATGTATTTTAACATGACAATTATGAATTTTGTTATGTTAACCTTTTAAAATTATTCATATTAAATTCATTTAATTAATGATATAATAAACTAAATAATAAGTATTCATAATTAGATTTATATTAAATATTTAAAAATATATTCTTTTAATATCATTATTTAATAAGAGAAAGATGCGGGAAAAGCATGCTGCGGATGCACCAGAAAAAAACATGTGTCCCCTATTTAATTGTTTATCAAGTACTATAGGTTATAGATTCATACGGTATGTCATTAGTTTTGACTAAGCGAGTGATAGCCGTGGCCTAACCGAATCCAATACAGTAGCCATTGGAGACTCTGGTGTCTTAGCATGGGTTGAGTCGGTGCACAAATGGGTCAAATCGATCCAAGAAAATGCCATTGAAGATCCGGAATCATGTATGCAAACATGCAAGGTTTGAGGATGTCATGATAGAGAAAAATCTTTCAATAACAAGAAGGTTTGAAGAGCTCATGAGTTCAAGTCTCACTACTAACAAGAATTAAGAAATTTACTTTAAAAAAAATTTGTCTGCAAACATGCGACACCTGCATGTGACTTTGCCGACCACGTTCTCCACAACTTTGCAGTTTACTTTCATGCATTTTAACTTTTGCATTATTTTATTTTCTATTTCTTTGAAGTTAGTTTTCTTTAATTACCTAAACGTGGGCTAGGTGGTGAATTAATGTTTAAAAAAACCTTGTGTATTTCTCTGTTATTGAGGCTAGCACAAATTTGGTTTATCTGTGTGGTGTTGTTTGAAACCTAATCTCAATCCTAGGTGGTGTTTCTATATCCTAAAATTAGGTTTAGGTAGCCCAACGGAATTGATCGAGTGGTGTTTTTGTATCTTGATTGACCCGTTGTTATTCGTTTCATTCGAATTTTTGAAAATCCTATTCGTTAATACTCTGATATATAACAACGAGTCTTACTTTGATCATGAACGATTTAAGGAGCTAAAGAAGAACATGTTATTATAAGGGGGTGAAAAAAACGATACAATAACCTCCTCTCAACACAACCTTATGAATGCAATGGTTCTATCCTTATAATTCATATGAATGCTGGTAAACCATTGTACTCCTAGGTACTACTGACAAAACAGGTGGGTTGAGTTGGGTTAGGTAACGGGTTATGATCAAAATGAGTTCGGATCAACACGGGATGTTTTAAAAAAAAGTATAAATTTTCTTATGATCAGAATGAGTTGTAACCAAAAAGCGGCTCGGATTGAAATAAGATATTTTAGAAAAGAAAAATATTAAAATATGGTACCTGTTTCAACCTATTCTAAATTTATATAGTTTTTAGGCGACCCATTTTTAATCAAATTGTTTTAAGGTGTTACCCATTTCAACATGTTTTGTGTCATGGTGTTACCCAATTTAACTCAACATATAATTTTTTTTTACCCAAACCAACCCATTTCTCCTATTTTAACTATTTGGAGTCAAGATTGTCAGGTCTACCCTAGTACTAAATCGCAGCCCCTAGTGGCATAACATATACATCTGCCTCAAATACCATACCCTTGATCTTCGATTAAAAACCCACTACTATTGTATTGTATTACTTACAAAAGGCAAAATGTAAAGGGAAAAATACGAAAATGGACATTTGATCAAGAAAATACTTAAAAATGGACATCCTTATTTAGCATATTGTTCCATGGACATTGTTCTTGCGAAAAGGCTAAAGACGGCTAAGCTAGCCGGCTAAAATTTTCGTGCCAACATTCCATTTGTCAGAGTACGAGCCAATAAGATGTGACACGTGGCAGGCTTAGCCGTCTAATAGACGGCTATAGTCATCTAAATAAACAGTTTTAGCTGTCTAATGCATTTAGTCGTCTAAATAAACAGTTTTAGCCATCTAAATAAACAGTTATGCCGTCTAAATAAATAGTTTTAGCCGTCTAATGCATTTAACCGTCTAAATAAACAGTTATAGCCGTCTATTAGACGGCTAAGCCTCCGAAAATTTTCAGCTAAGCCGTCTAATAGACGGCTATAACTGTTTATTTAGACGGCTAAATCCATTAGACGGCTAAAACTGTTTATTTAGACGGCTAAGCCTGCCACGTGTCGCCATATTATTGGTTCGTACTCCGACAAATGGAATTTTGGCACGAAAATTTTAGTCGGCTAGCTTAGCTGTCTTTAGTCGGCTGTCATGACCAATGTCCATAAAACAGTAGGCTAAATAAGA
The DNA here is from genome assembly GCA_023525975.1 of Smallanthus sonchifolius. Taxonomy (NCBI): domain Eukaryota; kingdom Viridiplantae; phylum Streptophyta; class Magnoliopsida; order Asterales; family Asteraceae; genus Smallanthus; species Smallanthus sonchifolius. Next base: position 27,275,588 of record CM042034.1, read on the forward strand.
ATGTCCATTTTTAAGTATTTTCTTGATCAAATGTTCATTTTCGTATTTTTTCCAAATATAAACGTTTTTTGTAAATGTTACAAGTCTTTTAATTCAGGCATCATTACGTGTGTTTTTCTACATCACACACACTAACACTCTATCTATCCTCGCCTCTCTCTCTCTCTCTCTCACGCCTCCACCTCTCTCTCTCTCTTTAATTTATTTGTCCAATAGTAACATGACAAATGTCATGTTTATAGACTTTTTTATCTTTTTTATGTTTTCCGTTTACAACTTTTCAAATATGATCTTTTAGAAAATTCAAAATATACCGTTACAATGTGCTTATTTTTACCTATGTTTCGATATAAGTTTCATTTAAAACAGAGTTGAATGTGATAGTGTACAAGTTATCTAAGCGTTTACGTACAGCGTGGTTATAAAAAACTTTTTGTCTACACTTTTTTTAAACGGTTTTTTTTATTTTTTATTTTCAGACAATTAACTTTTTTTAACAGCTTTGTTACTGTTTTGTTTTTTTGTATAAAGTATTTTTTTAGATTTTTTATTTTATTTCCATTCATCATACTATATATAAAATACGTTTTTAACCCGTTCAATATTCTAATAATTTTGTTTTCCTTTAATAACTTTTGTTAGTTAATTTTTTTCAAAAAACATAGTAGGCGACTATTTTAGTTTTTTTTTTGTCAACATTCCGATATCAATTTTTTTGAAAACGGAGTTGAATTAAAAGTCAAGTCTTTTTTGGATTATGCCCTATTACGAGTGTCGTTACTATTGTGGTCATGTGACGAATCGAACCTATTACGAGCGGACAACATCATTCCCCGTCTCAGTATTATCGGAACAAGTCTCGGTCTTCGTTTTTATTGTTTTCGACGACCCGAAATTTTTTTCTTTTTTTATTATTTACCTTTAGGTTTCTTTTTTAGTACTATTATTTTTTCGAGTGCGCCTACGTTTTCGCTTAAATGATATTTGACCCGCCTCGGAACACGGGTATAACCATTTAATTTTCTATTAATTTCGTTTTTCTTTATTAACTTTCGTTCGTTAATTTTTTTTCAAATAACGGAGTGCGTGGCTATTTTTTTTGTCAAAAGTTACGATATAAATTTATTTGAAAACGGAGTTATATTCAAAATGGAGTTTTTTCTGAATCGTAGCTTATATCGAGTGTCGTAACTGTTGTAGTACTGTGACTATTATGAGCGAATTAGACGAACTAACACCCGCGACGAAGCGCGGGTATTCAAACTAGTTTTATCACAAACTACATGTCTTCCATCTGCCACTTTTGTTAAAAATAAATACAATTTAATATATTTTATGATTATTTTTTATTTGTTTATTTTGCCTATTGGCCCGATGCTCTAAGGTCGTCCGGTATACTCTCACACAACACGGTGTGATCCTATGTGGCATAGGAATCACAGCATGATCAGGAAACGAACACCGCCCCCTCATTCGCATTATCATGGCGTGATTTTTCTCACGTGAGAAAGCACCGTGCTTCAATCGAATTTAACCGTTGAACGGTAACAAATCTAGCCATTGGAAAATAATAAATTTAAAATAAATAATAATATTTATTTTTACTCACTATAAATACCCAATTTTATTCCATAATATTTACACTCATTTTCTACCCAAACTCACTAATCTTCTATACTCATTTCTAACATCCCCAACCCAAAAATGAGTAACGATCCGAACCCAAACTTTTGGGCTCAATACGCGGCTCGTGATAACGCGTTTATGGCCAACCCGAATTTTTAACCCAACCCAAGCTCGTGAAAAAGACGAATCACTATTCTTGGTTAATGCGTATATAGACGTCTCGGAGGATCCAATAATCGGTAACAATAATTTTGGTTTTTGTATTTTTTAAAATTTTCCTTATTTTATTTTTTTTGTTTATTAATTAGAATATTTTTTTTTGTAGGAAACGCCCAAAACAAAAAAAAATGTTATGGACTCGGATTCGTGAAAGATATGAATCTTTTATGAGTGTACCGCCCGGTTACCGAACTTTAGACTAATTAAGTTTAAAGTGGACTCATATAAATGGTAAGGTGGTAAAGTTCCACGAGATCTACCGAGAATGTTTGCGGGATTGAAGAAGCGGTGAGAGCGATGCCGATATTTTGGGGAGAGCAACGGTCCAGTTTAAAGACGACCATGGTGGCGAAACACCAATTCAGTATTGGGAGGTTTGTAGGAACTCGCCTAAGTGGCAAACACTATACATTGCCCCCACCCGAACCGGCTCGTCCAAAAAAAGAACATCAACCGACATCGACGTTAGTCCGGACGCTTCCGATGGTAGATCTAAGTACGACCTCAACATAGATGCACCGGAAGACGTGGAAGGAATATCCCGTCCGATAGGGAAGAAAAAAGCAAAAGCCCAAGCAACGGGCTCGGGTTCGGTTGCAAGTCACGACGAAATCGGCGAGAAAATGGTCAAACAAATGACAAGATTTAACAACGCTTCAAGAGGATGGATTGGAAACAAGCAAAACAAAATATCGAAATTCTTGACATTGATCTTGATTCACTTTCCACCGCGCAAGGTTTTTTTATTGAAAAAAACAAAATAAGATCAAAGAACGTCATGGTATCCCGTAGGTTTTGGTTATGTATTTTTTTTAATTAATGTTTTTTAGTTATTTTAATTAATGTTTTTTTAGTTATTTTAATTAATGTATTTTTTTATTATTAATGAATATTAATTATTATGTTTCATTTTATTTAAATAAAAATTAAAAAATAAATATTAAATTATCACATCACCACAATCATATGGGTATACCCCTTGCCTAGTGATGGGTAATGTGATTTTCCAGAATCTGACGTGACGCCACGTGACGTACACTTTATTATCACATCACACCATAAGCATACGGGTATACCCCATGATCTAATGGTTGCTTTCTTCTTCTTTGTGGGCTGACCCACATTCAATGACTTTAGTGAAGACCATTCTTTTCTTATCAAGCCTTGAAGGGCTTGAGGCTTTCCCTTTCTCGTGTCTGCTTCAAAGACAAAAGGAAAAAAAAGGTTTCTCCTTTTCTTTCTAGTGTGCGGCTGTTCTCCAACGGCTCAAATGAGCTTTGGTAATTTTAATTTTAAACTGATCTTTATCTGTTTAATTAATACACATCAAAACGAATTAACCTGTCCATTCAAACATGACGCGTCGCCAATTTTATTTTTTATTTATTAAATAAAAAATACAAAAATTTTCTTCACATTTTTACAACGATAATCATCCAAAATAAATTTAAAAATACAATTTGCCCTTGATTAGGGAATATATGACGTGTACACTACAAAACAAGATACACAATAATATTAAAATCTATACAAATTAAAAAACAAGAGAAAAAGAACGTGGTCTTATCAAATATCAAATTATCATCGTTGGCGGCTTTAACGACTTCTCCCGTCCGCCGTCGCCACGGCAGCCACCGCCACCACCACCGGTCCAAACCAGCATCAACGACCTTTTTTATTACCAACCTTATTAGTCCGAACCCGGTTCAAGATAGCCGCCTTCATTTTCTTCCAAAACCCGTTCCGCCTTGCCCGGCCTCTCATTGACCCGACCCGACCCATACATGAAACCCTCGGTGACCTCGGTTCCGTCACCTGAAGACCCGAACACTTCCCCGGAACCGATCGGTTTTTAAACAACCGAAGGTTATCCTGCCGGTCGTTCTGTTTGGACTTTCCATCAAAGCTATGAGCCGGTTTTTGTCTGAACCCGATTATTGTCGGTTGCGGTTTAATATGGTTAAATGAAACCGACCGTTGAGACGACCGGGTTTGAGTCGACTCGAACTTTTTCGAACTCGCAACCATTTTCACGGACGTTTTTCGTTCGATGAACGTGTTGTGGTTCAACCAATCGGTTACGTTTTTGTGGCTAACCCAAAACGAGTCCGGCGGGTTGTTGTCAGGAACACCGACGGTATTCGGTTCGTCGTTTAAAACAATCTCGTCGTCGAGAATTTGGGGGTTTTCGTAGTGTTCGTGATCACGGATGGTTTCGGTCGAGGATGTCGAATTCGGACTCTCGGTGATGTTGAGATCATGATCATGATTGTTGGTTGGGGTTAGGGTCGAATTTGGAATTAGGGTTTTTGAATGCATGTAAATTTGGTGTGTTTGATGGAAGGTTGTGAAGATAGAGAGGAGAACAGGAAGGATATGATATACGTGAAAGGGTTTTGGTTTGATTATTACTAAAAAACAAAAATGAAACACTATGTTTGAATCATGTTTTAGGTATAGATTTTCTTATTCAAATTATAGTTTGGATACTAAATATTTTATTTCGATGATTTAAAGGTTTATGGTGTTTTTGAATTTGAAAACTATAATAATAATCCAATATATATATAGGGAGAGGTTCATTACATATGTGCGAGAATAAAAAATACAAACTTAAATCATTTAATTTCTTGATCCATGATTTATATTTTTAAAATTTTGTGCTTCATACATACAAATATGCATGTTTATATACATAAAATACCATTCAATAATTTTTTTTTATATGCTTTTATACATTTAAAATTTACATACATATATATAGATTATGTGCAGGTAAAATAACCTATGCATCCTACACATGAATTACACATGTGTAGGTTGTGTAAATAAACAAAAATGAATTACACATGTGTAGCCATAAATTTCATGAGAGACAAATAAACATTGCGTTTTTTTTCATTTTCTTATATTTTAAATTTTGTAAGATTGAAAAAAATGAAAGGTTCATTTTTTTCCCGTGTTCTCGTAATATTTAGTGTTTTGAATTGAACCTTCCTCTATATCTATACTCTATAAGAAATAAAGGTTTTGTTTAGACAAATTTTTCCCCATCTCTCTCCTAATAATTGCACAAGAGTTCTTTAACGGTTTTTTAATAAAAAAAAATTCTGTCTCTCATTTCTATTAAATAACAATGATTTCTATTTCTTTTTATTTAAGAAAATATAGGTTTGTTCATGAAACATTTTTAGAAATTGAACATTTATTTCATTCTTTTTATAAAACATTTTTAAAAAGTAACTATATGACGTTTATTTAATTGATATTTTTCATCTCGTGTGCATACACGAGGTCTAAACTAGTATACTATATAATAAATAAAAATCTTTTATGTCACGTGTCTCTACCACATCGATTTTCATCATTTTTTTTCAGCATCTCTCTCTTATTAAATACACCTTTCATTTTTTTAATAATAATTTATATTTAAAGAAAAATATTAATTATAGTAATAAAATATATTTATTTTAAATTATCTCTTATTTTAATAAACTTTAAAATTTAATTATGTAACTTTTGTTTTTAACTAAATAGTGATTTAAGTCAAATTATATTAAATAGAAATTAATGTATTCAAACCGTGTAATATGCAAGTTTTTAAAGATATACACTTTTTATTACTAAGTATACAAAATTTTTATTACTAAGTATATAATATTAAATTTTATCAACTCGTGTAATAAACAGAATTTTAACCTAGTATATATATATAGGGGAGGGTTCCAGAGAAAATCACATAGTTATACGAAAACCGAGAAAACCACTAAAAACCAATTTTAACCAATAATATAATAATAATATTTTTTATATATAAGTATCAATGTGATATTACAATTTTTTACCAAAAAATCATTTAAATTTTGGCTTATGTATACGTAACCCATAGTGTTACGTATACGTAAACAGAAAACAAAAAAAATTACGGTTACGTATACGTAACCCATAGTATTACACATTGTTTTAGTGGTTTTCTCGGTTTCGCCTAACTTTGTGGTTTTCTCTTGATCATTCCCCTATATATATATATATATATATATATATATATATATATATATATGGTTGTGTTCATATCAAAACCAACATTTCATGAGAAAACCCAAAAACTCTCATCCAATGGTTGTTTTTTTTACAAACACACAAGATGTTTTCATGTGTTTACCTTATTATTTTAATTAAAAATGGTAAAAGAGTCAATTTAGCCATCCCCCACTAATCTTTTTTTTTTATAAAAAATTCCCCGTACTTTTTATATCCTTAATAACTTTTTTATACCATGTTATTTTTTTATAAAAATTACACCATTAATTACATTATAGGCTCGACAATTTTTTTTTAAAACGAAAGAGATTACATCAATATAACAAATACACCAAAATTAACATTTACACCAATCAAACGAGTTACATTGGTTTAATACTCTAATTACATTTAAAAAAAAATCAGGTCTTCAATGTAACGAAACATTTTCTATGTAACAGATTCTTACATTGGTGTAATAATATAGTTACATTATTGTCACAATAGTTACATTAGTGTAATAACCTAGTTACATTGATGCCAATAAAAAAACATCAGCCATAGTGATTAATCTTCTAACCCAATTGGAGAATCCACCATGCTTAGTGCTAGTTACATTCGTATTAAACCAATGGACCCGATCAAATGGGATATCAAAAAAAATTATATTTATAAATTCATCATCAAGAACATTTAAAACAATTTAATTTATCTTTGACAATCATTCCTCAAGCTAAATTCAAAAGAAACTTCATCAATTCCAAAACATATCAAACACATATTTCAATTAATAGACAAAACTACAAAAATCACTATTAGAACCCAAATACAATTATAGTTAGAACCCAATTATAGTCTCGTAGATGTCAACAGTTAGAACCCAAATACAATTATAGATTAAACCTACAAAAATCAGATAAAGATCACTATTACCAATCAGAAGTTAGATTCAAAATAGAAGAAACACTTACAATTTGTTGTAATACCCCAAACTAGATAAAGAATCTCTAAAAAATCTTGAAGTGAGATAACAACAATACATTATTGCCGCCACGACCTAGAAGGTGAGACCTCTAAAACCAAAAACTCAGGTGACGAACCACGACCTCCATTATTGCCGCCACGACCTAGAAGGTGAGCCCTCCATTACTCAGATCGGTGGAGATAAAGGAGAAAGGTGAGACATCCATTATTGCCGCCACGAACCGTCGTCGACGCGACCTCCACTAATGTCGTCGTCGCCGCGTTTCCTCAATCGGTGGAGATGAAAGTGAGATTTTTGCTCAGATCATGTTGAAGAGAGAAACTAGATTTGTGGTATTTTGATGTTTCTGAACTAATCTCCATTCATATATCATGTTGAATATTTTATATTAAATGAAAGGTTGATATTGAGTTTTAGGGTTTCAAATCTAAAGGAGGGTTTTCATTTGAACACTCTCATATATATATATATATATATATATATATATATATATATATATATATATATATATATATATATATATTCTTATGTGATTGTGTATATGCTAGGGTAGAGATGATGAATATTTGAATCATATTAAAAAAATTAAAAATTTAAATTTAGATTTCAAAATTTTGGATAGTGTTATGTGACATCTCAAATTTTAAGGAAATGAAAGTCCAGGGGCTAAAGTGTAAATACCCTAAAGATCAAGGGCTTAAAATAAAGAAATTAGAAAATCTAGCCGGTAGCGGACCGCTACCGGGTTACATAGCGGTCCGCTACGAGTGGATTAAGGAAATTATGGGAGAATGACACGTGGCGGTGATACATCTGGTGACTCAGCCCTATGGCGGACCGCTACCAGGCGGGTAACGGTCCGCTAGGGGCAATTGATTCGGGCAGGGAGAAAACGCCATGTGTAGGATGACTCGCCGAAATAGATTGGGTAGCGGACCGCTACCCAAGGCGTAACGGTCCGCTACGTGTGCAACACGCGGGACACCTTTCAAGAGGCGGTAGCGGACCGCTACCACCTACCTTAGCGGTCCGCCACCGGTGGCATGACAGCCTGATGTCGTGTGTTTAAATATATTAAAAATATAAGTAAATATATTTTTAGGATGTTTGATTTCACAAGATCAGGTTTTAAATTTATAAATTAATATGATAATTACGTTAACTTAAACACACATACAATAGGCAAGTGCACCTATCGCAGCGTAATATAGTTAGGTAAAAACCAAGTATCGAACCAATGGACAAGGTCGAGTTTCAATATTCAATATTTGTTATCGTTCAGCCGGATTAATTAATGAGTGGGTTTTGTGTGCTTGTGAAGCAGAAAAGTAAATGACGGTAAATTAAATAACATAAAAGTAAAAATGTGCGTTAAGTGTGTAACATAAATGTAACTAGCTAAATAGTAAATAGCAGGAATGTAAATAAAGCGAAAATGGTCAGATTACGAAATGTATTGCTTCGGGATTCGAATCAGCTTGATACGTGATAATGTTAAATTAACTAATTCAGTGGTATGACTACTACAAACTTGTGACCTGGGTCACCGCTAGAGCCTCGTCCTCACTACATTTGATTTGCAAATTATATTCTTGAAAAAGTGGTAGTGTCTCCCGTTAAGGACAACATTTACCCTCAACCCATCGAATGGTCATCTCCAGGTTGATTAAAGACATCAGACTCAAAATGCTTTATATTAAGTTAAATAGGTGATTATATTTTGCTCATCGGGAGGCGGTGTAACAATGGGACCAAGTATAAAGACGTATCATTCCCAACATGAGTTCACCAATTCTTGGTCGCATAATAATCTCGTATAAAGACGTACGATCTTAGAAGTATAGACCAAGCCTTGGCTTATCAACCTCTTCTCGTATAAAGACGTACGAGTTTCAAAGGAAGTTTGATTAAAAAGGGTTTTACGATCTTGCTCTTTAGAATCAAGACACTCACAAATATAAAGACGGATTTAGACAATAATAAAAGCCCATCAAAAGATGGTTTTTGAGGACGAATTAGTTAAAGACATAAACATACCACTTCATTAATAGGTTAAACATTAACATGCACTAAACATCATCTTCGCCCTAGCAATACAAAGAAGTTTTAGCCACGAATGGCCATAACGACTAGCGTAATGATGAGTTTCGTAGGCTCCCCTATTGTGAAATAAGGAGGAAGAGCCCCCTACCCTCTTCTCTAACAACGAGAATGCTCCCTTATTGATTGTTATTTTGCCTTGGATTGGTGTGTGGAATGAAGAACCCAAGCCTCCCATTTATAGGCCTCAAAATATGCAATGCATGGCCGGGCAATGGGTTGCACGGTCGTGCAAAGGCCTAGGGAATCAAACAGGGTACAGAGGACACGGTACTGGGTCGTGGGGAGCAGGAGAGGGCAATGCACGACTGTGCATCCCTCAACTTTTCCCTAGTTTTGTCTTGTAGCTTCTTGTTGACTATTGTTGACCAATTTTGACTTCTTGGTCAATGCTCCAGGAATGAACCTTCTAGAAGCTTGAATTCTTGGTGTTCTTGATAGGATTTAGCTTGATTTGTATTTTTAACACCGAATAACTTGCAATTACAAAATATTCGTATTTTAAGCATAAATTACAAGGTTATTACTCAATTAGTATCATAATGTTGTATTTATTATGTATGTTAAATATGTATAAATGATGACATATCATAACACCTCACACTTAAACTTTGTTTGTCCTCAAGCATACTCATGCATGATCACACCCATAACTAAAAACTTTACAAAGGTAATGGAATTTCAACTAGTGTTGAGACTCCGGGATAACTCTTAAGCTGCTTATTCTATTTTTGTGTTTTTCTTGTTTTAAGATGATGAAACCCATGACAAGCCTACTAGAGCGTTGATTATGCAAAAACTCCTCACTACTCACAATGTTCACTCAACTCTAGGGTTATATATATGAATAATGTAAGCTAAGTGCGACACTCGAGTTCGAATCGAATTATGCAATGGTCATAAGCTTGTATGCAAATCAAGTCTCCACCAACTAACTAAGTAGTATGCATGAATCAAGAGGACTTTAAAATTGTTGTAATTTGGCTAAAGTAAAACTAAAGGTGAAAATGAAAATCTTTTTGGATTTTTAGGGGTTTTAAAGGGGTTTGAAGGGCTGCAGCTATCACGAAACACTCAGCTACGGCTTCATGGCTTAAAATGAAAAGTACTAAAAGGTCCCTCTACAGTACTCAGATCATGAGCGTATAACTAATCTGAGGGCTCGTTTATGGTCAGATTGCCAAGACCAAGATCTCTCATTCGGTTCAACTCGTCCCTTATTGCGTAATACACATCACCGCCTTTTCGTACTGGTCCTGCGGCTAGTCGCCTAACAGCGCCTACTTAAATTAGGTATGTATAATCACTTTGGGCTCGAGTTTGATTCTTGCTACACTTTCCCTCGTGGCTCCAGTTGCCACATTTTCTACATCTACAGTATCTTTTGGCTCTTCTTTTAGCGGCACTTTTTGACAAGCCGCAGAACGGTGGCAATTGTTCTTGCTTGCGCCACCATTTTCTTACATCACTGGTTGCCTCAATCATTTTCATACTTCCACTAGTTCATGGTCTTGATATGTATAAGTCATACAAGTTCTAATTATGCATAGAATTCAATCGAATAAACACTCAATATACCAAACGAAAAAGCATGCAAAAATAATGATAATAATGCTCGTGAAAAGGCTCAGATTATTCTCACATTGAAACGGATGGGATAGGGTTTATGTGTTATGTGGTATGACGAGGGTACTGGGTAATGACAGATTAGTCTAAACACTAAACGGAAATAATGGAGTAGTCACGATGTATCCAAGGGGTGGTGGATACGCCGCTGGTACTTCTTATATATAAACCCTTTGTGTACTTCGTGGTGAAACCATTATGAATGTTTAAGGGCATAGACTAATAAAGAATAAAGAAATTTAGTAAACGTACGGGAGAACATCCAACCGGTATGTAGGTATATGACAAACGGAATGTTCTGTCTAAGGAAAGAGTGGTGTATAAATCTCTCCTAGACCCATCACTCTTTCCTAGGGACATCTCTGTTACTACTCTGGAAAGAAAATCACCCCAGTTTACAGTATATGACGAATACGAATATGAGATGAAAAGTATACCATGCATAATGAATATGAATATGTGATGAACATAAATACATGAAATGCATGATGAATATGTGAATGCATGATGATACGTGCAAACATGAATAAGTATGATGGAACTAGTCTAAACCCTAAAATGGAATAATGAAATACTCACGAATAGAAGAACCTCTTACATAATCTCTAACAGTTGCAAATATTTAAAAGTAGCTTTCATGGTATGATTTCAAGGAAACCCTAACAACATTTCCACTTCTTTTTTATGGGTAAACGAAGGATTGAAATGAAAATTTGTAACTAAAGTCAAACATCATGTTTCCTTGATTTACATCTTTGTCATTGCAATGACTTGAATTCTTATCGCATCATTGTAGTCAAAATGGTAAGAAAATGATGAGCATATGTTTGATTGAAAGGGTAATGTAGTACATAAAGTACACTACAGATTTGTGATGTAGCAAGTATGGGTATGGTGAGATTGGGGTGGGGGTGGGGGGTAGTAAACAAAAGGACGAAAATGCCCCTCCTAGTATAAAAAAGGCTTGAACACGTGATAGATTCAAATCGGATGAATTGGGTTAATGGGTTATCACATTTTTTATCTTTAATATAAGTATAGTCTTGCTATATATACATATATGTATAAATATAAATATATATTAAAAAGCATCATTTTTAAAAGCCTTGAACTAGGCGTTTATACATGATGTTTTGCAATTTTGTATATGGCGTCAAGGTTAAAAATTGACGCTAGGTTGTAAAACGCCATGACCAAAAAACGTAATGTTGAAATTGTCGAACAAGTGTAAAACACCATGACCAAAAAACTAAAACAAAATATTAAAAATTGACTATTGAAATTGTTGAAATTTTCATTTTTTTAAAACCGACCCATTACATTATCTATAAGAATTTTTCTAAGCAGCTTTTGTAAAGGGTCACCTCATGTTTTAATTAACTATTGAAAAAATAGTTGATAATTGTGTTTGTTATATTGAAAAAAAAGTTGCTTAGAAAAGTTCTTATAGATAATGTAATGGTTCGGTTTTAAAAAAATAAAAACCCGTAGAGAACAATTATAGGGATATTGTTTTTTAATTATGCATTTCTAATGACAAATACCGTATTATTGTTTGTTCGTTTTATTGTGTGACCCGACCCGACCCAGGCCAAGAAAAGTTAATATGTAAATATTGACAATCGACCCCAAAAATTTCTGACCTTCATAAAAAAAAAATTAGGTCTGTCACTATGGACACATTCGATTATTCCCGACGTCATGGCCTCATGGGGCCTTCAACGAAATGTCACTATTTTCTTTTTGTCTATATAAACTAGTTTTTACCTCGCGCTTCGCGCCGGGAGTCTGGTCGTTATTGGTTTGACTCGTTTGCGTAAATAAAACTTGCATCGAATCGCAGACTCGTTATAACGTACAATATAAAAAAAACAATCGAATTTGAATGCAACTTCGTTTTCAATAAATTTTAACCAGAACGTTGACAAAAATTTTTTTAGAAAACGACGCATTCCGTTATCTAAAAAACCTAACTAACGAAAGTTATCATAGAAAAAGGTGTCGGACCTATTATTAACAAAAATTTAAATGAAAACGTAGGCGCAACAGTAAGAATAATGTTAATAGAAAGGAAACATAAAACTAAATAATAAAAAAAAACAAATTACAAAACTCTAGTGACCCAACCATAAATCAAAAAACTTTAATACCCAACTATAAAACACATAAAACTTTAGTACCCAACTATAAAACAATGAAACTTAACTATTACTAAGAGTTTTCTTTTAATATTGTTTATAATTATAATATTAACATTTTATAATGTTTAAAACTAGCCTCTTGTAAAGTAAAAATTTAGTATTACACGTTCTTTAAAACATTCTTTTAACTCTTCGATTTTTTTTTTCATATTTCATTACCAAGATCAAAGATTCAATAGGGTAAGAGATGAGGTCATGAACTTTATTGTAGACATTATACACTATATACAATTTAGGAAGAGTGTGAAGAGTAATTTTTTTATTTTTTATGTTTTATATTATATAATATTTGTTTCAAAATTGTATCCAACCAGAGCAACTGGTGTATGACCCAAGCTCTAATTCAGGGAATTCACGTTCGAATCTAAGCAAGTGTTTTTTTGTGCTGATGTCAAATAGCACTCTAAAACCAATCTCCTTTTTATATCTTCACAAATACTCTACAACGACACTTGATTTACTGACAACATCGAATTTTTATTTCTTTATTCAAATATTATTGTATTTGCTTTTTGGACACCTTATTTATTTTTTTATTGTTGAAAAGTACGTTAATTTTTATTTTTTTTGTATACCATTATGAGTTATCTTTATATATTTTTATTAATAACATAATAATATTACTTAGTTATATCTATAATGCGTATCGGGATCGTATCAGTACTGTAACAAACCAAATCGATTTCTACCGAACAACAAAGGTACCAGTGTCGTTATTATCAAAAAAGTATCAATATTTGTTTTAATGGTTTTCAATTGATGTAAAACGCATGTCAATATCCTTTTTTGACATATCACAAGTTTACTTTTTCAATTACATATTGTAGATACTTTTTTTTTACTTTGTAATTCACATAATCTTTTACCGAACTGATACTGTCAAAACAACACCAATACCGGTATTTATTTTTATGGTTTTTTTGTTTCAATATGATTCCGTTTCGATATTTATCGATATTTTTTCACTGCCCAAACTGAAGCGGTACCGTAGCGCAACGCAACTTTGTAACTTGTAATTTTATATTTGTAACTTATACGAGATTCCCGCCGCATCACGCGGGGAATCTCACTAGTTTATATACATTTATTTATACCGATGATCAACGTCACATCAGCAAGACAAAAAGTGATAGATCACTCTTCGTTTTTTTCCTGAACGGTAATTTAAATCACTGATGGTCACTGGTTCATCCGATCATCTCCATCACTTTTAGGAGGAAATTCACAATAGGTGACAAAACCTCCTGACCTAACCTAAAACCTTTTTTTATCACATGTGAGACTTGAATTCAAGATCTTCCCGTTTTAATAAAGTATTGGGTAACTCACCTCAATCAGTTAGTGATGAGCTGGCATTCAAAGAGCACATGCATATGTACACATGTTGAAAAGTAGACTTGCAAGGACACGTGTAACATGAAGGGAGCATGAGTCTCCTCTATAAAACGTACATTGTGGTCCATTTCTACTTGTATCCTCTCTTACGAACAAGTTTCAATTTCAAAAATGGGGAAAGGCTTTTTAACTTTTTGTTTTATAGTTTTATCGATAGAAGTTAAAAATGACATGAATATCGTATTGATTTAAGTAGATACTTGTAATCATAAAAAGGTGTTTTGAGTGAGAAGTTCTATAATACAAATAGTTTAGTCTAATGTATGTTATCTTTTTATATTTAATATTTAAATTACTTGAGTGTGTTTAAGGGGGACGTATCAGATGGTGGTTAAGTAATGTATTTTACAATCAAAAGATTAAAAATTTTCAAATCCTGTAAAGTACAGGTTTGATGTATTTATCAAATAAAATATAGCAATTGATATTCAAAGAAAAGAAATTTTTCATGAATAGCATCCATATTAACTTCTTTATATTTATCTCTATAATTTAACTAAATATTATATTTTTTTAAATTTATCTTTAAATTTGTTTTAACCATCCATCACGTCTCATTCTCTATCTCTATCTGACTCGTATACACTTATTTTTTTATTTATTTTTCTTTTCTATACACTCACAAAAAAGTTTAGAAATTTATAAAAATGAATATCTATATTTAGAAAATCTTTATTTACTAAACTATAAAATTTAAAAATAAAAATAAAGATGTATATACAGATCCTGATTCAGATTCACAATAGAAGAAAACTTTAAATAATAAAGATAGATATAGAGTTTTGAATGCTCTTTACTCATTAAAACTAATTGGGACGTGTGATAATCAGCCGTGGAATTATGATCTTTTACTCGAGTATGATTCTCTACAAATGTGTGATGAATAGATGTCATTCTACGGTTGTACGGTTGTATACATGTATTTACATAAAAAAAGACGTATACATGTATTTACATTAAAAAAAGTATTCGGTACTTTATAACACATAAAGCCTATATCATTTCGCTTAATATGTCATAGTGTCGATGGTCCTTTTTACTAGTTAAAAATGGTTAACTCGAAATATATTATTTATATGTGATTAACATTGTTTCATCCTTATTTTATTTTGATATCTAATTAAAAAATTGTCTACAGAAGAGAGTATGGTGAAAGTGATGGAGGCGAAGATGTGTCGTACAACGGGGCATACGTTTAGTTGCATAAACGACTGGAGGTGTAACAGCTCTTGTGAAAGGCAAGGATTCGCTAGCGGCAAGTGTGGCGGGTTTCGTCGTCGTTGCACGTGCTACAAGCCGTGTGCTTAATAGTTGATGATAATGATAAGGTTATGAAACATCATCTACTTACATGTATCCCTTCACTTGTTTTGTTAGAATCATGGTTTCTAGTAATGCAATCACTTTATATCCGTTTATTTTAAAACATTTTTATTGGTGTATAAATTACTTAATTAGCATGTATAAAAACCCGCATGCTGTGTCATGGCGTCACGTGTTATGGCTTGTTAAACCACGAGAAAAATTAACACACTATGTTAGTGATATATCATAGAAAAATATAGCCACGTTACGTAACAATATATTTAAAATTTAAGAAACATTACGTTAACGAATCTTAAAAGAGAAGAAGTTAAAATAATCAAAACTCATTATTTTTTTTAAATTCCTTTGACGTTAGCGTTCAAACCGGGGGTGGGGTGGGTTAAAGTGCGAGTATACCACTTGGGCAAGGGCCCGTCCTTTGTTCATAATATTGTTGCAATTGTACGTATGTAATGAAAAGTTGGGTTTTAAAAAAAAGGGAAACTTTATAGAATAGTAATAAAGTTTTTCATTTATTTCATTTAAGTCACTCAAACTTTTTTTCTTATTTTAGTCACTCAAGTTTTTCGCCTGTTCCATTTTAGTTACTCAAACTTTTTTGTCTTATTTTAGTCACTCAAGTTTTACATGTTGTTCTAATATTGCACAATTACAAGGTTAACATGTTACTTTTTATTTTATTTTTTTATTAATATGGTGAAAATTTTTATTTTCACTATATCCATAGAATAGAATACAAAAAAAGTAACTTGTAAAACATGGTAATTTCATAAGATTGAAACAACATGTGAAACTTTAGTGACTAAAATGAGAAGAAAAAAAAGTTCTAGTGATCAAAATGGAATAGATAAGAAGCTTGAGTGACTAAAATGAGAGGAAAAAAAATTTGAGTTACTAAAATAGAATAGATAAGAAACTTGGTTATTATTGTGTAATCTACCCTATAAAAGTATTATAAACTAAATAAACAATTAAACCAAATACCTAAAAAACCAACTAGGTGTTTATGAAATATTAGGGCAGAAAATTAATCAACCAGAATTAACAACTAAGTTTTATATAACCAAACTAGGACAGAAGTTAATCAAGCAAAATAATCTATACAGCTATTCAGCTTTGATATTATCAAAATAGGGCAGAAAATCAAAATAGGGCAGAAGTTAATCAAGAAATTTAAAGGAAAACTTCACCAAATAGTAACCAAGTTTTCCAAGTGTTTCATTTAATTCACTCAAAATTTTTTTATACCTTTAAAGTCACTCAATTTTCATCAAATATTCCAATCCTATGTAATATTTATATAAATGTTTAAATTTTTTAAAATTGAATGAGGCAAATGAAATATGTATGAATATTAGTTACTAATAAGTGAAAATTTTATTCCAATTAATTTAAAGTATGAGGTAATAATGATGAAAAAAAATTCACCAAATAATAAACAAGTTTCAAAATTGTTATATTTAAAATTGGAAAAAAAATAATTGATAAATAGTAAACAAGATTCATACATATTTCATTTGCCTCATTCAATTTTAAAATATTGAAACATTTATAAAAATATTACATAGGATTGGAACACTTGGTGAAAGTTGAGTGACTTTAAAGAGACAAAAAAATTTTGAGTGTCTTAAATGGAACACTTGACAAACTTGATTACTATTGTGTAAAGTTACCCCCAAAATAAACTATACAGCTGCTCAGCTTTATGCAGAAAAATCGTTTCTTGACAGCAGAAAAATTGGCGTGATGAATCAAGGTCGATCAACGTGTTCCAACAAGAACCAAGGAACGATGAAGGGAACTAGAATCGCGTTTCTTTTATTACAGGGACGATGAACAAATAGAGAAGGGGGAAAGGGCCTAAAGCAACTACTTTAGGGCCTTGGCCCATTGGGCTGCCTTTAATGAAATATATAATTTTATAAACTAATTTTTTAAACGGCTTAATATTTCTTTTTGTTTAGACTCGAAAATTTTATATATATATAAATTTAATTTTGTGGGCCTCTCGAAATGTTAGGCCCACTACGGGTGTGTTGCCCGCAGGCCCAATGGGCCGGCCCTGCTAATGAAGATTGACGTATTTTTATTATGTATTTGAAATTTAATTTGGTATTATCTTTTTATTATGTGACTCGACCTGAACTGGAATAAATTAATATTTAGTGATAGACAACCAACTCTAGAAAACTTTTTTGGTCCGTCACTAGTATACTTGAATAACTGATAAACTCTAAAACACGTGAACTCTAAATGCATACATGGATTTTAAACTTGTGAACTCTAAATGCATACATGAATTTAATTTTTTTTAATGTTCAATGAATACTATAAGCCCGGTCATCCGGTTCAATCCATTAACGAAAGGTCACCCACATCTACAAACGCAAACAGTGCTGGTGGCTCGGCTCACCCACTATTCCAGGGGAAACCCACCACTCGAAGGCCCACTGTGATAAAAATATTTGACCACATGAGTATTTTGCATCAATTGAGTCTCGAACCAATGCCCTCTATATTGGAAGGTCATGAGGGTGTCTTCTACAAAACCAGTTAATCTGTGACTTGTTGGTCATACATGAATTTGATTAGACGTGAATATTAATATTACGAGAATGATTAGATATGTCAATGTGAGAATAATCTTTTAGTCAATTTAATTTAACATGGCTTATATACAAAGAGGGAAACATATAGTATCATATTTTACACTATGTTTAGTGATTATCCAGATAAAAAGCATGCACGAATCTATATATGACTAAATGAATGTTTGATTTACACATTATAGTTTAGATACACACTTATTAAAATATAAAGGGTGGGTTTAAATATGTGTTTTAGTTAATTAGTTGTTAATTATTTGATTATTCTTACTAAAATTATCAAAAACACCAACCACTAAACTCATAATATGATAAAAAGGGAAATTGAAGTTGACTGGTGAACTAAAAAAGTAGTAATCAAATATTTGTCTATTAGCATAATAAGTCTGATATGGGTCTTAGCTATTTAACTCATTTAGCTTTCTATTTAATGTTTGTTTTAAGTTCATTTGTAAGCTAATCTTCATTTGTGTAATATAGAGACTTCATCTTTTCTCTGTCATGTTCATTTGTTAACATGGTATCAAAGCCTACTCGATTGATTAAAGATTTTTGTTGTCGCTTCCGCTCCGTTGTTGATTCGTTCGTTGTTTGGTTGTTCGTTGTTGAAGGGTAGAGGCTCGGTGACGCTTGCATAGGATTTCTTTGACTCGTGAGGTATCAAAGTCATGGATTTTATTTTATTGTAACTGATTTGTGTATTTGGAAGAGCTTCTAGGCAGATTGAAAAGTTTGGACCTCATTTCTGTCCTGTTTTACAAAGTTTGTGGTTTGTTCACGAAGTTTGCGGTTGTCACCAAGTTTGCGGTTCAAAGTTTGCGGTTTTCGAAGTTTGCGGTAATTCGAAGTTTGTGGTATTCTAAGTTTGCGGTTATTTGAACTTTGCGGTTATTCTGCTGTGATTCATTGTTTTGATAATATGGCTGGGAAAGATGACTCTCTTCAGTCTATTAGTACTCGTCTGGATGGTAAAAACTACACCTATTAGAGTTACGTAATGAAAAACTTTCTTCGAGGGAAAAATATGTGGGGTTATGTCACAGGTACGAAGGGAAAGCCTACTGATAAGTCTAAGGCTACTGAATATACCTTAGCTCTCGATACATGGGAAACGGATAACTCTTAAGTTATAACTTGGATCAAAAACTCTGTAGATCAATCCATTCATATTCAGTTGGCTAAATATGACACATCTAAGGAAGTTTGGGATCATTTGGAAAAGCTGTATACTCAGTATAACTTTGCTAAACAGTACCGGTTATAGTTTGATATCCGTGCTCTTCAACAGAATGAGATGAGCATTCAAGATTTCCATAGAGCTATGTCGGATTTATGGGATCAATTGGCACTTACGGAATCTGCAGCATTGAAGGGGTTAAAACCTTATATTGTTCGAAGGGAGGAACAATGGTTGGTACAATTTTTGAAGGCATTACGTTCAGATTTTGAATGACCGCGTTGAACGATTCTTCATCGTTCCCCTCTTCCAACAGTTGATTCGGTTGTTCACGAGTTGATTGAAGAGGAAACTCGTTTAAAATCTCAGGTTGATAAATGTCCTAAAGTAACTACTACTCCAGCTGTGTTTTCCGTTCCCCCTAATCAGCCTAGACAAGGTGCTAAAGTTGCATTTGATGAATGTGCATTCTGCAAAGGAAAAAATCATTGGAAGTCTCAATTTCCATTATTACTTAGCAGAAGGAATTCTACCTTGCAGAAGCCCCCACAACAAAACAGATCAGGTGGACAATTTTCGTCTCGCACGTCCACTTCTGCTGGTTCATCGGGTCCATCTTCATGGACATTTAAACCACCTCCGTTTACTGTTGCTGCTACACCACCATCTGTAGAAATGAACAAACCACCATCTGTTCTGGATCCGCAAGTATTTGAACAGTTCAGATAGTTCCTTGCCGCCAACCCTACCGTTATGTCTGCTGTGGGACTGTCTTCATCTGGTACCTTAGGTATTTCGTCATCATTATGGATTTTGGATTCTGGTGCCTCACATCATATGTCTCCCTATCTGTCTTATTTTCTTTCCTTGTCTCCTGTTTTGCATGTTTCTGTCATGTCTGCTAGTGCTACATCCATGTTGGTTGAGGGTGTCGGATATGTGTCTACCCCTCATGTGTCTCTCAATGATGTCTATTATATTCCGAAGCTTGCCTTAAATCTTGCTTCAGTCAGTCCGTTGTGTAAGTCTGGAATTTGGGTTTTCTTTTGTGACATTGTTTGTGTTGTGCAGGATCAACACACTCAGAAGGTGATTGGGATCGGTCGTAGGGTGGAAGATTTATATGTCTTAGAAGAACTCAAAGTGCTTGCACCTGGTGTTGTTGCCTCTAGTGTTGATTTATCTTCTTTTCATTTAAGTCCTTTGTCGTCTGAATTTTATATTTGGCATTCTCGTTTAGGACATGTGTCCGCATCTCGTTTAAAATTTTTGGTTTCTTCAGGTGCTTTGGGTCAGTTGCAAACTTGTGACATTTCTGATTGTAGTGGTTGCAAACTTGCTATATTTTCTGCTTTACCTTTTGATAAAAGTATTTTTCATTCTATTGCACCATTTGATATTGTTCATTCTAATGTGTGGGGACCATCACCAGTATCCACTAAGGGCGGTTCACGTTATTATGTTTCATTTATTGATGATTACACTCGTTTTTACCTGGGTGTACCTTATGAAACGTAGATATGAGTTCTTTTACATTTATAAAACATTTAGGGCTTATGTTCAAACGCAGCATTCTGCTGTGATAAAGTGTTTCAGGTGTGACGTAGGGGGTGAATACATCTCTAATGATTTTACTCAGTTGCTTGCATCAGATGGTACTATACACCAATCGTCTTGTACTTGCACTCCTCAACATAATGGTGTTGTTGAAAGGAAACATCGCCATCTTATGGAAACCGCTCGTTCATTCCTTTTATCTACTGAGGTACCTAATGTCTTTTGGGGAGAAGCACTCCTGACCGCCCAACATGTGAGTAATAGGATCCCTACTTCTCACAATGATGGGATGTCTCCATTTGAAAGTCTTTTCGGTGAACGCCCAGATTATGGTGAGTTACGGGTTTTTGGATGTACTTGCTTTGCTCTCCGTCCTCATGTTGAACAAGACAAATTGTCAAATAAGTCAGCATTATGTGTTTTCTTAGGCTCTGCCAGTGGTCCCAAAGGATATGACACGGGACAAAAAGGATATCGTTATTTTGATCCTGTAAGTCAGAAGTTATATGTATCAAGACATGTTACATTTCTTGAACATATTCCCTTCTAATCGATTCCAGCTAAGTCACATGATGTAACAAAGTCGGATCTTCAGAACATTGATCCTTTTGCTATCGACACTGATATCCCAACCTCTGATGTTCCCGATTCGTATGTTGATCCTAATATGTCTGCTCCATATACTTCTGTTGCATATGATGTGCCAGTTCATGAACCGTCCAAGTCATCTGGCACCAATGTTGATTCTCCTCCACCTCCGAGAAAGTCTACTCGTGCATGTAAGTCTACTCAACTACCAGATTTTGCATACTCTTCATATTCAGCTTCGTTTAGTTCTTTTATCGTAGGTATTCATCATCTGTCTAAACCAGAATCATATAAAGAGGTTGTCTCTGACCCTCTATGGCAGAATGCTATGGCTGAAGAGCTCACTGCTCTTTATCAGACTCACACCTGGGATTTGGTTCCTCTACCACCAGATAAACATAAGGTTGGTTGTTGTTAGGTGTATAGGATTAAGACAAAGTCTGATGGCTTCGTTGAACGGTACAAGGCCAGACTTGTGGCAAAAGGATATTCGCAAACGTATAGTATGGATTATGAAGAGACTTGTGGCAAAAATGACAACAGTTCGTACTTTAATTTTTGTTGCATCCGTTCGACAATGGAAGATCTGTCAAATGGATGTCAAAAATGCTTTTCTGAATGGTGACTCCACCCCCGGGAATAGCTCATCAGCCGGGTGAAGTTTGTTGGCTTCGAAAATCTCTATATGGACTCAAACAGGCCCCTCGTGCCTGGTTTGAAAAATTCTCTACAGTCATCACTTCCCTTGGTTTTCTTCCTAGCAATCATGATTCGGCATTATTTGTTCGATATACGAATGCTGGACGCATTCTCTTGTCTTTATATGTGGATGACATGATTATTACAGACGATGATTATGATGACATTGAATCCTTGAAACGTGACATGGCCCATCGTTTTGCTATTAAAGATTTGGGGTTATTACGGTATTTTTTTGGGATTGAGGTAGCTCAATCTAAAAAGGGATATCTTCTCTCTCAGACGAAGTACATTTCTGATCTGTTTCAGCGTGCAAGACTTTCTGATAACAGAATTGCAGACACTCCCCTTGAAACCAATGCACGTTACTCTTCCACTAATGTTGTTCCCGGATCTCATCCGAGCATATATCGTACCATTGTAGGCAGTTTGGTTTATCTTACAGTTACTCGCCCTGATATCGCTCATGTTGTTCATATGGTTAGCCAGTTTGTTACTGCTCCTACTTCTGTACACTAGGGAGCTGTTTTTCGTATTTTGAAATATCTTCGTGGCACTCAGTTTCAAAGTCTTATGTTCCCCTCTACATCTTCTCTGGAATTGCGTGCCTATAGTGATGCTGATTGGGATAGTGATCCTAATGATCGTAAATCCACTACTGGTTTCTGTATTTTCCTTGGTGATTCCTTAATCTCATGGAAAAGCAAGAAACAAGATGTTGTTTCTAGGTCCTCCACTGAGGCTGAATACCGTGCTATGACTGTGACTACATGGGAAATTGTTTGGTTATGTTGGCTTCTGGCAGACATGGGGGTTGTTGTTTCCTCGCCTACCCCATTACATTGTGATAATCAAAGTGCTATGCAGATCGCTAAGAACTCTGTCTTTCATGAACGGACAAAACATATTGAGATAGATTGACATTTTACTCGTCATCATCTTTAGCTCGGGACTATCTCACTTCTTTTTGTTCCATCAGCCTTGCAGATTGCAGATGTGTTCACCAAGGCTCAATCAACATCTCGATTTTGTTTCTTGTGTGACAAACTCTCAATGTTTATTGCTATTGCATTAATGTTAGCATAATAAGTCTGATGTGGACCTTAGCCCATTTAGCTTTCTATTTAATATTTGCTTTGAGTTCATTTGTAAGCTAATTTTAATTTGTGTAATATAAAGACTCCATCTTTTCTTTGTCATGTTCATTTGTTTGTTAACATAAGGTTGGTTGTCGTTGGGTGTAAGCTAACATCCTAGTTATACAAACCTATATTTAAAACATTATTTAAAAGATGTCACTTTTAGCTGATATTGACTTCTTTGTTTGTTAGGCAACTAGCAATTGATAGCATTTGATGCTTGCGCTCCGCGATGTGGTTGCTGGGCCTTATCGTTGGACCAATAGGCCTTCTATGTTTAAGCTCTTTCATTTAATCCTTATACAAATACAAATACGTGGGAAATTAAAAAAACATCCAATCAACACGTATCGTATAAACCACCGTCAAAACCATCCAACCACGAATAAGAACTTTTTTCACGCCAACCTTTACCAAAATATATATAGTTAAATTTTCTGTTTTGGTATAGAGATGGTGGTCAATATTTAAAAAGATGCACCTTTGTTTGTTATTTTTTTTTATTTAAAGGTGTAAACCCTATATCGCTTATTGAGTAAATATTTTAATCCAACAAGGCATCAAGTCACAAACAAAAATTGTGTATATTTTGTACAAGCATGTCTAGCATGACCTATGATAAAATGACAAAAAAAAATGTATATATTTGTAGAAGCATGAGTGCATGACTAGCATGCATCATAAAATAATAATAAAATCAAATGTCTCCGACTAAAAACACTGGTAATACTTGTGTGATATTTGTTTCACCTAATTTTTTTTAAAGAGTTGGAATATATATATGAAGAGGCTTGAAATATAAGCAAACATAAATCTGAATGAATAGAACTAGTTTTTTTTTCCCCTTGATTCGCGGCGAGAGTTTGATCGTTTTTCCCGCGTAATGCAGATCGTCAAAAACCGTAGAAGCGTATACCGATGCTCGTTTCGATAATACCAAAACAAGCAATGATGTTATTTTTGGCTCGTCAAAAGCATAAAAGTCAATACCAATACCAGCTCCGATAATACCAGCTCCGATAATACCAACACCGGCAACGATGTTATTCGCTCATAACCTGGCGTCCGCTATAGCCTACGATACAAAATAAAAACTCTCCGTTTTAAAAGAAAAACCAATACTAATACCGGCTCCGATAATACCAATACCGGCATAAAAAAACAAAAGAAATATGAATTTGAATGAACATTTTGTAAACTGTGAAGTGTTTGGTTTGAAAATTGTTTTTAAGCAATTCACATTGTATATGTTCACTTCATATGAGAGATGTTGAGTCATAAGAAATATCTAGCATAGCATCCAATATCTAACGTGTTTTCAACGCAATAAATTTGGATAGAGGTGCACAAACCGGATTTTTTTCGGATCCGGATTCGGTTCGAATCCGGACCGGATCCGTCAACGTTGGTCAACGACCGGACATGAGGGAACCGGTTCCGGATCGGATCCGGTTTTGGGAGTGGAGAAGTGGAACCTATTTGGAACCGGATCTGACTAAATATCCGATTTTATCCGGTTTTATCCGATTGGATCTGGATTTTTTCCGGATTTTTTTTGTGTCCGATTTTGTCCGATTCTTGTCCGATTTTTATCCGGTCCGGATAAAACCTTGGAACCGGTTCTAGATCCGGCGGATCCTAAAAAATCTGGTCCGGTTCTTTTTTATCCGGTTAGGGTCGGATCCGGTTTCGGATTATCTTTCGGATCGGATCCGGATCCGGTTTGTTTGTGCACCTCTAAATTTGGATAATAGAACTATACAGTTAAACGTGTGTGAATAAAAATAGTCCATACGGGTGACATTCTAAAATGTTACCTCATAGCAACAAAAATAACATATATGCTCCATGTAGGCAAAACGAACAATACTAGTTAGTAATTTAGAGGTGCACATAATACCCGGTTCCAAAACCGAACACAAGAAATACTAGCATTACACTCGTTTACTCTCCTACACTTTCTACTCTGATTATGATTCACTCGCAATCATCCGCTGGTCAAGGTTCCACTGCCTCGCCACCAACCGTTCTTCGGGTTCTTTATCATAACAGGAATCAAGAAATTTGGTGGAATTAGGATTTGATTGAGATAAGTGACGAGTCTCACAAAGTTCGTTGCAAGTTTGCGACACTTTGTTAGCAAAACTGTGTTCTAGTTTCAAAATTTGAGTTTTGACTACTGGTGCCACAAAATCTTGACTGAAACATTTGAAGTTTAAAACTAACCACTTGGGTAAAATAGAAAGACAAAATTGTAAATTCAAATAAAATAGCAACAGATTAAAGTGAACAAAAGTATGGCATGTATCTCTTAATTGCTACAGAAAACAAAAACTTAAGAACCAGAAATGATAAGATAAAGATGCCTTGAGAGTTGCCTAAATTTCAAGTGTTGGTTGCCCTGGTATAGATCTGCTGGCTAGCATGAACAGATACCATCCTTATTGCACCTCTTGCCATCAAATCCTTGATCGCCTTGCGTGCCAAGGAACCATTGATCTGAAAGAAGATATAATATAAACATCATGTCATGTAATGAACCTCCATATATGTAAACACAATTCAAATAGCATTTGAAAAGATGGCAATAATTAAAGCCGCAAAAGTATCAAGACAAGCTCAAAGATCAGCTTGAAAACTCGAATACACACACATACACCTAATAAATAAGTAACTGGTATACATGTGAAAATACAATTAACAAAAACTTATATATAAAAACTACAACTAATTTTGATCAGAAATGGAAAAAAAAACTTCAGACATGTCAGTTAATAACATAAACTAACAAAAGCATCAATAGCTTGAAATACACAGATACACAGACCTGCAAATTTCATAAGGCTTAGAAGCTGAAGCTCGATAAGAGCTTAAACCAAGCCCTTATAAGCAACCCTAGTCTCTATTCAAAGATATGGATTATTATTGTAATTAAACTGTTTATGTAGTCATAACATGCATTATGTATTTATGAAAATATTCTAATGAAATTGATAATGAGAGTCAACCCAAAACAGCCTGGCCCGTTTCAATCATACTACAAATGGTATGTTTCAACCGGTTACCCAACCCATCTGACCTGCCACCTCAACACACTATGGTGAGTTTGTGGGTGTCCTGTGATTTCTTTCCTTTTGTTTAAAAATGTCTTAGGATTTTCTATACCATGGCCACAGGAACGATTTTACTCACAAGTCTATGCGTTAAAGTTACGTAACAAGTTAATGTCACTAAGTTGCTAATTAGTTTGTAATAAAAAACACAAAAAAGTAGCAGAAAAGATTAATAAAACAAAATGTAACAATACCCTTAATCTGTCTGACAAGATGGAAGGAGTGATGAGCTTGAACTTTGGAGCTTCAGAAAGAAGCTTGTCGTATGTTGCCTTGTCAAATAAAACCATGTTGTTGACCTTCTCCTTTTGCTTTCCTTTGCTCCACTTCTGCAAGACAGTTATCTCTGTTTAATAAAAGGTAGGGGTGTAAACAAGCCGAGCCCGAGCTCAACTAGGCTCGAACTCGGCTCGTTTAACTTTCTGAGGGCTCGAGCTCAAGCTCGGCTCGATTCGATCTCTATTTCTAATGCTCGAGCTTGGCTCGTGAATTATTTATTAATTAATTAATTTATGTGTTTATAATTATTTATATATATATATATTTTATATTTTTATATATAACATAATATCTATTATTTATATATTTTTATTATAAATTTTTATATATAATTAATATTTTATAAATTTGTATTTAATATATTAATTAAAAATTTATATAAACAATGGGCTCGTTTAGGCTCGCGAGCCGGCTCGGGCTCGGGCTCGGGCTCGTTTATTAAACAAGCTTATACTTAGGCTCGAGCTCGTTTAAGCTCGGCTCGATTCGAGCTTTTAGCGAGCCGATCTCAAGTAGCTCGCGAGCCGGCTTGGCTCGTTTACACCCCTAATAAAAGGTAAACACATGAACTATATTTGTTTCATCACTCCAAATCCACTTGTGGTTACACTAAGATTCATCCAGCTATAAATTTCTCAATTTTCAACATATGAAACATGGTAATCAACTTATCATAAAAAAACATAAACTTAAATAACTTCTAACAAAATAGATGCTTTCTTAATTTGAGATTATGAGTTGCTTAAGGTTGACCCACTACTACTTTAGTTAGGGATATTAAATAGGTCGTTTGCGGGTCTACCCCGACATGAACCTGTGTCAAGCACATGAACCCGAACACAACCAATTTTTTTGCAGGTTGACACGACTTGTTTAACCCAAACTTCTACTTTATACTTTTACATATTAACACTCTAAAAATAGTAAACTACAGATTTACAACCAAAAATATAAATGTATATAAAATATTTACGTTTACTATCAATCTTAACAAGTAAAAAACTAAACAGGTAAACCCGCAAACCCCCAGGTCAGACCAAATAACTACCATTCAGCTGAATGTGTTTGCGGGTTCAACGAGAACATATTTAGACTAGACTAAAACCAAACCAGAAAATTACGTGTTAGGTTCGTGACGTGTCAAAACTTCACGCGCCTAATTTTAGTAACCAGAACAAATGTGTTGAATGGATCTCCTGCTTTATTTCAACAACATGACTAAACATCTACATGTTCCCATCTTCAAAGGCTAAAGTCAGACCAAGAAATGTGCATAATCCAATATTGTTCTTTTCTCAAAAAGAAATACAATAAGTATCAAGAATGACAACATAGTTCTAAACTCAATCTCCACACAAGATTAACTTCTAAGTTTCCTAACTTCCAAATTGCTTAAAGGCACAATGTAACTGTATCTAATCACTAGTACAACACACCTATTGGAATAATAACATTAAATCAACAACAAAATCCATCTAAAACTCTATACAAGAAGGCATTAAAATTGCTGTTATTTGAAAAAAAAAATCATATAACTAAAATATATTAGGAACCAAAGCATACCAAATCTAAACTAAAATTACCACAACAATTAACGAAAAGTAAGATAAATCAAAACTAGACCTTCTTTTTCTGCTTTCCGCCGCCTGATTTGGCCGGCTTAGATGACGGTGGCGGAGCCTTTTCCTTCTTCGGCGCCTGATATACACAAAAACACTTTAACTATACCGAAAACTGAAACGAGTAATGAAATCAACGCCATGAAACAATTTATGAGGAAGTTGAACAGTGTGATAGATCTGGTAATTATGTTGGCTTACCATGAAAACTGGTGATGATTTTGTTGTTCTAGGGTTCCGAATCACGGTAGAGACGATAAGCTGCAGTTGTGTGTGGCCGCCTGGTTAAGTTTTACTTATAAAATTAGGGTTTTCGAAGGTCTTTGCTGAGTTGGCGGGTTATTGGAAAACGGACGGGCTCAACTGTTCAAATATGGGTACACTATCCAAAAAATTATATGTTTCTATATTATAGGACAGGACTAGCTTAGATCCCGTCTAATACACACAGATGAAATATATCAATACATAAATTTCTTAAATTTTATTTATGTATTTTACATATGTAAAAATATATTATTGTATACTAAGAATATAAAACAAAATTCAAAATATGTAAAAAATAATATATAATTGGGTTTCGGAAATACGTCAATTACTATTTAATATAATTTGACTTTCATTTACTATTTGATTGAAAATAAAAATTACATAATTAAATTTTAAAGTTTTTTTATAATAAAGGATAATTTAAAATAAATGTGTTTTATTAAAAGATTTAGGTGCATTTAATAAGAAAAAGAGACGGGAAAAAAATGATGAGATTGAATATGGTGACGACACGTGGCATACAAAAACCTTTATTTATTATATAGTATAGATTATTGGATTTTAATAATCTCACTTTTTACCAATTGACCAATAATAATGCAAATTGAGAAAATATTCTTAGATCCAGTCCCTACTTTCAAATTATTTATTTACATTGGACCCCCCGTTAAAAAAAATTTTAGCGTCGTTAGGTTTTATATGTCGTAGACATCTGCAAACCGTCGAAAAGTCGAGCCAAGCTAGTAGTAGTCTCGTGGTGACTTTTGAGGTTGGCTCTGGTGGTGTTTAACCGGTCCCGTTAAACACCACCGTTGTCTCTGTTTGGACTTCAAGACAAACGAGACCCGTTAAACACCACGATAGCCAATTTCAAAACTCACCACGAGCCCACTGCTAGCTTGGCTCGACTTTCCGGCGGTTTGCAGATGTCCACGTCATATAAAACCTAACGACGTTAAGTTTCGTTAACGGAGGGTCCAATGTAAAAAAATAGTTTGAAAGTAGTGACCGGTGATAACAATATTCTCAGTTGAGATTATTATTGGCCAATTGATAAAATGTGAGATTATTAAAATCCAATAATCCTATATTATAAGGATTTTAAAGTGTAATTTATTGGTTGATAATAATTCATACTATCAATTTGGCCGGTAACATTACTTTAGTTGTCACTAGGGGTGTAAAAGAGCCTAGTCGAGCTCGACCATGCTCAAGCTCGGCTCGTTTAACTTACTGAGACTCGAGCTCGCCTCGCTCGAGCTCTGTTTCTAATGCTCGGGCTCGGCTCGTGAGTAAAGCTCGGTTCGGGCTTGCCTCGTATATTATTTTATATAATTTTTGTATATATTTATAATTATTTTTATATATAACATATTGTTTAATATTTAGTTATTTTTTTATAAATTTATATATACTAATTATTATTTTATAAATATATATTATTTAGTTACTTTTTCATAAGTTTATATATACTAATTATTATTTTATAAATATATATTTAATAAATTAATTAAAACACTATATAAATAAGAGACTCGTTTAGGCTCGCGAGTCCGCTCGAGCTTGTTTATTAAACAAGTTTATTTTTAGGCTCGAGCTCGTTTAAGCTCGGTTCGATTCCAACTTTTAACGAGCCGATCTCGAATAGCTTGCGAGCCGACTTGGCTCGTTTACACCCCTACTTGTCAATAGCAGTCAACATAATCAGCGTAAAATTACGCTCCATTTACACTTGATTTTGCTCAAAATGATTATTTTAAGCGAAATTGAGAAACGTACAAGCGAAATCGTGTGGAAATTAAGTGTAACTGGAGCATAAATTTATGATAAATATGTTACTAGAACTGATATTGACAACAAAAATGAAAGTTAGTACTGCTTTTGCCAGCCCTAAATGGAATTGATCCCGCGACATCCACTATGAAGGTGTAAGCTTCAAGAGAGCGCTAACTGGTGGAATTGATCTCACGACATCCACTATGAAAGTGTAAGCTTCAAGAGAGCAGTGCTGGATTGCTTTTATGTTCCATATTGAAAGAAATTACTACTAACCTTAAAAACTAAGGTCGGTGTGACTAATAGTATCGCTACCAACACACCTTTTTTAAGTGTTTTATAATTCATTTTCCAAGTATCAAACAATTGCTTATGTTGGTCTAGTAGTCTTTTGTCTACACTAGTCTCTTAAAATATGTTGAGGTCACGGGTTCTAGCTTTGTAAGGGTCAGTTTTATTTTTCATTTTTAACTGTTTTATATTTTTTTATTCTAAATATTAACACATAAGTTGGTGCTGGTCCAGTGGTCTGTTGTGTTCCATAGTTCCTTACTGGTTTAGGTCTGGGTTCTAAACTTGCAAATACCAATTTTTTTCTTCTCATTTTTTATTTCTAATAAACTTTTATATCTATGGTTTGATATTCGAAACGTATACGCCTCAAATTCGTACGTTATTTTTATGTATTTGAGCACGTTAGTGTCAACGTAAAAAAAAACTTTTGTTATTTTACATTTTTTTCCTGGGTTAAAATGTTAAATGAGTAGTCATAACATTATATGTTTTTCTTATGTGTCTAACTATGTTTCTTTTGTTAACCCCTCAAGCGTTTAAAGTCCGCTTCCCACCATATTGCGTGTGAATTCGAGACGCACTATGTTTCGTCGCCGCCGCAACGCTCGATTGGTCAAATTATTGGTTATATATGAATTATAAGAAACATGTCAAAGTTTAATTGGTTTATGTAATTGTTCATACCGTTGTAGAGGAGTAAATTCTATAGCTATACAAAAGAAGATGTAAAAAGTAACAAAATTCTATTGGTTAAAATGGTGGGCTAGGTTAAGTGGCGCAATTGGATTGGTTGCTTTATTTTGGGTTTATTTATTTTTTTGATTAATAATTTTTTAGTTGGGACTTAATCACAAATCTTATTTTGCTTGGTGGTCCTATCACTTCTTGTTACTACACATTCACTCCACCCATCTAGGTTCAAACTACTTTGAGGATGAGATTTTTTGTGTTTTTAAATGGGTTTTTTCCTATCCTTTTATTAACTTTATACTTTTGATATTTTTACGTATTTTTACTTTTACATTGCAAACTTTAACGCTCCCGTTCGGTAACCATTACCGCGAGTTAATGTACCGTCGCAGAGCGCGGGGTTTCCCTGTGGTTAGATTACATTCAACTAGAGTGATACATGTTTGTTGCTTGCAACACTTGCAAGTTATACATTAAGTTAGCTAGTTTCAAACCTTCAATTTATAAGTTGTTTCCAATACACTAGCACTTCATTAAGTCGAAAACAAGTATATTGAGGCAAATGATATTAAAACAATATGGCACAGTGAAACACATGCATTCGAAGCTACTAAAGTTAATTCGCTTGAAATGCTAGCAATATGTGCCGAATAGTCAACAAAAGTTTAAACAAGTATTTTTTTTAATGACTTGCTTACCACTTTATTATATCTCTTTTACAAACACTTTAACCCGTTTACAACTCGTCAACTTGTTTGATTCGTTTAGTAGTTATCGGGTTACATGTTTTTATGTGTATCAAGGTTAAATTTGTTATCTTCGATACAAATATATATATATATATATATCTTCGATACAAATATATATATATATATATATATATATATATAGGGTTGGGTTTCAGAGAAAACCAATAGTTAGGCGAAAACCGAGAAAACCATTAAAAAAACCAATTTTAACCAATAATAAAATAATATTTATTTTTTATCTTATTTTATTTTTATTTTTTTATAAGAGTATCAATGTAATATTACAAATTTTTACCAAAAAATTATTTAAATATTGGTTTACATATATTTAACCCATAGTGTTACGTATACGTAAACAGAAAACAAAAAAATTCAAAAAAATTGCGGTTACGTATACGTAACCTATAGTATTACTCATTGTTTTAGTGGTTTTCTCGGTTTTTGCCTAACTTTATGATTTTCTCTTGATCCCTCCCATATATATATATATATATATATATATATATATATATATATATATATATAGGGGAGGGTTCCAGAGAAAACCACAAGTTAGGCGAAAACCAAGAAAACCACTAAAAAAACCAATTTTACCCAATCATATAATAATTTTTATTTTTTGTTTTATTTTATTTTTATTTATTTATAAGAGTATCAATGTAATATTAAACATTTTTACCAAAAAACATTTTTACACATAGTGTTACGTATACGTAAACATAAAACAAAAAAATTGCGGTTACGTATACGTAAATCAAAAAAATTGTTTTTGGATACGTATACGTAAATAAAAAAATTGCCTAAAATGTTGTGGTTTTCTTGGTTTTCGCCTAACTTTGTGGTTTTCTCTTGATCCCTCTCCTATATATATATATATATATATATATATATATATATATATATATATATATATATATATATATATATATATATATATATATATTGAGGCCGGTTCTGTAGGAAGTTCATTTTTGTGCGAAGCCTACGAAGTGAGAGAATAATCATGTAAGTTGTAACATATGCATAATAATCACTCGTAGTTATGTGCATAAACTACGAAGTCTATATACATGATTACACAAGCTTATATACATAATTACATAACCTTATTTATATAATTACACAATCTTCTTATACAACACAACAAACTTTAAAAAACAACCGGTTTAAAAAAAATGTGTAGCAATACTATGTTCAAACTAAAGAAAATATAATACTCAATTTTATGGTATAACTTAAAAAAGATCGAACTATATAAAAGTTATATGCGTTTAACAAAATGATGCAAAGTAGATAAAAAGCCAACAATTA
Organism: Smallanthus sonchifolius; assembly: GCA_023525975.1. Classification (NCBI taxonomy): domain Eukaryota; kingdom Viridiplantae; phylum Streptophyta; class Magnoliopsida; order Asterales; family Asteraceae; genus Smallanthus; species Smallanthus sonchifolius. The sequence continues at coordinate 27,308,953 of CM042034.1, forward strand.
TGATTTTTCTTTTTTACCCCTTTTCTCAAGTTAATTACAAAAAATTGACCGTCTCTATCTTAGACATGATTTCCACACGTTGTGTATAGGTTCATTAATTCAGCCCAACACGATTGTCGTCTCCAAGACTTAAGTACACATAGTTCTATTTTAGACCCTGGTCCAGTTAAGTTCAAACTAGTAAATAGTCTCTAGTTATTAGGGTTGGTGACCCAATAGTATAGGAAAAACTCCTAACTAAATAGTCTCTAAAAAAGTTGAAACGGTCGTGTCCAACAAGACATGACCTACACCTAAAATCTACATAGAATCGTCCTTATTGGTGGACTATGTTGACACCATTTGTCTATAGGCATATGAATATCGTTATCCTAGGATAACGGATAAAGGGGAGAGCAATATGTTATGCTACAAGGCTCCATTGGCATCTTTCTTGTTCCTTTACACCTAGGAAAAATAGGTTCCAAACAAACGATTTTATATGATTTACCAATACTATATACTGTTCAATATTCTTTATTTAAAGTGATAGTAGGCATAATATTATTTTTGTCAGACACTTTAAGCAAAGATTCCTTGAAAAATGTACGTATATTGAAAAATGGAACATCTAATCATACACCTCCATATGCTATTTGTATACCTCCAGCTCTTTTTTTTATACAATAAATGGCCGTGGTGTGCAAACATTGACACAATACAGGTAACAATACAGTCGTATTGTGTAACACGGATGCGACTGATATGACATTCTACACGTTTTTTTTCAATTTGACTTATGCCTATACGACTCGTCTAGCATCTATACGAGTCGTATAGGCGTAACGAGAGTGGTGTGTTGGCCCCTCAAAAAATGGCATCTATAGCTAGTAGTTTGGCTAGTTCCTGCTTTATCATAAATGATTAAGACATACATCATTAATATTATATAAATGCAACACCATTAAAGAGAAGAATTCAAGATCATATAGAAGAAAAACCAACATGGGTATTCAAAGGCTCATGCTACTAGTCATGATCCTCTCCTCCTTTTGTTCTCTTGCATCATGTGCTCCACTTAACAAGAACTTGGTTCCAGGTCCTCTCTCTCCTTATCCCCCCCTACCCCCCTCTATGTATATGAGCGAGAATTATATGAAAATTCAAAACATAATAAACCATATTCTGATCACACATTTAATTTAAACTTATTATCCCAAAAGTTAACGTGTAATCTTTTCCGGTAACTTAAATAAATGTGTGATCAAAATTTGGGTTATTGGTTTTACATGAGAATGTGGTTTTTATTTCATCCCTCCCCTGTATGTATATTTCTATAAATATACACACAAACACACACACAAGAACCCTATTGTTTGTTTATCATGTGTATTAGATCAATGAAAGAACAATCTTTTTCTTTCAAACCAAGTTGTTCTGAAAAATCTTGGCAGAGTTGATATTGGATTTGGATGTTTTAACTTATGAAGTCAAACCTGTTGCTGCTTTTAAGATTAAGACTTGACAGATATTTTTGGTAATGTTAACATAAAAAGTTATTAATATTTACATAAATTTCTCTTATTTATTAGGATATTTTACTCAAATTTTGATGTTTGAAATTTGACCATTTGACTGAAAAGTCTAGATTTCTGAATCATTTTCTGTATCATGGAAGTTTTGGTAAGGCCTTTGAAAACTTATGAGTGGTGGAAATTTGACAAGTTAAACAGGTCAAATAAAAAGATTAGCTAAAATAAAAAAAAATAGCTAAAAGGAAAATGAGTCAAATGGGTTAAAAGCAAACTAAAGTATAAATACCTAAATCGTTTTTATTCAAAGATTTAAATTAGTATTATAATAAGACCGTCTATGTAATCATGCCTTATTTATCAAAACAAATAGAAAACAGGTCAACCCAATACGTTGGGCCCGTTTCAACCTGTAACATCCGGTCTCTCGTACCAACAATATTGTCCGTTTTGCCCCTTAAGAGCTCACAGATTTGTTTTTGGTTGCCCGGGTGAAAACTTTCTAGGGGTTACCCATCCCTGGATTACTTCCACCCGAGCACGCTTAACCGTGGAGTTCTCCTCTCATCCACTACATTAAGCGTGCTCAGGTGAGAGTAATCCAAGGATGGGTGACCCCCTGGAAAGTTTTCACCCGGGCAACCAAAAACAAATCCGTTAGATCTTAGGGGCAAAGCGGATAATATTGTTGGTACGAGAGGATGTTACACAACCCATACTAAAATATGATCCTTTTCAGCCCAAACCCAATTGACCCGTTACCCAAACCGTCCATCTTGACATATTGAAACAAATTAATGCACTCAATAACACAAAACGGTGTCATTCTTTTTGTAGAAAGTCCACATGAAAACATGGTAAACCAAAGCAAGTATACAACTACTCTTAGAGGAAGTGGTGGTGGTGTGCGGCCAACAGGAGATGGCGGCAACGGGGTGGTTCCTGTATATGCTGCTGGTGCAGCAGCTCAACGCAGAAACCACAAAGGTGGTGCTGCAACTTATACCCCATGCAGGTTTGCAGTGGTCATAGCCACGTCATCATCTCTGTTACTCTATATTCTTATGTAGAGTAGAAGAATGAAGATGCCATAAAAGATCACCATGTATTTTAAATGATGTTTCAAAAATGAAATGACGTAAATGCTATTGTATAGATACGATTTCAGAGTAGTTATCGTAAATACACTTGTTGTGTACTTAAAATATAAGTATATTTGACCAAAAATATGTCTCTTTTAAGTTTTAACGTTATATGTCGGTCGATTTTTCACTCAGTAGTGTTAATTTATACGTATTTAGCCGAAAATTTTATAGTTCCAGCCTCTCTGATAGGAAAAAAAATCCCGGTCCCCCTACGTTTTTCTTCAAGCTCCGTCACTGTTTACAAATTTGGACGATAAACACACTAAAAAGGTAAAAGTCCCTACTACCTTCCGCATAACTTTATTTACGATTGGATATAAAATTTATTCAAAACTGTCACACCCCCAAAATCCACCAACGGAGTTTTACCGTTAGGGGCGTGACATAACCAGGATCTCAGTCATTAGTTACGTTGAACGACTCTATATGAGTTTAATAAAAACCACTAGTATTGCTCATAGTCACGATGCAACACTAGTAATGAAAATATTGATTTAATGTAAGACTTGCGGAAGCGAAAATTTAGATGAAAAGTATGCGCCAAAACAGTCGCGCCAAAAACAAATAATTCAACAATAAATAAAAATAAATAGTTCTTGCGTTTGAAAATGATGGACTTGAGATGCATGCATGCCTTAGCTTGTGCTTGTACCTTAATTACCTGAGAAAACATGCTAAAACGTGTCAACACTAGGTTGGTGAGTTCACAGGTTTCAATGTTTGTAAAGTTTACTAGATAATACCATTTACAATTTATATCATAGGTAGCTAACCTAGTACATGTTACTAAAGCGTTTCGACACCGAAGCTGACTGTTTATGTTTGTACTGCCTCCCACCATGACTATCATAATCAATGGTGAATGTTTAGGTCAATGTTACACCCGTTCGACTACCTGTCTTGTTAGTGCGACTAACGCGGGTGGGGCTTGTCAATGCCCAGTAGTACTACTCAAGATTACCTCGCTAACCCATATACTAACGGTTCGATAAGTAAGTACTTTCATGATATGTTTGCGCTTAGTACACAAGTGATATAAAAGAAATGTAAGATCTAAATGTTCGTACCCATGTTTTCTCCCCCAAGTTTAAAACGTAAGAAAAGGGGCCGTGAAACTCACCTTAGAGTATGAGCGAAAGAAAGCGAACTTGGAATGCTTGACGACTAACTGCCACCTATAAACACCGGTTTATAAGTGTGTGTGTTTGTGCAAGATGCTACGAACCCTAAGTATCCAAACAATCTCATTGTTTTAAGGGTTTAGAAAAGTTTTCAAGTTTGACTCATGTTTGACTAAGTTTGACCAAGTTTGACCAAGTTTGACTCGACGACCCGTTGGTGACCCGTTTAAGGATTAAATGTTTGTTCAGTATAATACTTCTATATTATACACAAATGATCATGCTGTAACACTTAGAAACAAATCCTATTTGTTCTAACAAGATAGCAAGTTTCCATAAATAGCAGGTTTCTATAAATAGTAAGTTTCCAAAAATAGCAGGTTTCTATAAATAGAAAGTTTTTCAAAAATAGCAGGTTTCTATAAATAGAAAGTTTCCAAAAATAGCAGGTTTGTTCGGGACTCATGTTTCCTAGAAACTATCATCATTGATATATTCATAGGATCACTCTAACATGTTCTAGCTCATCACATCACATAACAATTGTCTAGAACCTAAACATGCAAATCATAATTCAAGACAAAGTTTTCAACTTTAGTAACCTATGACTAGCATGCGTGATTTCAAACACCTAACACGTTACAACAGGTTATTGTATCTTAACTAACATGTACCAATTATTAAGCCACATCACGCATGTCTAAATAGCAAGTTCTAACCACTTTTAACAATTAAAGTTTCCTTATTTGGAAAGTTCGCAAAACCCGATTATGTATTCAAAATCTGATTTCACAAATCATCTAAACATGTATCAAGTAGCTCATAACCATCATCATATCATTCAAATCACTTCTAGTATGCAAGATAGAATTCTTAAAAAGTTTCCTCTTTTAGTAACTTGTCCATTACATGTTTTATTCATCCAATTAACACGTCAAATCAATTCTAAATCTTTCAACTAATATAATTACAACTATATTAATCATTACTCACGTCTAACATGCGATTTCTATACTTCACATAATCAAAAAGTTCCAATATTTAACACGTTACTAATCACACGGATCTAGGGTTTTGCAAATAACCATATAATCAACAAATCCATGCAAAACAATAATAAAGTTAACATTTTTATTATAAAAATCCATGTTTGGATGAACTAGGGTTTTGATCTAAAATTTATGAATCAAAAAGTGATGAAATTGAACGAAACGACTTACGTAGAGACGTTAGAAACGTCGAGACTAGCACGTATCTACTTCCGGATTCACGATCGGGGCTCGAACGAAGGTTCCTTGGCTTGTTCTTGGTTCGGCCGATTCAAGGTGAGGGGATGGGGGTCGCGACGGCAAGAAGGGAATGGGGTTAGGGTTTTGATTTTATTTTTATTTTAAAGGTTTTATCCTTATCTAGTCTTTAATGGGTAATTAAATCTGCGGGCTTAATTAAGGCCCATAAGTCTAATTAATTAAATAACAACTTAATTAATAATTAAAACATTCGATTTTTATTTCTATAAAACACTAACTTTTATAAAAATACCAAATACGATTTACACACGATAAACACGTACGAAAACGATAATATTCACATAATTCACGAAATCACATAAAACTCGTAATTTATATTAAATATAAATTATTAATGTTCGTAATATTAATTTCGATTAATCACCAACGTTCCGGGTTAGACTCGAGTGCGATCCGATGTGTGCAAACTGACTGACACATTTAATTAATCCTAATTAAATGCAATGTATGTATGACTAACTGAGATAACTGAGTGTGTAACCAAAAATGTTTGAACTAACGAGGTTTGAGTTAACGGAGTTAACCTGAAAATGCCGGATGTCACAAAAACATAGCCAAGTCAAAATTTGATTTTATTTTATAACTTTAGGTATATAAAGTTTTATAAAATTCTGAATATACCATTGCGGTATTCTTTATTTTTCCTACGTCTCAATATGAATTTGATTTAAAACCGAGCCGCCACAACATGCATGCATGGCCCGCTAGTATGTAATTATAGGGGAAATGCACACGGATTCCACATACCGTGAAACTATAGGGATGTAAGTGGGATGAATATTGGTAATATCAATCCAATTCCAGATTGTAAAATTGTGTCCCATACTCATTAGGTACCAAACTAGTCGATTACTCGTTACCCGTTGGGTATCGGGAACCCACGGGTACGATATACCCGTTCCAATTCTCGAGTATACTTTTTTTTACTATTTTATTTTTTTATATAATTTTGTTACATAATAAATTAGTATTATAAACACTATAAAGTTAGTAGATTACTCCGTTTCTGTTACCTAAAGACAAAGAAAAATAACAAGAAAATGTTTACGTGTATGTGTGTTTCAGGTAATGGGTATCACTTAATACAATACCCCTACATGTGAAAAATTTTAAACTAATTTCATACATGAATACTCGTCTTGAATATTTCGGACTTTAGGATTGTTTGTCACTCATACTTTGAGACCGGTCAAACCTGAACCAAACACGTTAACCGAGGCGTTTTCTCCAAAGCGGCCATAGATGAACTGGATTAAAAAGAAGCCCAAATGTTTGGCCCATCATCTAGGTCGGTAATTATCTTCCGGAAAAAGTAAAATGTTCTGAAACCCTTCGAATCCAAACCATAGCGATTGCTAATGGCGGCCAAGAAATCAAGCAGCGAAGGAGTGCTTTCTAGGGTTTCATCATCAATATCCGAATCACCGATCGTCTACAAAGGCAAAAGAGTCGCTTCCGACGCCGGTTTCGTAGCGAAGAAGCTCCTCAAGAGCACCAGCAAGGCGGCATGGATCGCCGGAACTACGTTTTTGATCCTTGTCGTTCCTCTGATCATTGAGATGGACCGTGAGGCTCAGTTCAACGAGCTCGAGCTCCAACAGGCTAGTTTGCTCGGTACTCCTGCCGCTCCACAAAAGTGACGGCACCAAAACCTAGTTTATGAGGTTAGTGATCGTTTATGTTTGGTTGTTTTAATCGATTTACATTGCGATTGATTACTGTTATTGAGAACTCTTGTTATGATTGATTGAAAATTGCACATGTTGTTTCAGAGTTTTAATTATCAATGTTGATAAAGATGTATGTATGCATGTATGTTTATATAACTGTTTGTGTTGATTTACGATATCTAGTAAATTACTAAACTATAATGGAGGCATTCACCTGTAATTCTGTAATAGAAGTTTGTATATCACGAAAATGAGTGATATCTAACGACTGCATAAGCATTTGAAGTTAGGTTTTGCTAGTTTTTAGGCTAAACCGTGAGCCAAAACGTTAGTAACTGTTTTTAAGCTTTAAATCAAAACCTAACCGCTGCGAAGTTGAAATTATGGTTTGGTTTTAACATTAGGATTAAATCACACATGAACACACACCCGAAAGCAATAAATGGACACAGGATTTAACGTGGTTCGGTCTAAACTGACTTACGTTCACGGGTGGCAACCAGGATATTGTTTCTTGAGGTGATACAAACATTACAAGTACATGATCATATATATAAAGACCATAGCTGGCAAAGGCGCAAGGCACACTCAAGGCGCAAAGGGTGAGCCTTGGGCCTAGGCGCAAGGCGCTTAAAAAGCGAGGGCCCAAGAGAAGCAAGGCGCATAGCACAAATGTACCAATTTTTTGGGTTTTAGACGTGTTTTAGGCTTGTTTAGGGCTAGTTGCAGCCTTGTAGGCCATTTTCGGATTTTTAAGACCAGTTTGCCCGGAATTTGTAGAATTTTGCTAGAATTGTAAGGATTTGGCTAGAATCTCCCTGGAATCCGACCGGAATCTCACTTGAAGGTTGAAGGAGGTCCAAGGTTGCAGCAAGGCGCTTTCCCAGCGCCTCGCCTCGCTTGAGGGCCTAGGCGCACCCCGAAGGGCTACAAACCCAACATTTAATGCGTGGCCTTATTGTTCCTTCAAATAAAGGTAGTCAACAAATGTTGAAGACCATGAATAATAATTAAATTTAAAGATATTTTCATAGATTCATACCTAGTGTTAGCTTGGAACAAGATTGCAGGCATTGTTTTTATCTTCTTGACTAACACAAAAAAACTCAAAAACTTGGTTAATTACAATGAGTTCAAAGCATAAAATTAGTTCTAGTTTTTTTTTTCTTCTTTTTGTTTTTGTATGTTAATGTGTCAACAAACCATAAAAAATAAATTTAAAGCTAATTGGTTTTTTTTATACAGGTCTTGTTTAAAACCGATGATTTTTTTTAGCTAAACTGTAAGCCAAACTGACCATTTCAGTTTGAAACGTTTTAAATATATTGTTTGAAAGATAATAAATGTTTGACCTAGATACCAAACGGATAGTCGGTGTAGGCGATTTCACGGGTTTAAACTGGACCATGAACAAATTTTGCTGATTCAGACATCTGAAGTAGCCAAAACAGTGATAAAATGTTCTTTGTTCAACCATATTCTTGAGCTATTATTGCTAAGGTGTTTTTCCCGATAGTTTACTTCTTAAAATGCATTTGGTTTCTAGATTTTAGTTTGGCTTCTGGTTTATATAGAAACCGATGAATTTTTATTCAATATACTTCATATTCTTACTAGTCAAATAATAAACTATTGCTTTTGGTCCATTCCATATATTATTGTGTTTGATTTGATGCCTAGATTTCAAACTGTGAGTTTATGAATTTTTCTTGATCTAAAATTCTTTTTACAATTTACAAATATTGTAGCTATGTTTCTTCGCACGTTGTTGGTGGATCAAATTATAGTTGCATTGAGGCTTTCTATTTCTTTATTAATTTATTTTGCCTGCAACTTTATATACAATACCTTGTCAAGTGTGGAGGCTAGGGTGGGGGCCTCCTGCGCAGTATTGGTTTGGGGCCCATTTGGGTTAACTTGTTGATAAAGTTATGTAACTCTGGATTAGTCTCTATAAGAATGATGTCATGTACTTGTAATTTCTTGAGAACCTAATAATAAAAGATCCCTAGTTGCAGTCTATGGACGTAGGTCATACAGGCCGAACCATGTTAAATCTCTCCCGTATTTTAATTGCTTTCGTGTGTTTGTGTGTGATTTTACCCTAACACACCTTTGTTCATCTTTTCTTGTAACCGTGAGAACCTTGAAAACACTCGGGACTAACTAAGCAATAGGATCACGTAAGACGCACCTTTGTTTATCTTCTACATGTCATAAATTATTTGTTTGATGACTAGATTTTCAGGAACTGTGAATTATGAATTGTTCTTGATCTAAATACTTTCTACAAATATTGCATCCAGGTTTGTTTCTTCACATGTTGTTGGTAGATCAAGTTGTAGTTTCATTGAGGCTTTGTGTTTTGTTTTTCTCTATTATTTTATTTCGCCTGCAGCTTTATATACAACATCTCTGTTCGTCTTTTTTTGGGTAATCGTGAGAATCATTACTGGAAAACTTTCAGGACTCGCCAATATTCTACTAACCAATAGGATCACGTAAACATACTTTTGTTCATTTTCTACGTGTCAAATAAGGAAGTTCGGTTAATTTCTATTATTTTTTATGGATGCAGGTAACCTACCCAACGGAGCAAAATTTCTGCAGGAACGACAAAGTGTAAGTTTGTCCCCCATCGTAAAAGGACCGACTGGTAGAAAGTTTTCGTTTATATTTTGTAATTTGTTCGTTGAGATGTTTTCCGAGCCTATTTCCATCCTTTTTACTATATAATCTATTAAGCTACATGAGATGGCTATATGATGGTTAACAACATAAATTGGGTATTTTCTTTTCCTGCAACCATGCTTTAAGAACTTGTACCCCATGCATTAACGATCATAGTCGGATTACTACCATAAAATGCTTTAGAATCCTACAAGCGGGTTTATGAGTTAACCTGATTTTTTTTTGCTTCTCATGGCGTTATCCTTTCGACCTTTCGGAATTTAGCTGTGTATTATTTACTCATTTTTGTCAAGTATTTTGATGATTGTTTAAATTTTGGTGCCATAATGAATTCGGCCCATTGAAACCGCCGGTTTGAGCGTGCACAAAAATAAACCGGTTTGGGCATTCAAACCAGTTTGAAAACTGACCCGACCCGGTTATGAAACCGGTTTGATACCCATTGAAACCGTCGGCTTGAAACAGGTTTGGGTTTTTTACAAAAGAAAATCGGTTTGGGACCGGTTTTACTGGATTGGTTTGGTTGAACTGTTTTTTCAATATCGTTTGATAGTGCCTCAAATGATACAAGCGTGATTAAAAAATTAGCATTAAAATATTAACCGACTTTCAACGTTTTTTTCATAGTCGATGTGTTGTACACATATTTAACTTGGTTGTGCAAGATAGACTCGCCGTTGAAAAAGTTGATGATTTAAAATAATCTTTTATAAACTTGTTACGCTACGTTTTTATTACTATGAGAAAACGATATCATGATTGTATTAACTTTTGTCATGAAACGAGATATTTTTGTTTAGGTCTGAATTTTGATGTACCTATTAGATGGAATTAAACTTGTAAATATTTGAAAACGCTATACGGCAATGGCCAACTTTAGAAATGTTTCATGATAACCTTTCTGCAAAACATCGTTGGGTGAAAAGCTTTCCGAGTTTGAGTTGGTTCATGATTGAAGTTTAACCAATTTACTTGGAGTTTTCAAAACCGATACTACTTTATTGTCGGGGTTTATTATCCCACGAGTCTTAGTGTTTAAGCATTATTTTTTTAGTATGTAACAAAATATCCAAGCTTGAAAATCATAACCATATTTTAACGAAAATGACCGCATCAATGAAATTTAAATTAGAAAAAAATATTTTAAAGAGTTACATCTCGTTATTACTTGTACCGCCGCTTTGAACCCAACCATAAATGTTATCGGTGTTGAAAATTAAATTGATAAAATAATGCACGATTTCGGTTTGGAGGAGGAAGACTTTCATTTTTTGATTATTAAGAAAACATATTTTAATAAATGTTACAAGCTTTATTTTATGTTTATTTATCTAAATATGGTAATCCATCAACCATACATGATTCAATGGGTTCGGGCATCTGGATCGGGTGGTAGTTCTAATAAGAACAAAGTCCTTAATTTATATAACGATTTGAGGAATGAATATAATAAACAGTTTTGGGGTAGCATCCCAACTAGCGAACGCGGAAGGTATACCGGATCGGATTTTTTATCCACTATTAGTCATAGTGAGTTTGAAACTTTAGATATTTTGGCTTGGTGGAAAGGAAAAAAAAATCCCAATTTCCGGTTCTAGCCGTCGTGACCCGTGATTTTCTAACCGTCTAAGCTTTTATGGTAGCTTCGAAATTCGAGTTTTCTCTTAGTGGCAGATTTTATCTATAAGAAAACAAGATTCACTCCCGTAGCGATGGAAATGTGCATTTGCTTGAAAGACCACTTGGACGCGATGAAACGAATACAAGATACCACAACTCTTGAAGACGAAATTGAAGCCGAAAAAATCATACACGAGAGAGAGGTGGAACAAGAAAAGTCGTTGTCACTAACTAACGAAGAACTCACTTACGATAAAATGCAACAAAGTAGTAACAATAGCTTCAGAGAAGAATAAACATTAAACACTAAATAATGACGTCGATGTCAACAATTACACGTCAAAAAATAATTAAATATTGAAACGTTTTTAATGTTTTGTAATGTTTTCGCATTTTCTAAGTTTTTATTGTAACATATTTTATATTTTTGTAACTTTCAAACTAAAAAAAAAACAAATAAAGATGGGATACGTTTAATTTCTTTTTTGTGAACCGGTTTGAAGCAAAACTGGTTTCTAAACCTATCCCGACCAGTTTCATAAATTTGGGTTTTTTAGTGCACAAACCGGTTTTAAACGGTTTTGATTTTGTTTGACCTAACCAGTTCCGATTTAGTTTGAAAACCCATTTTATGCACCACTACGTGTGCCTATGTGTTGTTGGTTCAACCGTCTAGTCTAACGGTCAAAAATGGGCTTGGGTCCGGGTCGAAACTTGTTTTTTTGAAGTCTTTTGCTGATTTAAGAATTTAGGCCACAATAAAGGTATGATTGAATTTTGTTTTGTCTGAAATTTTCTATCAATTGTAAATTTGTAACTTATTGAGTAAGAAAATCTAAATATGAGACTAGGGAGTAGAGGTCACAAATTGGTTTTTCAAACTGAACCGGTTTGAAATCGTACAGAAACGGTTTGGTTTGAAACCGGTTTAAGAGGGGGAACTTGATCGGGTTTGAAACCAGTTTTTAGGAGGTTTCTTTTTTGTGAACCGGTTTGAAGCAAAACTGGTTTCTAAACCTATCCCGACTAGTTTCATAAATTTGGGTTTTTTAGTGCACAAACCGGTTTAAACGGTTTTGATTTTGTTTGACCTAACCAGTTCCGGTTTAGTTTGAAAACCCATTTTATGCACCACTACGTGTGCCTATGTGTTGTTGGTTCAACCGTCTAGTCTAACGGTCAAAAATGGGCTTGGGTCCGGGTCGAAACTTGTTTTTTTGAAGTCTTTTGCTGATTTAAGAATTTAGGCCACAATAAAGGTATGATTGAATTTTGTTTTGTCTTAAATTTTCTATCAATTGTAAATTTGTAACTTATTGAGTAAGAAAATCTAAATATGAGACTAGGGAGTAGAGGTCACAAATTGGTTTTTCAAACTGAACCGGTTTGAAATCGTACAGAAACGGTTTGGTTTGAAACTGGTTTAAGAGGGGGAACTTGACCGGGTTTGAAACCAGTTTTTAGGAGGTTTCTTTTTTTGTGAACCGGTTTGAAGCAAAACTGGTTTCTAAACCTATCCCGACCAGTTTCATAAATTTGGGTTTTTTAGTGCACAAACCGGTTTTAAACGGTTTTGATTTTGTTTGACCTAACCAGTTCCGATTTAGTTTGAAAACCCATTTTATGCACCACTACGTGTGCCTATGTGTTGTTGGTTCAACCGTCTAGTCTAACGGTCAAAAATGGGCTTGGGTCCGGGTCGAAACTTGTTTTTTTGAAGTCTTTTGCTGATTTAATAATTTAGGCCACAATAAAGGTATGATTGAATTTTGTTTTGTCTGAAATTTTCTATCAATTGTAAATTTGTAACTTATTGAGTAAGAAAATCTAAATATGAGACTAGGGAGTAGAGGTCACAAATTGGTTTTTCAAACTGAACCGGTTTGAAATCGTACAGAAACGATTTGGTTTGAAAACGGTTTAAGAGGGGGAACTTGACCGGGTTTGAAACCAATTTTTAGGAGGTTTTAACTGTTTCAGGTTAAACCGGTCTCAGTTTATAGGTTTCAAACCAGTGGTTTGAACCAGTTTCAAACCAGTTTAACGTTTTATACGTAAAAACATAATCTTTTAGAGTAAAACCATATATTCTTCCCATAACTCGAAACAACTAGAAAATATGCAGCTTTTAGGGTTATTCCTTACCTGAAACCCGTGTAGCTTTCCTTGCTTATGATCTTCAAGATCGATCTTTCTCCTTTTGCTCTCTTTCCAACCGAGAACGAGGGGTGGGGGAGGTTAAGGGACTTGTTCAAGCAAGTGGTTTTTTATATGGGGTGTCTACTTTGAGTAAATTACCGAAATAGTCCCTCCTTTCCGATGATTTTATGAAGCCATTTTATTTCATTAATTCAAAATATTTTTGGTTGTTACATATATAATATGTTTTTACTTTATTTTTAAATAGTGAGATATTTTAATCATTTCACACCCATTTAACAACAAAATTTAACGTCCATTTATGTCAAGGACCACCCATGTTACGTTTAGACAAACTAATGGATCACACATGTAGTTTTTTGAACTTGTGGACCAAACTTACAATATGTGCAAACCACATAGACCATCCTTGCAATCAACTCTAATAATAACAAGTAAAACTTATATAAATGGCCTACATATACCAAGTATCTCCGGCTGATTCAAATTCAACTTTCACCGCGTTTAACTCTTTTGAAGGACATAATCTAACGCATATTATTTTCTAATCGACTTCATTGGTTAGTATTGTATTGATAAGTACGGTGAGTGATAAAAATAAATAAAGAAAATCACATATAATATAAGGGACCTAGATGCAATTCACAAAAAATGACACCTTACTTTCCTATAATAAGGGTCCATCTCCCGATCAAATTTATGATTCCATCTTTTTCAGAAGAACAAAAAACCAGAGTTTGATTCAATGTCCCCCCATCCTCAGCTGGTGTTGTTTCAGTAGTTTTGGGAACCAATCAGAAGCGATTTCAAACAACACCCGTTTGAGATTTTTGAAGAATTCTTTAAATCGATTCAGAATTTTTGCAATCGGAATTGGTGTGATTAAACCCTTATTTTGTTATTGTTTAAATTAGAGAAGAAATGGTGTCGGCAAATAGGGAGATGGTGGTGTATTGCTTCGATACACTCGTGGCTCATTACAATGACGAACAAGTTCCCCCTCCTGCTTTCGATGAGGGTCAACAGTAATCCCTCTCTCACTCAAACACACACACACACTATTATTATATTGATTTTGTTTGTTTGTTTGTTTGAATGTATACTTATTTAACTCTTGGATTGCTGTGTCATTGTTTTATTTATTTTGGTTAGTGGATATTGTTGAGAGGGTGTTTGGATGTGTAATTTATAATGTAATTAACATTATTTAGGTTAGGGCTTCTTTGGGTTAGGTAAGTAATATCTACTCATATGGAGGGTGAGATTAAATTACCGGAGATAGAGATGTTGTTTCCGGTGAGACTCAGAGTTCAAAAACGCTTTCTTTTTTTAAAATGGCGGTAGCGTAAAGTATTTATTTTAGTAGAGGAGCAATGAAAAGGATGAGAGAAAAGAGTTCAAGAAACATTTGGAAAGTAACTAACACTTACACCTAGGAAGAAAGGCAAACAAAAGTGTAGGACAAGCCGAGATACCCGAGACCTACCTAAGACCAAATCCATACTCCCCTTGAAAATCGTTAACCTTTATATGACGTCTTCAAGAACTCCTATCACCGATCATGTTCTTGAAGAGGCGCAAGTCTAACAAATCCTGATTAATCTGCTCATCACATGTCAGTTTGGGCCATCTCTACTCATTTGCCCCTCTACCGTGAGAGTTTCAATGCTTCTTACCGGTGTTGTCACTTGTCTCCTCCGCACATGCCCAAACCATCTAGCCTCCCCTCCTTAATCTTATCCGAAATGTCTGCCAACCCCGATTTATCCCGAAAAACTTCATTCTTTATCCGACAAACTTTATGTGCCCCACATCCACCTCGGCATCTTCATCTCTGCTACCTCCAGCTTTCGTACTTTCATATTCTTGATGACCCAACAATCGGTTTCGTATAACATAGTTGGACGAACTGGAACTCTATAGAATCTCTTTTAATCTTGTTATAAATCCTCTGTGTGGGAATTTACATTTCTATGGTATAAAAGCTAAAGAACTTACCTTTATGTTGTTTTTATGTAGTTGACTTTTTTCTTCTTCTAGTCAACTTATAAGTTATGGAATTTGATTTGTAAGCCATCAAATTAAATCAGTACACCGCCAACAAGGTCTTAAATATTGTATCTTGATGGTGTACCTGGTAAATTTAGTGATGTGCAAATTGCCTTTCATAAATTTTGTTATTATAGACTTTAGAATCGTTTATATTCAACTGATCAACTGTTTATATATTTTATTTCAGCCCATTATTTGTGACTTGGAAGAAAGTGGTAAACGGTTATGAACCCCGTTTACGTGGGTGCATAGGGACACTTTCTGCTCGTGGTATAGTGAACGGTTTCAAGGATTATGCTTTAACAAGGTTAGTACTCTATGCACTAAATAGATGTTAATTGAAGTCCATTGTAAAATACCCTTACTACTATTTATCTCCTCATAGTAATGAGTTGATCCATTTAATAGTTAAATGTTACTTTTTTTTTCTCTTTATAGGGCAAAATTTCATGTATATATCATTCTAAATTTCATAATATCATATTTACCCTTCGGAAACACCAAAGGGAGAACTCGGTGCTTGACTTAGCCCGCATTTGCGCAGAGTCGCAGGGTCTGGGGAGGGGCCGGATCGCTTCGCGATCTGATGTATGCAACCTCACCCTACACTTTGTGCAGGAGGCTGTTTCCACGGCTTGAACCCATGACCTCAAGGTCACAAAGCCCACTCTAAAGGCCGTAACCCTTTGGAAACACTAGAAGTATCATATTTAATGTTCCATAGTCATGGTTTAAAAAAACGGTCGAGGCGTACGCCTCGAGGCGAGGCGGTAGAAAAACGAGTCTGAGGCGTACGCCTCACAAGGTATTTTGGTACGTACGCCTCACTAGGGCTGAGGCGGGGCTGAGGCGGTGAGGCAGTAGAAATGGAAAAAATTGACTTTTGACTGGACTTTTGACCCATTTGAGCTGTGTATATCGTTTTATTAACGAAATACACAACTCAAATGGGTCAAAAGTCCATAATTAGCGTCTGGTTCTCCTTAATTTGACCTATTTTCTCATTCTTCTCCTTAATTTGACCTAATTTCTCATTCTTCTCTCACACATCACACCTAGGAAAGGTTTGGAAGGGGTTGATGTAGTCAACAAACAAGATACAAACATTGTTTGATGTTTAGTATTTTATTTTTTGTAAGATATATAATTTTTATATTTATTTTTTAATTCCGCCTCGGGCTTACGCCTCGGTTCGCCTCGAGTCTTACGCCTCGTGAGGCGAAGGGAAAACGCCTCGAGGCGCGTTTCCGTTCTTTTAAACATTGTCCATAGTAAATAAAATAAATTTGGTTACTTTATAACAGTATGTTTCATTGAATAAAAGAAAAGTACATTACGTGTTAAGATAATCAGCAATATAAAGTTGTTTTCCAATTTGTTTGTTCACTGAAACGTGTTACAAGTAAATGATTGTATTTTACTATGATATGGGTACATATGATATTTTTAAGGTTTTGAAAGAGTAAATATAATACTATGAAATTTTGAACTTTCAAAATGATTTATATGAACTTAATCCTTTCTTTTATCGTTACAATAGTTGTTGTTGCTAGTATTCTTTGCATTATTCTTTTGCAGTGCTTTGAGGGATCATCGATTTCCTCCAATACAAGCTAAAGAGTTACCGTTCTTGCAATGTACGGTTTCAATTCTTACTAATTATGAAAACGCTGCAAACTATCTCGATTGGGAGGTAAGCTTTTCGTATTTTGTTCAAATCTAAGCTTGTTATTGTTACAGGATGATCATTTAGATCATGTATATGTAATAGGAATCCAAAAGTGATTAATTGCTAGAATATGATGAAGCAATATATATTTTAAATATCCATTCATGATCTGAATTGGGATCAAATTGAGTTTTTTTTTATATTTTTTTTAATCTTTAACGGGTAAGCTAAATAAATAGCTAAAAAAGGAACAGGTCATATGGATGGTAAGTCACCTAAAATGTATTTTTCATGCATAAAACTTCCTAAAGCATTTTATTTAAAAAAATAGATCACTGTTGAAATAATATTATATTTATATTTATAATTGACACTAATTATCTATAAATATTTGAAGTTTTAGGACAAAATGTATTTTGGGCCAACCTGATCTTACATGTACCAAAAGGTTTTTCCGGGTTACCGACCCGCCCGACTTGCCCATTTCTGACCCATGTGCCCTTATTTGACTCCTTGTGATCTTGCAGGTAGGAAAGCATGGTATAATTATTGAGTTCACTGATCCTGACAACAATACCAAGCGAAATGCAACATACCTACCTGACGTCGCTGCTCAAGAAGGTTCGTTTTTGTGGCGTTTTAAACGGATTATTGTTTTAATAACAACTTTATTGAATTTAAAATGGTTTGTTTTTGTCTAAAATAAAGTAACAACATACTATGTCACACGGAGTCGTTAAAAGATGGTTTCTTGCCCCGTTTGAGTCATCTAGTAATTTGCTTAGAAGGTAAAAATTATGAGTTGTCAACTGATGTCACTTGCCATGTCAGCATTAGTAAAAAGTAAAGAATTGCCAAGTAATCATGCATTGCCACGTCAATTTGCCAACTCAGCATTTTTTTACCTGTTCAACCAGTTTCCAGGTTACCGATAACCCAAACGAGACATAACGTGTGCTGATTTGGACTAAAAGTTTACCCGTTTTACCCAACATGTTTCACCCGCTCATTATACTACCTATATTTAGGGGTATAACGGAGCCGAGCCTGAGCTCGCCTCGTCTCGTTTAGAGCTCTTTTTCTAAAGCTCGAGCTCGGCTCGGCTCTTTAGTAGTTTTTCAAGCTCGAGTTCAGCTCAGCTCAACTCGTTTATTATTTATTATATTTATATATTTTATAATTACTTTATATATATTTATAATTATAACTTTTATATATAACATAACATATACTATTTAATCATTTACATCATAATTTTATATATGATAATATTGTTATATCAATATATGTTTAATACATTAAATAAAATAATAATTATTATATAAATACACGTATAATACATTAAACAAAAGTTATATAAATAAAAGACTCGTTTAGGCTCACGAGCCTGTTTGAGCTCTATATGTGAAGCTTGGGCTTGAGTTTGTTTAGTTTATTAAATGAGCTCATTTAACTCGGCTCGATTCGAGTTTTAACAATCAAATCGAGTAACTCACAAGTAGCTCGGCCCATTTACGACCTTACATATAATAAAACATTTCAATCGGTTATTTTTTGATCTTCAGGTTGGACAACAGTTGAAGCAATAGACTCTTTGATGAGGAAAGCTGGTTACAGAGGTGCCATTACCGACTCAGTAAGGAACCGCATTCGACTCACTCGGTACCAAAGCACGCTGTTCACTATGCACTTCAGTGACTATGTTAACTATGTGAAAACGACAAGGGGCGCGGCTCCATCTGTTGCGGGCCTCAAATCCTATTAAGCTATTTAACATTGAGTACCTTAAATCTATGATTGTCATCCATTTCTGCTTCAGTTGCTGTGACATTGCATCTTAATTGTTCTCCACTTTCGTTGATAAAAATATATGATTTCAGATATTTGGTGTTTGTATTATATGAATCTTAAACCGGTGAAACAGTAACCGATCGCACAGCTTATCGGTTTAGTTTTGCAGTCGCTTTTTTAAAAATTTTGTAAGGCTGGCTTATAAATTTTCAAATCATACTGGCCAGTTTGGTTTACGATTTAGAACTAAAACTTACCCTACGACAACTAGACCGGACCGTGAAAATCATGTTAACACTTACTTTATTTTCTTGTGGTTCATTACAAAAACGGTTTGTGTCTTCACTGCCAAAATACAAACCGTTTTTGTATAACAGTTTGGCTCATGGTTTACGATTTGATCTAAAAACGTCAATATCAGAATATGAACACTTATGCTAGTAAAACATGAAAATCATGTTAGCGCCTATTTTATTTTCTTGTTGTTCATCATAAAAAACCAGTTTGCATTTTACAATAGTTTTGACTCACGGTTTGATCTAAAAATCATCAAAACCACACATGAACTACGCTGGTCATCTATGTCAAAGTAGAGGTGATAAAACATGGTTAAAAGTCGACTATCGGGAAATCAAGATAGAAATGTTCATACAAACTAAAACACAACCCGTTCAACTTACTTAAGACGGATTATAAGGGTTCAAATCCCTTATGGTTGTGAAGTAACATACATTTTAACATTAAAACATCAATCAGAATCATGTCTTCTTTTACCCTTGTCTCTTTTTTGCTTCCTGTCATCCGAATCACGAGCATGGTGCCTTTTTTCTCTTCGTTCATGTTTCCGTTCTTCTCGTCGTTCATACTTTTCTTGCTTCTTTTCTTCTCGCCTTCTTTTCTTTCGGGCAATTTCATCTTCTGAATCTTCCTTTGCATCTACTGCAGAAATATTTGTGTTTTTAGGCACTTCTGTCGGCATGGTGGGAGGTAGAGAACTTGATTCTTCCCACGCTTTAGGTGTCCTGCAGTTAAAAAGTTACAATAACAGCAGTTAATTGTAGTCATCAACTGGAATCACATCTACAAATAAAAAAATGGGCACATCATATGAAATAGAAATGGACTTTACACTTTGTTACTGATTTTAGCAACCATACGTTTTATTACTTACTACAGCAATATGTTCAACCGCTAGGAAGTCATTTCTTTATGATTTAAAAAAAAAAATTGCGAACGAGCATCTTATTTGTCATTTTAGTGTGTAAGTATAACCGATAACATGGCTTTTGACAATTAGTTTTCAATATAAGTTTCACAAGTTCAGAAAACTTACTTGGCAAAACCAAGACCCTGAACATGAGCCGCCTCAGCATGTCCAGCACCCAAGTCTTCGGCAGTGGAGCCCCGTTTCACAAGTTCAGAAAACTCATGTTTATCAAGTCTATTAGTTTGAGGTTTTGCAGAACGTTTAGGAGCTAAACCCAAAGCTTCCCTCATAGCCTGTTCTTCTTCTTCCTTAATCCTTCTTATTTCTTCTTTAGCAGCATCCATATCAGCCTGGTTACCTTTTTTATCTCTAGCATACCAGTGTAAATCCTTCCCTGTTGAACACAATATATAGATAATATTAAAAAGAAAACAAAAGAAGGAAGCCGTGGAAGATCATGAAAATTCCGGGGCCTACATGACTCTATGAGTAAAAAAGGCAATTTGACCCGTTTAATTATTATGGATGGGTCCATTTGAGTTATGTCTTATTTCTAACGGGTCAAACGAGTTAAAAAAGACTCCCTAAGTGTATTTTTAAGGCATAAACTTTTAAATCATTTTAGTCAAAGATAAATTATTTGAGGATATGATGATTTTTGTGATCAATCATAATTGCAAGCTAATTAGTAATAGAAAAAAATATATCACTATTGAACAAAGAGTGTTTCAGGCCAACCCGACCAAAAATGTTGGTGCTATAGACTTTGATCACAAAAATATATCGTTCTGTCTACGGAAATATATTTCATTTCAGATATTTCAGGGAAATATATTTCATTTCAGATATTTCAGGGAACCATATACCCACTAAAAAAATATGAATTTTAAAGAAAATTTTAGATATTTAATTGGTAATGAAGAGACTAACCTTTCTGCCATCTCCCTACAGGAGCCTTGAGACTGTGACCAAGATAGTTTTCTCTATATTTATCAACCTTCACATCATCCCAGCTAAACTCTGCACACCGATAACATATCTTATGTTAATAAACAGTTTAGTGATTCTTTTTCTACAATGTCACAAGAGCTGCAACTATAAATCTATATAAAATTAGCCAACTGTCTATGTTCCAATTAAGCAGATCTTTAACATTTATGGACCAAATCGGAAGCTAAATAACAACAAAGGAACACGACAGAGGAAGCTAAGGCGTTCAGAACCGTAAAATGTAAAGATATTAAAGCTTCATGATACACGAATACAAATAAATTACAAGTACTAAACCAGGTCTTCAAATCATTTCACAACGGAGCAACCAATCCGAATTTCCAAGAATGAATCAAAAACCTAATTGCTTTTGTACCGGCACATAGGCATGTTAATTACTAAATTACATATCTGGCATACTTAATATCTCAATTTAATGGCCTTATTTCACAAAACATGATATAAACAATATTCTATAACATTCATCCCAAATTATGTGTCCTATACATCAGATCAATTAACGAAACAATCATCATACAATTTTCAGAAGCAAAATCAACGAAATTTGCATAGATACACACAAAAACATAAAAATTTAATATTACAAATCTCAAAACCCTAAAAAGCGAATATGAGATTTGAACTTACGATCTCGACCGCCACGAACACCACCTCTGGAAGGATGATACATAATTTCTGAAGTATATTGATGAACTATGTATATAAACTTCGAATCGCTGAAGATATTTGAGGCTTCGCTCTAATGAAATCGTTGGGTATTGATTTTATGAATTTGTTTGTTATTTGTTATTTGAGAGAAACCATAGTTACAGAAGCTATCCCTATTCTTATGTATTTTGTTTCGTTTCAGTCCTCGTAGTATTTCATTGAGCCGTCTACTTTTACAAATTAGAGAACATACCCAACAAAAAAACTCATTTAAAGTGTAGGGTGTGGAGAGGGTGTGATGAAAACAAACCTTACCTCTATCCGATGGGGGTAGAGAGGATGCACTTAGAGAGATACCCGACTTGGAAAACATACAAAACACGCATACAATAGACAACCAATATCCAGTATCAGAACCGTATAAAAGAATACGATATAGAAGTTTGTATCATAGGCATATAGAGAGTGCATCAGGCATAATAGTCTCTAAATTTAAAGTCATGAGGTATACAGAAAGCATATAAGAACTACATGTACCAAGAAACAAGTAGACATAATATATACAAGAATAATAAGGGCATTAGTACAAATACAATTAGTCACGAAATATAACATAAATAATATACAACTCATCACCACAAAGTCGTATTCTGTCGATAAAACATAGTCAATCATGAATATAACTTATTACTATGTATAAATCCTGTCACACTTAAATCATTAGCTTAGTAAAAACCAGTTCAGTGTCTTTTGTTTTTCAACAATGAAACCAAACTAAACCCGTCATTTCACCGTTTTTGAAACTCTTCGTTTTTTCAGTCGTTTCGTAGTTTTTTAAAAAAGTAAATGAAAAGTAATACAAGGTTGTTTTTGCAAATTTAAGAACGAGTTAACTCGGACGAGTCGAAGGTCGGTTAGGGCACCGTATAAATTGACTTTCTGAACATTATAGCCGCCTAATTGACACCGGTACTACAAACAACCCAAACGGAAGTAAAGATATGGAGAACGGCAACCACAAAGAAGTCCCCGACAACGCCAACGAACGTATGATCAACATCACCTATTTTACGTTCTTATTGTTCAATCAGTTAGTTATTCTGTTGATTTTGATTTTGATTTCTGTTTCAGATTGCCCGGGGACGGAATCGGAAGATGCCGGAAAAGCTGATGCTTGTGCCGGTTGCCCTAATCAAGAAGCTTGTGCTTCTGCTCCTAAAGGCCCCGATCCAGGTTCTCTATCTCTTTACTCCTCTGTAGTTAGTTAATTACACACATGTGTATGGCTTTATCAGTTTTTTGATTAATTATTATGTGAATTAGATTGATTGAACCTTTTTTTCCAAATATTTTACGCTCAATATCTCATTATTTGTTGTTCCTGAAGGAGATTTTAACCTTACTTGTTGGTGTTCTATTAGGCGTACTTTTACATGTTCAATCTTCATCAATTTGAAGATATGATACTTTGCTGTGTAACTAGCTTAAATTAGTTGACATATAAAGATGAAGCTACGTGCTTGTTGTTGTAACCGATTCCTCAATTCAAGGAATCGGTTTCAAGAACAAGTGTGTAACTTCAATATCTATGTGTTTACTAATACATGACACACTTGGTTTTAAAAAGCGCGTCTAGGCGCAAGGTGACCTCTGGCGTAGGTAAGGCGAGCTCTGTACAAAAGGCACACCAAAAAATGGCTTATGGTGCAGGTGAGGCGCGCGGTTGTGACTTTTTTGTGCATCAAGATGTTGTACAGCAGTATTTTTAGGTTGTGCATATAGTTTATATATTTTATCATATATAAAGCTTATTTATAGCTTAATTTTGGGTAAGGGATGCTAAAAACATATAAGAAATATAAAAATTTATATAAGCACCTTGTGCCTCGCGTACGAAAAGCGGTACACCTTTGTGCTTTGCACCTCGGTTTTAGACCTTGTCGCCTCGGTGTGCTTCTCACTTTTTAAAACCAAGCACCACAAAGTATCAAATCCTTAAAGATTTCTACTTCCAGTTGATGAGGATTGAACATGTAACTGTAACTCTGTAAGCGTAATAGAACACTAACAACTAAGGTTTGAATCTCCTTCAGGAACAACAAAATCGTGAGTTGATAGCATTGATTTAGGTTTAAAATTCACTTGCTTTTGTACTTTATCTTGTTCAAGGTGTTCTGCATATTTGATACCATTCAAAATTTCAAATCATCTTATACTATGTGTTTAGCCTTGATAAATATTAAACTTTTTGGATAAACTTGGAGTTTTTTTTGGGACAGATTTGGTTGCAATTGCAGAAAGAATGGCTACAGTGAAGCACAAGATACTAATTTTATCCGGTAAAGGCGGGGTTGGCAAGAGCACATTCTCAGCCCAGCTCTCGTTCGCCCTTGCTGACATGGACTTCCAAGTAGGTCTATTAGACATCGACATTTGTGGGCCCAGCATCCCAAAAATGCTCGGGTTAGAAGGCCAAGAAATCCACCAAAGCAACCTAGGTTGGTCTCCTGTTTATGTCGACTCCATAGGCGTAATGTCAATCGGGTTCATGCTCCCTGACCCAGATGATGCTGTCATATGGCGGGGCCCACGAAAAAACGGGATCATAAAACAGTTTCTAAAAGACGTTTATTGGGGCGAGCTTGATTTTCTAGTGGTTGATGCCCCACCCGGGACCTCAGATGAACACATCTCAATCGTCCAGTTTTTAAAAGAAACAGGAATCGATGGTGCAATTATAGTTACCACCCCACAACAAGTTTCTTTAATTGATGTAAGGAAAGAAGTCAGCTTTTGTAAAAAGGTCGGGATTCAAGTTCTTGGGGTCGTTGAGAATATGAGCGGGTTATCTCAACCGCTTTCTGATTTCAAGTTTCTGAAACCATCCAAGAACGGGGAAGAAGAACAGGAGGATGTTACAGAGCGGGTTATGGCGGTTTTGAGAGAAAAAGCACCCGAATTGTTGGATTTGGTTGCGTGTAGTGAGGTGTTTGATAGCAGCCGTGGAGGGGCGGCTAGAATGTGTGTCGAGATGGGGGTCCCGTTTCTCGGGAAAGTACCATTGGATCCTAGGTTATGTAAGGCTGCTGAAGAAGGTAAATCTTGCTTTGCTGGTGATGAATGTGGGGTAAGTGCTTCTGCACTTTCTGCAATAATCACTAAATTGTTGAAGAATAATACGCTGGCATGAACGTAAATCGATGTAAGTTCGTATTCTTGTTTTAGTGTCGAGATCTTTCTTCGATTGTGAATTTTGATACCGATGAATGTATGTTGTTATTTCAGACAACTTTTAAAGTATGATGATGTTATTACATTATTACATGTTTACGATTTTACAGATAAAAGTGTGAAAGTACATTTATATTTTACGCGGTGATCCAAATCGGTTATGCGGAAAATATCAACTCATTTAGGTCAAAAATTGTCTTGTATAATGGTGCTTTTTGTTGAAAATTGCAATGGCTAGAACCATGGCCAGTCCCATTGAAATAATACAACTTGTATATACTATATGAGTTGGCTATAGTTCAACCCATGGCTACTTCACATTTTAGAATACTAAAATGTGTTACGTACATGAAGCTTGCACCTTAACTTGTTTGTTTTGTTTGCCATGATATATAAATAATGTGTTGTTTGGGATTTGTAATTAAAACTATCTATATGATTATTGTTTTACGATGGTTTAATGATGATTAAGATATAAGATAATCCCGTGTTTTGATAATGGTTGAAATCAATAACTTATGTTAATAAGTAGATCAATGATGGTCATATATCACGTGCATATCTCTATACACTTAATGAATTATCAATTGTGACAACATTGAT
Source organism: Smallanthus sonchifolius (assembly GCA_023525975.1). Lineage (NCBI taxonomy): Eukaryota > Viridiplantae > Streptophyta > Magnoliopsida > Asterales > Asteraceae > Smallanthus > Smallanthus sonchifolius. The sequence goes on from CM042034.1 coordinate 27,334,393, forward strand.
GATGATCAAGTACGTAAAGGCCAACAAGTCAAAACCGACATCCGCACGTATTGATTATAGCTAAACCTGACAACATCAATATGTTGAGAATTTAGAGAGATTATAAAATGGTTTTAAATAATATAACATAACTAATAAAAATATTATGTATAGTAAAACAATGATCATTTCCAAAGATATTTTATAAAACATCGGATAAGTTTTTATAAAACACTAAAATCTTAAAAACATTTCATAAGTTTGTTGTTTTTAAATAAAATGAAAAATTTGAATTTGAATCAAGCATCTTTCCAAATATATAAGAGATCTTCTATGTATCTTGCATAGAAGACACAAACACTCTTTTATGGATTAAGGCAAAACAAAAAAGGAAAGAATCCTTACTACACAAAATACAAAACAAACTATATCATTTTTGTATTAAACTTTGCTTTACATGCCATAGGCCGAATATATCTTTCTTGAGCTTCAAAATATGGAAGAAAAGTGTGAAAATGAAATTGGGAGGGTGAATGTGACAACACCTAACGTTCTCAACACCAGAAGTCAATAAAACAACATGCCAGGAGTCCCAAGGTCGCTCCAACGACCGCGGGAGCGACCGTGGGAGGGGCCGCATGTTGTCTTCTTGTCTTGTGTGTTGTGCCTATAAATACATGCCTCCAACATCCATTTTTCTCACCCGTTTTGCTCAAAACACTTTTATATACATATCTAATATCTCTCTCTCTAGTTTCCTTGATATTCCAATATCAAATCAAGAGATAGATTGAAGATCAAAGATCAAGAGTAAAATACAAGAGTTGTTCTACAACTTCCTTTCTTGTGTTCAAGTGAGCTTGTAATTTGTGTGGTAGTTGTTACCATTTGATTGAGAGAGTATTGTAAGGGGGCACTCACTTGTGTGAGTTAAGTTTCATCATAATATCTTGATGTAGTTAATGCTTGGGTTGGGATACACTATCTTGATTTAGTATATAATGTCACACAATCTTGAAATAGTGTTGAGTTTATTGTAAGGTTAAACACTATAGTGACATAGTATTAGAGTGTGAAATTATAAAGACTACTATCTTGATATAGCTAGTCGAAGAAGGTGATAACTACCTTTGATTAGTGAAGCGCCTGATGTATCGGTGATCTCTTCCATTCAAGAGATACATTTTAGTGGAGCAACTCTCGATTGGAGAATTGGGAAGAGGACGTACGTTGGGTTAGTTAACATCCACCTGAACCTTTAAATAGGTTTTGCCATTATTACCTTAAACTCTTTACTTTCTTGGTTGTTTATGTTACCAAAGTTTTAACAATAGTTTTATCCATACAAGTTAGTTTTTGATTAAACAAGTTTTAAAAAAGAAAACCTATTCACCACCCCCTCTAGGTTTCTACATGTTAGATTTGATCTTTAAAACTTTACTGTTAAATTAATAATCTAAATTCATGGATAAGATGTTATAATAGTTTGTATACACTAAAGACATGTATCGTCCCATTTTACGTGTTTTTTATCTATAATTTGAGCCTTTGTGATGTAAAACACCCCAATCAACTTATTCATAGATAAGTTGTGCCAAATTGCCCACTAATATTGACCCACGTTCTTGTGACATACTTTTTTTTAATCAGTTTTAGTAGGTATAAGTTCAAGAAGCTAAAAAATGGACCGTGTGCGTGCTAAAAACCAAAACCGTGAAGAAATCCTCAATCAAGAGATGCTATGGTAAAAGTTCAATCATCTAAATGTGTTACTCCGTTACTGAGCATTGTTTGCTTAGCCGTATTTTCTATATATGTTCTTAGCAGGTTTCTCAAGGACATTGGGCTGTGTGACGAGAGAATATGAAAAGACCAACAATAATAAAGTTATATTAGGGTTTTACTTTATATCAAAGAATATTAAGTTAGAATCATTATGCCATTGAATGATTTGGTATTAATATTGGTTTTAAATTGCGCGCATAATGCGTTTTGCGCCGTAGCGTCGGAGTTGGCGCATCGCGGCACCTGATGCGTAGCAATCACATGATGCGCTGATATGGCGCCGTTGCTCGCATTATGCGGTGTTCGCATGTAGCGCTCTGATGCACGCAACAATGCTTTTTAGGTTTTTTTGGCAGATTTTTTGAGTTTTTGAATTTGGGTCTGTGTATAAACCGAAAGTGGGTCTGGGTCTGGGCCTGGAGAAATAGGTCGGCTACACCCCTGGATTAAAAGTAACTTTATTTAAAAGTTACCTAATACACCTAAGAACTTGTATTTCTTTCTTGTCTTCCAAAAAGTAGCTTCCACCTCTCGAAGAATCAACATCAGCAGGCTCTTCTGCCTCAGTTAGTCATTTGAAAGTATTTTAGCATGCCTCATTTAGTCATTTGGACAAAAAAAATACAATTCTATCTTCTTATTGTATGACTTCTTTTTTTGTTTAAGTATATTTTTACAACTTGTTATGTATAAATAATATTTTAGTATTTTTTTAATAGAGAGCGCATCACATACATGATGCGCTCACACCGCACATCGGATTTTGGTACCAAACGCATCGGAACGCATCGCGCAATTTAAAACCAAGGTATTAATATAATATTAGTTATGGCTTTGAATTACTCTATCGAGTGACATGTCAGCCCTAATCGGGGCGAGGTGTTACACCATGAGTCTCTGATGTTGACCTGATTCCGTTGACGATTAGTGCAACGACTTGGGAATTCAAATGCTTGGTGTACCTGCCATTAGCTATTCAATTACTAGTTTAGACAATTTACAAATTATTACACTAACTTACATTTGAGTTTTTATATTTTAACATTACTTCGAATATGAGGATTTAATAACCGACGTGAGTTTATTCATATAAACTAAGGGCATATATGATAGGGTGTTTTTAAGGAGAGAGAAGATTATTGGATGAGAGAGGATGAACGTTTTTGTGTAATAATACCCAAAGACGTTACGTGAGAGAGGCGAGAGAGAGAGAGAGAGAGAGAAAGTATGCCTTTTTGGGGCATATCTGAAATCGGTTTTGGCCGTAAGTAGAGGTGAGCAAAAAAACCGTTTTTTTAACCGGTTTAGAGTTAACCGGTTTAAGTCAAACCGGACCGGGTTGGCTCGTAACCGCCGGTTTAAAACCGGTTTAAGGGATTTGGATCAGCACCGGGTTGAGGACCTATTTATTCGAACCGGGTAGGCAAACCAGTTTTCGGGCTGCACAAAAATAGCCGTTGGGGCTGTAACTAGCCGTTTTTTGTCCATTTTTCACTCATAAATCATTATAAATAGGTAGGGGGTGTTAAGGGTTGATCACACCTCTCTCTAAACTCTCTAATCTCTAAAACCTCTATTTAAACGCTCTCTAAACTTTAAAAAAAGCATGGCAAGTTTTGGTGTTGGTGGTTCCTCAAACGAAGTTACCGTTGTGGAAATTTTAGCAACAACGAGAAATCCGGCAATTTGGTGCAATTACGATCTATATTTGTTGTCAAACGGGAAGGAACGTGCTCGTTGCAAGATGTGTGGTGCGTTTTTGGGGTAAGATTCAAACACTAGTTTGAGATCTCATACGGAAAAATCTTGTCCGTCCTTGAAGAGAAATCCAAGTGAAGGTCAAGCCTCGATGACACCCGAAGGAGGAATTTGAAACTTTGATCCAAATATTGTTCGAGATCGAATGACGAAGTTAGTGATCCAAGAAGGATTGTCGTTCACCCACTTTGACAATCCACGCTTGACAAGAATGATTCAAGAGACACTCCAACCACGTTATCATCAAGTAAGTCACACAACCCTTAGACGAGATTGTATAAAAATGTGGAAAAAAGAAAAAAAAGAATTAATTTTGGGATTTGAAAATTTGAAAACCGGTGTAAACTTAACCACCGATGTTTGGTCGGCTCCACATGGTATACCCGATTCGTACCTTTGCGTTACCGCGCATTGGGTTGATCCCAATACGTGGCAAATGATGAAGCGTACAATCGCGTTTGATTTGTTTGAATATCCACACACCGACGAAAATTTATTTTATATATTAGATGGTGTTATAACCGAATTTAAATTACAAAATAAACTTTTTTCATTGTCTTTTGATAATACATCTAATAATACAAATGCGGTTCAAAAACTAAAAATGAAATATAAACCGGTTTGCAACGACGTTTTTTTTCATAGTCGATGTGTTGCACGCATCATTAACTTGGCGGTGCAAGCCGGGCTTGCAATTGAAGATGTTTCAAACTTAACAAATGCTTTTCGAGTAATGCTTAAAGATATTTTTAGTAACAAAAAAAGATACCATGATTATATTAGATTTTGTCGTGAAACGAATAATCTTTGCTTATGTCCGAATTGGGAAGTCGAGACAAGATGAAACTCGACTTATAATATGTTTCATAGCGCTTTACGACAAAGAGAAACTTTAGAAATATTTCATGAAATGTTTTCCTAAAAACCTCGTCGTAAAATTCTAAAGTTTCCGTCTACGAGTTGGGACATTTTAAAAGACGTAACCGAATTGCTTGAAGTTTTCAAAACTGTCACCACTTTTTTATCCGGTGTTTATTATTCCACAAGTCCATTAACTCTAAAACAAATATATTTAATGGCTAACAAGTTGTATGAAATTGAAAATAAAAGCACTCTTTTTACAAAAATAATAGAACCAATGAAAGAAAAAATAGTAAAATATTTTAAAAAAATGCCTCCCGTTATAACTTGTGCCGCCGCGTTAAACCCTACCATAGATGTTTTCGGGGTTGAAACGTTGATTGATATAATTACTTACGCTTTGAATTTGGATAGTGAAGACATCCATTTTGCACAAGACACAAAAACATATTTTAACAAATGTTTACAAGATTTATTTGATGTTTATTTACATAAATATGGTACAACTTCGATTCCGCATGATACAATGGGTAAGTCATCAAGTTGTAGCTCGAGGGATGTTAATTTGAATTTATATAACGAAATTTTAAATGAATTTAGTAAACGGGCTCGAAGTAGCACCCCGAGTAATGAACTCGGAAGGTATATTGGCACAAACTTTTTAGCGTTTATGCCTCCTACCGTTTTTTAGGAGTTTGATATTTTGGATTGGTGGAAAAAAAAACGAAACTTCGTTTCCGATTCTTTCCGCCATGGCCCATGATATACTAACCGTCCAAACTTCCACGGTAGCTTCGGAATCTGCGTTTTCTTTTAGTAGCAGTGTCTTATCGATACGAAGGACTAGACTGTCACACCCCCAATTTCAACTAACGGAGTTTTACCATTTGGAAGGTGACACACCAGGATCTCAGTCATTAGTTACATCAAACGACACTATATGGGACTTGAAATGTCAAAACATAAAAGTTCAGAGTTAATGCGGAAGCGTAAACGTTAATATGAAATCAAAAGCAAATACACGCAATAGGCGTCAATCAATGTAAATAAGTAAACTGTTTCAAATGTTTGAAATGGATAATATGACAGTAGGACTCCATGCATGTCCTAAGTGTGCAACCTGTACCTTAGCGACCCGAGAAACATGTAAGAAAAAGTGTCAACACGAGGTTGGTGAGTTCACAGGTTTCAAGTTTGTAACAAGAGAGTGTTTGCCAGATTATGTACATTCAATATGCATATCTATAGGTAGCTAACCTATGTTCATGTCTTACTAAAGCGCTCGCAACCGAAGCTGACTGTGTTTGTATGCCTCCTGCCAGGTCTATCAACTCTGGCCAATGTGAATAGGTTAACATTTCACCCGTTCGATATCCGATCGAGTTAGCGCGACTAACACGGGTGGGGCTTGTCAAACCCAGTAGTACTACTAAACATTACCTCGCTAAGATCCATATTAACAGTCCGATATAAGATGAGGACTTTCTGTGATAGTGTGTTACACTTAGCCTCAACAGTAATAACATATGAATTACAATAATCTAAAATAGTTGTGTCATGTTTTCTCCCCCGACGGGAAAAACATGTAACATCATGTTTGTCTGCGTACTTGTTTCTCCCCCACGGGGAAAAACAAGTAAAATATCATAGTTGGTGTACGCGTTTGTTTCTCCTCAACAGGAAAACAAGTAAAATATATTTATGTGTAAGCATGTTTCTCCCCCAATAGTAAAACAAGTAAAAAGGGGCCGTGAAACTCACCTGCGTTGCGTTGTAGGTAGTATCACACAAGAGACAAGTTGAAACCACGAGTGTAAGTCTCAAACGACTTATGAATGTTCTAAAACTATAAACACATAAATTAGGAATGATAATGGGAATTGTAACAGTGACACGGAAAGAAGCGTCTTAAAGAACCGCTCTAATATTCAAGAGTGGACTAAAATGTCCACGGAGTTAGGGATTACTTTACGCGACGAATGACACAAATAGTAATAAGTAGAATCGGGTGTTTTGTCATTCATGAAAATTGAGAAAATAATAATATATATACACGAGTGAATAATATAATTAATTATATTATTATTTAGTCTCAATCGATACACGATGTTATAAAATGATTCGAAATAATATAAATATATATTATTTAATAATACGGGTCACAGTTTGAAAATAATATAAACGTATTATTTTATACGAATTTACGGTTTAAAAATAATATAAACATATTATTTTAAAAGTGGTAATAAATATAAAAATAAGTTATAAAACCAAACCCGAGCTTACGGGTTGTTTTCTGGGTTAAAACACTTTAATATAATATTATAATAATATAACATTTGGGTTCATATTAAAATAGTATCCAGAAAAATGGTTTAAAAATAAATGTGGGTGGAGAGACTCGAACCCGGGTCTCTCCCCTACAATCACACACAATTAACCAACTCAGCTCCAACCCAATTTGCAAATAAACCCTGACTATAATGTTTTTAACAATTGAGTCCCTATACTCCCTCCCCCTACATCCATTCGCGATCGATTCTATCCCCCATACACATAATTTTGATAACAAGGGTTCAAATCAGTAAAGGGGTTTTGTAGTATAGGGTATTGCGAATCAAAGGACAAAATCAATTCATGAAATCATGACTTTAAAACGTTAAATTTCAGATTCGAAAGTCGAAACCCTAAGTTTTAAATCGCGAATCCAATTGATCATTTTCCATAATATCAGAGGTTGGAATCATATAGGGCTTTAGTTAAATGGGACATTTCGAATAAGCGTATAAGGTTTAATTTCATTTACGAATAATCTAATATCAAAAGCCCCAATTTCGTTTACGTAAGAACCCTAGGTTTGTGATCTTGAACGATTTGATGTTAATTGATAAAATTAAGATGGGGCTTTTACATATTAGAGTATTGCGAATCTTTTGATATAGATTAATTTTATTTAGGTTGAGTATAGGGTAGTGTTCGATCAAATTGGTTCCGTATGAACCCTATAATTGGGTTCATCTTCGATTCGATGTTATCAGCCTCTAAAAGGTTAGGGCTTTCAATGTATAGGTAAAAACGAAGCTAAGGATGTAGACGTTTACCAAATTGGTGTTCGAATTGACCGAGATCGACTAGAACCGACGCCGACCGAGTATGGATTGGTCTCTGGTGGATTTCGCTTTGATTCCGACGAGTTTGATGTGTGCAATTGCTTCCCAGAGGTTCGTTCAAGGTGTGGGAAATGTTTGATTGCAGAATGATGATTGAATTGGACGAATTTGATAGTGGTCGACGATGGGGTCGACGGTTACGGTTTCTATGATTAAATTCGTACTCATTAACGATCAAAAAAACGTATGGGAATGATTATGACAGGGTCGAGATCATCAATGCTCGTCATTACAGTTGTGAATTGAACCGGTTTCAAGTTATTGCTGCGAATTTGGACCATAGGTTCACGGGTTGACTTCTAAAAGTCAAACAAAAATTGAGAATGAGGTAATTGCATGTTTAGTCCTTATGTATTCATGAATACAAGTTCAGGAATTGGTAGAACAAGTCCCTGAAGTTAGATCTTAACTGGATTAGCTAACGGGGTTAGGTTTTTAACAGAAAGTTTAACATAATTGTTAACTGAGTTAAGATGAAAAGTCCGGATTGTCACATCATCCCTTAGTTGAAAGAATTTTCGTCCCGAAAATTATATAATAATAAAAAAAAATTTCCGGATGTCACATTATCCCTTAGTTGAAAGAATTTTCGTCCCGAAAATTAGAATAGTACCTTAAGAGTTTGACGCGGAGTGCTTGAACATATTAGGATATTTGCGCACCGTCTGATCCTCGCGCTCCCACGTGAATTTCGGTTCTTGTTTCGAATTCCAACGGACTCTGACAATAGGGATTTTACTACGCTTTAACGTTTTGACTTCCCTATCCATAATTTCGACAGGTTCTTCAATGAAACGCAACTGTTCATCAATGTGTACTTCCTCAGGAGGAACCGCGAGTGAAACACACCACTTTTAAAAAAAAACAAAACTTTAACGCGCAGAAGTCTTAACCTAAGAAATTTTTTTTTTACCCTCTCGCGTACCGCGAGAAAACAAGCTTCCTCCCTCGCGTATCGCGAGGGAGTCAAAATCTCAGAAAGTTTCCAGTTTTCAGCAGTTTTCACACTTAACCATTTTTCCAACCTTTTTCACCAATACATCTAAACATAAAATCCCAAACACTTGGGCATTTGAACACACACTTATACCACCAATTTAACACCAAAAACACGATTCCTAGATTCAAAATATACATCCTTTACGGGAAAGTGAATTTACTTCAAAAATATGCACCTAAAACATATACGAGAACCCGCGATCACCTTGGACTACTTCGGAGCTTTTCCTACAACCACATAAACATATCACCATTAGTATTGAGATATATATCATAACAATAAGTAATTTCTACTTATTTCACCCATTCACCCATTTTGACCCGTTTGCGCCCAAAGATGCATTTGGGTGCAAACACTTGCATTACACCTTGCAAGTTCCATTCTTTACTTAACATAACATCTTCACAACATTTAATAGTGCATATCATCTTATCGAATTAGCGACTACGGTTATTTTCACCCATTTAACCCTTTTGACCCGTTAACATTCAAATTGATGTTTGATTGCATACCACTTGTATTTCACCTACAAGTTTTATTTACTCTTTACATTATCATTTCATTTATGACACAAAGGTCATAACTTTCTTTCCATTCTTCATCTTGGTACATAGACCAAGATCTTACCACATTTCCATTATGGTTCTTTGACCATAACCTCCCCTTTTCCATTATGATTCTTTGATCATAACCTCCACATATTAGATATAGTATTATAACCATATTCACATTCATACATACACTTATGCATAATCAATTCATTTCATGTATCATTCATACTATGCACAACATAACACATACATCACATATCACATTACTAAGTAAGTGCAAAGGCACTTACCTTGCGGATTTGAAGATCCCGCACCTCCTTCTAGTTTGGCAATTTGATTACCTAAACATATACACCTAGTTCAGTAATCTAAACATACATAAAAATCACTTTAAAACTGAGTTCACAACCCAATTTCCCATTTCCACCCAAAATGACCAGTTTGGGTTATTCCCACATCCAAACACCCCCTTTAAACCAAGAACTCAACCTCTTGAATTCTCCTTCCAATACCTTGACACTAATTTTTCATCAAATTAGTTCTTTAAATTAATTTGGGGTTTGTTTATGTGTCTAACATCATAAAAAAACACCTAATCATCAATAATTCAACATTCTAGCATTATGATCCAAACACCCCCAATTTTCACCATATGAACCCTAACTTCTCATAATCAAAATTAAAGGGTTCTAGGATGTTAACCATCATTCTTTAACTTTAGTTTAGCTAGATTATCAATAATCTAACACCATTTCATCACATGCATACAAAATTTCGGGTTTCACCTAAAACCCACCAAGAACACATACATGGTGGAATCAAGAGGAAGAGAATCACTTACTTGATGTTATGAAGGTGTTGTGTAAGCCAAAACCTTCACAAAACAAGCCTCAATTGCATCATTTGAGCTTCAAACTTGATTTCTCTTTTTCTCTCTTGATATGAACGACCCCAACAAGACCAAATGCTGAATTTTGACTTTCATATGGTCAAATATGGCAGATTTGCCATATTTACCATTTTAGTCCCTTAACTTCCATTTTACTCATTTCGTTCTATAGTTAGTTAAAACTAACATAATCCCATTACAAACTTGAAACCCACTTGTTTCAACTTATTTATAAAATATTAATTCCACCATAATATTAAATATAAATATTTAATTATTTGAAGACGAAACCCGGATTTTTGGTTCGTTACAAATCACCTCCCCTTATTTGGGTTTCGTCCCCGAAACCCGACTTCACATAAAAAGGTTCGGGTAGAATTTGAGCATTTCTTCCTCGGTTTCCCAAGTCATTTCCGCCCCCTTTCTATGCTTCCATCGAACCAACACTTGGCTAATCTCTTTATTTCGCAACCGCTTCACTTTCCTATCTAAGATTGCCATCGGTTCTTCCACATAGTTCAACTTTTCATCAATTTCTATATCATCCAATGGAACAAAAGTAGATTCATCCGCTAAACATTTTCACAAATGAGACACATGGAACGTGTTATGAAGTCTACTTAGTCCCTCCGGTAATTCCAATCGATAAGCTACCGCACCCACCCTTGCCATCACTTTAAACGGTCCAATGAAACGTGGGCTTAACTTCTCCCGTTTCCTAAACCTGATCACCCCTTTCCAAGGAGAGACTTTCAATAGCACAAAGTCCCCCACTTGAAACTCAATCGCCCGCTTCCTATTATCCGCATAAGATTTTTGGCGATCTTGCGCCGCCTTTAAGCGAGCCTTTATTTGGTCAATACTATCATTCGTTTCCATGACCACTTCCTTGCTGCCAAGTTCCCGTTGACCAATTTCACCCCAACATACGGGTGTTCTATATTTCCTCCCATACAATGCCTCAAAAGGCGGCATACCAATGCTAGAATGGTAACTATTATTGTATGCAAATTCCGTCAACGGCAAATGGTCGTCCCAACTACCCCCAAAATCCAAAACACATGCGCGTAACATATCCTCGAGTGTTTGAATCGTACGCTCGCTTTGCCCAACCGTTTGCGGATGATAAGCGGTGCTAAGGTTCAACCTTGTCCCCATATCCTCATGGAATTTCTTCCAAAAACGAGAAGTGAATCTCGTACCCCGGTCCGAAATAATTGACACTGGCACCCCATGGCGTGACACAATTTCTTTCACATAGATTTCCGCTAGTCTATCCGACGAGTACGTTTCCTTTATTGGGAGGAAATGTGCACTCTTTGTCAACCGATCCACTACTACCCATATCGCATCATAACCTTTTCGAGTCTTTGGTAGTTTAGTGATCAAATCCATGGTTACATTTTCCCACTTCCAAAGCGGTATTTCGAACGGTTGCAGCTTTCCATACGACTTTTGATGCTCCGCCTTAACCCTTAAGCATGTGAGACACCTCTCCACATACTTAACAATATCACGCCTCATACCCGGCCACCAAAAATGACACCTCAAATCATAAAACATCTTCGTGGCCCCCGGATGGATAGAATATTTGGATTTATGCGCCTCGTCAAGAATAGTTGTCAAGACACTTGACAACCTAGGTATCCAAATTTTATCAAAGCATGTCTTCAAACCCATGCTATTTTCACCAAGCTTATCAACATAAGCAATCATCCGTTCTTTCTTCAAGTCACCACCAAGTGCTAACACTTGGGCCTCCCGGATTTCATCAATAAGAGATGATGAAATTGTCATCTTAAATGACTTCACCTTGATAGGTGAATGACTTGACTTTCTACTAAGCGCATCCGCCACAACATTAACTTTACCCGGATGATAAAGTATCTCACAATCATAATCCTTAACCAATTCAAGCCACCGTCTTTGCCTCATATTGAGGTCCTTTTGGTCAGAGAAATATTTGAGACTTTTGTGATCCGTGTAGATCGTACACTTAGCACCATACAAGTAATGCCTCCAAATTTTGAGCGCGAAAACCACGGCTGCAAGCTCTAAATCATGGGTTGGGTAATTCACCTCGTGAGTCTTTAATTGCCTAGATGCATAGGCAATCACTTTCCCCCTTTGCATCAAAACACACCCCAACCCCGAATGCGAGGCATCCGAATAAACAACAAAATCCTCGGTCCCGTCCGGCAAGGATAAAACAGGCGCCTTAGTCAACTTTTCTTTCAAGAGTTGAAAGGCAGATTCTTGCTCGGGACTCCAAACAAACTTTGTCTCCTTACGAGTCAACTTCGTCATCGGCAAAGCAATCTGAGAGAAGTTTTCGATGAACCTCCGATAATAACCCGCTAACCCCAAGAAACTTCTAATCTCCGAAGGCGTCTTCGGTGATGACCATTCTTTAACCGCCATAATCTTGGATGGGTCAACGGTAATTCCTCTTTCATTAATCACATGACCCAAGAATTGGATCTCGCGCAACCAAAATGCGCACTTGGAGAATTTAGCATAAAGCTTCTCCTTTTGCAAGACTTCAAGAATCTCACGCAAATGACAAGCGTGATCACCCTCGCTCCTTGAATAGATGAGAAGATCGTCAATAAACACAATGACCGAACGATCAAGGAACGGTCTACACACCCGGTTCATGAGATCCATGAAAACCGCAGGTGCGTTGGTCAAACCGAAAGGCATAACCGTAAACTCATAGTGACCGTAACGAGTGCGAAAAGCTGTCTTATGAACATCCTCTTCCTTCACTTTCAACTGATGATACCCGGACTTCAAGTCAATCTTAGAAAACCATGACGCCCCTTGCAATTGGTCGAAAAGATCGTCAATCCTAGGCAATGGGTACCTATTCTTCACTGTCAACTTGTTCAACTCCCGGTAATCCATACACATTCTCATGCTCCCATCCTTCTTTTTGACGAAGAGAACGGGCGCACCCCAAGGTGAAACACTTGGGCGTATGAAACCCTTGTCAAGTAACTCTTGTAATTGCTCCATGAGTTCTTTCATTTCTGGCGGTGCCAATCTATAAGGCGCTTTAGCTACCGGTTTATCACCCGGCATCAAGTCAATTCCAAACTCTATCTCCCTATCCGGCGGAATCCCCGGTAACTCGTCAGGAAACACATCTACGAATTGGTTCACGACCGGTACATCGTGAATCTCCTTTACTCTTTCATTCACATCCGTGACACAAGCCATGAACGCCTTGCACCCACGCGCCATGTACTTGGTCGCCTTCACATAAGTGCACAACCTTACTTTACCCTTTTTATCACCTTCTATGTAGATGGACTCTCCCGATGGGGAAACAAGTTGGATAGCCTTCGGTCCACATAAAATACTCGCCTTATTCTTTGACAACCAATCCATCCCCACAATAACATCAAAATCTCCCATAGCCATAGGAATCAAATCAATAAAGAAAGTTTCGCCCCCCGCTCTCAACTTACAATCTCTAAAAATGTCAAAGACAAGGAAACTCTTATCATTAGCCGCTTCGATTTCTAAGGGTTCATCTAACTTGCTACTTACAAAAGAGGAATGCTTAACAATTTTCAAGGAAACAAAAGAACGGCTAGCCCCCGAATCAAATAGAACTAGTGCAGGTAATGAGTTAATCTTGAATGTACCTGACACCACCTCCGAGTTGTTCTTTGCCTCTTCCGCCGAAATGTGGAAGGCTCTTCCTTTTGGCTTTGGCGTCTCCACTTTCTTTCCACTTCCACCTTGCTTTAACTCGGGACATTCCGCCCTATTGTGCCCGGGTTTATAACAATTGTAGCATATATGCACTTGGCTTGAACACTGATGAGCAAAATGCCCCGGTTTTCCACATTTATAGCAGTTTTGAGATCCCTTCCGGCACTCCCCAATGTGCTCCTTTCCACAAATTTTGCACCCCCGCGACGAAGGCTTGATGAACTGCTTCTTACTAGGGCTCCCGCCCTTTATCTTACTCACCACTTGATCCACTATTTCACGTTTCCTCTTTTCTCCCCTAGCTTCTTGCCTCCTCAACTCCACCTCTCTTTCCCGACACCTGTTTATTAAGTCTACAAGTGTGGTAAATGAGGATGGAGATATGCTATCCCTGAACTCCACCGTCAGCATAGCATAGAACCTGTCAATCTTGGCTTTCTCGGTCGAGAACTTGGCCCGATCGAAGAAAGTCCCAGCTAATTCATCAATAGTCTCTGTCGTCTGCCTCATGAGGAGAAACTCCTCGGTCATCCTGTCAATAGCGGCCTGTGGGCAATGGTACTTTAGGAATGCCGCTTTAAACTCCTCCCATGACATGGTGGTCACCCCTCTTTCACCCCTCTCCTTTCGGAGATTTAGCTGCCACTCCTTAGCCCGCCTAGTCAAAAGTGGCACGCTAAACATCACTCTATCCTCGGGCTTACACCTTGTCGTCTCAAAATTTGACTCCATGTCTACCACCCACCTGTGGCTCAGAATCGGGTCCACTTGCCCGTTATATTCCTTGGGCTTGATCACCATGAAATCCTTCAGTGTACAACCCCGAGGTTCCTTATCTTTCTCTTTCATGATCTCCTCGAGAGAGAGTTTAATAGTCCCCCTCGTTTCTTCCATCAACAGATTTGTGGCTTGCTCAAAGGCCTTGGCCACCTCCTCTTTTATCAACTCTTGGATCCGTGGATCCAACGGTTCCCGATTGCTCGATTCTTCTGCCATATCTTAACTGGGAATTAGAAACAAACACCTTAACACCCTTATACTATCAATACCTTAAATACTTATCACACTTACACCCCTATATGTATTAAGTATATGTATACTTATCTACTTATATACATACATACCTATATAATCACCTTCACCTAATCCTTGTAAATGTTCATTGTCATATGGTTATTATAAAGACCCTTGCACATCTCGTCATATTAATCATATTGGCCAGACATGATTAATAATGCGCTATGCCCAATTGCAATTATCATATTCATATAACAAATCACAAGACAAGTTTCGGCACACATAACACTTTGCCAATCATTCGTACATATACATAAACGCCATATGGAATTATCATTAATCATAACATTACTAACCTTTCATTTCCGAAAGCTCCGAGTCTTAGTCAAGTCCTTCTTGGATTCTCGTATCATTCCCCCCCCATATCAAGAGCATCCGGTTTGAGTTTGGTGCCACCCACACCAAATCCCTCAAACCATTGCTCTGATACCAAGTTGAAACACACCACTTTTAAAAAAAAAAAAAAACTTTAACGCGCGGAAGTCTTAACCCAAGAATTTTTTTTTTACCCTCTCCCGTACCGCGAGAAAACAAGCTTCCTCCCTCGCATATCGCGAGGGAGTCAAAATCTCAGAAAGTTTCTAGTTTTCAGCAGTTTTCACACTTAACCATTTTTCCAACCATTTTCACCAATACATCTAAACATAAAATCCCAAACACTTGGGCATTTGAACACACACTTATACCACCAATTTAACACCAAAAACACGATTCCTAGATTCAAAATATACATCCTTTACGGGAAAGTGAATTTACTTCAAAAATATGCACCTAAAACATATACGAGAACCCGCGATCACCTTGGACTTGACTTGGACTACTTCGGAGCTTTTCCTACAACCACATAAACATATCACCATTAGTATTGAGATATATATCATAACAATAAGTAATTTCTACTTATTTCACCCATTCACCCATTTTGACCCGTTTGCGCCCAAAGATGCATTTGGGTGCAAACACTTGCATTACACCTTGCAAGTTCCATTCTTTACTTAACATAACATCTTCACAACATTTAATAGTGCATATCATCTTATCGAATTAGCGACTACGGTTATTTTCACCCATTTAACCCTTTTGACCCGTTAACATTCAAATTGATGTTTGATTGCATACCACTTGTATTTCACCTACAAGTTTTATTTACTCTTTACATTATCATTTCATTTATGACACAAAGGTCATAACTTTCTTTCCATTCTTCATCTTGGTACATAGACCAAGATCTTACCACATTTCCATTATGGTTCTTTGACCATAACCTCCCCTTTTCCATTATGATTCTTTGATCATAACCTCCACATATTAGATATAGTATTATAACCATATTCACATTCATACATACACTTATGCATAATCAATTCATTTCATGTATCATTCATACTATGCACAACATAACACATACATCACATATCACATTACTAAGTAAGTGCAAAGGCACTTACCTTGCGGATTTGAAGATCCCGCACCTCCTTCTAGTTTAGCAATTTGATTACCTAAACATATACACCTAGTTCAGTAATCTAAACATACATAAAAATCACTTTAAAACTGAGTTCACAACCCAATTTCCCATTTCCACCCAAAATGACCAGTTTGGGTTATTCCCACATCCAAACACCCCCTTTAAACCAAGAACTCAACCTCTTGAATTCTCCTTCCAATACCTTGACACTAATTTTTCATCAAATTAGTTCTTTAAGTTAATTTGGGGTTTGTTTATGTGTCTAACATCATAAAAAAACACCTAATCATCAATAATTCAACATTCTAGCATTATGATCCAAACACCCCCAATTTTCACCATATGAACCCTAACTTCTCATAATCAAAATTAAAGGGTTCTAGGATGTTAACCATCATTCTTTAACTTTAGTTTAGCTAGATTATCAATAATCTAACACCATTTCATCACATGCATACAAAATTTCGGGTTTCACCTAAAACCCACCAAGAACACATACATGGTGGAATCAAGAGGAAGAGAATCACTTACTTGATGTTATGAAGGTGTTGTGTGAGCCAAAACCTTCACAAAACAAGCCTCAATTGCATCATTTGAGCTTCAAACTTGATTTCTCTTTTTCTCTCTTGATATGAACGACCCCAACAAGACCAAATGCTGAATTTTGACTTTCATATGGTCAAATATGGCAGATTTGCCATATTTACCATTTCAGTCCCTTAACTTCCATTTTACTCATTTCGTTCTATAGTTAGTTAAAACTAACATAATCCCATTACAAACTTGAAACCCACTTGTTTCAATTTATTTATAAAATATTAATTCCACCATAATATTAAATATAAATATTTAATTATTTGAAGACGAAACCCGGATTTTTGGTTCGTTACAAATCACCTCCCCTTATTTGGGTTTCGTCCCCGAAACCCGACTTCACATAAAAAGGTTCGGGTAGAATTTGAGCATTTCTTCCTCGGTTTCCCAAGTCATTTCCGCCCCCTTTCTATGCTTCCATCGAACCAACACTTGGCTAATCTCTTTATTTCGCAACCGCTTCACTTTCCTATCTAAGATTGCCATCGGTTCTTCCACATAGTTCAACTTTTCATCAATTTCTATATCATCCAATGGAACAAAAGTAGATTCATCCGCTAAACATTTTCACAAATGAGACACATGGAACGTGTTATGAAGTCTACTTAGTCCCTCCGGTAATTCCAATCGATAAGCTACCGCACCCACCCTTGCCATCACTTTAAACGGTCCAATGAAACGTGGGCTTAACTTCCCCCGTTTCCTAAACCTGATCACCCCTTTCCAATGAGAGACTTTCAATAGCACAAAGTCCCCCACTTGAAACTCAATCGCCCGCTTCCTATTATCCGCATAAGATTTTTGGCGATCTTGCGCCGCCTTTAAGCGAGCCTTTATTTGGTCAATACTATCATTCGTTTCCATGACCACTTCCTTGCTGCCAAGTTCCCGTTGACCAATTTCACCCCAACATACGGGTGTTCTACATTTCCTCCCATACAATGCATCAAAAGGCGGCATACCAATGCTAGAATGGTAACTATTATTGTATGCAAATTCCGCCAACGGCAAATGGTCGTCCCAACTACCCCCAAAATCCAAAACACATGCGCGTAACATATCCTCGAGTGTTTGAATCGTACGCTCGCTTTGCCCATCCGTTTGCGGATTATAAGCGGTGCTAAGGTTCAACCTTGTCCCCATATCCTCATGGAATTTCTTCCAAAAACGAGAAGTGAATCTCGTATCCCGGTCCGAAATAATTGACACCGGCACCCCATGGCGTGACACAATTTCTTTCACATAGATTTCCGCTAGTCTATCCGACGAGTACGTTTCCTTTATTGGGAGGAAATGTGCACTCTTTGTCAACCGATCCACTACTACCCATATCACATCATAACCTTTTCGAGTCTTTGGTAGTTTAGTGATCAAATCCATGGTTACATTTTCCCACTTCCAAAGCGGTATTTCGAACGGTTGCAGCTTTCCATACGGCTTTTGATGCTCCAAAGTTTGGCACTCCATGCCGAGAGGCTACTTCTTTCAGGTAAAGACGAGTAAGTTTCTCCATTTTGTCAGTTGCCTTCATTGCCAAGAAGTGAGCAGACTTTTGTCGAATGATCGACAATTACCCAGATGTTGTCATATCCGCTAGGAGTTCGGGGAAATTTGGTGATGAAATCCATAGAGATCTGTTCTCATTTCCACATAGGAATTCCTGGTTGCGTCAGTAAGCCAGAAGGCTTTTGGTATCCCACCTTGACCTTTGAGCAGGTTGGGCACTTGCTCCCATAGGTGGCTATATCAGCTTTCATCTTCGGCCACCAATATAGCATCTTTAGGTCATGGTACATCTTGTCAGAACCTGGATGAATAGAGTATCGGGTTTTGTGAGCTTCATCCATGACTAGTTCCCTTAAGTCTCCGAACACTGGAATCCATATTCGTTCGACAAAGTAACGAATTCCGTCAGATTTTACTTCCAGTTGTGCTTCCATGCCGCGTGTACCATCTAACGGTAGGTTATCTTCTTTCAAGGCTTCAAGTTGAGCACTACGGATTCTGTCAGGCAATCCAGGGTGAATAGTGATTTGTAACGCTCGAACTCGTTTGGGTTTCGTTTCCTTTCGGCTTAGTGCATCAGCCACAACGTTAGCTTTACCCGGATGATACCGGATCGCACAGTCGTAATCATTTAAAAGTTCAACCCAACGACGTTGTCGCATGTTCAACTCCTTCTGTTTCGAAGATATGCTGGAGGCTTTTGTGATCGGTGTAGATGGTGCATTTGGTACCGTACAAGTAATGTCTCCATATCTTAAGTGCAAAAACTACTGCTCCCAACTCTAGATCATGAGTGGTGTAGTTTTTCTCGTGAATCTTTAATTGACGTGACGCGTATGCGATTACTTTTTCGCGTTGCATTAAGACACAACCCAGACCTTGAATAGATGCATCACAATACACTACAAAATCATCGGTTCCTTCCGGAAGAGCTAAAATAGGTGCACTACAGAGTTTCTGTTTCAACAGTTGAAATACGGATTCCTGAGTTTTGCTCCAGTTATAGGGTTTTCCTTTTTGAGTTAGGGTGGTGAGAGGTTGTGCAATCTTTGAAAATCCTTCGATAAAACAACGGTGATAACCGGCCAATCCCAGAAATTGTCGCACCTCAGTCGGAGTCGTCGGTGCTGCCCAATTCTTGATGGCTTCTATTTTGGACGGGTCGACATGTATCCCTTTCTCAATAACCACATGTCCTAAGAATTGAACCTCTCCAATCCAGAATTCACATTTGGAAAACTTAGCATCAAGTTGCTCTTGCTTAAGTAGTTCCAAAATTAGACGCAGATGTTCCTCATGTTCTTCCTCGTTCTTGGAATAAATAAGGATGTCGTCGATGAAAACGATAACGAACCGGTCAAGGTAAGGCTTACACACACGGTTCATGAGATCCATGAATACCGCGGGTGCGTTGGTTAACCCGAAAGGCATGACCATAAATTCGTAATGGCCGTACCTCGTTCTGAATGCAGTCCTAGAGATATCTTCTTCTCGGACTCTTAACTGATGATAGCCGGACCTAAGGTCTATTTTGGAATAGAAACTTGATCCTTGGAGTTGATCAAAAAGGTCATCAATGCGAGGTAAAGGTTAGCGGTTCTTGATTGTGACTTTATTCAGCTCCCGGTAATCAATACACATACGGAACGTACCGTCCTTCTTCTTGACAAATAATACCGAAGCTCCATACGGTGACGAACTAGGTCGGATGAAACCCTTATCTAACAACTCTTGTAGTTGTGTTGATAATTCTTGCGGTTCACTAGGTGCAAGTCTATAAGGTGCCCGAGTGATCGGTGCCGCTCCGGGTGCTAGATCGATTTGGAATTCAACTTGACGGTACGGTGGCAGAATAGGCAAGTTCTAGGGAAATACTTCCGGATAGTTACGTACGATTGGGATATCATCAATTTTCTTCTCCTCAGATGACTGCTCGACGACGAGAGCCAAAATGGTAGTATGACCTTTTCGAAGACATTTCTGTGCTTTCAGGAAGGATATGATGCCAATGACTGCACCACTCCTTTTGCCTTGGACAGAAAGGATTTCCCCTCTTAGGAGAGGAAGGAAACATTTTTATCACAACAGCTGGCCTCAGGTTGGTTCTTGGATAACCAATTCATACCGACAATAAGGTCGAAACTGCCAAGTGTAACTGGCAGAAGGTCAATGTCAAGTTTATGACTAACTAATACTAGTTTACATATGTAAGAATGCGAGTTGTTTCGATTTTCTGAGCGTCTGCTATCTCAATAGTATACTTGGCTTTTAATAGAGTTGGAGCACAACACACTAATATGGAATTTGTGAAATCATGCTAAGACTTCTAGTGAGACTCGCGCTTATAAAGCGAGTGTCAGTCAATTCATAGGCTAAGGAGAGAGGTTCACATGTAAGAAAGAAAAGTCTAATGAGATATAGATTCCAGTAGCATAAGAGATAGGATGTATGTTTAGGTAATTGCGTTCAACTGATGGTTGGTTAGGTTACATCTTCGTTTCCTAATGTCATTGGATCAACGGGATCATTTCGTGAAGAAAGAAATTCGTTTACAGGATTGAATATGCTGGAGTAAAATTCGAAGTTAGACTAAGGATTAGTCACAGGATGAGGTAACAAGTTCAAGTGGGATCTATTGTAGGAGTGTAAGGAATAACGCGTTAGCATAGAAAGAATTTCTCAAATTCTGTGTACATAGTTGGAGTCGGTGGTTTTACTCTGAGGTTCTACTAGAGTTTCACTCTATGTGGTTCTATTGATTAAGTTTGAATGAGAGTCGTAAGATCACTAAGACTCTTACATGAGTGAGATAAAATGATGTATTTCATTAATGATAGTCCAGTGTGTCCGTAAACACCTTCAACTTGATAGTCGCGTCTATAAGTTGTTGAATGAGTTTAACTATACCAACTAGTCGTTGAGTAGGTTACAAGAACTTCTACTGATAGTGGAAGTTTAAGTTTGTAGATTACTGCTTAGGACCATTTATCCACACACTAGGCTTCACCAGGACTTACATGCACTTCAAATTATTATTACGTGTGCACCCGTAAAGATAATTTGCTTTGCATGCTCACCCTAGTTCTCCCTGTCCTGTGTCAAAATGTCCTTTAGTTTGTATTGCCGAGTACAGAGTGTTGTCAGAGATGATAAGTCATCGAGAAGCTTAGTCATTAACCATAGGTTGATCAACTAGGACTCATATCGGGATGAGTAGTCGAGGATGGTTTGCTCCGAGTATTCACTCGAGTGAAACACAATACAAGAGTCCAATCCAGCGGATTGTAAATGAGAACATGTAACAAACATGTACATGAAATGCGACTTCGAAAAATGAAACTGATTTCCTGAATACAAGTTACAGAAAGCAGCAAGGTAGCTGTCCTTTCAACTTAGTCAAGATAGGGTTTGAGTATGCATTGAGCAATGCGTTCTCAGATTTGTGGTCAATCTATTCTCAACAGAATATCGAACAAAGATGCGAGCCCATGGCTCGGGAAAGTGATGACATCTACATGTCAATGGATTCTGTAATAATGCGTGCAACGGTCTGCCTTCAGTCGGCGTATTGTTGCTAATGTGTACAGTAGGGACTCGCCTCCGACGATCCCAATTCCCAAGGAGATACGCGTTAGTGCTGAGTGGCGTCCATAACATGGACCTGAGAAAGCCCACCATACCCAACAGGTGATGGTGATGTAAGTGACTCCTCCGAAGGCTCCGTCTCGCTGCCCTCGAACGGGAGTGGATGACGTTTCGGTGATTCCCCGAGTGTCGCCACTGGGAATGATGATACAATGCAAATGATGTGTCCCTTGCCAACTGAGGGTGATACGGATGGTGTTACATGCCTGCACTGCAATGTATGTATAGGTGCTATATGTATCAGGTATGAGTGTCTGTGCCGTGTAACTAATGTGTGAGGTTATAGTCTAGTATGCAATCCTAGTTCTCTATAACCAATGGCTCTGATACCAATCTGTCACACCCCCAATTTCAACTAACGGAGTTTTACCGTTTGGAAGGTGACACACCAGGATCTCAGTCATTAGTTACATCAAACGACACTATATGGGACTTGAAATGTCAAAACATAAAAGTTCAGAGTTAATGCGGAAGCGTAAACGTTAATATGAAATCAAAAGCAGTTACACGCAATAGGCGTCAATCAATGTAAATAAGTAAACTGTTTCAAATGTTTGAAATGGATAATATGACAGTAGGACTCCATGCATGTCCTAAGTGTGCAACCTGTACATGCATGGAGTCCTACTGTCATATTATCCATTTCAAACATTTGAAACAGTTTACTTATTTACATTGATTGACGCCTATTGCGTGTAACTGCTTTTGATTTCATATTAACGTTTACGCTTCTGCATTAACTCTGAACTTTTATGTTTTGACATTTCAAGTCCCATATAGTGTCGTTTGATGTAACTAATGACTGAGATCCTGGTGTGTCACCTTCCAAACGGTAAAACTCCGTTAGTTGAAATTGGGGGTGTGACATAGACTCACCCCCCTGGCGATGGAAATGTGCATTTGATTGAAGGACCATTTGGATGCGATGGATAAGATACAAGACCAAACTTCTCTCGAAGACGAAATTCAAGCCGAATAAATCATACACAACAACGAGGTTGATCTTGGAATATCCGAACCAGTCACCGATGAAGAACTAGCCGAAGATGCAAGGCTACGAAGCTCCAGTTCCAAAGACAACGCACAAGAATAATCAATCAATATTTAAAAAAATAAAAAAATATATTGTCATTTGTAATGTTTTCCCACTTTATAATTTTATCTTGTAATGTTTTGTAATTTTCGAACTTTTCGAATATCAATAAACGTAGAACTTTATGTTTATATATTTGTTATATATATATTTTTTTGATTTTTTTATTAAATATATGGAATTTTAATATTTTTATAATATAAAGCGGTTTAACACACAAACCGGGTACAACCCGACCCTAACCGGTTTAATAGGTTAGGGATTTCCTTGCCTCCAAACCGGGTTAACCTGAACCGGTTTATGGGTAAACCGGTTTTGACCAAGAGTTGACCAAACCGGTTCGGGTAGCAAAAACCGATTTGTGCACCTCTGGCCGTAAGTGAGGCAAAGCCGAACATGGTGGACATGAGTGACGTGTAACCTCCTATTATAAATGCTTTAAGTGCTAGATAAGCTTGATTTACGTTAGAATCTTATGCGATTTGACACGAGTGGATGGAATTCGTCTAAATTCAATATTTTGGAAATAAATATACCATTTTAAAAATAATACAATTCAAGTTGTATTTATGTTAACTGTTTAAACAGAATAAATCAAAGTATACTATTATTTTATAAAAAAGAATCTAAAATATAAAAGTTATTATTTTATAAATTTTGCCAGATAAAGAGGAGTGAGCATTAATCCACAAACTTGTCCGTGATGTGAAGGTGATACTAGCGGATCATGTTTTGGTGGGATGTAGATTCGCGTCTACAGTTTGGACCAGGATAGCTAAATGGTGCAACATGCCGGTCTCTTCTTTGGTCTTGGTCAAGGAGGCGGTTAACGTGTCAAACGATCTAAGGGGGTGTTTGGGATTACTTATTTGAGCTACTTATTACTTTTCTAAAAGTCATTTCCAAAAGTAAGAATTTCTTACTTTTGGATTTTGACTTCTCCTTCTCACATCTTCCATCTTATTTTGAATTTACTAAACAAACTTATAACTTATTACCTTATTTCAAAAGATAATAAGTTAATAAGTTGTTTTGAAAAGTAATCCCAAACACCCCCTAAATCTTCCGAAGCTGATGGAAAAAAATCATCACGTCATTGTCGTTCTCCTATATTTGTAAACAGTTGCCATAAAAAAAAAGAAAAAAAAATGTTTTTTATGATTTCATTTTTTTACTTTCCAAGTGTTGCAGATAAGTCATTCGAGTAGCAGATAAGTAGATGAAAGACTCCCCAAAAGATGTACCCTACTCACCACCACAGACCGGGACTAAGTCGTTCTTCACCGGGACCACCGTCGCACCTAGGTAATTTCTCCACCATTCACCGCCGTATATTTCATCTCGCACCATACTAATATATACTTTCAGTTTTCTAATATCGTGAAGAATCTCGTTATGCTAGTGGAGACTATATTACGGTTCATCCGATTCCGATGTTTCATATTAGGGTTTTCGTGTTTCCGTTAGGGTTTGTGGTTACTGGTTAGTTTCCGTAATCAACATTCTGTTGGAAATTTATAAATAATTTGAGTTTAAAATTCAATTTAAGCTAGGATTTACCAGTCTACTGACATGTCGAACATATTGTTGAGATTAAAAGCCAATATTCAGAGGATTTAGGGTTATGAGATATCTTTTGCATGGTGGAATACCTAAATTGATTGATCACATAGTTAGGTTCTTATTCAGCAAAATATGGTTCATGTTTTAGTTTATAAGCAATTGGCTTCTTTCAATTTATTGACTAATTTAAGCCCTCCGTTGATTTAATTTGCATGAACCTTGGACATAAAAGTTAGTTGTCACTCCATGTATCTTGTATTTGAAGAGACAAAGCTTATCGTTTTCATTTGTTTGTTTTGTTATTTATAATCTGTATAGAAGCAATCTTGTCTCCTATAACATGTTTTTTACTTGATAAAGTTTAGCTGGTGGAGAATCTTTAGCCAGGAGGAGTGACTATATAGCTACCAACCAACTGACTGGATAAAATCTTCATCACTGGGGATTATGGATAACTTTTCGTTTGCTTCCTCTACCACACACTACTGCTCTACTTTCTCCGGCAAGCTGTGCTCGGTTTCCATCAGGACCGCCACCACTATCCCCCTCTACCCCGTCACCACATGCTCACATGACTCTGAAAACCCCACCACCACCTCATCATCCCTCCGCCGCCCCACTAATAACAGACCACTCAAACCCATTGCTAACTCCCCCATCAATCCCCACCGTCCCAAGCCCAAAACCCACAACACCAATCCCCTTCAAACACTCCTCAATCCCACCCCTAAAAGAAGTCCAGTCGATAATAACTCAAAAACCCTAACTGAAAAGCTCTGGTTAACCAGCAAACTCTCTCTGCCACCAGAACCAGCACCTCCACCTCCAACACCGTCACCACCACCTGATTTGGATGAATTTGAGGATAATAATTATTTAGATAGTTCAGGTGATTTGGGATCCGAACAAATTGAGTACAGAGAAAAAGGGAAAATTTTTGTGGGGAACCTTCCATTGTGGATAAAGAAAAATGAACTTACCGAATTTTTTAGGCAATTTGGACCAATAAAGAATGTGATATTGATAAAAGGTTACAATGATACCGAAAGAAACATGGGGTTTGGGTTTGTAATATATGGCGGTGCAACAGCTGAAAAGGCAGCAATGAATGCGGTGGAGTTTGATGGTATGGAGTTTCATGGGCGGGTTTTAACTGTGAAACTTGATGACGGGACGAGAATGAAGGAGAAGTCTGGAGAGAGGGCAAGGTGGATACAAGGGGATGACAGTGTGGATTACAAGTCAGCATGGCAAGAAGAGAGAGACGGTTCACGAAAAGAGCTTAAAAGGGTGTTGGAAACCCAACCAGAGAACTGGCAGGCTGTTGTGGGAGCTTTTCAGAGGATTAAGAAGGTAATTACTTTAGTTTTATCTATAGGTGGCAAAATGGGTAGGTTGGGTGGGTTCAGTAAGGGGTCAAACATGTGGGGTTGGGTGAGTTGAACCGAAATGCTTTTTGCCTAAAATTTCAGATTATTCTATAAATACTGTGTGTCAAATGTGATTGCAAAATTTATATTATGTCAATAATAATCTGGTTTCTTGGAATACAACGATTTATAAGGTTTTATGCATTGAGATACCCTTTGGTCGACTTTCAACCTCATATATTCATTTCACTTGTTACCTGTTGGCTGTTAAGCTATTTTTTATTTAACGTGTTTGACCTGTTAGAGATTATAACATAACCCAACTTGACCCATTTATAAGGAAATGGTTGAATTCATCTCATCTAGTCTTGTGAACACCAAAACATAACATGATGCCAAAGAGATGCACAATGTGGTTTTCATTTTTTTGTTTATTTACTCTACTATATAGCTTTAACTGGATATGCTGAATGCTGATTGTTTGATTCCATTTTTCTTTGTGCAAGCACCCATAACATATGTAATTTGCGTGGCACTATATATAGATTTCATTTTCTTAACGTTGTTCCTTTAATAATGATAAGTTTCTGTTTTGCACGATTTACAATTAAAGATGCATATCTAGTGAGGCTTCTATTTATCGGATTCTGAGACCTCTTTCATTTTAGATTTTTTACTCTGGCCTAGCATGAGTAGTCATCTATATAGTATATATGCAGGTGTAATTGTATTTCTTGCCTGAAAACATGTTTACATGTCAGAATGATGAAGTGAACCAAAAACCTTCTTTCTATATACTCTATAAATTCTATGTTTTCATGAAAGCCAACTGTTATAGCCTTCCAGGAAAGAGTTTGGGCTGATGGTCAACTATTATGCAAGGCGAGGAGATATGCATCGTGCAAGAGAAACTTTTGAGAGCATGCGGGCCAGGGGAATTGAGCCAAGCTCACATGTATTTACTAAGTAAGGGAATTTGATGTATTAACCTATATGATCTCTTTTGTGTGTGGTGTGTGCACATAGATTATTGCATTATCTTCTAAAACTCTAAACTTGACCTTGGATATAAAAATACAATCCTACTCCTGATTCCTGGAAGGAGAAGCTACTACCAGATTTTATAGTAAATTGTGGATTCTATGTTTTTGGTTCATCATATTTTGTCCATTTTCCAGCATTAAAATAATTTATTTTATGCAGCCTAATTCACGCTTATGCAGTAGGTAGAGATATGGAGGAAGCACTTTCTTGTGTAAGAAAAATGGAAGACGAGGGAATTGAATTGACTTTGGTGACATACAGTATTCTTGTGGGAGGATTTGCTAAAATTGGCGATGTAAAGTAAGTAAAACACACCCACACATATACATTTACTTATACGTGTACATATTTTTTGCACATGCATGTTGAATTTTTGTTTAAAACTTATGCAATGCCTGCTTAAAATCTATTTCTTTACTACTTTTTTTTTTCACAATTGTTTATTGCTCAATTTTATCAGTTGTGATTAAGTTTAATTTTTTTAGTTGTGTACTTTGAAGTGCTGCAGATAAGTGGTTCAAGGAGGCCAAAGAGACGCAACCAACTTTGAATGCCATTATATTTGGAAACATAATTTATGCTCATTGGTAAGTATCCCCTTTTTTAGTATGTCATAATGTAGTCATTTATTTTTTGTTTAAAAAGTGCATGATTTGGGTAAATAATGGGACCTACATAATCATGCCTCTTTGGCTTGTAGATGTAATTCTATGACCTAGTGGTAATTTAGTGTCACTTGGTGCCTCTAAGGGAGTAAGAGCTATTTTGACCCATTTGCCTGACAATGGTTTGATTTATGTATTTTATCGACGGGTCAAACGGGTAAAGTTTAAAAACTTGGCTAAAATGAAACAAATCGGAAGTCATCCATAGTGTTTTTTTATGCTTAAGACCATCTGAATGGTTTTATTAAACAAAGTATTTTAACAATATATTTATTGTGATCTTCTTTAATAGATAATTATTTATAAGGTTATTATAAGTGACAGAAAAATGTTGATGGATTGGCCCGACGTGACCGGACCCATATCAACAAATCACCCACTTGGCCCGAACCCATTTTGACCCGTTACCAAACCCACATGGCCTGCCTATTTTGCTACCTCTACTCCTAGCTACTATAAACTTTTTAGGGTCTATGCCATGAACATGGTCTT
This sequence comes from Smallanthus sonchifolius, assembly GCA_023525975.1. Lineage (NCBI taxonomy): Eukaryota > Viridiplantae > Streptophyta > Magnoliopsida > Asterales > Asteraceae > Smallanthus > Smallanthus sonchifolius. The sequence continues at coordinate 27,362,626 of CM042034.1, forward strand.
CAAAAATGAAAAAAATGAGACCATTGTTTTCACTCTAGAAAAGGGAAAAAATGACAAGTCAACCACCTTTTGAAAATGTCATTGCTTTTTATTATTTTACTCGATAAATTTTGTGAATTTACAAATTAACACCCTGAAAAACACAGCCAAGCCTTTAACATGGAGCGTGCAGAAGCATTGGTCAGGGAGATGGAGGAAGAGGGCATTGATGCTACAAGGGATATTTATCACATGATGATGGATGGTTATACAATGATTAAAGAGGAAGATAAATGTCTGGTCGTGTTTAAGAGGCTTAAGGTAAGATTATTGTATTATTATTATTATTATCATCATGATAGCCTTTTCTATAGGAGTTTGAGTGGCTCATTAGCCTGCTACTTGGATATAGGCTATTTTTTTTAGTTCTCATTCAAGTATCAAATATTCAGATGCTATTTTTTCTGACCGAGATATGTTTTGAAGGTTTAAAAATGAGATGGTCAGGGAGATCATATCAATTTTTTCAATGTTGTCACTTGAATATTTTTTTGATATCTTCTGCTACACTAACCTTAATTCTGTCACAGGAATGTGGCTTTACACCAACAGTAGTTACATATGGATGTCTTATTAATCTCTATACCAAGGTAACTTATAATGTTTATTTGTCTATGGTACCGTGTTTATTTTTCATAGAGATGACAAAATGGGTGGGTAGTAACTTGTCACAACAAGTTCTGGGTTGAAACAGTTTTTTATTACGGGTCGAAATGGATTTGGACTTACCTGCAAACATTTTTGTTCATTTTCTTGTTAATGGTTAATGTGATTACGATCACTGTGTTATCACAATAGAAACATATATTTGTTAAAATAAAATGATTTTTAGGAGGCTGTGATCATTAAACTCAATGTAGGTTAAAATGTTTCTGTCCATTGTACAGCGGTTCTGTTTTTCTTAGAGATGAAAAACGTGGGCTGGTTGGGTAACATGTCAAAACGAGTTTGGGTGTTTCCAGGTTAAACCAGGTCAAAACGGGTTGCGTTGCGCAAACATTTTTGTATAAATTATAATAAATAGTAAATGCATCAAGTATGATTACAAACACAAACACTATGTTCTATTACAATAATAATTTATATTTTTTTTTATAAATAAATCGAGTTGGGAGTTTGTAAGCACTAAAGATACACCTTTGGCAACTTTCAACCCATTTGACCTGTTTCTCTTTTAGCGGGTTGTTTTTATTTTACCTGATTCAATTTGACAAATTCATAAGTAAATGGTTCAAAATTGCCACATGGACTACCCTGATACAGTTTCATATGATCAACTCTTCCAGATGGGAAAAGTTTCCAAAGCATTGGAGGTCGGTGAAACAATGAAAACTGATGGCATAAAGCATAACACGAAGACATATTCTATGTTAATTAATGGATTTATAAAGTTAAAAGACTGGGCTAATGCATTTGCAATATTTGAAGATGTGGTGAAAGACGGTTTAAAACCCGATGTTGTGCTTTACAATAACGTGATTAACGCATTTTGTGGTATGGGAAACATGGATCGTGCGATCTGTACTGTTGAAGAAATGCAAAAATTGAGACATAAGCCGACTTCAAGAACATTTATGCCCATAATTCATGGTTTTGCAAGAGCTGGAGAAGCTAAAAGAGCTCTTGAAGTTTTTAATTTGATGAGAATGTGTGGTTGCATCCCAACTGTCCACACTTACAATGCTCTAATTCTTGGTTTAGTGGAGAAACGCCAGGTATGTTGTCTTTTAGAAATTGAATAGAGGGAGTGTTTTTGCCTTTTGTACATGATTATCTGAATATTGCATAGAGATGGCAGTTTCAAATCATTTACTTACTATGGGTCAATTTGGGTTATGTTTTATCTCTAGCGGGTCAAATGGGTGAAATTTAGTTTAATAGAGAACAAGCTGAACGTCATTTCTTAATGCATAAAAGCCGTTCTAAAGACCCGAAACCGATGAGGGGCTAGTTCTGCGTGGGTTGGATAGTTCACCGATCTTAAATTTTAAAATTTATTTTTGAATATATGGATTTGTAGCCATATTTTACATTGATTATTTATATAAATTTAGAAAATCTAGACATAAAAGCAGCACCTATTTTGACCCATTAACTAACTCATCTGACCTGCCCATTTTCCACCTCTACTATTGCAAATGAAGTGGCAATAATCAGTTTTTATTTACAAATAATTAGATTCTGCTCCTGATTATTTGATTATTTACAAACAATTGGATATAAATATTCACTTTCATACAAATTCCAACAAAAGTGATTTTCCAAAGGTAAACCAAAATTACTTATGTTACAATTCTTTGAATGTAAACTGTGAGTTATACTCATATTTCATAACCTTTTCTGAATAAAATGTTCTTATTGGTCATTTTATATAGGGAAATGTCAGTAAGTACATGGTAACCAAGTTTGATTATGCTTCCATCTTGGTTGGTACCTCTTTTTAAAGAGGTTTAATGACCCAAGTTTTAATTTTGTTCAATGTTGTGATCTTTTTATATCATCTGTTTACATATGCTATTGTGGCGTCTCAATTTTATTTATTAATTTCTTAATAATCAAAATTCTTTAAAACACTCAAACATCTGATTATCACAGCTTCAAGCATCAAAAGCAAATCCAAACACCGTCTTTGAAATTGAAACGACCCATTCTATCAGATTGATAAGTAAATTCCAGCTATTCAATATCACATAATCACTTTCAAATCACACTTCTGAACACCCCCTAGACTGATTCTTTACTTGTGAAATGATGATTTTTTTTTCTACAGATGGAAAGGGCGGTAAAAGTATTAGATGAAATGTTACTTGCGGGAGTTGGCCCAAACGAGCACACATACACCACAATCATGCATGGTTATGCATCATTGGGTGATACTGGAAAAGCATTCGAGTATTTTTCTAAACTTAAAAATGAAGGATTAAACCTTGATGTATTCACATATGAGGCACTACTCAAAGCATGCTGTAAAGCTGGGAGGATGCAAAGTGCTTTAGCAGTCACCAAAGAAATGCATGCCAAAAATATTCCAAGAAATACTTTTATTTACAACATCCTTATAGACGGGTAAGAATTTCTTCAAATTTTCTACAAATTTATTTTGAGTATATCATATTTGATGAGAGTTATAGATAAGTATTGTATGGCCAAATGTCAGAAAATAGCAATATACTTTTTGGTGATGGTCTGTTTTGGTAATTATAACATTTTTCTAGATGTTTGGTAATTATTAGTTTTTGAATGATCTACTTGTGCAATTAGGGTTTCATTCATATAATCATATGCATTTGACGCCAAGCATGTACTTGATAAAAGCTGAGCATACATTGTTACTTTTAACCAGTTATTGTTTAGTGAAAAATATTATTAGATATTAAATGTTCTTATCTTTTAGATGGGCTCGAAGGGGTGATGTTTGGGAAGCAGCTGACCTAATGCAACAAATGAAGCAAGAAGGGGTCAAACCCGACATCCGTACTTACACATCTCTGGTCAATGCTTGTTGCAAAGCTGGAGATATGCTTGTATGTCTTCTCCATTATTTACCTCTTTATATATGTATGGTATGTGTGTGTTGGGGGGTGTTTTAGGCCAGCGGATGAAGGGATATGAATCCTAGGGGATCAGGTTAAATACCACCGACAGGTGTTTGAATGTGTGTTTTGAAAGTATGATAGGGTTAAACCAGAATTGGAGAAGAAGAAATTAAAAGATGGAAGGAATTGAATTCAAAATCTCTGTATATCCATTCCATAGCTAAACACTCATATAAATAGCAATACAAATTACATTAAACACCCCCTACTATCCTAAATAAAACATACTCCCCCTTAACCTAATTGACTAAAAAATACTAAAAATAAAACGTAACAATACTCCCCACTTAAAAACATTCTTGACCTCAAGAATCACAAATTAACGGAAAAAAATTGCAACATCCATGGACACTTGGGTCGACCCATTCCACGGTGGACGCCATTCAGTTCGTCCAATGACATTTGGGGCTGTGTCAATGAGACGCCACGGTGGATGCCATTCACGTCTATCGGTTGCATCGCCTATCGGTTTCGATTCTTTCTGAGGACACCGGTTTCGTTGCCTGCTTCAATAGGTTCGGAACCACTGATGGTGCGGATTTTGGAAATGGTACGGGTGTAATTGTTAGTGGTCGTTTCGGGTGTGGTTTGGGGAGGTTGAAGGGGTTGCTTGCGTGGATTTTTGGGCAGTTTTTGGTGCAACTCTGATGGATGTTACAGGTTGTAGGACTATTTTAGGTGTAGGCGGAGCAGGTTGTGGTTCGGTTTTCTTGGCTAGATTTGGTGTAGACGACACGGGTAGTGTGGAAACGCGGCTGCAGCTTGTTTCTACTTCGATCCGATTGGATCCAATCCTAGTGCCACCATTATTTGTTCCTGTTGTTTCATCGCTTGCTCCTTTTGTTTCATGATGACAGCTAGGGTTGCCCGGAGGTCAGAAACCGCCTTGTCATGATCATTGAGAGCCTTGTCTACATCTTGATTACGGGTGTTCGTCATGGTAGCGGTAGCGAATCCGATTAAGATCGCCTGAAGAAAGCTCTGATACCCTTGATAGGGTTAAACCAAAATTGGAGAAGAAGAAACTAAAAGATGGAAGGAATTGAATTCAAAATCTCAGCATATCCATTCCATAGCTAAACACTCGTATAAATAGCAATACAAATTACATTAAACACCCCCTACTATCCTAAATAAAACGTACCCCCCTTAACCTAATTGACTAAACAATAATAAAAATAAATAAAAATAAAACATAACAAAGTAATTCTGTGATATTAAATAATCAGATAAGATAATAAGTCTAGTAGAACGTACTGTAGGAGATAATATCATATAATTAGATATTTGAGTGTTTGATAAATCCTGATTATTTAAGATTTAAGGATTAATAGATAAAATGACCAGACACACATTTTTATTAAAAAAAATGAGATGAGAGTAGTGATAGATGTAGAATTGATAGTAACAGAAAACAAGAACAAACAGGCTGAAATTTTATTGAAAAACCAAAGGATAGTGGCCCTGATTCGAGATGGGCAAGATCTCCAAATACAAGAAGAACAATTCGAAAATTATTTAGCATCCTAAAAACCAAAACAAACCATCTATTTAAACTAATAAAAGAGAATAACTTCTGCCCACAAATCAGCCTGGAAATCAGCCCCATTAAAGATGATAATTCTTCAAATTAAACCTGTTCCAAAGGATTCAATTTGTTTCCGAAAATAAGGTTAAATTCCAACTGATTAGCACTTGCCTTTCTAACCCTCTTTCTAGAATAAACTTTTACCGGTAATGTATCATTACTTCCGTCCCGGTAAAACGCCTTGTCCTCAAGGCGGAAATCAGGAAATTGTTCTACCAGCAAGTCATAGACTTCCCAAGTTGCTTCTTCAGTTGGACGCCCGTTCCATTTGACAAGCAATTCTAGTACGGGTTGGCCTGCTTCATGAACCCATCAATGAGTGATAATAGAAGACGGCTGTAAATCTATTTCCCAATCCTTTGTGACGGGCAGAGGAGGAGCTGGATTCGGATCGAAAGATCCATGTGCCGGTTTCAACATAGAGATGTGGAAGACAGGATGGATTTTGGCTTCGGGAGGCAATTCTAACTCATACGAAACTGGTCCGACTGCTTTTTTAACCCGATAGGGACCGAAAAAACGTGGAGAAAGCTTTTCGTACCGTCGTTTTGCCAAACTCTTTTGACGATAGGGTTGGATCTTCAGAAAAACATAATCGCCTTCTTGAAATGATAAGTCCCGACGCTTGGCATTTGCTTGAGTCTTCATTCGATCCTGGACTTTTTGAAGGTGAACCCGAAGAAGCTTTAACATGTCGTCACGGTCAATGAGCTGTTGTTCTAGAGCTGCGTTATTTGTATCGCCAGCAGCATATGGCATCAAGGTTGGAGGTTCCCGACCATAAACAATAAAAAAAGGAGTAGTACCCGTTGAAGTGTGATAACCCGTGTTGTAGGAGTACTCGGCCCATGACAAATATGAACTCCATTTAGTCGGTTGCTCACTAGCAAAACAACGCAAGTAGGCTTCCAAGCAACGATTTAAAACTTCCGTTTGACCGTCCGTTTGTGGATGGTAGCTTGTGCTTAGTTTGAGTTTTGTTTGACTCAACCGAAACAATTCTTGCCAAAAGTTGCTAAGGAAAACAACATCCCGATCGGACACTATGGATCGCGGGAAACCATGTAACTTAATAATTTCCTTACAAAAAACTGATGCAACTCCTTTTGCCGTGTATGGGTGGGACAAGCACACAAAGTGAGCATATTTGCTCAACCGATCCACCACCACGAGGATTGTATCGAATCGATTTGAAGACGGCAAACCGACGATAAAATCCATTGATATGTCTTCCCAAATTTGAGTGGGAATAGGTAAAGGTTGGAGTAAACCTGCAGGAGACAAAGTTTGATACTTTTGTTGTTGGCAAACAACACACTGCTGGACAAAGTCTCGTACATCGGTCTTCATTTTGGGCCAAAAATACTGTGAAGAAAGTCGCTTATATGTCTTTAAAAACCCGCCATGGCCCCCAACAGGAGTGTTATGCGCTTCCTGCAGCAAGGTATTCCGGAAATCAAGGTGATTTGGTATCACCAAACGTCCTTGATAAAACAACTTCTGGTTGACCAGGGAAAAGCCCGGGGCTGTTTGCGGGTCAGCTTGTAACTGTTGAACAATCTGGTGTGTATAAGGATCAGATGTGAGGCCTGCTTGAATGTCAACCAAATCAATACAATATGGAATCACAAGTGTTAATAATTCACTAGATTGTGGACGTCGTGATAGCGCATCAGCCCCTTTATTTTCCTTTCCCGCTTTATGAACAATTGAAAACTCATATGGCATGAGTTTTAGTAGGAGCCGCTGCTGCTCGGTAGTCGTAATACGCTGATCTAAAAGAAACTTCAGCGTATAATGATCTGTCCGAATAAGAAAATGCCGCCCAAGCAAATAATGGTTCCATTTTTGAACCGCGAGAACCAAAGCGAGCAATTCCCGATCATAGGCCGACTTGAACCGGTTGGAAGGAGAGAATCCTTTGCTGAAATATGCCACCGGGTGATCCTCTTGTGATAAAATTGCGCCAACCCCTTCAGAAGATGCATCACATTCAATGACGAAGGGCTTTGAAAAATCGGGTAGGCGCAGAACCGGTGTTGATAGCAGCGCCTGTTTGAGATCATTGAAAGCTTGCAAAGCTGCCGGTGACCAAAGGAACCCATCTTTCTTGGTAAGTGCAGTGAGGGGTCGGGCGATGAGACCATAATTACGAACAAAACGTCGATAATAGCCCGTAAGACCAAGAAAACCTCTTACTTCTTTGACAGAAGTAGGAATCGGCCAGGACTTAACTGCTGCGATCTTCTCCTCTTCGACACTAACACCTTCCGAATTGATAACATGTCCGAGGAACACCACCTGTTTTTGACCAAAACAGCACTTTGATAACTTGGCAAAAAATTTATGGTCTCGCAACAGTTTTAGGGTCTGCTGGAGGTGAGTTTTATGCTGCTCCATGCTGTCACTGTAAATTAAAATATCGTCAAAGAATACAAGTATAAAACGACGTAAATAGGGACGAAATAAATCGTTCATGACAGCCTGAAATGTGGAAGGGGCATTTGTTAACCCGAACGGCATCACCTTGAATTCGTAATGACCCGAATGGGTCCGGAAGGCTGTTTTGTGAATGTCTTCGGGTCTCACCCTTATTTGGTAATAACCGGATCTCAAATCCAGTTTGGAGAATACCTTAGCCCCGTACAATTCGTCCAGCAACTCATCTATGTTTGGAATCGGGTATTTATCGGCTATTGTGATCTTGTTGAGGGCTCGATAGTCAATACACATTCTCCACGTATTATCCTTCTTTTTTACTAACAAAACTGGGCTGGAAAAAGGACTTGTACTTGGCTGTATGAATCCCGAAGCCAGCAGCTGCTCCACTTGTGTCTCAATCTCTGTTTTTTGTGAATGAGGGTAACGGTAGGGTCTGAGATATTGGGTGGAGGGGAGCTGGGTAACAGGGGAATGGAGTGGTCTTGAGTCCGAACAGGAGGTAGATCGTTAGGTTCCTCAAACACAGCCATGTGATCGGCTACGATCGAGTGTAGGGGGGTCGGTATAGATGGTAAGGAATCGGGTTCAATGGCCAGATGTTGGAAAGTGGAAGATCGTTGAGGTCCTGATTCAACTCCCTGCAGCTTATATTGTTTGCCATTAATAGTAAAAATCATAAACATTTCTCTCCAATTTGCTTGAACTGTATTTAGTGTTGCTAACCATTGAATACCCAAGACTAAGTCAGCCCCTCCAAGAGAAAATGGGTGGAAATCTTGGGTAATACCAAGCTCGTTGATCCGTAAAGAAAGACCCTTACAAATATTGTTGCATCGAATTACATCTCCGTTACCAATTTGGACACCAAAGGGTGCCACTGGTTGTGTTGGAATGTGAAGTTCTCGGACCAAAATCTCCGAGATGAAATTGTGTGTAGACCCCCCATCGATTAAAATTAAAACTTCGGTTGAATTAATCTTACCTTGAACCTTCATTGTAGTAGGATGAGGTTTCCCCAAGATGGCATGCAAGCTGATTTCTGCCGTCTCCTCTGGATCTGAACCAAAATCAGGTTGTTGGGCTGCCGGTGGTGATTCATCCGTCTCCTCCTCGGCTTCCAAGATTTTGAGAGTACCCGTCTTACATCGGTGACCTGGTCCATATTTGTCTCCACACCTAAAACATTCCCCTTTTAAGAACCGGGTTTGTTTTTCGGTGTCAGATAACTTCACATTAATTTTGGGTTGTGGAAGTTGTTGAGCAGGGCTAGTTCTGGAATCTGGCTGGAGGGTTTTCGAACCTGAAGTCCAGGAAGTATTTCTGGTTGGCCGAGTAAAAGAGAGTTTGGACTCAAACTCCAACGCCAAACTCATCGCTTTGTACACGGTGCGGGGCTTATGAATCCTGACATCGGACTTTAGTTCATCTTTCAGCCCATTCAGAAATACTCCAAGTAAACAATGGTCGGGCCAACCCGTGACTCGAGAAGATCTTTTGGTAAACTCCTGACGGTATTCTTGGACAGCACCGGTTTGCTTGATGCTGCAAAGATGCTCATCCGGGTTTTGGAACTCGGCGGGACCAAAATTTTTGGTGAGAATTTGGACTAATTCTTCCCAAAAAGAAATAGGTTGGTCACTAGAAAGCCAAGAATAAAGGTCCAAGGCATCCCCTTCTAAGTGCATCGAGGCTACCTCCACCTTGTCATCTTCGGGTATTTGATAATATTTAAAATATTTCTCTGCTTTTAACACCCATCCCCGAGGGTCTCCTCCTCCAAAGACCGGAAAATCGATCTTGTTATAAGGTTTATACGGAGGCCGTCCCCTCCAAGAACTGTCTCCTTCATCATACCTGCTCCCTTGAGAACGCTCCTTTCCCTTCAATGCTGCTATCTCTTCTCGCTGGGCTGCAATGTCAGCTTTCAAAGAATCAATGGATTCTAATTTTGCAGCTATGGCGGATAACTGAACAGCGATCGTTTCTGGTTGGGAGTTACCATCGTTTGTGTTGCTCCGGGTCTGCACCATCTTCGTTTCCCGGCAATGGAACCAATGATAGATGTAGAATTGATAGTAACAGAAAACAAGAACAAACAGGCTGAAATTTTATTGAAAAACCAAAGGATAGTGGCCCTGATTCGAGATGGGCAAGATCTCCAAATACAAGAAGAACAATTCGAAAATTATTTAGCATCCTAAAAACCAAAACAAACCATCTATTTAAACTAATAAAAGAGAATAACTTCTGCCCACAAATCAGCCTGGAAATCAGCCCCATTAAAGATGATAATTCTTCAAATTAAACCTGTTCCAAAGGATTCAATTTGTTTCCGAAAATAAGGTTAAATTCCAACTGATTAGCACTTGCCTTTCTAACCCTCTTTCTAGAATAAACTTTTACCGGTAATGTATCAAGTAGTCTACAGGATTAATGGATTATGTTAAAAGAATGTTAAATTGGTGATTTAAGCAGATATTTATCAAATCAAGTTAAAAAAGAGGTAAAATGGTAATTTTAATTCCTGCTCAGATAATTAGTTTTCTTTCAGCAAATATGAAACTGATTATTTCATTACAAGAATCTTTAAGTTTTAACATTAGAAAAAAGATTATTATCACAATAATCAAATGATCAGTTTTAAAACATGAATTAATCATGCATTTTTGAGTGCAGAGAGCAGCCAAAACAATCAAAGAGATGGAGGCTGCAGGATTAAAACCTAATATAAAAACATACACAACACTTATTCATGGGTGGGCCCGCGCTTCACTTCCTGAGAAAGCTTTAAAATGTTTTGAAGACATGAAGTTAGCCGGTCTGAAACCAGACCGAGCCGTGTACCACTGCTTGATGACATCATTGCTGACCCGAGCCTCTATAGCCGAAGACTACATTTACTCAGGCATTCAGCAAATCTGTGCAGAAATGATTGATGCGGGTTTGACCGTTGACATGGGGACTGCAGTGCATTGGGCCCGGTGTTTACACAAGATTGAACGGTATGGTGGAGATCTTACTGAAGCACTTCAAAAAACGTTCCCGCCTGATTGGAATTCACAAAACACGCTCGATGAAATTTCAGGGGTCGATTATGATGATGACGATGACAATGGTGATGGTGATGAGTTGCTATATGAAGGTGATTCTGATGGTGATATTGATGAGGATTGATATATGGCTTTGGTACTAGATGTATATTTGGTAAATGTTTTAATGGGATACGCTATAGTGACTTGTACATTGTGCAATGAAAGTTGTACATTTTTTTTATCTGTGAATCTGAGTTGATTGTTGAGACTTGGTAATGGTGACTTCCCCTGAACTCTTCTGCCTGCAATAGATGTATGTATATATATTTTTGTAGAGGAATAATGGTTTTAGTTGTACCTTGTATATTTTGGATTGTTATAAAATACAACATATGCTTAGGGGGTGTTGTTCGGGTAATTTAATCGGGTTTCGGGTAGATCGGTTCGGGTTAAACGGGTTTTCGTGTGTGTAAATTTATCCGATAACCGATCCAAATAACATTCGGGTAGATCGGGTTCGGGTTAATCGGGTTTCGGGTTAATCGGGTCGGGTTTCGGGTAGGGACACATGGTTGAAAAAAAATGAATTAAGTTTAATAACATAAAATAAACACGTATGTGAAACAAAAATAAGTACATTTTCAAAAGATTAAAACTTCAAATATAACTATTTGTGTTTATATGGTGAATTTTTTAAACTCATAGCCTGGATAGAAGAATTCGGAGATTAACAACAAACAAGAATGCGTGCGAGCAACCACCACCTGAGAATCAAATTATTGATAAGATGCTATGGTCTGTTTCAGCTCAAATTGTGATACTTTCATTGGGAAGGCTGATGACAGCAACTCTACCCACAAAACCATTCCGTGTTCCTGGAACAAGATGGTCCTTTAGAACAAACATTTCATATTTATTTACTAATGGGTCAATGAATTAGCCTTGCTACAAAATTCCATAATATTCATCTTATTTTATCTTATTAGATGAAATTCAGAATGTAATTGAGTTTAGAAGCGGATTTTGGTGGTGGTGAGAAGAGAGAGTAGAATATATAAATGTTCGGTTTATTCGGGTTAATCGGGTTTTTTTTAAAAATATTTACTAAAATTTTGATAACGAGATGACTGTCACAATTACAAACTAATGGCAGGTAGACGGGCAACAAGCTGCGCCGCTACCCCCTTCTGAATAGCAAATCCTACTCTACTAAACACAAAGTTCCCCCCATAAATATATGCGGTATTACTGCTGACCACCCGCTGAACCCGCTTAAGGAACCGCACCGCATCAGGGGCGAGAGCGCCAAAGGTGTCAAAGGCAAACGGTACGAACACGTGCTGATTCACGAGGCAAACTTTTTCGTGCTTAGCTACTTTACCCGCCTCTGCCTTGTTTATCGCTTGACCCGCCTTAAACCCATGGTCCCTTATCCCAACTAGGGGGGACACACCTGTCAAATCAACACATGCGTGTTTCCCTCCTTCCCATCCAAAAACAAGAATGTCAGCGGGCCGAAGGGTTGATCCATACAAACCTTTTAACACATTTTATTTAAAGATCTAATTTATTATATTTACCTGTTTCTTAGAAGAAAAAAATGATTAAAACATAAAACATAATGATGAATATATATTACACAATGACCTGAAACGTAAAACACAATGATGAATACATACTACACAATGATCTAAACCTAAATCAAGTCTATAAAATATAGTTACTAATGTGAGAAAGTCTAATCGAAACCCGACCCGAATAACAATCGGTTTAAACGGTTTTTGGGTTAATCGGTTACGGGTTATTCGGGTACGGGTTTAATCGGTTCGGATGAAGTTGGGTCGGGTCGGGTCGGGTTGGGTTAATCGGGTACATGCTATACATGTTACATCAATATCACAACAATAGGGGTATAACAAACATCTACGAGGGTATATTTAGCCAACCATTTTAATAAGTTCGTTATTCTTTCGCACTTTAGTAACTATATTTTATAGACTTGATTTAGGTTTAGATCATGGTGTAGTATGTATTCATCATTGTGTTTTACGTTTCAGGTCATTGTGTAATATATATTCATCATTATGTTTTATGTTTTAATCATTTTTTTCTTCTAAGAAACAGGTAAATATAATAAATTAGATCTTTAAATAAAATGTGTTAAAAGGTTTGTATGGATCAGATATTTCCATAGGTTATTAACTTCTTTGGTTAACTTTGAGTCCTACTATTGCCACACCACCATCAAATCTAATCCCAGACCACCCTATTCTGAGCGGCCTTCTAGATGTATATTCGTCTTTCTGACGGTTATGACGTAAGCCCTACAACCAAACGACTGTCACATAACAAATCAACGGTTGCATGATTATTAAAATCTGATAGAGTTTTCCAACAATTATGACATCAGCCCTTATGGTCAAACGACCATCTAATTTTTCTCTTACATGGCCGTTGCCCTAGTCAGACAACCGTTTTCAACGATCATTTTTTTTTAATTTGGGGTTTGAAAAGTGTAACGGGTGCTTGATTATTAGGTCATCCGGTATACCCCTAAGTTCACACCGTGCTCCTATGTGGCACCCAGTTTCACACCATGATCATTATAGAACACCACCCCTTGAATTTTTTTCACATCGTGATGTAGCCTACGTGATTTTTTTCACGAGAGCGATGGAAGCTTTTTTGACCGTTTGAAATTATTATTACCGTTCAACGGTAAGTTTTTGGACCGTTTGAAATTAATAATTTTCAAATAAATAATAATAATTAATAATTTTTATTTTTACTCACTATAAATATCTATTTTTACTCCATATCTCTACACTGATTTCAACTCATTTCTACTCAACTAAATTCTTTCTACTTTCCCAACCCAAAACAAAAAAAATGAGTAACGATCCGAACCCACACTTTTGGGCTCAATACGCGGCTCGTGATAACGCGTTCATGGCCAACCAAATGAACCCAAACTTTCCACCCAACCCTACCTTTCAACCAAACCCGAACTTTCAAATGTTTAACTACCAATCCCCAATGTTCCAACCGGGTACACCACTTGACTTTGTACTGTAACGAACCAACTTTAGGTTTAATAAAATAATATATTTTATATTATTTGAAGTGGTGGAATTAAATTGAATGGAAGTTTGGGGGTGTTATGTTGCAAATAAATGGTTTTGACTAACTTATGGCAAGAAGGAGATTAAAACTGAAGTTGATGGATTGATTGTGTAATTAAACCAAATTGGGTTTGGTCTTGGTGGAGAAAAACGCAGACACACACAAATTGTGTGTGTGTCTTGCGAAAATGAGAAGAGAGAAATAGGTGGAGAAGCTAAAAACTAAAATTGGTGATTTGCATGAAGAATCAAGACGAGTGGTGGTGTTTATCTTCTTCAAGAGTACAAGTAAGTTCTCTTTCAAACCTTGAATCCACCATTAATGGTGTTCTTGGTGGGTTTTGAGGAAAATCAAATTAGAGGCTGAATTGGTGGTGGATTATGGTTCATTACTTATAATCTAGCTTGTCTAATGTTGATTGAGTGGTTAAAACATCCTTAAACCATCCAATTTAAGAATCTTGGAATTAGGGTTCTTGGGAGTAAAATTGAGGGTTTTGGAAATTGGGTGTTTGAATGTTGAATTGAGTGTTAATAAGTGTTTATAGTGTTATATAAACACATTAATAAGTAGAAAACTCAATAAAAGTGTTGATTTGAAAATAGTTGAAATTGAGGTAAATTGGGTGAAAACCCAAACATGTCATTTGGGTTAAGGGAGTGTTGAGTGGTGTTTGAATGGTGCATGAGTGTTGTGGCATGTCCATGAACACTAGACCAAGTATATACCACATTCATAATGGGTGATTTGTGAAATTAAAGTATTGGGGGGTGAACTTGGGTGATCCCTTAACGGGTCAAAATGGGTTGAAATGTTGAATGGGGTGTTGGAGGTTTGGTTAAGGTTGTGATAACCAAAATAAGTTAGGGTGTTGATCTTTAGATCATACGTGTGTCTTTGTAAGGCCTCAAACTCGGGAACCCGACACGTTGGCATACACGTAAGCACAGTAGTAAATGACCTCAAATAAACTCAATTAAATGCAACGGAAAATCAATAGTCAAACAAATGGTCAACGACCTGACCTAACATAATCCAAACTAAGTACTAATATTCAAATGTCTTAACAACGAATAGCAAATAAATGTCATCACAAACATGCACAGTAACCAATCGCCATCCAGAAGCCTCCAGCTCATACTTTCCCTTTACTTGAAATACATGCTAAAAAGTCAGCTACGTTGAGTGAGTTATATAGTGATTCGTTCGGGGGTATTAAGTCCCGAACCTTTATTAAAAACGATTACGTCACAAAGGTTTTCTCATATAGTTCATGGTTTATTCAAATATTATATTTTATCGACGCACACGAAATCATGTCGACTAGTCTAAGGACACATGCGATCATGACTCGTTGACTGATCACCGTCAGCCATGTTAACTCACCGACCAACACCGACTTACTATCACGCTTAAGCAACCCATTTCATCCGACTAAGGTCAGACTCAATTCCCGTCAACTAGGGTCGACACGATATCAATTAAACTCTTAATATAAGGCCACGACATTAAATTACATGACAGCAAATCCTACGCATACAATTATAACTATCATTTCACAACACAAATATTAACATCAAAACCTTTATCATTTCGTGCCTTCGCTATATTGCACGTTGCATGTATTCATGCCCAAAACTATAAAACGTTTAAAAGTGGGCGATAGAAACTCACCTTTGCTACCCGCAACTCGATCTCTAGAACCCGCTAACACCTCATACTCGCTCTTCGACTTCGCACCTATATTAAACACAAATTACGAGTCAATACGTGACACGCCATTAAACTCTCACCTACACAATTAACCCTACTTCGCGCAAAGTCGTGTATATGTGCATGGCACCATGCATGGTGCGCATACGCTTCGAGCACCTCTTGTCCACGCTCCCGGCATCTAAGTTCGCATTTGGTTCGACACCGGGTCCTCGAACTCGCCTCGTATCACCTTACC
Source organism: Smallanthus sonchifolius (assembly GCA_023525975.1). Classification (NCBI taxonomy): domain Eukaryota; kingdom Viridiplantae; phylum Streptophyta; class Magnoliopsida; order Asterales; family Asteraceae; genus Smallanthus; species Smallanthus sonchifolius. The sequence continues at coordinate 27,378,397 of CM042034.1, forward strand.
TTGCTAATACGCGCCATGATTCTTCGTTGCGCGCCACCCGTCCTTGGTCATCTTCGCCGTGACACCGTCCGAAGCCACCACAGCCGTCGCCATCCCACCGCCGAGCTATCACCGTCCCGCGAACGGCCTGCGAGCCCCCTTTTCGCTACTGTCGCACCCGACCCGCATCATTTCTGACGTCCACGCCTGGCTCCGAGTTAGTCTGTAGCCGCGCTGGTCGATTCCCGCTGCTGCCACCATCCAAACATCCACGAACAGCCCCTCCTGGGACTGTTGTGTCCGGTCCGCAACACCGCCGGCCGCATTGCGCGATTCCCGGCTTTCTTAACCCTCGCCGAACGCCCGTAACCCCTCCCCTAGCACCTCTTAGGGTTTTCGGCTTACGGTTACGCGTCACTCACAAGTCTCAAACAACCAAATGATTAGACGAGGAAAAATATAGATGTTATACCTTTGATTCGAGTGACTCATGCAAATCGAATCACCAAGAACTCGTCTCCTCTTTTACTACTCGTCGCCTAGGAAACCCTAGAACCATAAAAATGATTATTACGATTAACCGAAGCTTAAAACACATACACCATGATTAGAGGCTCGCGATTATACCTTGATCTCGACCAAATCATAATGAACGGCCTCTCTCCCTCTCCCTTCTCTTCTCGGCAGCTGCAAGAACACAATGGGGAACCCATCCCCCTTGCCGTAACCCTATGTGGGTGTTTGCCGGACCAGGCTTGGCCCTCGCGCGCTACCGGCTAGTCCTCGGGCTTGGCCCGTCTTGAATTCCTTTACAAAACTCTCCTTTGAGTTCCGTTTATTACACAATAACCCCGTCTAATATCCACATAAACTAAAATGTACAACATCCGTTAAACCGTCTATTCTCTAAAACAATTATTTACAAACCCGTTCTTTAAACGAGAAACCGGGATGTTACAAGTCTTCCCCCCTTAAAGAGGTTTCGTCCTCGTGTAACACCCTTAATTTTAAACACGGGTTATAATAAATGTTTACACACGCGAAATAATTTATCCCAAGAATTTTTTTTTACTCTTCGCATACCGCGAAGATCCAGGGCACTCCCTTTGCGTACCGCGAAGGAGCCCCAAAAGTTGCCTGCCGAGAAACTGGTTCTGCGCGTACCGCAAAGAACCCCCTCCCAGTCTTCGCGTACCGCGAGGACACCAGTAAACATAAAATTAGCTTTTTCTCCCAGTTCCAACACTTAGCCAAATTTTTAACATTTTTCAATCCTTCATGACACCAAAAATTTCCTAACACTTGGGTATTGATTCAAAACATTTATACATCATTTGCAAACATCAAAATTACATTGATTCATGTATCAAAACATCCAATTAAGGATTTCAATTTACACCCCAAAATCATCATCTATACATATGAGAACCCGCCAACGCCTTGGACTTGACTTTGACTACATCGGAGCTTTTCCTACATAACCACATAAACATATCACCATTAGTAATGAAGATAAAACATAACAAACAAGTAAAATATACTTGTTTTCATCCATTCACCCATTTGACCCGTTTCCACCCAATTTAACATTAGGCTACATATCACTTGCATAACACCTACAAGTTTCATTCTTTTCAATTATCATTCATAAAAACACATTTCCATTTCCATTATGGCACATATGCCATAACTTCATCACCTCATTTCCCTTATGATTCATAGATCATAACTTCTTAACCCATTTCCATTATGGTATTTAAACCGTAACCTCATTTCCATTATGGTATTTAAACCATAACCTCATTACCACATTTCCATTATGATACTTAGATAAGTAAGTGCAAAATCACTTACCTTTCGGGTTAGAAGATCCCGTTCCACCTTCACGATTCGCAATTTGATTACCTAAACATATACACCTAGTTTAGTAATCTATCATACATCAAAATCACATTATAATTGGGTTCACAACCCAATTTTCCATTCCCAACCCAAACTGACCCGTTTGGGTTATTCCCATATCCAAACACCCTCTTTCCATCCAAACTCACATACTTGAGTTTCATTTCCAATTTCCTTGACACTAATTTTTCATTCAATCTTTATCATTAGGTTAATTTGGTGTTCATTCAAGTGTCTAACACCATATAAACAATTAAACATCACTAATTCAACATCCTATCATCATAATCCAAACACCCCCAATTTTCTCTATATGAACCCTAACTTCTCATAATCGAAATCAAAGGGTTCTAGGATGTTAATCACCATTCTTTACCTTTAGTTTAGGTAGATTATCAACAATCTAACACCAATTAACCACATGCATCATAAATTTCGGATTTCTACAAAACCCACCAACTAACCCATCAATGTTGAAATCAAATGGAAGATTATCACTTACTTGATGTTAGGAAGGTGATGTGTGAGCCAAAACCTTCACAAAACAAGCTCCAAAATTCATGAATTGGCTTCAATTTCATTTTTCTCCCTTGCAAATGAACGATCTCTTCAACACAAATGAGACCAATTTTGACTTCTCCAAGTCAATATGGAAAATTTTGCCATTTTACACCTTTAGCCCCTCAACTTCCATTTCACCAATTTCATTCCAAAATTAGTTAAAAACTAATATAACCCCAACACTAACTTGAAACCTACTTGTTTCAACTTATTTCTAAAATATTATTTTCACCATAATATTATTTAGAATATTTATAACGAAACCCGGATTTTGGTTCGTTACAAATCACCTCCCCTTATTTGGGTTTCGTCCCCGAAACCCGACTTCACATAAAAAGGTTCGGATAATATTTGAACATTCCCTCCTCGGTTTCCCAAGTCATTTCCGCTCCCTTCTTATGTTTCCACCTCACCAATACTTGGCTAATCTCTTTATTGCGCAAACGCTTCACCTTTCTATCCAAGATTGCCACCGATTCCTCAACATAATTCAACTTTTCATCCAACTCAATATCATCCAATGGAACAAAAGTAGATTCTTCCGCCAAAAATTTTCGCAAATGTGACACATGAAACGTGTTATGAAGTCTACTTAGTCCTTCCGGTAGCTCCAAACGATAAGCTATCGCACCCACCCTTGCTATCACCTTAAACGGTCCAATGAAACGTGGACTTAACTTCCCCCGTTTCCTAAACCGTATCACCCCTTTCCAAGGAGAGACTTTCAAAAGCACAAAGTCCCCCACTTGAAACTCAATCGCCCGCTTTCTATTATCCGCATAGGACTTTTGGCGATCTTGAGCCGCCTTCAAGCGAACCTTTATTTGGTCAATACTACTATTAGTTTCCTTGACCACCTCTTTACTACCAAGTTCCCGTTGAAAAATTTCACCCCAACACACGGGTGTTCGACATTTCCTCCCATACAACGCCTCAAAAGGCGTCATAGCAATACTAGAATGGTAGCTATTGTTGTATGAAAATTCCACCAACGGTAAATGGTCGTCCTAATTTCCCCCAAAATCCAAAGCACACGCTCGCAACATATCCTCGAGCATTTGAACCGTCCGCTCGCTTTGACCATCCGTTTGTGGATGATAAGCGGTACTAAGATTCAATCTAGTCCCCATATCCTCATGGAATTTCTTCAAAAAATGAGAAGTAAATCTTGTATCACGATCCGATATAATCGTCACCGGCACACCATGACGCGACACAATTTCCTTCACATACATTTCCGCCAATCTATCCGACGCATACATTTCCTTTATAGGAAGGAAATGTGCACTCTTTGTCTACCGATCCACTACTACCCATATCGCATCATAACCCTTTCGAGTCTTTGGTAGTTTAGTGATCAAATCCATGGTTAAGTTCTCCTATTTCCAAAACGGTATTTCAAGCGGTTGAAGCTTTCCATACAGCTTTTGATGTTCTGCCTTAACCCTTAAGCATGTGAGACATCTTTCCACATACTTAACAATATCACGCCTCATACCCGGCCACCAAAAATGACACCTCAAATCATAAAACATCTTTGTGGCCCCCGGATGGATATAATACTTGGACTTATGCGCCTCATCCAAAATAGTCATCAAAACACTTGACAACCTAGGAATCCAAATTCTATCAAAGCATGTCTTTAACCCTGAACTATTTTCCCCAAGCTTATCAACATAAGTAACTATTCGTTCCTTCTTCAAATCACCACCAAGTGCTAACACTTGGGCCTCCAGGATTTCATCAATAAGAGATGATGAAATTGTCATCTTAAATGACTTCACCTTGATAGGTGTATGGCTCGTCTTCCGACTAAGCGCATCCGCTACTACATTTGCTTTACCGGATGATAAAGTATCTCACAATCATAGTCCTTGACCAATTCAAGCCACCGCCTTTGCCTCATGTTGAGGTCCTTTTGGTCAAAGAAATATTTGAGACTTTTGTGATCCGTGTAGATCGTACACTTAGCCCCATAGAAATAATGTCTCCAAATCTTGAGCGCAAAAACCACGACCGCAAGCTCTAAATCATGGGTATGGTAATTCACCTCGTGTGTCTTCATTTGCCTAGATGCGTAGGCAATCACTTTTCTCCTTTGCATCAAAACACAACCCAACCCCGAATGCAAGGCATCCGAATACACCACAAAATCTCCAGTCCCGTCCGGCAAGGATAAAATAGGCGCCTTAGTCAACTTTTCTTTCAAGAGTTGAAAGGAAGATTCTGGCTCAAACAAACTTAGTCTCCTTTCGCGTTAACTTCGTCATCGGCAAGGCAATCCGAGAGAAGTTCTCAATAAACCGCCGATAATAACCCGCCAATCCCAAGAAACTTCTAATCTCCGAAGGCGTTTTCGGTGATGATCAATCTTTTACTGCCACTATCTTGGATGGGTCAACAATAATTCCTTTCTCGTTAATCACATGACCCAAGAATTGAATTTCGCACAACCAAAATGCGCACTTAGAAAATTTTTCATAAAGCTTCTCCCTTTGCAACACTTTAAGGATTTCACGGATATGAAAGGCATGATCACTTTCACTCCGCGAATAGATGAGTAGGTCATCAATAAACATAATAACTGAACTGTCGAGAAACGGTCTACACACTCGGTTCATAAGATCCATGAAAACCGTGAGTGCGTTGGTTAAACCAAATGGCATAACCGTAAACTCGTAATGGCCGTATCGGGTGCGGAAAGCTTTCTTATAAAGATCGTCTTCTTTCACTTTCAATTGGTGGTACCCGGATCTCAAATCAATCTTAGAGAACCATGACGCCCCTTGCAGTTAATCGAAGAGGTCGTCAATCCGAGGTAACGGGTACCTATTCTTCACCGTCAACTTATTCAACTCTCGATAATCCATACACATTCTCATGCTTCCGTCCTTCTTTTTAACGAAGAGAACGGGTGCACCCCAAGGGGAGACACTTGGGCGTATGAAACCTTTATCGAGTAGTTCTTGCAATTGCTCCATTAACTCTTTCATTTCCGGCGGTGCCAACCTATAAGGTGCTTTGGCTACCGGCTTAGCACCCGGTATCGAATCGATCCCAAACTCTACTTCCCTTTCCGGTGGAACTCCCGGTAACTCATCCGAAAACACATCCTCAAACTGATTCACATCCGGAACATCGCGAATTGTATCGTGCCCTTTAACCGTCTTGGGCAATTTGGTAATGAAATCCATCATGATGTGCTCCAACTTCCACTTCGGAATCTCCAAAGGTTGGATTTTTCCATAAGGCTTCTGATGCTTTGCCTTAACTTGTAAACATGTCAAACACTTGCTTACATACTGGATCACCTCATGCTTCATCCCCGACAACCAATAGTTGCCCTTCATGTCCTGATACATCTTTGTCATCCCCGAATGTATCGAGTACCTTGACTTGTGTGCTTCATTAAGTACTTGCTCTCTAAATCCACTAAACCTTGGTATCCAGATACGGTCGTCCTTGACCCACACCCCTTGACTGTTCTCATTCAACAGATCACGTTGTCTAAAAATTCTCTCTTCTTTTAGCCTTTCATCTCTCAAGGCTTCCGTTTTCACATCCTTTAATAACGTCAGGAAATCTGGCGTTACTACTAGTTGACACGCTTTAGCTCTGATTGGCGTGTGTTCCTCCTTGCGGTTTAACGCATCGGCAACCACATTTTCCTTTCCCGGATGGTAAAGGATCTCATAATCGTAGTCCTTGATTAGCTCTAACCACCTTCTCTGCCTCATGTTAAACTCCTTTTGCTTGAAGAAGTACTTCAAGCTCTTATGATCCGTGTAGATCGTGCACTTGATTCCGTATAAGTAGTGTCTCCACAACTTAAGTGCAAACACAACTGCCGCTAACTCTAAATCATGGGTAGGGTAATTCACCTCATGCATCTTCAATTGCCTTGATGCATACGCTATTACTTTCCCTCGTTGCATTAACACGCAACCTAACCCCAAATAAGATGCGTCCGAATACACCACTAAGTCGTCTGTCCCTTCCGGTAATGTTAACACCTGTGCTTCAGTCAACTGCTTCTTTAACTCTTGAAATGCACCCTCTTGATCCGCTCCCCAAACAAACTTCACTCCTTTTTGAGTCAATTTAGTTAATGGTGTTGCCAGCTTGGAGAAGTCCTTGATGAACTTCCTGTAATAACCGGCTGACCCCAAGAAACTACGCACCTCTGTTGGAGTCTTAGGAGCGTTACACTTTACTACCGCTTCAATCTTTACGGGATCTACCATAATCCCTTCCGGGTTAGTGACATTCCCCAGAAATTGAACTTCCCGTAGCCAAAACGCACACTTTGAGAATTTAGCGTAAAGCTTTTCTCATCTCAACGTCTCTAACACTTCTCGCAGATGATCTCCATGCTCCTTCTCACTCTTAGAGTAAATTAGAATATCATCGATAAACACAATCACCGATCTATCCAACATTGGACGGCACACGCGGTTCATTAAGTCCATGAATGCTGCCGGGGCATTCGTCAATCCAAAGGACATAACCAAGAACTCATAATGTCCATAACGTGTCCTAAATGCCGTCTTTGGAATATCTTCTTCCCTAACCTTCAACTGATGATATCCTGACCTCAGATCTATACGTGAAAACCACTTTGCTCCTTGTAGTTGATCGAACAAGTCATCGATACGCGGTAACAGATACTTGTTCTTAACCATCAAATTATTGAGCTCCTGGTGGTCGATGCACATACGCATGCTATCATCCTTTTTCTTCACAAACAAGACCGGTGCACCCCATGGTGATATACTTGGTCTTAGGAACCCTTTGTCTAACAAGTCCTGAAGTTGCTCCATGAGCTCCTTCATTTCTGTCGGTACCAATAGATACGGGGCTTTAGCAACCGGCTGAGCTCCTGGCTGTAGATCAATCTGGAATTAGATCTCTCGTTCTGGTGGTACTCACGTCAAGTCATCAGGGAAGACATCCGGAAACTCCTGCACCACTGTAACCTCAGATAAGTCATGCCTTTTACTTCAGTATTGGTGACATATGCTAAGTATGCCCCGCACCCACGCCCCAACGATTTCACCGCCTTCATCATAGAGATAACTCTCGGTAGTGAGCTAACTCTGTCGCCATACACCGTCACTATCGATCCTTCTAATGCTTCAATCGTATCATCTTCTGTCGGCACACAATATTTGCATCGAACGCGGCCAACCAGTCTATACCCAACACCACATCAAAACCTCGTAGAGCGATAATAAAAAGTCTAGCAGGGAACCCATGACCCTCTAGATCAATAAAACAGTCGTCTAACGCTTCAATGACTCTGGTGGGTGATCCCACCGCGGTCTCAACACCAAACGGCTTTTCAATCATCCTAGCCGTCCTAGATAAACTCTTGCAAAAAGATGGGGCTACAAAACTTTTACTAGCCCCCGAATCAAATAAAACAGAAGCCGATACATTATTAATGAGAAAGGTAAGTCTTGGCTTCAGCTGCAGTCATGGTGAAGGCTCTTGCTTTAGCCTTAGATTTTTCATCTTCTTTCTTCACTGGGACTGCTTCCCTGCTTGGTCCCGCACTCGGTCCTGCCTTACACTCTTTCGCCAGATGGCCAAAACCGTCACACTGGTAACACATAGGACTGCGCGGGCAGTCTCTAGCAAAATGTACCGCCTTACCGCACCTATAACTAGAACCCGCATCAGCCCTGCACTCACCCGAGTGCATCTTACCACACTTGGGACACGAATCAGGACCATCGGTCCTAGCCTTCTTCACAAACGGAACCTTCAAATCTTTACCGAACCTCTTGAAGGGTACTGTCCACTTCTTCTCCTCCGGTTTCTTCTCTTGCACCTCAGCTCCCATGACATCATCATACAGAGTCCCACTAAGCTCTACCGCATCGCCAAAACTCAAAGGTTGCAAGCCTTGACTAAATGCCTAACATGATCCGGTAGACCGACTACATATAACTTCATCTATCGCTCATCATTTCCAGCTAAATGTGGCACCAGACGTGCCATCTCTATGAACTTAGACGTGTACTCACGATGAGTTGATTTACCTGCCTTAAGAGTCAGAAACTCTCTCTACTCTTTCCAGCTCTCCCGGAGCACATAACTTCTTCTTGACCAAACCCTTCAGATGCTCCCAAGTCATAGCTTCCAACTTCTGGGTAGTCTTTCTTTCCTTCACCGAGTTCCACCAGTGCAAAGCCTCAACAGAGGAAGAGTGAGAAACGAACTTCACTATCTGCTCCGACTTGCACTCACTGATAGATATGTGGCCACTGCATCCTTCAAACCATCGAACCTAGGCGGATCGCACTTCTTGAAGTGCCCGTAGTCACAGTTACCACCAGTTCCCGCCGACCTCCTCTTCTTTTCAACCTCCACTAGCACTCTCGTCACTAACTCCTCGAATGTTGCCTTCACGATGTCAGGCAGATATTCATGGATCATCTCAGCCACTTCCTTCTTAACTGCTTCATGAACCTCTGGTTCGAGCTGGAATCCTTCATTATGCTCAGAACACACCGAAGGTTCAACATGCACTAACGGCTCAGTATGAACCGACACCTCCTCATGATTAGCATTGTCATCCTGAGCGTTCTCACGACGCCCCCTACCACCAACATTATCATCCATTTGCCTTCTAGGTGCCATCAATTACTGAAAATAATGACAAACAGAGCAATAAGTTAATGACGGTGGCCAATCGCCATTACCCTTTTGCCTTGACTTTCAGGTTTTATACCATCCCTATACTGCATCTTGGCATAACGCCCCTGTCTTAGCCTACTAATACACACACATAAGCACTAACTTATACCTGGCGCTTCTGGCTTTTGGTTACGCGTGATGACATTCCCTACACATTGGTCCCATTCTCAGTCTAAGTCTAGGCATCGAGGATGTCCAGATTATTTAAACCACCGCTCTGATACCAACTTGTAAGGCTCCAAACCCGAGAACCCGACACGTTGGCATACACGTAAGCACAGTAGTAAATGACCTCAAATAAACTCAATTAAATGCAACGAAAAATCAATATCAAACAAATGGTCAACGACCCGACCCAACATAATCCAAACTAAGTACTAATATTCAAATGTCTTAACAACGAATATCAAATAAATGTCATCACAAACACGCATGGTAACCAACGATCCGACCTGCATCATTTCCGACGTCCACTCCTTGCTCCGAGTCAGTGTGTAGCCGCGGTGGTCGATTCCCGCCGCTTCCACCATCCAAACAGCCGTGAACAGCCCCTCCAGGGACTGCCGTGTCTGGTCCGCAACACCGCCGGCCGCATTGCGTGATCCCCGGCTTCCTTAACCCTCGCCGAACGCCCGTAACTCCTCCCCTAGCACCCCTTAGGGTTTTCGGCTTACGGTTACGTGTCACTCACAAGTATCAAATGACCAAATGATTAAACGAGGAAAAATATAGATGTTATACCTTTGATCCGAGTGACTCGTGCAAATCGAATCACCAAGAACTCGTCTCCTCTTTCACTACTCGTCGCCTACGAAACCCTAGAACCATAAAAAAATTATTACGATTAACCGAAGCTTAAAACACATACACGATTATTAGAGGTTCGCGATTATACCTTGATCTCGACCAAATAATGATGAACGGCCTCTCTCCCGCTCCCTTCTCTTCTCGGCAGCTGTCACACCCCGGCCGGCGGCGGATTAAACGCCGGGGCTGACGCGGTTGTTCATAAGCACATGATCATCTATTAAATATGATAATATTTATTATTCAAATTAAAAGCATCCGTTACATAGGAAAATGAAACGTTCAAAACATAATTTAGATTAAACTAGGTCCAAGTCCTAGGTGAGCAAGTAGTCCTCAAACAAGTGCACCTGAAACATGTAAGTAACTGTCAACTACAAGTAGTTGGTGAGATACATAGGTTTTGACACCAAAAAAGTTAGGTATAGATTACAATTCAATATGTTCAAAGCATGTCTAAAGCATATATGTGAGAACATACAAGGTTCCAAGTGTACAATTCAAGCCTGATAATAGAAAACTAGATACACAATCCCACTGATTGCCATTTTGAAAAAGGGAGCAAGCGGATACTCCAAGTTATAGTTGATACCCAACAAAACCCGCCAAGGTCTTGTGGTAAGTTATAGGTTCAGTTTCCCATATAAATGAACATGTTAGGTACTACCTTAGGCTTGGGCTGCAAGTTAATGAATGTACTGGCATGAAACACATGCAATGGTCACCAAGTAGTTCAAATATAAAGCATAAGGATCAAGCACAAGAACATAGATATTGAATTTAGTTAAATAGATAAAGTTGACGACATGTTTCACCCCAAAAGTAAAAACAGTAAAAAGGGGCTATGTAAACTCACATTATCTATCGAGGTGATGCGATGTGAGATGTGCAGTAAGTCCAATAAATGTCCGACCTATCCGTGCCCTAAATTATTTAAAACACCTTAGGTCCTATGAGATTGTTTAAGTGTGGTTTGGTCACCTGACCAATACCCTGAGGTCACGACCCTTGTCTCGCAATAACTTACAAGGGTCGACCCAATCGCCGTTGGTGATACGACTTGTGGTTCAAGTTTATTATATTTATTAAATCCTTAATAAATATTGTGACTCAATATTTGTTTATCCAAAACTTTGTTTATTTTGATTCTTCGGGTAAATATATGTAACATATATTTATTAAAATTTATTCTCAATTAATATGTTGTTATAAAATAATAGACATCTTTTTTATTAGTTAAACTCCTTTTTTTTATCCATGTATATATATATATATATATATATATATATATATATATATATATATATATATATTAATGACTTCTAGTAATTACATGTTATATATATATATAGGTTAATATGTCTCAAAATAATTATATTATTTTATAGTTCTTTTCAAGCCAACTAATTTACTCTCTTGTATTAATTCATATATATAACTAAGATCGTTATATAATAGTCATAATGGGGCATTTTTATAAATATAACTTTATAAAAATCTCCTCTTTTTCATACAAAATACTTTATAGTTAATACTACCATTAAAATAACATGCGTTTTTATAAAATAACTTAATCTTTTATTTTATTATGATAAAAATAGGGTTTTCAACCTACTCTTCTTTTTATTCGTTATTCATTGTTTCAAAACCCGTCTTTTATATATTTAAAACACGATCCGTCTCTGATACGTTTAAAACTCGTTATTTAAATTATAATCTGATTATAACTTAATGTATCACCAACTTTAATAATGTTAAAAATAAACGGGTCGAAATCTCACGTAAACCGTCGGGAAAAGGTGGCGGCGAATATGCGAGGTCCGGTTTCTTTCCGAATGTCCCGAATGACTCCGTGAATTCCCGAAACGATCCGTAGGCTTCACGTGAATGTAATGTGATGATCGTAGGCGAGAAACGGTGAGCCGAAAGAACCGGTTTTTTTTGTTCCGAAAGAATCCCGCAAAGGTGGCGGAAGCCGTTACGGTTGGAAGCGGTGGATGGCGGTTATGGTGGAGGGTGATCGGAGGTGGTGGTTTGTGGGTTGTGTGAGCTTTCGAGAGGGAAGCAAGGTGGTGGGGTAGTTGCGGGTGTGAGGGAGCCGAGAGGAGAGGAGAGGAGTGGAGAGTGTTTTAGGTGTGGAGATGAAGGTGGATGTTCATGCGTATACATAGGGATGTTTGGGATTTAACAATTACTTAATCTTATCCTATGTGCATACAACTTGAGAAATCAGATAAGCACGCAACATGCCATGCCCCTTAATAGTTTAGTCAATAGGCACATGGGGAAAAATAGGTTGAGGTGTGGAGTGATACCCGCTTGTTATTTGTTCGGTAAAATACTCGTGTGTCGTTATTTTCGTCTATTGCTACGTGTCGGGAATGAGTCAGGTATCAAAAGTAATAATAGTTTAGTAGTTTGGGTATAATATATGTTCGACTTATATAAATTTTATTGTCTCGTTTGTGTGGGTATTCTCTAACATATAAATAATATATATAAAGGAAAATATATATATATATATATAAAGAGAATGTTTTCGAGTTGCCTAAATATTTTTTTTTTTGGTCTATCACCAACGCGATATGAGACTTGGAAATATCTAATATTTCCTGTGTAATCGTGTGTGGGTTGGACTCTACTGGACCGTGTTAGACTTAATTAATTAAAAATTAGTCTAATATGCACGGTTTTGTTTAAATAATTATGTGGTAAATTACCAGTTGTCACAGCAGCCGCAAGAACATAATGGGGAAATCCCCCTTTGCCGTAAACCTATAGGGGTGTTTGCCGGACCGGGCTTGGCCCTCGCGCTTTACCGGCTAGTCCTCGGGCTTGACCCGTCTTGAATTCCTTTACAAAACTCTCCCTTGAGTTCCGTTTATTACACAATAACCCCCGTCTAAAATCCACATAAACTAAAATGTACAACATCCGTTAAACCGTCTATTCTCTAAAACAATTATTTACAAACCAGTTCTCTAAACGAGAAACCGGGATGTTACAGTCTTGAATTTCAATTTAGTGAATGAATTGAGATAAAAAGATTTCTAAATACAAGTTGATTGCTAGTTGATCAAGGCGTTAAAGGAGCTAGCTTGAAGATTAAGTGGGATCCTTCTTAGCAAAAAGGTAAGTGTTTTGCACGTACTTAGTAATGATAGGTGGTAGTAAACACATATAGTGTTATACATGCTTATTTGTTGACTATCATGTGTGTAATTATGCATATGTTGTTTTGGTAAACTTTCATATGGGGAATGTATGCAAGGGGAGGGTGTTTAAGGTGCTTGAGGTCCATGAACCTCACATTGTAGTATGGTGGTAAAGTCTTTGAATGACTTATGTGGTTTAGAATTAAACAAATTAATTAAGTGGTTTATGGTCAAACAAATGTAGTAATTTGATGAATTTGACTTATGTGGTTTGAAGTCAAACAAATGTGGTAAATAGTCAAAATAAATTATGGGATGTGGTGTCTTGGTGTAATTTGACTTATGTAGTAAGGAGTCAAACTAAATTGGTTAATGTGGTGTGTTGGTGTAAATTGACTTATGTGGTAAATAGTAAAACTAAATTGTGGAATGTGGTGATTTGGTAATTTGACTAATATGTAGTAAGAGTCAAAGTAAAATGCAATTGGTGGAATTGAGGTCATGCACCTCAATTATGTCAATGTAGCTTGAAGTCTTTGAACTTCACTAATGTTGTTGTTGCTTAAAGTCTAAGAACCTCACACGAAAGCAATTTGAGGTCATGAACTTTACAAAGTTGTGTTGTGGCGTTTGAGGTCTTTAGAACCTCATGTAGAGGAGTTTAAAGTCTAATAATCTCACATGGTAGTTATTTGAGGTCATGAACTTCACAAGTCGTTTGTGGTATTTGAAGTCTAAGAACCTCACACGAAAGTTAACTGAGGTCGTGAACTTCACATAGTTGTTTGTGGTGTTTTGATGTAACATCCCTAAAATCGAATAACTAATGGGTCGGGTCAATAGATAACCCGAACTCCTAATGAATGACATAGTTGACTCGAATCGTCGAATAAGGCTTAGGTCAACGTGATTAACGAAACCTGTTAACCATTTAAAACCTACTTTGAGATTGAAAGGCATGAACAAGGAACGCACGGACCCGGATGTAACATTTAGTTACATATAAGCAACCCTTGCGAAAACCCTAAGCCATTCACGGCTTAGGGCTTGTGTGCGACGACATGAGAAAAACTGAGAGAGAGAGAGAGAGATGAGTCACCAGAAGGAGGTGGTCGCACGGCGGTCCGGCGACGGTAGCGAGCAAAGAGGAGAACCCATACGTAAGGTAATTTCTGTATACTCGTTATTGTATTCTTGTTTTCTTGTTTTGCATGAATCCGGTTAGGGTTTTTGGGGTATCAAGATCAAGACCGGTGATGCAGCAGTGGGGACGATGGTGGTTGGCCGTAGTGGTGGTAGCGCACGACTAGGACGGACAGAGGGGAAGGGTTACGGTAGTGACGGGTGGTGTAGTGATCAGGTTCCAGAAATAGAAAGGTGACGAGCGAAGGAGAGGGCAGCCGTGATGACGGTTGCGGTGGTGGCCGACAACGGTACAACATCTGGTGGTGATGCCCGGCGGCAGCCGAAGGCTGCTGTGATGGAGTACCAGGGTGGTGAGTGACGGCTTGAAGACGGCGGATGTGTGGGAATAACTCAAGGTGGCCGGATATGCGGGCAGGGCACGACGGGGATGGCATCCGAGGGCGGTACGAGCAACAACGGTGGTTCACGGTGGTACAACAAGGAGGGAGGTAGGTTCGGAGTGTGGTGCACGGTGACTGTTAGCGGTGGCCGGTGGAGGCGGGGATAATGACGAAGGCCGGCGGGGACGACGATGAAGATGGTGGATGTGGCGGTGTGCGGACAGGCTCGGTGGAGTCAGGGTTGCATGGCATGGTTCACATGCATGCATGGAGTCCGGTTGGTGTGTTTGGGTTCCAACCAAGTCAAAGATGAATTGATACGATTACCCAGTCTATCAAGCGGACGAGACATGTGTCGGGGTTTTATTTTATGCGCACATTATTCAACATAGGATTTAGAACGTGTCTGATCATATGATCGTACGCTGAAAGGTTTGGACATTTAGCGGGTGATCGTACATACATTCACGTGGCGTTATTCAACAAAGGGTGCAGTGCAAGGATTCGGACACGGTGAAAACAGTGAGTTTCTAATCCCCCTCTTTTAAATGTTTTAGTATTTTGGGGCTATCGTACATACATTCACGTGGCGTTATTATAGTTAATCATGTTAAGGGCTTCGGGTTCTAACCCGACATGCTATGAGTCTAAAATAAGTATTAAGAGTCGTAGGGTCAGTGGTGTGCTAAGGGTGGATCGGGAAGAGTCGGGCTTTAAGTTAAAAGCCCATTATTTTATGTGTGAGTCAATGATATGGTTTGTTTGTGCGTGACGTGTCAAGGGCCGAACGGGAACGGTTGTGCCCGGTATTAAATGCTAAGGGATTTATGATATTAAATGTGCTGTTCTAGGGCCATGCATGAGGTGTGTGTGTAATTAACGAGTCATATGTATAAGGTGTGATATTACGTGTTTATATTTATTTGTCGGGTTTGCTTCGTTGTCCATGTGGCACGAAAATCGGGATCGTGAAGGACGAGGTCCGTCGGGAAGTCACCAAAGGTGACAGTTAGTTGACAGGTTGATGATGAGCTCGGGGTGTGTTGATCGCCTTGACGAGGGTAACCCTGACGAGGGCATAGCGATGAGGTATGTGTTGCATGCATATATATATATATATATATAAACGTTATTTTGCATGCTAATGTTTAATTGTATTTACTGTGTATGAGCAATGTTTTGTGACGTGTTGAATTGTGACGTGTAGGGTTAGACTGACCGTTGAGTCAGGACTTGTGATGTGACGTGTATATGAGTCGTGTCAGTTAATTGTGATAGCCTTGGTTAAAGCCGGATGTGTTAGTTATTTAGAGTAGGTTGTGTTAACTCAGAGTCGGGTCAATATGTATTCTTGAGTATGAGTTGCTAGCATAGCATGTTGGGTCTATGCGGTTGTGAGGTAAGATTATTACTATAGTATGGGTTGAGTCTTGGGTAATTAAATGGTTACAGGATGTCGTGGGATGACATGGGATTAGTCATTCCTTAATAAAGAGTAATTATACTTTATAAGGACTAGGGTGTCCAAGTGAATTAAACCGAAGAACCTGGTGTGGTGGTTTTTCTTTAAATTAAACTATTAGAACTCACTCAACGTAGCTGACTTTGTATGTACGTTAGATTGTTTTGCAGGTAGGCGTTGCGTTGACGTATCTTGGCTTAGGAGCGGCGTTACTCGGATCGGTGTGCAGGTATTCGTAAGGTAAACCTAAGGACAATAAATGGTCATAAATGTTTTTAGAAAAAAACTTCAGTTGTAGTTTTAATCACAATAAATGTGTTTTTAATGAATACGACCCGTTATGAGAACCAACTATAGGATGCCTGGGTTAGGGTCTTACAAGTTGGTATCAGAGCTGTGGTTTAAGAGAAAACTGGTATTTTTAATCAAACAAAATACTTTAACTTAAGCCGAAAATGGGACGAGGGTGAAACAAATGCCACCACAAGTAACCGCGAGCCAAGAGGTACGTCTTTCGAGTTTAGCAGAAATTATTAATTACATTTGTGTAGCGTTACACTAGGGAAAGTGATTGGTGTGAATGAGTAATCTATGTTTCCGTTTGGGAACATGATGTGTGATATGTGGTATGGTAGAGTGTAGAATTAGGTGAAATTGCGTGGTGTGATTGGGTGAAATCATAATTGTGAGTTGATTAATGTAGAGTAGCATTAATTGCGTTATGTGGCATAGCTTGGTGTGCTAGCTTCGTATAACGAATTTGTGTGTAACTACGAGCGATGTGTAAATGTGATATGTGTGACAATTTTCTATATAATTGTGTGGTGTTAAGTGAGTGGTTTGGGATGCATATGCATCCGGCGTGTAGGAAAGATAGAAAGCTAGTGTGAAGATGATGAGAAAGGTTTAGAGTACGAGCAGTAATGTGGACCACCAAATTGCATTTGATCACTGTAATTTGGCAGTCTATTATTACTCTCATATTCTGAATTTGAGCCCATAGTACTCACTCCAATGTTCTATCTTGTGCAGGTACTGATGGCAAAAGCAAAGCGGACTAGATCGGTTAGGCAAGGAGCTCTGACCCGGATGAGGGCGGACCGTCAGGATGAACCAATGGTTGCTGTGGACCAGGCGATCAGTGACATAGGAGTAGTACTGGCGCTCCCTACGCCAGGCATAGCTAGGATTGAGGATAGTGGCGTTCTGCATGGTGCTATGATCAAGACTATCAGATGGAAGAAGTGAGCGGTGTCGGCGGTACGCGATTTTCCTACAGGGTGTGGACCTGCATGGCTGAAGGATCAACCGCGTTTGACAACTAAGAGGGCTCTATTTCAAGAGAATATGGTGATTGATCCGGAGTCCGATGAGGAAGAACCAGAGGAGGATTCAACAGATGCACCGGAAGTGGTCGAGTAACAACTTTGTGAGCACGCTTTGAGATAGTCGAATTTTGAGTGATCGGTAGTAGTGGTAATTGTCACGAGATATTGCGGGATGACTTAACGTTTTGACTGATTAGATGTTTATGTGGTACGGTGTTTGAATCGAATGCTGACTATTTGATTTTGATATCGAGTCTTGTTTTGTCGTGATGTGATTTAGACATGGTTAAAATAATTGTGTTCATGAATGTGTTGTATGGTGCTTGCGATAAGAAACTATATGCAGTATGGTGTGATGTGATTTTGCATGACGTGAGTTCATGCCAATGTGAATAATTTGATATTGTGAGTAGGCTTGTGTAGCTATGGCTCATGAAATTCTCTGTGTGTCATCCATGAGTTAAGGGCTAGGTGGGGGTGTGAAGTATAAGGGGTGTGAAATATAAGGGGCGTGAAGTATAAGGGGTGTGTTGCACCTTGTGTGAACGACAAGGGCAAGGCCCTGTGGAAATTAATGCTCATAAATATGGTACATATGCATGTGTAGAGCGTTGACTTGTGTCTAGATCGAGTAGTATGTTGCCTTAAACCATTAATGCTACCCGTAGAAGTACGACTGTGTGAATTTCGTGTGGATACGTGACGACGCGTGGCAGGAGCTACCGTTGTAATGAATAGAAGGTATAGATCAATAGTTTGTCTGTTATAGATAGTGAGGCATTACTGTATGTATGTAAATTTGTTCAGGCCAAGTTAATTGTGTGCATTACGCGTGAGCTAGAATGGGTGATTGCTAGTACGATTTTCTCAACGGTGATACATCGGTGCGATACGCGGAGTTTTGATGATATTCGAGACGATCAACGAGATGTTCTTAGGAGATACCTGTACGTATATCTCGCAAATTCAGAACATGAAGCCAAGATAGTAGTTGTGGAGGTTGATGATAAGAGCATTACGTTGATGCTTGATTGGAGCTAGTTATGACGTGATTGAGGTGACAACGCTAGAAATTTAAGCACGGAATGAATGAAGTGACAAAGAGATCTTAAGGCGTACGTCCCACGTGAGACTACTACTGATATGAGATGCCAGGGGTGTGGATGTTTACTCAGAATAAGTCAATGGTTAGTAGGAGCTAGTGCTAGGATGGATTTCCTAAACGTACTCGAGGAATAAGACGCGATCGATGGTCGTGTAGCGACGACAAAGTAATGGCGAGAACAATGGAGCGAGATAAGGATAGGTGCAGGTTTGCACCCGAGTGACGGTAAAAGGAATGCTTACGCTGGTACGCATACGACAAAGTTATAAGGAGCAAGCGCCTGCGGGGTATCAAAGGGGATAATGTTATGAGTATAAAACAAACATGATTGATTAAGCAGAATCATCAGAGGACGGTGATCGAAGGCTAATGATAAGCGGCATGTGCTGACCAAAGAGATGCAATGAGCACGAAGTAATGCGGTAAGGGAATACTATAGTGGCAAAACCTAGGATAAGACCAGCAAGCTTGGCACAATCTCTTAGTGATCTCATGAGAAGGATAGATGTCTAGCATTTGTGAGAAAGACTGTGGTGCCTAAGTTTTAAGGGACCGTCGCCAGGTGGCGATTAGGATAGGAGACAAGAAGGACGGTGAATGAATCAATAATGGAATAGTGAAGGACCCTACTAGGGTATAAGCGTCGGAGTGACAGGGTCACTCGAGATTATAAAAGTAGCGACGTCATGGATAATGTGAGGGGAACAAGAGGTGCATTAAGTGGCAATGAACGCCTGAGGAATGGCGGCTGGGAAGGCGAGTAATAAGGGGATATATATAAGTGATCCTACAAGTCCCAAAGTTGAAAGCGGGCAATAAGGAGACCCATTCGAACACCGAGAGGGTGGTCGAAAGAGGAACAAAGTGATGGACCTGGTAAACGTGAAGACAGATTCTGGACACCAGAAGAACTTGGTGCGCCAGTGGGAACGGGAGAGTAAGTCATGTGAGTTGGTGTCGACATAGGATTCGAGGACGAATCCTCTTTTAAGGGGGATAGACTTGTAACATCCCAAAAATCGAATAACTAATGGGTCAGGTCAATAGATAACCCGAACTCCTAATGAATGTCATATTTGAGTCGAATAAGGCGTGGGTCAACGGGATTAACGGAACCGGTTAACCGTTTAAAACCTACTTTGAGATCGAAACGCATGAAGTAGGAACACAGGGACCCGGATGTAACCTTTAGTTACATATAAGCAACCCTTGCGAAAACCCTAAGCCGTTCACGGCTTAGGGCTTGCGTGCGACGGCAGGAGAAAAACCGAGAGAGAGAGAGAGGAGTCACCGGAAGGAGGTGGTCGCACGGCGGTCCGGCGACGCTAGCGAGCAAAGAGGAGAACCCATACGTAAGGTAATTTCTGTATACTCGTTATTGCATTCTTGTTTTCTTGTTTGCCTGAATTCGGTTAGGGTTTTTGGGGTATCAAGATCAAGACCGGTGATGCAGTGGTGGGGACGAAAATGGTTGGCCGTAGTGGTGGTAGCGTGCGACTAGGACGAACAACGGGGAAGGGTTACGGTAGTGACGGGTGGTGTAGTGATCGGGTTTCGGAAATAGAAAGGTGACGAGCGAAGGAGAGGTCAGCCGTGCTGACGGTTGCGGTGGCGGCCAGCGACGGTACAACAGTAGGTGGTGATGCCCGGCGGCATCCGAAGGCTGCTGTGATGGAGTACCAGGGTGGCGAGCGATGAC
Organism: Smallanthus sonchifolius; assembly: GCA_023525975.1. NCBI lineage: Eukaryota > Viridiplantae > Streptophyta > Magnoliopsida > Asterales > Asteraceae > Smallanthus > Smallanthus sonchifolius. The sequence continues at coordinate 27,398,623 of CM042034.1, forward strand.
TTGAAGACGGCGGACGTGCGGGAATAACTCGAGGTGGCCGGATATGAGGGCAGGGCACGACGGAGATGGCAGACGAGGGCGGTACGGGCAATATCGGTGGTTCACGGTGGTACAACAAGGAGGGAGGTAGGTTCGGAGTGTGGTGCACGGTGACTGTTAGCGGTGGCCGATGGAGGCGGGGATAATGACGAAGGCCGGCGGGGATAGCGATGAAGATGGTGGCTATGGCGGTGTGCGGACGGGCTCGATGGAGTCGGGGTTGCATGGCATGGTTTACGTGCATGCATGGAGTCCGGTTGGTGTGTTCGGGTTCCAACCAAGTCAAAGACGAGTCGATACGATTACCCAGTCTATCAAGCGGACGAGACATGTGTCGGGGTTTTATTTTATGCACACATTATTCAACGTAGGGTTTAGAACGTGTCTGATCATATAATCGTATGCTGACAGGTTTGGACATTTAGCGGGTGATCAGGGTGCAGTGCAAGGATTCGGACACGGTGAAAACAGTGAGTTTCTAATCCCCCTCTTTTAAACGTTTTACTGTTTTGGGGCAATCGTACATACATTCACGTGGCGTTAATATAGTTAATCATGTTAAGGGCTTCGGGTTCTAACCCGACGTGCTATGAGTCTAAAATGAGTATTAAGAGTCGTAGGGTCAGTGGTGTGCTAAGGGTGGATCGGGAAGAGTCGGGCTTTAAGTTAAATGCCCATGATTTTATGTGTGAGTCAATGATATGGTTTGTTTGTGCGTGACGTGTCAAGGGCCGAACGGGAACGGTTGTGCCCGGTATTAAATGCTAAGGGATTTATGATATTAAATGTGCTGTTCTAGGGTCATGCGTGAGGTGTGTGTGTAATTAATGAGTAATATGTATAAGGTGTGATATTACGTGTTTATATTTATTTGTCGGGTTTGCTTCGTTGTCCATGTGGCACGGCAAACGGGATCGTGAAGGACGAGGTCCTTCTGGAAGTCACCAAAGGTGACAGTTAGTTGACAGGTTGATGAAGAGCTCTGGGTGTGTTGATCGCCCTGACGAGGGTATAGCGAAGAGGTATGTGTTGCATGCATATATATATATATATATGTATATATATATAAGCGTTATTGTGCATGCTAATGTTTAATTGTATCTACTGTGTATGAGCAATGTTTTGTGACGTATTGAATTTTGACGTGTAGGGTGACGTGTTGAATTGTGACGTGTAGGGTTAGACTGACCGTTGAGTCAGGACTTGTGACGTGACGCGTATATGACTCGTGTCAGTTAATTGTGATAGCCTTGATTAAGGCCGGATGTGTTAGAGATTTAGAGTAGGTTGTGTTAACCCAGAGTCGGTCAATATGTATTCTTGATTATGAGTTGCTAGCATAGCATGTTAGGTCTATGCGGTTGTGAGGTAAGATTATTACTATTTGTATTGGTAGTACGGGTTGAGTCTTGGGTAATTAAATGGTTACGTGATGTCGTGGGATGACATGGGATTAGTCATTCCTTAATAAAGAGTAATTATACTTTATAAGGACTAGGGTGTCCAAGTGAATTAAACCGAAAAACTTGGTGTGGTGGTTTTTCTTTAAATTAAACAATTAGAACTCACTCAGGGTAGCTGACTTTGTGTGTTTTGTAGGTAGGCGTTGCGTTGGCGTATCTTGGCTTGGGAGCGGCGTTACTCGGATCGATGTGCAGGCATTCGTAAGGTAAACGTAAGGACAATAAATGGTCATAAATGTTTTTAGAAAAAACTTCCGCTGTAGTTTTAATCACAATAAATGTGTTTTTAATGAATACGACCCGTTATGAGAACCAACTGTAGGATGCCCGGGTTGGGGTCTTACATTTGAGGTCTTTGGAACCTCACAAGGAAGTATGGTAGGGTTGTTAGGTGTTTAAAACATTCATGAAATGTTGTTGGTTGCTTAAAATGATTAGGGGTCGAGTCGGGAGGGTCGAAAAGGCTAAAAATTTGAAAAAACAATTTGGATGATTTTGGACCGGAGTAATTTACGACGAACTGGAGTATTTTATGCCCACAAGGGGCTATTTACAGCTACATTTACGCCCAAATTGTTGAAATGTCGTTTTTGGTCGATTATTGTTGTAAGGGTCTGGGGGCTCATATGGGGGTTGTAAGGGTCTCATATCACGCTACTTGTCAAATGGATTCTAATTCTTTTTTTTTTTTGTGGATGTTAACGGTTGGAGTTAAAACCCCGGTTGGGTGTTTTTTAACGTATTGTTGTTTTGGAGATGTTCGTTGGATGTGTTAAAACAATTAATGTCATTGTCATTTGTTGTATTTAACATGTGTCGTTTTATCAAGGGCGTTTATGAGACCTAAATTCCGCATATTTTTAAAGTTTAAATTTGGTTAAAAATTTTGGGTGTTACATGTACCCAAAACTTAAGAAATGCTACAAGAAACCGTTGCCGATACTCAAACTGTCTAACAAAAAAAGGAAAAAAGAAGGTGTCGCAAGAGACTTCAAGCCGACCGAATACAAAAAAAGTGGGGCAAAGACGAACCACTACACTTTGTTAAGGAGTTTGTAGACGTCTCGGAGGATCCAATAATCGGTAAAAAATTGTTTAAGACGTTTTTATTATTTTTATTTGTGTTTATTAATTTTAATTATAGTTTTTTGAAGGCAACACCCAAACAAAAAGACGTTATGGACTCGCGTTTGTGAAAAATTTGAATCTTTCATGAGCGTACCCCTGGTTACCTAACTTTAAACCAATTGAGTTCAAAATGGACTCATATAAATGGGAAGGTCGTAAAGTTTCATGGGATCTACCAAGAATGTTTGTGGGATCGAAGAAGCGGTGAGAGCGATGCTGATATATTGGGGAGAGCAACCGTCCGGTTTCAAGAGGACGTTGGTGGCGACGCACCAATAATTTATTGGGAGATTTGTAGGAAATCGCCTAAGTGGCAAACACTTTACGTTGCCCCCACCCGAACCGGCTCGTCCAAAAAAAGTACATCAACCGACATCGACGCTAGTCCAGGCGCGTCCGATGGTAGATCTTTCTTTGATGTCAACATAGATGCACCGGGAGACGAGGAAGAAATACTCCATCTGATAGGGAAGAAAAAAAACAAAAGCCCAAGCAACGGGCTCGGGTTCAGTTGCAAGTCACGATGAACTCGGCGAGAGAATGGTCGAACAAATGACAAGATTTAACAATGCCCAAGACAAGAGGATGAATCGGAAACGAACAAAACAATAGATCGAAATTCTTGACATGGATCTTGATTTACTCTCCACCGCGCAACGTTTTTTGATTGAAAAAAAACAAAAGGAGGTCAAAAAACGTCATGATTTCCTGTAGGTTTTAGTTATGTATTTTTTTATTAATGGTTTTTTTAGTAATGTTTTTTTCGTTATTTTAATTAATGTATTTTGTTAATTAAATGATATGTTTTATTTTATTTAAATAAAAAAATAACATTTAAATATCACACCACCACAATCATACGAGCATACCCCTTGCCTAGTAATGAGTGGTATGAAAATGAGGATAGTGACGTGTACTTTATTATCACATCATACCACAATCACACCGATATACTCATACTCTTATAATAATTAGGTATGATGGATCCATGAGAATAATGGGTCTATTTTGTTATGATATCAATGCATTTTTTTTAAATCTATATGTGGAAGCATCTAAAGGGTGTTTGATTTGACAATTCACAAATGATAATGGATTACTAGTTTTCAAGGAATGGAGAACCATTTGGATCCCATAAGGTATTTTATTATTAAGAAAGCAACACCAAATGTCTACTTTGCAATCATACCCTTACAGTTGTTTATTAAAATTGATTTACTCCGTGTTCTTCATTAGATGCACAACTGAAATCCGTCATCTTAAAGTTGTTTACTATAGCCTTTTTGCCAATGGTCAAGACATGAGGATCTAGCAAAAACGTAACCGACACACCTCAGTTTTCGATCATGTGTGTAAATGCTTCAAAGTAAAACGGTAGAGAAGACAAAAACATGTTTTTCTAGTATGTGCACGGATTTTGTAATATCTCTAAGGTCTTAATGTTCCTTGATTTATCTCTTTCAAATGGATTATCCTGGTTAAAGAATGAATATTAACTAATTGTTATATATATTATTTCCGGCTTAAAATAATAATCATAACTAATTATATAACCTCAATTATACAAATAATAATAAACCCTTTTAATTAAAAAAAATAAACCATTATTCTCATATATTCTTTTTTAAATTTATTTCAAATGTTTAATTTATAAATAATAATTACTTTTTATGAAAAAAGGCTTGACAAGCTAAAATTGAAATATCATACCATTGCTAACTTTTTCCCCAACCATTTTTCTGAACACGTATAACCTTTTTATTTAAAAAAACATCATAAAATTATTTTTTTTTAATTTTATTATAGTATTGTTATACTTTAAAAAACAATTTAGAAAAAAAGAACCATTTTAAACATTCTATAAAAAAAAAAGAACCATCAATACATCATACAAATTATATATTTTAGATTTGGACAAGCATCCACACCATGTAAATGATAATGTTATAATCGCGTAATTATATCTTACAAATAATACATTCTATAAAAAAAACCATTTTTAATACATATAGCATCCCACCCAATTTTCAAGTATTAACTAGGAGAATGTTTAATTCTAAAAATGTTGCGTACAACTATATATATTTTAACTCAATGGGACGGTTTAGAAAAAAAGATATATTAAACATTGATGATTACCAAGGTAACATGTGTAAAATTAAAAAAAAAATACTGGACAAAATCTCACCTTAAAGGTTAAAGAACCAGAGAAATGAGTTTAAGGGTAAGAGGTATACTCACACGCGAGGGTATGCGTGAGGGCCTTCACGTCGTGAAGTCCAAAGGAACACCACCCCCCTCTCGTGAGGGTATGCGTGAGGGCCTTCTCGCCGTGAAGTCCAAAGGAACACCATCCCCTCTCGCGTGAAGGGGGCGTGAGTGTTGATACGTGAGATTTCTCACGCGACGAAAGGCACATCTACCTGTTGAACGGCTATTTTTTTCATTTACTTTTTGACCGTTGTAAATTAAAAAAAAAACTTTAATTTATTTTTTCTAACCTATAAATAACCCATTTAACCCAATTTTTATACACGCCAATTTTCAAATAACCCTTCACTCTCATATTTTTATAAAAAAAAGCCATGAATCCTAACGACCCGATGTGGTGGTATCAACAATACGCCAATCAACAAAACGCCTTCCAAATCCGTGGCCAAGCCCTTCCCTTCAACCAAAACCCGTTTGGTTCGACGGGTTATGTTCCACAACCACAAGGCCAACCGGACGTTGTTCCCGAAACTCAACCCGTACCACTTGGAGTTCCTGAAACTCAACCCTAAGAAAACGTCGACAAAACGCCACCCGGGCCTTCCCGAAAAACCAGAAAGAAAAAGGCCGTGAAAGAATCGGCTTCTACACGAGCCACTAAAAAGTTGGATGCGGAGGAGGAGTTGAAGTTGGCTAGAGCGTTTGTCGACGAGTCGGAGGATCCCATCATTGGTAAAATTAAAACTTTTATTTTACCTTTTTAATACTTATATTATTTACAAAATTAATACTTTTATTTTTTTATGGAACGCTCAAAACAAGACCGCTTTATGCGAGCGTATTTCGGAAAAATATTATATCTTGATGGAAGTTGGGCCCGATTACTGCACAATCGACCAGTTGAGTTCTAAATGGACTCATATTAACAAAAATGTCGTAATTTTCCACGGTATATTTGAAGAGTGTGAGCGGTCTCGAAAGAGCGGGTCTAGTGATATAGATATTTTGATGCAAGCAACTGCACGTTTTCAAGACGATGCTAGAGGCTTGGCTCCAATTAGAATTTGGGAAGTTTTAAGGAATTCCCCGAAATGGCAACAACTTTATATAAAAAAGACCGGACCCGGATCGTCAAAGAAACGATCCTCAAACGATATGAGCGGAAGTCCCGCCGCATCCAATGGGAGATTTAAGTATGATATCAACATAGAGGACACGAATGAGGAGGACCTAATAGTACGGCCGATCGGAAAGAAAAAAGCAAAAGCTCAAGCTCAAGCATCGGGCTCCCGCTCCATTCCGACACACGTCGACATCGGTCAACAAATGATCGAGGAAATGCGCCAATTTAACGTGACTCAAAAAGAGAAATGATTGGAAAAAAGAAAAAAGATTATATGGATATTCTCGCACTCGACCTTGATCGCTTTCACGGGGCCAAACGAGCCTTTTTTGAGAGAAAACAAAACGCAATAAAGGAAAAATATGGGATTGAAGACTAGTTTTTTTATTTAATGTTTTTTTTATTTAACGTTTTTTTATTTAATGTATTTTTTATTTATTATTTTAATAAAATTTGAATTTATTTTAAATTGATATATTTAATACTCACTTGGGTATCCATCACATGAGTATACCCCTTACCATGTGAGAGTCAAGTGAGTGATACATCAATATGATGTGGCGCATAGATGTCAAAAAAATATACTCCACTTGAACGAGCCAACCAAGTTCATACTCTAAGCGAAAACTTGCAAGGTTTCATTAATAGCTTTCTAAAATTACGGATTTTATTCCTACTATTTGAAAATAACGCTTTTCGTCTCGGGTTTGAATGGCCGTAAAAAATTCTATTAATTTTTTTTAAATGGCTAGAATACCTTTAATCTAATGAAAAAAATTAAATCATAATTTTAAAAAATAAGAATTAAAAAGTCAAGTGAGGGGACCCACGTCATACATACCTAGGTTATTAAAAAATAAGAACTAAAAACTCAAGTTAAAGTAGAAATATTTTAACGAGTATATGTGTTAACATATTAAATTATATTTTATCTTTAACATGTGTATTACACGTGTTATTAATAAACGTAATTTTTTATTACTAAATATATAACATTATATTTATTTAACACGTAGTTTTATTTTAACATAATGTTTAATATAAGATTACAAATGAAACATGGATTCAGTCATCAACCAACCATTTTGGTCTAATAGAATCATTTGTAGTTATTTTTAGTCATTTTATATAGGTTTACATCATTTTAGAAAAAAATATATGTTTGAATCGTCAAATCCATGGTGAGGTTTATAAAAATTTCAAACTGCACCGTAACCCGTATCAAACAGTGAAGTTGATAAAAACATATTTTTTATAAATAAAAATATTCAAAAGAGACTGTTTTTATAAGATGAACATCAACCGATTGGGTCAGTTTACAACTTACAGTCCTTAAACAGAAACTATGAATGATTTTATGATTCACATAAACCATTCTCAAGGTTCTCAGGGCCCATTTGCAAATTATAGCCTAAATAGTAACGGGCTTTACGAAATATAAACACACACGTAAACAAGAAGGGCTTGCAACCTAGAGGTGAAAGAAAAAAGGGGAACCGTCTAAGGAATCAGAACTGAACCGGAACCGACCTATCCGTAGGGTTTGGATATGTTCCAATTTTTCTAGTCAAAACCGGTTCTAAAAATACCCGAAACCGGTTATACCAAAAACCGGTTCTCTCCAAAACCGGTTCTCTCCCAAAAAACTTGCTGTAACTTTTTGACGAGGATGAGATCGACATGGGAATATGAAGTCCACAAGAAGAAGATTAATAAATCAGCAAATGAAGTCACGCAGATGATCAAAAAACGAAGCCAAGAAGAGAAAAATGAATACAATCTAGTTTTTTTATATAATTTATCTATGTGTTTATGAGTTTATGTATTAAACACTGATCTATTTTATAATATTCTAAGTTTTTAATATTATTGGACTTTTTAAGTTAGTTATTTATATGTTTAATTAATGTATTTATATGTTTAATTAATGTATTTATATGTTTAACTAAGTTTTTCGAATAGCCAGAAATAGGTTCTTGAAATACCGGTCTTGAATTACTGGAACCGGAACCGGAACCGGTTCTTGAATACTCGGAACCGGGTACATAGGATCCTGTTTTTCAACCAAGAACCGGACCTAGAACTGGACCTAGAACCGGAACCGCTTCTTGAGAATATATACCCGATTTGTGAACCTCTATTGCAGCATGTTTCAGCCATTTTTGACGATTTTGTTTTGTAGAACCACTAACTACGGTTTTAAAAAACCACAAATTAAACCAACTAGGATGAGTTTTGGCTGGTTTTAATGATTTGACGTTTCAGTTTGATAGTTTAAACTTTTTAAAAAATCATTAGTTTGAATTAAAATTTTAAAGTAATAAAATAATGTTCATGATTATAAATACATATATGTAACTACATATCCTAAAAATGAAAAGTAATATATGAACAAAAATGCTAAATGACTAGTTTCAAGTTTCAAACTAAATCGAACCGTTACAACTGTCAACTCACAAAAGATGAACTATAAATCGAAATGTATGTATTTTGAACCGGCCGACTTGTTTTGGTTTAGACAGTGGGATCGGCTTCAACGACTTCTAAACATCCTACTAAAACAAGTTTATAACATTTATTATTAGGTGGAGTATATTGAATGAATAATTTTGAATTAACTATTGAACAGATTGAATGATATATTTTTAATTAAGCATAATATATAAAAAATTTAGTAAGTAAACAGCCTTATATATACAACTAATTTCAACTATAAACACTTATATTTATAAAAATGTTATGTATACATATAATTATATTATTCTCTCTCTGTCCTATTTTACAAACACAACATACAAATGTTTTTACAAATTTTGTATTTATCTACTTAAAATTGATTTTTGTATTGAATATCCCTAACATGTCGGTTCTTTATTATTTGAAATAACAAATTCTATCTGAAAAAAAATGAAAAATAAAGGAAAAACAAACTATAGTGCTTTACAAAAAGTGTCAATATTATTCCTATTCTCGATCTTCTTTGTTTTTTGAATTGCATCATTATAAGATAATCATCTTTCAAAAAGCTAAACACAAGTACAAAGATTCTTTAGTAAATCATAAAACCAAACTTTAAATAACTCAACATTTATAACATTTATGTAATATCCTACATTGGTTGAGGGGAGAACGAAATCTTCCTTAGAAGGGGGTGAATACCTTCTCTATGAAGACGCGTTTTGCCTGAGCAACTCTTCGGGTGAAAACAAAACCGTGAGTTCTTGGATGGGCAACCCATCGGGGGCAAATCGGACAATATCTTGGTACGGTTTGCTTGGACTGTTACAATTTATGTCATGTATCATGATCTTGTTGACCCTAAACGGCTAACACAAATTTCTAACCCAAGTTAGGTACCGAAAACATTTGCCACTTGGGTTAGTAGTCCACAGTGGTAAGAGTCAAACACTATTTGGAGAAGATTAGAGTTCAAATCCTGACATACGATAGATTAGAAATTGATGTAGTTTAGGAGTATGAATATATGAGTGTATGAGTCGCCGTTCTAAGAAAAGTATCAAGAACGTTTTCCAAATCAATCACTACTAAATTATTTCTTGTTTCCAATAGATCATTAAGCCGAAAACCGCAATAGTCTGGTGGTTTTAATGAAATTATCAAGTAAAACATATAAAAACATCTTCATCCATCAATATCAGTAGAAATATTAAGGAAAAATGTAGAGATAATCAAGATAAGTGTGTATAACAATCATACATTTTGAAGAAAAAAAATGTTTAATTTTTTTGGCATAAGTAATATGATAGTGTCCATGTTAGAGAATATTTTTATGAAATAGGTGAAAATTTTATGTACCCACAGTCATTAAAATGTTTTGAAATGTACAAATCTGACTCGCTATTATATTTTCTAAATATATAGATTCTTATAAATTATTGTGTGCTATACAAAAGTATCATATACTATTATACTTAGAAAAAAGAAGGATAAAGTAGGCTTGATATTGTAATTTTAAAGAAATAGTGGATACATGAAATTTATAACTGTTTATAGGTCTGTAAATAAACTAAAATGTTTGTCTATTTATAATAACTATAGAAGTAAAAAAGATTACCTGATAAGTAAAAAAGATTATATGATATTAATAGTAATGTATAAACTAACATATTTTTGATTTTATTAATTTTGAATCATTAAAAGTGATTATTTGTCACCCGGTAATTGAAATCATAGAATAGTGTTAACCTCACCATTTTCTTTTTCAAATAATTTCTGAATATATAATTTCTTTTTATTCATTAGACATTTGTCTCCTTACGGACGCGCCTCTCTCCCCTTTCCCTCTCACATTACCTACGCAACCCTACCTGTAGAGACGGATTTTCCACTGTCTTTCCTTGTCATATCCTACTCCTACCGACTGTCTCTCTTTTTTGTATCAGCCTAAGGGCATCAAAGTACATTTCCGTTGAGAATAATATTTTTTTTAACAGCAAATTTTTATACATAAATTCCACCTAATCTTAGTGTCTTAGTTGATTCTAATTCTAGGTCTTAGTTGTTAGTTTAAATCATTCATCTTTATTATTAGGTTGGGATTCGATAAAGATTTACTATCGAGAGTTGTCATCAGTGTCCACGGATTGATATTCAGTCTTGCCCATACTTGCTATATATTGATCTTACTTGCAAGGATTTGATTCACTATTTTTATGAGGGTAAATACCATAGACCATTAGATCATGGATTAAGGATGGTTTTATAAATTTAAATATGCATAAAAGTAGAACCAATGATTGAGGAAGTAAAATCAATGGCTAAAGGTTCAATCATAGAGTAATTTTATATAGTCGTATGAGGAAAGACGATCTCACTATATATTGGTTATCATTACAACCATAAAATTAAAGTAAATAAAGAATTAAAGTACAAAGAAATACTTTTACACTTGTAAATATTAAAGAAAGAAATATTTTAAAGAATCTATTTTGACGTATAAAAGGAAATTTTAATTTATGGCCTTTTATAAAAAAAAAGAAAAGAAAAATTAGGGTAATAATATTATCTTCCTTATTTAGATTTGAGACTAGTAATCAACCATATACAAACAGCTTAGAGCATCTACAATGGTAGATGAAAAAAAATCACAATTAAACACGTCACATTAGCTGGCATATCAAATTTTCACTCATCTTTAATAAACACTCATTTTACTGTAACACTATATCCTTTTTCAAACACCCACTATTTTTATAAAAAATAATTAAAAATCATTGCGTGTGAGAGATAGGGACCCATTAAACCCGTTTGCAGACGTTTGGATTTCCGAACGCACACAACCAAACACCATTCCTCCAACGTTTGCTTTTGCCACATATAAACCGGATGGCAAACCAAACATGCATTGTAGATGCTTTTATATTTTAGCCGTGTTATTATATTTCGATTTTAGGCTACATGAAATGCAATTTTAGACAAGGATTCGGGATGGAGATTCCATGCGGTCATATTGGTTGGTTGGGTGTGTGTGTGTTGGGGGGATAGGGTGGGGTAGGGTGTTATTTCCTGATCATCCCGATCCCCTCCATCCAAACTCCCCCTTACGCTTCAGAATCCTTTGTCCTGATCGGTATAGCGATCCCGATCACCCTGATTTGTAAAATGACTTTTTTTCCTACGTGGCTGATCATCCCCTATCTCCCGTCCCAAGAGCATACCATACAATCTTAGAATGTAATATTTTTTCTTATTTATATACTATGATTTGAAGCCACATGAATCTTGTTTTAGTACTTAGATAACCATATTGAATATTTGAGTTTACGATTACTATTGTATTAAGTAATCGGTTTTATAACTGTCATGATAGCCTACTTATTAGAGTTAAAATAAATTAAACATCTGTCCATTCTTTAACATAATTTGAAAGGCTCACTTCGTTTTCTCACACACACATACCTTTTATTATTATATTTATTAGTTTTAAATATTTAGAGTTATTGAACATTCAAATGAATAATTATCTTATTGTTATGACAATAAGATTATAAAGCATGTTTAAATATTATCGTCAGCAATTTAATCAAACGAACACAAACACTTAAATGAACCGGTTTTCTTGTTCTTACTCATTCATTAAGAAAATATATGAGCATATTCGCGTTCGTTCATTAATATTCTAAACAAACACAAATGAACACACACGAACACCAGTTATAAGTAACAACAATATCAAATTAAAGTCTAACTATCATCATCAAATGAACATAAATAACTGAACATAAACAAATATTCACACACAAAAATGAACGACAAGACATATGTTCATTTTCGTACGTTTCATTTAAAGATTGAATATTTGTATTCATATTTGTTCATCAATCATCATGCAAATAAACTTTCCATTGAACGATTCACAGCACACGAAAAACTCGATTTATGTGTAAGTGTAATTACTTATATCTATTTCCTATAATATTAGTTATTTTATATCACATATATTCCAAATATAGAAACACCCCATTGATATCCAAAGGATGGTATAAATAAAATAGCGAGTATACTATTTTGTAGGTATATAATTAGTGATGTTAAAGGCGATTCAGCTTTTGTTTCTTTCTCTTTGATCGGCATAGAGTCTATAACCAAGACAAGCTTCCACACCACAAAACTTTTGCAAAAAGAGAAAGTGAAGGGTACATTTTGCAAAATAAAGATAGTTAAGGGGGGACAAAGTTTCCACAGCTTGTAGCTTTTGCAGTCCTTAGAAAAAGAAAGTTACATATCACACCCTTTTAAATATGGTCATTGTCCAAAATCTAGATAATGCTTGCCCATTTCTTTTTGTTTTATTTTATTTTATTTTATTTTATTTATTTACATGATCTTTTGCTTGAAAGTAGGGGAAGCTATTGCCTTGGATCTATAACTTCACATTATCACTCTAAAGCAGTCCAACTTCCATTATTTTCTTTGTACTTTTACCTTTCTGGTTTTGTGTGAGAGATAAAGTGAGGAGGGAAAATAATTGTTAAAAGCAAAAGATAATAATAATAATAATAACCATTATTGTAAAAAGTATATATATTTTTTTTGAAAGCCAAACATCAATAACATAAACCCAACAGCTAGCCGGTAGCTAGCAAGTATAACCAAGAAAACCGAAAGAAAAAAGATAGATCAAACAAAACAGAAAAGAAATACACCCTAACTTCATACAACATATGAAGAGAGAGAGAGGATATATGTATATATATTTAGGGTGTGGTTCAAAACTTCAAAAAATAACCAATATTTATTTGATAGTCATGATATAACCTCTCTTAAACATAGTGTTACGTATACGTAGCAGTTATCATTATGTTAATGTTACATATGTGTAACACTATTTGTCACGTATATGTAACATTAGGTGGTACGTATATGTAAGACTTCTCATTTTCGTATTTATGTTCAACATATATGTTCAAAAAGTATTTAACAATTAAAAGAAAAAGTAATTTATAAATTATGTGATTGTTTGAGAGTCGTTATCACCGGTTATTAATAAAAAAAAACTGGTTATTAATTATTTGAACCTACGTATATACATGTAGAGAGAGAGAGAGATATATATATATATATGCATATACTCAAGGTAATATCCATTTTTTATTATCAATCAGTAGTTAATTGATTAAGGTATAAAAATCTTATTATAAAACAAAAATCAAAAGAGAAAAAAGATAAGAGATAGAAAAACTGTCGTTATAATCCCAGTTTACAATAATGTTTAAAGGTTGAACTAGTCTTTTTATGAGAGAGAAACTTGCTTTGCTTCACATGCATTCCACTTTCACATATATACAAAACTTACAACTACAAGAAAAGCATAAAAGCCCCACTTCTTATAAACCTCATACCACACTTGCCAATGCAGTAAACACATCAATTTTCAAAATCATACCACATGAAGAACAGAAACATATAGTCATATTTCCTAGAACCCTATTTTCAAAAATCTTCAAAAACCCTAGGGAACCATGAGGGCCGGAGGCTACACCATCCAACACACACTAACACTTGAAGCCGCCAACGTTGTGAAACAAGCTCTTGGTCTTGCTAGACGTCGTGGCCATGCCCAAGTCACGCCTTTGCATGTTGCCAGTGCGATGTTGGCAACACCAACAAGCCTTTTCAGAAAGGCTTGTTTGCAACCGAATTCTCACCCTCTTCAATGTAAGGCTCTTGAGCTTTGTTTCAATGTGGCCCTAAACCGCCTCCCAACCACACAATCGAGCCCTATCATGTTAAACCCTAATCAATCACACCACCCTTCTCTTTCCAACGCGTTGGTGGCGGCCTTCAAGCGGGCTCAAGCTCACCAACGACGTGGTTCGATTGAAAACCAACATCAACCCATCTTAGCTCTTAAAGTAGAGATAGAACAACTTGTTATATCCATCCTAGATGATCCTAGTGTGAGTAGAGTGATGCGAGAAGCCGGTTTTTCTAGCACCCAAGTCAAAAACAACATCGAACAAATGGAGACGATATCAGTCTCTTCCCCAACTCCCCTCAATTTTTCGCAATCCAAAGAGAACATCAAGCCCAAATCTTTAGCCAAAGTCCAAGATGAAGATGTCATGAGTGTTATAGAAATGATGATGAATAGGAAAAGAAAGAATATTGTTGTTATAAGAGAGTGTTTAGCTAGTGCTGATGCTATAGTTAAAGGAGTAATAGAAAAAATTGAAACCAAAAGCAACACCAATTTGAGTTTCATGCAGTTTGTAAGCCTTCCTTTACACTCATTAAACCATCTTTCAAAGGAAGATGTTCAAGATAAAGTTAGGGAACTTAAGTGTCTAGTAAAAAGCTTTGTTGGTAGAGGAGTAATCTTGTATTTAGGTGATCTCAAATGGGTTTCTAGTTACTGGTCGGACCACAGCGAGCGACGGCTCAGTGGAAGCTACTACTACACTCCAATGGAGCATATGATCATGGAGCTTAGTGGACTCATGTTTGGTGTTGATGTTGGGAAGTTGTGGTTGATGGGGATAGCTAGTTCTCAAACATACATGAGGTGCAAAACAGGTCACCCTTCACTTGAAAATCTATGGGATCTTTGTCCTGTCACACTTCCTCTTGCTACTTTGGACCTCACTCTCAATCTTGAAAGGTAAAGACTTCACCTTTATAATTCTTTTTCCATAAAGATTAGGTTTTTCATGTTAAAAAACTGATATTTGATGTGGGTTTTGTTTTATTAGCAGTACTGATTCAGAAAATGAGAAGAAGTTTCAAACTTGTTATGGCGAGTGTTCGGTTAACTTAACGCGAGAGGCTCGAACCATAACGAGCTATGGTCGAACCAGCGAGCCCATTGCTACTCATGAGTCCACTTTGCCTTCATGGATGCAGCAATATAAAGAAGAGAACACAAGACAAATTACCAACAATGATCAGGTTAATAATTAGGCTCTTGTTATATTATATAAATGGTTAAAAATCCTAATTAATCTTGTAGCAATGATCTAAAACTATATGACAAATGTGTTTTCAGGAATGTGACAAGGTTGGGAATCCTTCATTGCCACTTTCTCAATGTGTTCCCCTAAGAAGAAAGAGTGATCCTTGTTGTACTCTTGATGATATCTCTCCTTCAAGTCATGGATCATGTCATAAGCAGTCCAACATAGGACTTTTCGAATCAAACATCCCAAAAGAACCCCAGTTTTTCGTCGGTGGTGAATGTTATGAAGAGCCCAATCAGAAAACCCTCATGCCGGAACTCTTATCGAATCCAAATTCTAGTCCAAATTCAGCTTCTTGTAGTGAAGCTAGTGATCATGATCAATACTACTTGCATAAGTTCAAAGAAATGAACTCTGAGAATGTAAAGGTTCTAAGCAATGCATTGGAGAGAGTTGCACCATGGCAAAGTGAGATCATTCCAGAAATAGTAAGCACAGTCCTCCAATGCAGATCTGGTGCAATGAAAAGAAAAGGGAAAGAAGAAACATGGTTGACTTTCTTGGGTGCTGACAACCATGCAAAAGAAAAGATAGCAAGAGAGTTGGCCAAAGTTATATTTGGATCAAGAAACAACTTTGTGCAGATGGGCTTGAGCCGGTTTTCGGCAACAAGAGCCGAGTCGACAGATGATGATCAAGAATTTGTTAGTAACAAACGCCCTCGAAACGAAAATGGCCAGATTTATCTTGAAAGATTCAGTGAAGCTGTACAAGAAGACACAAACCGCGTGTTCTTCATGGAAGATGTTGAGCAAGTTGATTACCATTCCCAAATGGGAATCAAGAAAGCAATCAAGAGTGGAAGAATCACACTAAATGGTGGCGAAACAGTTCTTCTGAATGATGCCATTGTTATTTTCAGCTGTGAGAGTTTCAGTTCGATCTCACGAGCTTGTTCTCCTAGGCGATACAGCGAGAATGAAGGACAAGAAACGGTTGAGGATTGTGGGAAAGAGGCTGTGATCAGTTTGGATTTGAATATTGCTACAGAAGATCATAAGAGTTTGAATGAAGATGAATCAGCTTTTGATGTTGGGATTTTGGATTCAGCTGATAACCAAGTTATTTTCAAACTCCATATGTTGTAACAATTAAGTTTTTGTTTATAAATTAGGGTTTGATAGAAGTGTGAGTTCAAATAGATTATACTAAAAACTGTTTTTTTATCTTGTTTATTATAATAGATTTGGTAATGTTTGTGTTCATGTTTTAATTTCATATGCATGGGTATTACTTCTCACATTTACTGTGTTTCTGTTAGAAACATGTATATATTTGATCAATCTTGATGTTCAAATAAACTGAAATATTGATATTGTAACATATGATAAAAGAGTCTTATTGAAATATTTTATGTTGAAGATATTGTGTTGATATATCTTAAAGATTTATAAGTAGCTACTTTCCCACTTTGTACCCTTAAAACCATCAATTATCCCCCACTAACCCTTTAATTGGTTATAATTTATAAACACAAACCAAACAACTAACACTCAACTCCCATTAACTATAATAAATTACATATTAATTAACATGTCACTTGCCTATTAAAACAAAGTTTAATTATTAATCAAGATAATATTAACTAATAATCATTCAATTCACTTAGACTATATGTAATGGTAAGGTGAATGTGGTGGATTTTTTATGCCACATAGGCGTCATATAGACCAGAGCCTCCTTCACCCACACCCTCACCTAGGTGTATAATGGTGTGGGCGAGGGTAAAAGCTTGTTAGTGTGTGTGTGTGAGAGAGAGAGATGTGTGTGTGGGTGAGCCTTCTTCACCCACGCCTATGAACACCACCACGAAAAGCTTCTCACGCCCCCCTCACCTCCACCCGGTGCGGTGTTCCACGGCCGTGGTGGGGTGAGGTGGCACCACGCCCAGCCTTCACGGTTGTACTACGCATAGCCTTAGAGAGATTAGGGATTTTCCAAGATATATTTTTCTTTTAAACGGTAGGAGAACTTTATTAACACAACCAAAATTACATATAGAAACATGAATTCACCAATTATATATGAATAGAAAGTGATGAGCAAATTTGAAACAAATCCAATTAGACCACTCCAAAGTTTGCATCTTGGACCTATGACAAAACCCAAATTCGGATATTTTGATTTAACGGAAAACAAAGATAAATAACCCAGTTCAAGATGTGTGAATCTCCATAATATTATTAGAATACAAAAACCAAATTCAAATACTAGAAAGCCCTAAACTAAACTATCGACCCCTATATCTAGACTCACTTTCGGAACTGTATCAATACTTCCCGCCCAGACAAACGACTTTTCCTCAAGTCGGGTATTGGAAAATTGAGTTGTTGTTCTTGAGTTGTGCTCCTCAAATGGTTCAATGGTGAGGTGGCAAAATGTATCTTGTAATCTTTAATGTTGGTGATGACAGTCCTTGTAGCTTGTAATCTTTAATGTTGGTGGTGAACTTGATGTAGGAGGCGTGTTATTTTGGAAAAGATCAAAACATTATCTTTTTATTATTTATTTGATTTTATTTTCCTAGTTTGTTTTAATTGTTTTCTTATTAAATTATCATTCATAATTATATATAGAGGATTTAGGGTTGCTGTTTTGACAATTTTTGAGTTTGAATAGAAAAAGAACTTTGTTCTTGAACCTTTTGGTTCCTTTTGAGACGTGTGATTATCGATTGCTTATTTGAGCCATTTGATTGCTTCCGTAACTGCATCATTTGGTATCAGAGCTTTTGGTTCTCAAATGGCTCGGCGTGGAGGAGAATACTTGCTTGCTCGTAGAATCGCCGACGGAGGCAACGACAAGAGTGTTTTCTATTTGCGTGCTCGTGGAGAAGACTAACCTTCAACTTGCAGATTCGTCGACAGAGGCAGCGGTGGAGTTTTTCCCGACCAACGGGATCTTAAGATCAAATGGCTCCAACAACGAGTCCGAGATCTTGAAATACGACAAGAGATCAAACAACTCCGCCAACGAGTCCGAGATCTTGAGTTACAACGGGAGAGGCGAGTTAAGGAAACCGAGTCGAACACCATCGTCTGGGAAGAAAGTGACAACAGAGAGGAGCATCCTTTCGACCATTCCCTGCCCCGGTTCCATGATTTGATCTATGAAGACGTCCCATATCAGAATTTTTTTCGGACGTAAAACCCCGATTCGATGAAGACGGGACTTACCCGGATGAATTTGAATGTTCGTTTGTGCAAAAACTTCTGGAGTTACCGCTAAAGAAGACGAACATATATTTGAAGAATTAGTTAACAACGATGACGGTGATAACGAAGAGGAGGTTTCGGCGGTTATTTTTTATGAATTTTTAACGGCCGATAATGGTGGTGTTGTGTTGGATATTGCCATCGATATGGTAGCTACTGGTTGTGATACGGTGGTCCAGGGCAGTCTTTTGGAAGACCCAACAATCTTGTCGGTTAGTTTGGAAAAAGATAAATGGAGGGATGAAACTTTTGCGGTGTGTTCGGAAGCCACCAAAGATATTGCACAGGGTTTGAATATTCCTTCTAGAGTCCAAGATATGGATAATACTTATGATGTTGAGAACGATGTCGGAGGGCAGGCTAATAGTGTTGGACATGAGTTGTGTTCTTGTCGGCTCTGATAGTCGGAGGAAGCTTCATCATAATATGGAAACTCAAACTTTCAAACCATTGAACACGGAAGGTGGTACAGGTCTTGAGTCAGGCGAGATGACTCGTGAAGTAGAACTATTTAGGCGGGTTGATCTTCCTTTTGATCCAGGTAGTTGTGGTTTGGATTCGAGTTGTCAAGCTTACAGAAAACTCGAGGACGAGTTTTTCGAAGACGGGGAGTATGATGTAGGAGGCATGTTATTTTGGAAAAGATCAAAACATTATCTTTTTATTATTTATTTGATTTTATTTTCCTAGTTTGTTTTAATTGTTTTCTTATTAAATTATCATTCATAATTATATATAGAGGATTTAGGGTTGCTGTTTTGATAGTTTTTTAGTTTGAATAGAAAAAAAACTTTGTTCTTTAACCTTTTGGTTCCTTTGAGACGTGTGATTATCGATTGCTTATTTGATCCATTTGATTGCTTCCGTAACTGTATCAGAACTGCAGGGACATTGTTTTCTATTTGCCTCAACTGTGTTAAGTGTTGCCAGCCAAATGATGTTGAGTACCACATCAGCTCCCCCTAACGCAAATGGGTAAAAATATTGGGTCACTTGAAGGTCAGATTTTTGCAGTGAGAAGTCCTTGCTAACCTGATTGCATCGAATTATATCACCATTCTTGATTTGGACTTCGAAAGGAGTGACAAATTGGGTGATGATTTTCAGCTCGTGAACATCGTAATCGTTACCCAAACTGTAACCCTTTGAATCTTACCTCGTTAGCGGTACTGTCAAATGTTATTACTCGGGCATATTAGTCCAACAATAATTCCACTTCATAGTTTCTGTCACCCACGCCACGATGCACACTCGTGCATTTAGATGCATAGTCGTGCCGGCGCCCAATCCTAGGCAATTGGCTTCATTTCTCGACAACAAAATCATGATTCCCGGTAAGTGGTCTGGCCAGCAGACCTGCACAGGCGTGCATGCCGGTGCATAGTCTTGCCTCAACTAGGGTTGTTACATACGTGCAATGAAGAAGAGACGAATTTGCCACCTTTGTTGGAGCTACACCAATACCAAAAAGATTATATTTGTGGAGATTTATCTTCAACCCGAGATTAAATAAAAAATCTCTCATGATTCTAACAATACTTTGAGCATTCGACACCAACCATTCACTCATTAAAATAGCATTATCTACATAAATCAAATAAGATAAATATGGACCATTATGAGGAGGGAGAATACCTCAAAAAAATTCCCAGTTGAACAAGCTTATACTCTAATAAGCATAGTCAATAGATCATGTTTTATAACGTTTAATCGGGTAATATAAATGTAAGACAGGGTACAACTTTTAATGCATGCGGATACATGTTACATGTTTTCGAAAGAGGATTTACCTAATTATAAATGTAATCTTCCTTTAAAGCAATGGTTAATCGAGGAGATAATCTCAATGGTTTGAAGGTTCTATAGTCACATTATATGAATATTAAAATAAATTCCGAATAATATAAATATGGATAGCCATCATTGCTGACAGGAAAAAAGAACATATAAAAGGGGAAAAGAAGAAAAGCAAAAACACAACTCCTTTTAAGAGTAGTTTAATGCTTTAAAGTATTTAATTAGGTGTTTTCTTTTGAAACCATTTCAACTTTTCTCTTTAATTGCAATATAAAGTTAAAAATAGGGTTGTGCTAGGGACACCGTTGTATTTTTTTTTCACACCTGATCTAGCCGTCACGTATAGGTTTAAACGTGACGGTTGTGACCCAAAACGTCACATTGTGGCCTAAACGTGACGGTATGTCTCTCGTGAGTCCCGGGAATAAAAAGGACACTGATGATACGAGGTTGATACGAGGTTGTGCAGTCTGCAAACAGGGAACCCTACCCGTCACGTATACGCCAATACGTGACGGTTCAGTACGAGGTTGTTTTGACAGAAAGTTAACGTTGACAGTGTTGTCGGGCACCTAACATAACCGTCACGGTTGGACCTATATGTGACGGTTAGGTATGCAGATTCAGCATATATTAACACAACTCTCACCACTCACTCTCAACACACTAAACCCACCATCCTACACAAACCCGACACTATCATCTTCACCATAATTAAAAAGAACAAAAAGTATAGACGAAAGTGCGTGTTTGAGTTCTTGGTTGTGGTTATTTGCTGTTGGGACACCGCTGTTTTTTTGTTTCACGCCTGACACCGATGTCGAGTTCGGGAGATCCTTATCAGAAATCGAAGCTTCCAGATTTGAATGAGGAGCCAACCTTCGAAGATCTGAACCAGGTTTAACTAATCTTTATTTTATTAAGGGTTCTACTGGGACGGGTAAACATAGGGGTATGCAAAGTCGAGAGGACGTATAATCAAATACCTAACTATTTAAATAATATCCATAAAAGGTTAATTAAAATATACTAAAGCATTATTTCATATTTTATGTTGGGTATCTCACTGGGTATATCTAATCGGGTTACGCGTTTATCCAAAATATCTAACAATTACGTTTTCAGGAGTATTTCGTACTCGGGAGTCACCCTTCGGGGGGGGCGACCAACCTGTTGAATACATACGGTCAAGAGTCGTCTCAGCAGCAACCATTACCGAATTACAGTCAAGAGGCGTACATGTTACTATTTGGACCGACGGATTACGGTCAAAAGAAAACTATAACTACCGATTTTTACAAACTCTTAACGTGATAAAAACAAAAAACCAAAAGAAAAAAAAAAGTCGTTATTCACTTTTTACATCTCAAACCGATAATCGAGGTGACCGGATTTTAAAAACTATAACTACCGATTTTTACAGACTCTTAACGTGATAAAAACAAAAAACCAAAAGAAAAAAAAATAAGTCGTTATTCACTTTTTACATCACAAACCGACAATCGAGGTGACCAGATTCTAAAAACTATAACTACCGATTTTTTCAAACTCTTAACGTGAGAAAAACATGCATATATCAAAAAAAAAGTAAAGGGTGACATTTAGCCCTATATGTGACATATACACCACCAAAACCCTAAAACCCAACTCAACCCTAAAAAAACCCACCAACATATCCCGACATTCTCTGGCGCGCTGATTCCAAAGTCTGGTGGATAAGGGTGACGGATTGCCCTATACGTGACATTATGTGCCTTATACGCCACGTTTAGCCCTATACGTGACGTTTAGGACAGGTATAGTTCAAAAATTAGACGGTTTCTCTAAAATTGCCCTAAAAATACAAGCTTCTATATCCCAAAATCTTTAATATACATATAAATAAATAAATAAAGTAATTGTTAAGCATACATTTAGGAAATATAGAAATACAGAGACATAAGAAGCTATCATGTTCAAATCCATTATACCGTTTTCAATTCATTCCTCATCTAGTTTTAGTTACAAACAATACTAACTAACATCATTAGTTAGATAATCTTCTATAACCAAAGGGGTTTTGTCCTGACGGTATCCTGGTTACTTTCAAATGGAAGGTTGCCGGTTCAAATCTTGGCCACTACAGCAAAAAAAGGTCCGTAGCAAGGTCAGGGGTTTACCCGGTTCGAGGTTCCTCCTGGGATGGGCTGCCTTGAATGTTCTAGGTGTTGTCCTAAGAAAAACCAATTATGTTATAATATCTAGGTGTGTCATTAAAAAAAAAGATAACCTTCTACAAGCTACCCTCAACCATTCAAAAGTTACCAAGTAACCCCCTGAACTATCTTTTATTAACTAATACGTAACAAGTAACCAAAAAGTAGGTTAGGTTTATACATTCTAAGATATGTCTAATGATATGTAATATAAAATAGATACATATAATATTTTATCTAAATTACCTAAACCCAAATAATGTCTCGTATAAAATACTTAAAAAGGTATTATTCTCGTGGTTTTCTCGTATATATATAAAAAAAGATTCATGATGAATATATAGTTGCCATCAAAATCTAGGGGACATTTTCAACTTGGACTATGTTCTATTAATGTTAACAGGTAAAACACAAGTAAAACTAGGGTTGTTTAATGTGTCAGCTCGAGTTGAACCAACGTGAAATCGGGCTCGAGCCGGTGATAATGCAAGTTGAACTGTTTGATTAGTTATTCTATTAGTTATTCTTTCAACCGAATAGCAAAACTATGCAGTTTTATAGTTTTATAAATAACTAAACATAGATTGTAATTTATGATAACTTTTATTTTATCGTATTAATTGTGTCTACTTCTTAATCGTGTTTAGTGAGTCGTGTTAAACTTATCGTGTCACTCATGTTATTGAACTGCTTATATTTAACCATGTTAAGTGTGTCGTGCATTCATGTTATTGAATCGGTTACATTTAATCGTGTTAAACATGTCGTGTAACCCGCTTCTTAAACATGCCCTTGCTTGCGTTTAAGAAAACGACATGTTTAGTTAAATGTGCCGTGTCATATTTAATAGTCACGAATACGACATGTTTAACTAGCACTAATTTAGCTGGCCACCCCACCCATTAATACATTATGACACCTGATTATGACTCATATTATAGAAAGAAAGATGTCATTGTACAAAAAAGAATAGCATGCAGGCAAAGTTTCCAAAGGTTGAGCTTCCTACAAGTTGTTTCGAAGTAAAAAAAAAGAAGCTTACCCTTTTGAAACATGGATAACCCTTTAATTTTTTTAACCAAAATTCCAACTCCAAAGCAATGTATAACTTATACTGCATAATGTACAAGGAAACATATAACTCTATAAAGCTTCTTTCTTTCTTTTTATATATGATTCTTTTGCATGAAAGTAAGGGGAAGATTGTCTTGGATCTGCTACCCAGATAATAATTAGTGTATATGGAATCTTTCCTTTGAAGCTCAGACAACATGAATCTTCAATCTTCGATTTGTGTGATTTATGATTTGGATTTTATGATTTTGAGGGATCCAAGGGTTTAAAGAGAGATATTGGGGGCAACATATAGAAGACCAGTCAAAAAGGGGATGAAAGACAAAAGTTAAATGAAGAATGATTTAATCAGATCTTGGATGTGTTATTGATGCTGCTGCTTTTAATGATTATTTGGTCATTGTTTGTCAGCAATGAGATAAAGAAACAAAGATGAAACAAAAGTGATGAGAGAGTTTGTAGCTTTTTCTATCATGTGTTTCCCATGCCCCTTGCTTGGTTTTTGGAACCCTAGCTACCCCCTTCCACAAAAAATAAATAAAAATTAAACACTCATACAATTGATTTGTGTGAATTAAAGAACAAATAGATGAGAAAGAATCATTGGTTAATAATCATGTTGTAACGGGTTGTTATAGTCTTAAAAACCCAAGGCAAGCATTGATGTTTTTTCATCAATTTTAGATTTTCACCGATTTTTTGGGTTGCTTCAAAACCCATGGATGGTTCCACGGGTTGTCACATCACCATCGCTCAAAAAACTTACCTACGAACTTCACTCTCTCTCTCTCTCTCTCCTCACCCATGGACAACATCTTTTCCCTCTCCTGCTCTCTCATTGAATCATCATCGTTTGCCATGGACGGTCCGTGGCCAAGGATCTACCTCCCCTCCCCCTCCCTCCCTCTTTCTTCCTTCTCTCATCGACACTTGTATCTGTGGGTCGAAGGACCCAATTACAAATCGTCATATGCATGGTCTTTAGCTTATAATTGAACCGACGACACCAAAGGTTTCCGATATTAACTATTGTATTTATATTTATATTTATGTGAATATGTATAGGACAAATCCATTAGGGTTCTATGTAACTTCACCGTATTAAAAGGGTTTACCCTAATGGAATACACATCGAATCATTAGTACCATGAACACTTTTATGATATCAGAGTCAAAGCTCTCAACACAAACCCTAAATCTTTTTTCGAGAGATCCTTACCTCTCATCTCCGCCGCATCTGAATTCCTTCAATCAGTCATCCGTCGAAAGCCGTCGTTGTTCTGTCGTACCACACGCACCACCCCACACTTTTCGGCACATAATGTACCCGTTTGCCATCAGTTTTTCAAAGATTGCTCGAAATATCGGTTCGCTAGTTGCCGTCCGGTTGGTTTTTCGTTTTGACGGTTTTTCAATCGGTGCGAGAGAAACCATAACTGTAATTGAGGAGGCGCCCGATCTGCAAGAAAAACCCGCAGCCAAAGCTTTGCCACTAAACCTGACTTCCACGGTCATGGGCTGGCGTCGCCTACGGCTTACCCGTTGTGGGTCTGTTGGGCTCCACCACCATGTCCTTACCCACGCAATCTCTGTCCTAGACACCTTCTGACTCGGGAGATACTTGGTGGGCTAACCCTAATCGATCCACACCTAGATGGCTTATTAAGCCCTTACTACACCCACGAATCCTACAGGTCAGTCCACGATCGGGTATGATGCACTTAACCTGACAGATATTGCTACCGCCTTTTAGAATATGCATGTGAACTACACTAACCCATCATGGTATGTGAATACGGGTGCCTTGTCTCACATCTCGAATGACCCAAGTAAAATTCGGTACCTAACTTCATCTACGCTAAGTACAATTTTGGTTGGAAATGGCCAATGTTTACCAATTACACGATTCGGTACAGGATTTCATTCATTCCCAACCAAACTTACCGTTTACCTAATATTTATAGCCCATAAATAATCAAAAACCTTTTATCTATTTGTCGTTTTTCTAGAGATAATAATGTTTCTGTTTAATTTAACCTTTTCGGCTTTAA
Organism: Smallanthus sonchifolius; assembly: GCA_023525975.1. NCBI lineage: Eukaryota > Viridiplantae > Streptophyta > Magnoliopsida > Asterales > Asteraceae > Smallanthus > Smallanthus sonchifolius. The sequence continues at coordinate 27,424,395 of CM042034.1, forward strand.
TTTGAAGGACCTCAAGAGTGGAAAGTTACTTGTTGGTTACTTTATTAAGTTCACGGTAGTTGATGCACATGCGGAAGGTCCTGTCCTTCTTCTTGACAAATAGGACTGGAGCTCCCCATGGCAATGAGGTAGGTCGGATGAAACCTTTATCCAATAATTCCTTCAATTGAGTAGATAGCTCTAGCAACTCACTAGGTGCAAGTCTACAGGGTGCCCGAGCAATAGGCGCTGCTCCGGGTGCTAGATCAATTTGGAATTCGACTTGACGATGCGGTGGAAGACCAGACAGGTCTTTGGGAAATAATTCCGGATAAGCACGAACGATCGGTATGTCGTCAATCTTCTTCTCCTCATATGGCTGCTCGGCGACGAGAGCCAGAATGACAATACGACCTTTACGTATATGCTTTTGTGCTTTCATGAAAGATATGATGCCCACGACAACACCACTCTTTTCGCCTTGGACAGAAAAGGTTTCTCCACTCGGGAGAGGTAGGCGAACAAATTTTCTCACGACAAATCATTTCGGCTTGGTTCTCAGATAACCAATCCATACCGACAATTACGTTGAAGTTGCCGAGTGTGACTGGCATAAGGTCAATGTCAAGCTTTTGACCAGCCAATCCCAGTTAACACGCCTTAAGATTGTGAGTTGTTTCGATTACTTGACCGTCTGCTATCCCTATAGTGTACTTAGTTGCTAATAGAGTCGGAGTACGACCGCACCAACATGAAATTCATGAAGTCATGTTGAGACTTCTAGTGAGACCAGTGTTTATAAGGTAAGCTTCGGTCAACATAAAGGTTGAGAGAAGAGGCTCACATGTAGACCAGATTTTAGTGAGATATAGATTCCAGGAGTACAAGGGATAGGATGTCTATTTAAGTAATCGCGTTCAACTGATGGTCAGTTAGTTTAAATCCCCGTTTTCTAATGTCATTAAAATAGTTGGATATGCTGGGGTATACATCAAATTAAACCAGGGGTTAGTCACCGAATAAGGTAATAGGGTCAAATGGAATTTATCGTTGGAGTGTAAAGAGTAACGTGTTAGTTTAGGAAGAATTCCCAATTTCCGCTTACATAGTTGGAGTCGGTGGGTTTACCACGAGGTTCTACTAGAGTTTCAACCGAGATGGTTTCATTGATCGAGTCTGGATGAGAGTCTTAAGTTCACTAAGGCTCTTACATGAGTGAAATCAAATGGTGGGTCCTATGGATGATAGTTCAGTGTGTTCGTAAATACCTTCAACATGATAGTCGCGTCTATCAACTGTTAAACATGTTTAACGATACCAACTAGTCGTTGAGTCTGTAATTCACAGATTAGGACCATTTATCCACACACTAGGTTTCACCAGGACTTACATGCACCTCAAATTACTATTACGTGTGCACCCGCAATGATAATTTGATTTGCATGCTCACCCTAGTTCTCCCTGTCCTGTGTCAAAATGTCCCTCAATTTTTATTGCCAAATACAGAGTGTTGTTAGGGATGATAAGTCATTGAAAGGTGTAGTCATCAACCATAAGTTGATCGACTAGGACTCATATCAGGATGAGTAGTCAGAAATTGTTTGATCCGAGTATTCACTCGAGTTGGAACATAATAAAAGAGTCCAATCCAGTGGATTGTAGATGGGAACATGTACACGAAACAAACATGTACATGAAATACTGCTTCGATGAGCGAAACTAGTTCATGAATGTGTTACTGGAAGAAGGAAAGTAGTTGTTCTTCCCACTGAGTCAGAATAGGGTTTGAGTATGCATTGAGCAATGCGTTCTAAAATTTGTGGTCAATCTATTCTCAACAGAATATCGACCAAAGACGCGAGCCCATGGCTCGGGAAAGTGATGACATCTACATGTCAATGGATTCTACAATAATGCGTGCAACGGTCTGCCTTCACTCGGCGTATTGTTGCTAGTGGGTACAGTAGGGACTCGCCTCCGACGATCCCAACTCCCAAAGAGATATGTGCTAGTGCTGAGTGTCGTCCATAACATGGACCTGAGAAAGCCCACCATACTCAACAGGTGATGGTGATGTAAGTGACTCCTCCGAAGGCTCCGTCTTGCTGCCCTCGGACGGGAGTGGATGATGTTCTAGTGATTCCCCGAGTGTCGCCACTGGGAATGATGATGCAATGCAAATGATGTGTCCCTCGCCAACTGAGGGTGATACGGATGGTGTTACATGCCTGCACTACAAGTTATGTATAGGTGCTATATGTATCAGGTATGAGTGTCTGTGCCGTGTAACTAATGTGTGAGGTTATAGTCTAGTATGCAGTCCTAGTTCTCTATAACCAATGGCTCTGATACCAATCTGTCACACCCCCAAATTCCACTAACGGAGTTTTACCGTTTGGAAGGTGACACACCAGGATCTCAGTCATTAGTTACATCAAACGACACTATATGGGACTTGAAATGTCATAACATAAAAGTTCAGAGTTAATGCGAAAGCGTAAACGTTAATATGAAATCAAAAGTAATACACGCAATAGGCGTCAATCAATGTAAGTAAGTAAATTGTTTCAAATGTTTGAAATGGATGATATGACAGTAGGACTCCATGCATGTCCTAAGTTGGAAACCTATGCCTTAGCAACCTGAGAAACATGTAAGAAAAAGTGTCAGCACGAGGTTGGTGAGTTCACAGGTTTCAAGTTTGTAACAAGAGAGTGTTTGCCAGATTATGTACATTCAATATGCATATCTATAGGTAGCTAGCCTATGTTCATGTCTTACTAAAGCGCTCGCAACCGAAGCTGACTGTTTGTTTATTTGCCTCCTGCCAGGTCTATCAACTCTGGCGATGTGAGTAGGCTAACATTTCACCCGTTCGATATCCAATCGAGTTAGCGCGACTAACGCGGGTGGGGCTTGTCAAACCCAGTAGTACTACTAAACATTACCTCGCTAAGATCCATATTAACGGTCCGATATAAGATGAGGACTTTCTGTGATAGTGTGTTACGCTTAGCCTCAACAGTGATATCATATAAAGTACCATAATCAAATAGTTGCGTCATGTTTTCTCCCCCAACGGGAAAAACATGTAAAATAATATTTGCTTGCGTACCTGTTTCTCCCCCACGGGAAAAACAAGTAAAAGTATGATAGTTGGTGTTCATGTTTGTTTCTTCCTCAACATGAAAACAAGTAAAATACGTTTGTGTGTAAGCATGTTTCTCCCCCAATAGTAAAACAAGTAAAAAGGTGCCGTGAAACTCACATGCGTTGCGTAGTAGGTAGTCTCACAAAACTATGAGATTTGAAATCTCAAGTGTTAGCCTGTACGGCTTACGTATGCCCTAGAATTATAAACACATAAGTTAGGGACATATTGGGATTTGCGACGACGACAATGAAGATTAGAACATCTTAACACATTCTAAGGATTGATGAGTAGACGCACTTGTCCATGGAAATAAGGATTTCTTAATTAAGATAGATACGTTTCGAATTGAATGTTTATAATTACAAATGATAATATTTAATATATATTCGTGTGAGTTTGCCATTAAATAATGATCTAGAAAAATAATATGAATTATTACATTATTTTTAAACTCGGAGAATTAATACGATAATCATTTATCTGACAAAATAATAAATATATTATTTTTATTGAGAATATACACAAGGGTAATAATATAACTAATTATATTATTTATAAATTCGAAGTGTTACAACGTTTGTTAATGCGACGAAAATAATATGTAAATATGCTATTTTTAATAGTGGAAAATAATATTAAACGGTTATAAAACTAACCCGAAATATAAACACATTTGCTTGTGCGTTTTCATAAATTTAATAATAACCTTGCGAAATAATATTATTAATATATTATTTTTGGTATTACTAAATTTCTCAAAAATGTTTTATAAAAAACCGATCCCGAGCCTTTGGGTAATTCCGGGTTTCAAAACATGTTAATATACAATATAATAATATAAGGATTAATTGTATAAGTGTAAATTAATGAAAAATTCCCAAAATAAAAATTGCAGGAGACCGGACTCGAACCCGGGTCTCCGGCGTATGAGCCTAGTGTTTTAACCATCTCTGCCCGCTAATGAATCGCGACATAATCCGAACCGAGATGCTTTTAATCACGTATTACCGAGAGCCCCCTTCCCCAAATCAAGTCGCAATCGATTCCCTCCCAACAACATAGAATTCGTCCACGATTCATCGAATTGACACAGGGGTTTTGACATTCGAGTATAGGCGAATCTGAGGTGATGGTTAATTGCAAAATGTTCACGTTTTGAATCGTTTAATTGTACATATACGGGCCGAAACCCTAGATTAAGAACCAAGAATCAATTTCGTTGAATTCGGTATTGTTAGCCATCTAATTCATGGGGTTTTTACTAAATCAACCCTTGCGAACCTACTGGAATCGTTTAATTTGATTAATAACGGGTTTAAGATAAAAATCCCCAAATCGTTTAAAGAACAAACCCTAGATTACGGGTTGAGTAAAATTCGATGTTTCTTGGTAAGATTGATATGGGGTTTTCAATAAATAAGAGTTTACGAAGTTGTTGGTATGTTTTAATTTGATTGAAATCGAGTCGATGGTGCAAATCGACTAAATCGCAAACATGATGAACCCTAGAATTGGTTCATCATCAATTCGATACTGTGAGTCCAATTAACCATAGGGCTTTTGCTTCATGAAGGTAAACGAAACTAGAGATGAAATCAATTACCAGAATGTATGATGGATTGAGGGTTCCCGACTAGCGTGAGTTTCGACTTCGACTATCCTAGCTTCCGACCACTCCGGCTTTAGCTTCGGCCAATTTGGCGTGTGGGACTGCTTCCAATGGTTGCGGTATAGATGATTGAACGTTCAATTTGTGAAAGACAATGCGAGAACCCGTCGAATTTGACAACATAGTCGGCGGTTCGATGGTTACGGCCATTAATCTCATAATTGGTATTAATTTGACCTAATAACTGAGATTAATGTCTTAGTAATGATCGATTATGACCATCAATGCATAATCGGTTACGAATTGCCATAGAAACGATCGTGATTTTGTCAATTGGTTACGAATTTGACTTTTAAAAGTCAACCGAATTGCGTTGTTGCCAATTTTGACTTTTAGAGTCAACGAATTATGTTTTGGAACTTGGCAGAACTAGTCCTTGGAGTTTGAGGTTAAGAAATGACTGAATTTAAACCCTGTGGTTAGATTTAACTGGGTAAGTTAACGGGGTTAAGTTTTCTATAGGATTTTTAACGGAATTGCTAACTGAGTTAACCTGAAAAGTCGGGTTGTCACAGTTTAATTTAACCCTTTCGGCTTTAATTTGAAGGACCTCAAGAGTGGAAAGTTACTTGCCTACCACAATAAACCTTTATCCTTTTACACCTCCACATCAACCGTATACTTGCCTCGTTTTAGCTTCATCCATCCCATGGCATAATCGTGTTGGTCACCCGAGAGCTCTAGTTATAAATATCCTTTCTCATCATTCTTTTGTTTCGTGTAATAAAGACCACGTGTCTCGTATTTGTCATTCTTGTCAATTGTAAAATAGTAAAAGATTACCATTTTATGATTATAATTCTATTACTTTTGCTCCATTTGAAATTATTTATTTGACATTAGTGGTTGTCCTTTGAGACGATGAAGATAAGAACCCAAGTGTACTCTTCTCCAAGTGAGTCCACACCAAGCAATCTTTAATCCTTGTGCTAGCAAACCACCCAAGATAATAATAACTCACTAACACACTTAATTTTAATAGTGATATATTTGTAAATGGGTGAATGACATCAACAAACCAAATAACCAAAACAAGCTACAGAATTACTAGTAGTTTTGTGGTGTTTCTTTATTACTTAGAAATCAACAACACAAGACCCTCCTTACTCCTTTCCTTTAGCCGAAATTTCTCCACTATCAAGATACATGGTACTAGAGCGTAGATGGGGATGGCGATTTCTCGGTTTCTTCGGTTATGAAATGTGTTCAAAGTTCGTTGTTTTCGACAGGGTCAAGGAATACTATTTGGAATAAATATATCCCAAGAAAAGTTAATATTCTCGTTTGGAGGTTATTTTTTAGATCAGATATCTACTCGTGTAAACCTGAATGAGAAAGGGATTGATATGCATTATGTGCTTCATCCTTTATGCGATACAGTTCCGAAGACAACTAATCATTTATTTAGATATTGTTCTATAGCTTCTCGTATTTGATTTGCAATTGCTAAATAGTTGGATGTTTCTCTTTCCTCCTTCTAAATCTCCATCGGTGATCACTGATTGGATCAACTCGTTGAACTGATTGGATCAACTCGTCGAGTTGGAAGAAAGCTAAGAAGAACGTTATGGAGGCGATTGTGATGACTAGTTGATGGGTGTTGTGGAGATATCGGAATAATATGGTATTCAAATCTTCTAAGGTACGGCTGGACCTGATCTTCGATTCTATTGTGAACGATTCTTATTTATGGTTCTGTAATAGGAATCGAAAAATAAATGCCGCCTGGGTAGATTGGTTAAAAAAAACCCGATTGTGTATTTGCAATTTCGTTTGTCCAGCTATCTTCTTGCTAGTTGTGTTTTAATAAAAGTTGCCGTTTAAAATAAAACCCTTGACCTCCTCCCAGGTCGATAATAAGATATTCTTGTAGAAGAAGATCAATTAGCATAAGTGATTGTGAATTGTTAAGTTTTACTTGATCAAGAAATTAAGTGTGTTTAATCATAAAAGATCCCAGATTTAATTAGTTTTCGTGAAAATATTGAAATTGGAAAACAACGTTTTAAAGTTTATTTTTCTGAAAATTGTTCTAGACTTCTCTGGCTCGTTTGCCCACCTTTATTTGCAGTATTTTCTTTTTCTAGTATTATTTCGTGAGTACGTTTTTAATATTTTCGATGGTTAATTTTCTATGAAATTTAAAATAATAAAAAATATATATATTAAAACTGGATATTAAAAAGTAGAAATAAATTTTGAAACATAAAGCAAGATCATTGAAAGTTTAATGCATTCTTACGTCGGTCTCATCTTTTCACGGCAAAAGTTTTACACCCACTAAACTATACGACATTAACAACTTATTTTTTTAATCATTTATTTTGATTTGTATATATAGCATATCTATATTTTTTTTTAACGGCAACAATAAGAATTCTTATAGAAAAGCTAGTGAGGAATCGGTGGCAAATCCAGGAATTATCGTCAGCGGGTGCCTAAGCTGGATCGCGTCAAATGGATCGGGTAAAAAATAAAAAAATAATTATAAATGTGTAAGTGATCGTGATATTTTAAAGATTAGTTAGTCATAAACGACGGTGTGCTAAAATATTCTAAGCTTTCAACAAAATTATCTCATAACCAATTTATAAATAAAAGTTATTCATATAAAATAATAATGATTTTTTCTAAAAAAAATTAATAATAGTGGTTTCAAGAATCAAGCCATCCATTAATAACATTACCTAATGTTTTCTTTCACACTAAATACCGAAAACTACTCATTCAAGAATCATATAAACCTTAACAAAGTAATAAAAACATTATTCTTATCTTTCAAGAATGGTACAAATTTAAGAACATATTGACTTTAGCTGACATTTTTTGTTTTGTATCTAATATTAAGACCGTTAAACTTTAATATTTGTTTAGTTTTTTATTACACTTCTAAATTTCTTAAACAAAAGTTCTATTCAGATAAATAGTTTATATTTTCCTAACTAGTCAATAGTTTTCTCTAACTACACTTTCTAAGAAGAAAAAAAAGCCCCTTTTATACCATTTATTAACCTATCAAATTTATTTTAATTTTTAATTTTTAATTTTCTCACATAGAACTTAGAGTTAATAGCTGTTTTTATTTCTCACACACGTTAGACTTCACACTCAACTTATAGAGCACATTAATTGCTTATTCATGCACTTATTTTCTCTCTCCAATTCATCTTTTTCTTCCTCCTTATTTTTCTTTTATCTGCAATTTTTCTTCATCATCATCTTTTTCCTTATGCTTCTTCTTTTCTTTTATTTTTTCTTCTTCTATTCTTCTCTGTAAAGGGGCCTATTAAAATATTAAAGGGGGCCTTTTATAATTTATTTAGGTTTTTATCAAATTAAATGAATTTTTTACACTAGTAAGCTAGAGTTCAGTGGGTGCCTTGTCCTCTCCCCCCCCCCCCCCCACACACTGAGATGTATATAAATCCTGTGGGGAACTAGCAATACCCCAATTACATTCATACCAACTAAGACATGCCCGGAAACTACACTTAAAAAGCGTTTATTTTACCCAGTTTATTCACTGCCTATGAGAGGTGTATTTACCCAACATTCCCAGCCGCACCTGTTTTTGTTTCCCCTTAGATCCTTCCATTTGAAACTCAAAATTTTAATTTCCTCGATCATGCTTTCAATCGACTTTCTAGTCTTCGAGAAAACTCAATTGTTTCTTGTCTTCCATATTGTCCATAGTGTGCAGTAACCAATCAAACAACTATTATTCCTCTTCTCCTTTGTTCCAGCCGAGTTTTTTAGACTACAAAGTAGTTCATTAGCCGATGAATGAGAAGAAAACTTTACCCTAGACCACCATTCGATTTTGCGCAGTGTCTCTGAAGCAACCGAGCATCGGATGAATGTGTGATCTTTCGTTTCTGGTTCTAGTAGACATAGTGCGCAAAATGAAGAATTAATTGGTACCCCTCGTGCAACCAGTGATGCAGCCATGGGAAGTCTGTAGTGTGTCAATCGCCAAATGAAGCATCGTACATTCAACGGAACCCATTTAGTCCATACCACATCCATATTTGTTTTTGATAGCAACTTATCATCTATCCATTTTCTGTAGGATTTTGTTGTAAAACACCGTTTGTATCACCCTGCCAAACCCATTTATCCCCCCCCCCCTCTGAAGTTGTATGATCTTATCATTTCCTCCGGGTCATATACCTCGTCTGCCCTTCTATATGCTTCTTTTTTGTTCAACCATTCCCATTTAAATTCTATGTTCCCGACTCCATTCTTGCTCACCCTTTCCACTATCGAGCACGATTTCTTCTTTTCAATTTTATACAAGTGAGGAAAAAGTGATTTGAAATCACCCGGCCCAAACCATTTCAGCTTCCAGAACGATGAGCTGCAGCCATTCCCAATCTGCTTTCGGATTTGGTTGATTAGTTCCGGCCCCATCCTTCCTAATTCTTTATGTGCAGAGATGATATTAGTCCAGCAGTCAGCATTGTTCTTTCTATTTAGCTCCTCGTTGGATTCTAAGAACTTGTTATGGATTGCTTTAATGCATGAGGCCCATAGGCTATTTGGATCTTGTAATGCTTTCCATATCCATTTAGTTAGCAAAGCTTGGTTCATGGTGTGTAAACTCCCAATCCCAAGCCCACCCAATCTTCTAGGCTTAGAGATTTTTTTCCATGCCACCCAATGAATTTTCTTTAACGAAGAGCTACCCCCCCCCCCAAAGGAACCTTCTTCTTATCGACTCTAATTCTTTTGTGATCTTCTTATGGGTTTTAAACATAGACGGAAAATATAAGGGAAGACTTCCCAAAACTGCTTTAGTTAAGGTAAGTCTACCCCCGAATGATAAATGTTTTGCTTTCCGGTTGCATAGTTTCTTTGAATGTGTTTATCACCGGCACCCAGTTTTTGGTGTATCTCATATTTGCCCCAATAGGCAGCCCGAGGTGAGTTATGGGGAGTGAATCTGCCATGCAACTGATTTGACGTGCCATATCAGTGACTTCACTGTTCGAAACCCCTACACCAATAAGTCTGCTTTTTTGAAATTTATCTTGAGGCCAGAAACTAGGTAGAAGCATCTTAGAATACGTTTAAGATTTATAATATTTTCCAATTCCCATTTCCCCATTTAAAAAAATGTCGTCCGCATACATCGAATGGGATAATATAGGGCCATTTTGAGGGGAGCGGTACCTTTAAAAATACCTTTTAGGCCAGCCATTCTCATCATTGATGTAAGGCCTTCCATAGCTATAATGAAGAAGAAAGGAGAGATTGGGTCGCTTTGTCCTACCCCCCTCTCTATATGGAATTCTTCCATAGGAGCCCCATTTACCAAAACAGACGCACAATTCGACTTGAGATAGCCTCTTATCCATTGTCTCCATGTCCTACCAAAATTCATTTGCTCCATTATTGAGTCAAGAAATTCCCAGTTGAGCGAATCAAAGGCCTTTTCAAAGTCCACCTTGAATAACATTAATTCAGTTGAGGATTTTTTTGCCCATTCTTGTATGATGTTGACTAAAATGTGCCCTACGCCCTTTGATAAAAGTCGTTTGCTCCGGTCCAATTACTGTTGGAATTACTTGTTTTATACGTGAGGCAAGTAGCTTTCCAATTGTTTTGGGCATCACCCCAATTAATGATATGGGTCTAAATTCATTTATGTGTTACGGGTCCCTGCCTTTTGGAGCCAGGGTGATGAATGAAGCATTACATCCCTTTGTAATTGATTTCCTAGTTTCGAAATGTTTAATGCACATTACCATTTCTCTTTTTATTACTCCCCAGAATTGCTTCACAAAATCAAAGGTTAAACCATCAGGTCCAGGTGTTTTACCTCCAGCACAGCTCCAAATAGCCTCTCTAATTTCAGCCTAAGAGAAACCTTCTTCTAGCCCCTGCCGTTCTAACTCAGATAGCTTGAGTGTTTCAAAATGATGGCCTTGCAGGTACTTGCTCCTGGAATGTTTTCTTAAAAAAGGTGAATATCTCATTTTTAACCTCCTCCGGTTCAGCCACCCATTTACCTTGGATTGAAAGACCATTGATTCTGTTACGTCTTTTTTTCCCATTTATTATCCCATGAAAGAATGAAGAGTTCTCATCACCGTCAACAATCCATTTAATCCGCGCTTTTTGTTTCAAGTCCAAGTTTCTTTGATGGTACAGTTCTAGGAGTATCTTCCTGTTTATTAGTCGCCACTCTTTTTCCTCTTCATTTAGACCAAGTGTTTCAGCCTTTACTTCTAATACCATCATTCTTTTTTCAATTTCCTTTGCCTCCAATTTTTTATCTTGCTTCATTTTAGAGCACCAATCTCTAATATCGTTTTTCAAAGTGCTGAGTTTTTTTGATAGAATGTAGTCTGATTTTCCCTTTATTTTGGAGGTAGACTAGGACTTATGAACAATAGTTGGGAGTTCGTTGTGTGTTAGCCAAGAGTTGTAGAACCGGAATGGCATGGACCATAATCGTGTTTCTGACACACTAATACCACCGGTCTATGGTCAGACCATTTCCTTTCAAGGATTGTTACTGATGCAAGAGGTCATGTGTTATGAAAGGAACTACACACCAAGAACCTATCTAGCTTGCTTGAGACTGACCCGTCATCTCTCAAGTGTACTTTGCCCCGCCCATTTGGTATTCCCACATACTTCTTCACAAAAATTGTTAAAGTCTTTCATGCTGGGGTTTGATTGAGGTAGGGATGATCTATCCTCACTGCACCTTATGACATTAAAATCACCCATAAATATGAACCTTCCATTAGAGCCTAACTTTATCCTGGCCAGTTCATTCCATAATTCTTTTTTATTATCACATCCTTGTGGCCCGTATACGTTTATTATATTAACTATCTCATCAGGTCTTTTCCAAACACCAGTAACCCAAATGTATACTTTATTAAAAATAAAAGAAACCTATCTATTACATCTGGGTTCCAAATAACCCAAAAATAAAATACAAAGATAATAAAAACAAACATGACAAAACAACCACGGGTCACTAGGACTCGATGTTCCACACACAATCACAACCAAAACGATAAAGGCTCGATCTTTTGTCAAACAAAAGTTTTGACAAATAAAACAATAAATCGATTTAAAATAAACAATTATGTCTAAACGTGCGTAAAGGTGACTCTTATACCACTGTTGGGAATCATGGTACCAGTTTTAACTTTTTAAAAAAATAATTATTTAAATGTAATATCCAGGATTTTTCCGACGTAACTTTTCCTAAATCCATTACACGTGTTATAAATATAAACCTTCGGAAACTTGTTAAAAGCTTATATTAAGCTAATTTATGTATAATCATACTTGGGGTATATATGTATAGGGGAGGGATCAAGAGAAAACCACAAAGTTAGGCGAAAACTGAGAAAACCACATCATTTTAGGCAATTTTTTTATTAACGTATACGTATTCAAAAACAATTTTTTTGATTTACGTTTACGTAACCACAATTTTTTTGTTTTATGTTTACGTATACGTAACACTATGTGTAAAAATGTTTTTTGATAAAAATGTTTAATATTACATTGATACTCTTATAAATAAATAAAAATAAAATAAAACAAAAAAAAATATTATTATATGATTGGGTAAAATTGGTTTTTTTATTGGTTTTCTCGGTTTTCGCCTAACTTGTGGTTTTCTCTGGAACCCTCCCCTATATGTATATATATATATATATATATATATATATATATATATACATTTGAGATTTATCAAAATATATATATATATGTGTGTGTGTGTATATATATATATATGTGTGTGTATCTTGTGGATAAAATGTATTAAAACTCTATAGTTTATAATTATATAAATAATACAATTAATAAACTTATTATTTTAAATGCTTAAACTTGTAAACTATAAATCTTATTAATTATTTTAAAAAGTTTTAAAATAATAAAACTTATAAAACTTAATTAGCTTTGTTATAAAAATAAAACATATTATTGTTTTATAAAGCCCAGGGACTGAACCGGTCACTCTTTGAAACTTATTTTAAACGGAATTCTAAGTTTTAACATAAAATAATAAAAGCTAGAAACTTCAGGGACTAAAGTTGTAATTTTTCCAAACTTCCAGTTTTGAAATCGGTCTCAGGTTCGAAACCCCCCCCCCCCAAGCCCGATTCTCATCCCCAATTATCAAAAACGCGTTCCCAGGCCGAATTCAATGCACCTCGAGCCTCGAATCGAGCATGCGACTCAACCCCAAGGTATTCCAATGCCCGATTTCGACTTTAACAGCGCGTGGGTTCGAAATTTAGTTCGGTTCGCTCAACCATAAACCCCTCAACCGTTCGTACATTAAATGGTGAAATTCACTATAAATACCGGTCGCTATACTCCAACGACAACACCCTGTAACTATCTAAACTTCCAATTTCATCATATGGTACGTGCAATTGCCAATTGAATCTCGTGGATAGCCGATACCGAACACAGACCTGTTATCCCTCTTCCCGACATCAAATCAGGTATTTCTCATGGCCATTCTATTCGTTTTCCTTCGTAGATCAAAAGCCCTCTGTCAATTTACATAGACAGAGGGTTAATCGATTCGCATTTGGGGTTCCTTGATCTAGGGTTCATACGGGAAAAGGGGAAATTTGAGATACTGCTTACCTAATTGATTTTCCAGGTTTAAAGCTAACGAGGGCCGTAGTCGGGTGGTTAGGCGTGTGTGTGTGACTCGGGTGGCCCGGGTTCGATCGGGTCAGCCCGAGTTTTACCCTTTATTTTTTTTTTAAACTTTTTAAAACAGATTTAATACTTTTAATTATTTTTATAAAATATGTGGCATTTTTATAAACAAAAACAACTTTTATTTACACTTTTATATTTTGGAACTATTTTAATTAATTAAACTTATCTAAGACTTACAACAATTTAATCTTTAAAATTAGTTTTAATACCTTAAAATCTATAGAAATGCTTTTAAACTTTATAAAACCTGTACATTTAACATAAATAATTTTATAAAAAAACTAGAAACTTTAATTTGTTATCAGTTCTGAATTAATTCTGTTTTTTTTTACTTTAAAAATAAATATAAAATTTAAATAAAACAGAAAAACTTATATTAATTTTATAAAATCAGAAAATTTTATAAAACTTACATACTAATTCAAAAAACAGAAAACTTATAAACTTTTGCATTTTTTTTATAAAATATATACCTATTTAATTCCATGCTTGTTTATTTATTTACTTAAAACAAGAAAATAGATATACATTGTTTGTTTAAGAATAGAAATTTATAAACTTATAATCTAAAACATGAACCTTCTTTAAATACTTATGAACTTACAAAATAAAAGAAACTTCATTTAAGACTTTATAAACTTATTGTTTCATTTAAACTTTAAAAATATTTAAAACTTATAATTTAAAATATAAACTTTATAAAAAGGTGCTACTTAACATATTTGTTTAAACCTATAATTGTAATATTATTTATTTAAACTCATAATCCCATTTTAAACCATTATTTATTTACAAAGTAAATTATAAAATAAATATTAATACTTTAATAAATCTTAAATGATTTTATTTGATTAAATAAGGTTATTATTCTTACAGATGATTATTTAACCTTAATAATTATGTATTTCTTAAATAATTATTAAGGGATACGTGACAGAGTGGCCGGCTTCGGTGGGCTGCGCAACACAGGGCAGCGGCGGTGGCGCGATACGGTGGTGGAGGTGGTGGCGCACGGCAATATCAGGTCCGGTCGGCGGTGGTCGGAGGTGGCTCGCAAGAACGGGCTTATCCGGTTTCTTTCCTTTTTTTTGCGAAAACTAGGAGGTGGCAAAGATGGGATTAGGGTTTTAGTATAATGATATATTTATAGTAAATATAATTACACTAAAGGCCCTGAACAATTAATATTTAATTATTAACTGATTAACCTTTAACCAGTTCTAGTCCCCGTAGTTTATAATTACACTAATTAATAAACTATCTTGCTTTATCCAAACTGTTTTATATTTAACTATTAAATAAAAAAACCTGTCAAATTATATTACACTAATATATACATAACACCACATTCCGCCTCTCGTTAGATTTAATTATTCTAAATAATTAAATACGACGTAACGAATAAATATCTCCCTAGATATTTAATCCATCGAAGTCTAAATTCTTGTTTCGTGTAATAACGTTTAACAATTAAACGATATAATTTGTTCTTTGCCCAAAGTGTAACTCTTCGGATCGTACCCCAATAGTAACGTTGATATTATCGATGATCGGACATCTAGTATCCAACAATCTCCCACTTGGTCGATTCATCGATTAATCAGGTCAACATTAACAGTGGTGGACGCCTAGATGCATCTCATTGCCCCTAAAAAGTTATGACACATTTATAATCATCAACTAGTTTCTTGTGTTCAAGTAACTCTTACTTAACCAAGTACAATAGCCATGGTAAACATATATATATATATATGTGTGTGTGTGTGTATCCTTTCTGTTTAGGTCATTCGTTGAATATGAGACATGGATACAAGTCACTTATCATATGTGGTTCAACTATTCTTGTTCTCGTTCTCTAATTCAAAAATGGTCTAAAAAACTACTCTAGTTTGTGCGTGGCCACGCGATTTATATAAGTATGAATCAACGAGGGTGCCAGAATGTCCAGATCCTAATTGAAAGATAACAGAATTCCTTTGGCCACGTACAACTCTCACTTAACTTCAGATTACTCCTAATCATATCCTTATTACTGTCTGTTAAGGTACAGCGTTAGATAAGATCAATAAATAAACTTTAGTCAGAGTTAATTCAAGTGCGTACCTCGGGTCGAAGGATCAATAGATCTTACCATATTCAAAAATTCTCAAGACATTGATCCATGAAGATAGTTTTGAAGCAAGTTACGTTCAATAATTATTCTCTAATAATTATCTGTGAATATGGTCACCAACTTCTTGGTCATTCATTCATAATGAACCAACCATCCGATTCACAATAGTCTTACGTTCAGATTGATTAACATGAATCTGATCGACTACGAACATTTAGAATATAACATAATATTCAAGAATTTCTAAAACGTACAAAATATCGAATTATAAAAACATCTATTTATAATGCACTTAACCTTTAAGTCAATTAAAAATACCAATGTTTCTATATTGTTCGAAAGGCACAAAATACTAACAAATCAAACTCAAGTCTAGCATTTCTATCACTTATCAACATGCTCCTCATACAGATTGAGGTATAGGTTTAGCAAATGGGTCAGCTAGATATTGATTTGTGTGAATTTGTTTTATCGTGATGTCTCCAAGTTTCATGATCCCATTAATGAAACTTAACGATGGAAAACTCTCTTTTGGGACTTCTTTCCAAACTATTAGAAGTTATCTGAAAACAATTTTAAAATATTATCTTCTAACGTTTCCAGGTCACAACATCTCATGTTTGTGCAAATTTTATTGATGGAACCTTTCTATCAGATAATGTTGTTGTATCATCATTATCAGATAACGTTGATGTATCGTGTAATCATTCTCAATGATCATCTCATGGTGCTTGTATCTTAACCTTTAAGATCGTTGTGTTTGACTAATAGGTCGTCATAACTAATTATGACCTTGTTTCAAGAACCTTTCTTGATTATCAAAATTGGCACTCTTAGCATCTTATCCAATAAGGTAGCTTTGTCTCATCATAACACTTTATGATCACCATTATGTGCTTCTCAAGCACTATCCCTTTTCTTTCTTTCGTCATAACTAAATTTCAAAGCTCTTTTGTCGTATGAAAAATATTGGCAACGCTCATTATCCTTTTAGATGAAACCATATGAACCATTTCATTCTCATCTTATCCCAATCACTATGGGTTTGGATAATGTTAACGGTATATATCTTTATTGATTTGTCACACAAAACATTTAAGACATCTTTATTAATGTCAATAGATTGCTACGATTCTTACTTTAGAATCTTTCCCTCTTATATATCACATATATATGAATGCAATCAATGTTAACTTTGAAATTTGATCTTCTAAAGATACTTTATCTTTCAATGATATGTTTTAAAATATAACTCGTAATTTCAGTAATGTATCACTATACATTCCATGATAACACTTATCATCCCCTGTTTATTTTGTGTATACACACTTTATGATAACAATTATCATCCCTATCTGTGGTTTTCTGTGTATCACTATACACTTGATGTAGTGCAAAGCACACATCTTTATTCCTATGTTTCCGAGTCGTTTTACTTAGTTTTGTATTCGTTTTTAGTCGTTTTTAGTATCTATTGACTCTTTGTTATGTTCTCAGGTGCTCATAATGATTACAAGTGAAAACCCGAAAAAACTAAGCATGAGAATGAAGCCCGAAGATCAAAAGTGAAAAAATTGGAAAAATATGTCCTTCGCGGTACACGAAGACCAGAAGGCCAAGTCTTGCGGTAAACGAGAAATTCCAAATCCGGGTCCAACTGTTTTGTCCCTCACTGTACGCGAGGGACTTGCCACCATATTTCACGATACGCGGGAGATCTAAAATCCTATAAAAAAACCCTATTTTTCAAATTAAATAGAATTGTAAGGCTATTACCATAGGAGTTCGATTTACAGCTGTCTAGGGAGAGTCCAGAGGCGATTTTGGGAGCAATGAAGGAGAATCAAGGCTAAAGTTGAATACATTGCTTCCGGGTTCGTTAGTTATAACGTTTTCGGTTTCAAGATTCGATTTTTATTTGTATTTGCTTTGTTTGAAACCATGGTTTGTGTTTATTACTTATGTTTGGATGTTTTAGATATGATCCTAGGCTAAAACTCATATATTGCCTGGGTCAATTGATGATTACTTTGTTAAAGTTATGATTTTTATTTGGTTTAGATTCATATGATGGTGTTATAATTTTGTAAGCAATTCTAGTTGATAATTATGAGGTATATGCATGTTATAATTATGGTCTTGTGATTAATTAATGATTCCTTGCGTTGATTACGGTTGTCTGCATGTTCGATTAGCGTATCTAAGTCATAGATCTTAGGGTTTGAGATTTCGGTGGTCTGCTAGACGTAGTAGCCATAGGAGTTGTCATTGATTGCTGATTAGAGTAGACATAGGAGTTGTCATTGATTGCTGATTAGAGTTGAGTGTTCTTCCTAGTTCAATACCCGAGAGGTGAGAATTAGTCGGTTAGTCTTCTTCATTAGGAATCTGAGTGTCAACTGTCTGAGAGTAAGTCGGTTTAGGTGTCTATTGATTGTTGCTATTCTAAGTCATAGTTGTTATTCTAGGATTACCCCGTGCATTCCTTGAATGTATTGTGGACGATGAGACTGAGAGGTAATCCGTTCATTAGGGTACGTGATCATAGTTGGAAATACCTAATGTCAAACCCCAACCGACGGCGGATTATACGTCGGGGCGGACGCGGTTGTTCAATAGCACAAGGTTGACTATTAAAGTTTTAATATTTCATTAATAAATAATTTAATATTTAATACAAGGAACATAACAAGGAATACAACGTTTAATTTATAAGTAGTCTAGGTCCAAAGCATCCTATGTGATCACAAATAAGCCTCATGATGTAGAACCTGAAACATGTGAAAGAATCTGTCAACTACAAAATAGTTGGTGAGATACAAAGGTTTTGACACAATTTAACAAGTATTTGAGAAGAATTACAATTCACTATGATATATGCGTTATATAATGTAAGTATGAGAACAAGTATCTTAAACATTGTGCCCTTCAACCCTCCAACCAAGTTTAGGCATAACCCGCAGGTTACCCTTATAAGTCTCAAGTTTAAAGTTTAATTCAGTAACAATCACCAAGGGCTCCCCCCGAAGGGGTCAATCAATCAAGGTGGATTGGTCAAATACAATAGATCTATCATTGTTACTATAGGCTTGATCAAAGTTAATGAATGTGCTAGTTTTAAGTTTAATCTAAGCATACAAGTCTCAAGTTTAACATAAGAATAAGCATCTAGTCATAGTTGTACAAGAATTGTATAAGTTTAAAGTTTTTGAACAT
The DNA here is from genome assembly GCA_023525975.1 of Smallanthus sonchifolius. Classification (NCBI taxonomy): domain Eukaryota; kingdom Viridiplantae; phylum Streptophyta; class Magnoliopsida; order Asterales; family Asteraceae; genus Smallanthus; species Smallanthus sonchifolius. The sequence goes on from CM042034.1 coordinate 27,443,241, forward strand.
GTTTCACCCCAAAAGTATAGAAAGGAAAAAGGGGCTAAGTATACTCACTTGGATGATGAGGAAGTGTCCAACAAGATTTTAGTGTAGCAAGACTTTGAGGGAGAATATCCTCACAACGAGCCTAAGAATGCAAGTCTAAAGTTTAAAGTATGATCCTATAAGTCTATGGCAAGGATCCATGATTTCAAGATTGACTAGAATTGTCTAGGGTTCCAAACGGGGGACGGGAAGGATTGAGTTTATAAAGTTTTAAATCAAATTTCAATAGGGATTTTGGATGAAAGACCTCAAAGTGTAACAAGTTTATTTGTTTGAAATAAAATAATAATTTACAAGAACAATTACTTATTTAATCCACCTAAATCATTTAAGATTTGTTTAAGTTTCTACGTATTTAGTATTTATAATACAAATTAACTCGTAATATAAATAAGTTTAAATAGCCAATAACACTTATAAGTTTATAAGATATTAATTAGAATTTCCTATAATGGTTATATCTTAATTATAAGTTCATAAATATTTTTAAAGTCTAAAAGAAAACCATAAGTTTATAAGGTTTTAAATAAAGTTTCTATTAATTTATAAGTTTATAAGTGTTTAAATAAGGTTTGTGTTCAAAATTATAAGTTTATAAGTATTCAAATTGTATATAAATGTTTTAAATAAAGTTTCTTAAGGTATAAAGTTTACAAGTTCATAAATGTTTAAAGTTTTCATTTAGTTTTATAAAGTTTATAAGTTTATAATTATATAGGAATTAAATAAGGTATAATTATTTCTCTTGTTTTATATAAACAAATAGATTTATGTTTATATAAATTTTATAAAGTTTATAAATTTATAAGTTTCTGGTTAAATAAATTTATAAACTTTTCTGATTTTTATAAAAGTTTATTTAAGTTTTATGTTTAATTAGAAATGTATAAATAACTTAACAAAGTAAATTTACTATTTAGCCAATTAAAGTTTCTGATTTTTTATAAAATAATTTGTGATGGAAGTATAAGTTTTATAAAATTTAGAATTATTTTTATAATTTTTATATGTTTGTAACTATTTTTAAAGCATCATTTATCACAAGTTTTAATCAAGTTTAATTAAATAAAATGATTTCAGAAGGTAAAAAGTGTAAAAATAACTCTTTTTTTGTCTATAAATATTTAACAGAATTTATAGAAATTATTAAAAGAATCAAAACTATTTGAAAGTGGCTAAAAAAAATAAAAGGGTAAGACCCAGCTTAACCGGATTCGAACTCGGGTCTTGCCCGGGTCACCAACACACACATGCACACTAACCATCCCGACTACGGGTTCGTTAGTGTTATAACTGGAAAATAAAATACATAAACAAGAATTTTCAATCGCCCCCTTTTCCTTTATAAACCCTAGAACGATCTCGGTTAAATACACATCGATTTGCCCTCTGTTAATGGAATTAAACAGAGGGCTTTCGATCTACCGGATGTAACGAACGTGTTAGTCACAAAAATTACCTGGATCGGTGTTGAATTGAGTGAGAACGGGTTCAAGCTTCAACTTCGGCTATCGCGGAATGAATCAAACAATGTAGGTGCGACTCGAATGAATTGAGGGTATGAAGAGTTGTGGTATGGTGTCGTTGATGCTCTCACACCAGTATTTATAATCGATTTCGTGATTTAATGCCGAATTGGTTGGGGGTTTACGGGTGAATGGGTGGAGTAAATTCCGGCTTCACGCGTGAATAAGGTTGGAGAGGAGTGTTAATACGCATTGGGGAGAGGTCGCATGCGGGAGTCGAACCCGAGGTTCACTGAATTTGGACGGGATTTCGCGATTTGGGTAAATCGTGTTCAAAACCGGTTGGAACGGGGATCGAACTCTCGACTGGCAGAGGGTCTGGGATTTGGGTTGAATTACACATTCGGTCCCTAAACTTTCAAGGGTTCGTTATTTTGTTCACAAAACAAATTTTGGTTTAAAACAAGTTTCAGGTTTTGGCAGTTGTAGTCCTTTGGCTTTTATAAATAAATGATATTTAATTTTTTTTTATAAATCTCCCAACAAGTTTTATTATTTTAAAACTTTATAAAGTATTTTATAGGATTATAACTTTAAAGATTTAGAGTTTTAATTATAAATCATAAAGTTTTAAGAATTTAACATACCTATGTGTATATGAATAGAGTTCTCATATATCTTCATATATATATATATATATGCATATATATATTTCAAGTATAAATGTTCTTCTTAAATATGTTTTTAAATCAAATCGATATTTATTATATACGAAATAGTTTTTTTAATAGAATTTCAAGTTCGAAATCGATAATACGTGCAAGTGTTTTAGAAAAATATAGATCGGAAATCCTTGGATATTACACCTGAGAAGTGAACCGACAATCTGGTGAGTTATTACATCTTTAGGTAGCTTAGTTGGTGACACCCTAAGAGTGATTAGGGATCCACTAGGTTGTCTAGAGCGGTTTCATTAGAAACCCAGATCCATCATAGTTTTAGTGTCACAATCCGACTTTTCAAGTTAACTTCGTTAGCAATCCCGTTAAATATTCTATTAAATCCTAACCCGGTTAACCCAATATTAAACCCCAGAGACTATTTCTTCCTATATTCAAACTTAAATTCATGAAACTAGAGAGTTTAAACTTGTAATTAACTCATTTCCAATTTCTGTTGAATTTTAAAGTCAAATCAAGGAAAATTGAATCTTGTTTGACTTTTCAAAGTCAAACTCACGACTTTGATTCAAAAATTCAAATCCCACGATCGATTGTAGCTTGATTTTGTAACTGAAAAACGTTCGTAACATTTACAATCATCATTAGGATCATTATCAGCTTCATAAAATCGCGAATTAATTCCAATAATGGGAATTATTGTCGTAACCGTCGACCACATCATGAGTTCATCAAAATTCGACGAAACAGTGTATTGTTTTCACAAATGGAAACTCTGCACACCTCATACGAACACCTCTGAAGCTTTTGCACACACGAGTTTGGCCGGAGTCACAGCAGGTGTCGCCGGAGACTATCTCGCACGTCGTAGGATTCGGTTTTGGTCGAGCACTATCAATCCATCATCCTTTCGGGTAATTGTTTCCATCCATGCTTTCGTTTTTGCTTATAGATCAAAAGCCCTATACCAATTCAACCTTTCAACATCGAATCTGTCATGATCCTAATCTAGGGTTTCTTCATAAAAACGATTGGGGGGTTTCGACCCTAAACCCAATCTCAATCAAATTAATTTACATCAACAGTTTCGCAAACATGTATTCGTTGAAAGCCCTCTATCAATTTCATCTTATAACATCGAATTGTACCCGATCCGTAAATTAGGGTTCGTTCATAAGAAATTTGGGGGTTTTGATCTTAACGATGATCTCGATGCAATTAAATGGTATGGGTAGATTCGCATTGTTCATATGAGTAAAAGCCCTACGAATCCAACAGGTTTTATTATCGGAATTGATCGATTTAATTTCAAGTTCAACCAAGGGTTTTCGGGTCTTTGAAACAAAAATTAAACACACCTAGACTTGTTATTTTTGCAATTCATCACACCCACAGGTTCGTAATAAGGCTATTAACAAAACCCCTATTCATTTGCATTCAGTCGTGGTCGAAATCGGGGGTTTTGGGATGGAACTTGGACCGGATCGCGACTAAGGGGAAAGGACATGGGGTTTGGGAATATTACAACCATTTCTGTCCAGAACCTGTTACGATTACCCTAGCGGGTGTGATGGTTAAGTCGTTGGGCTGTGAGGAAGGGGACCAAGGTTCGAGTCCCCTGCCACTGTTTTAATTTTTCTTTAATTTAAAAACCATTGTTTTAATATTTAGCTTAACCCTATATTATTATATTTATATATATATATATGTGTGTGTGTGTGTGTTTAAACCGGAAAACCTTCCGTAGACTCGGGTTTAGCCTCGTATCTCGTGTTATTATTTAAATTGCATCTAAAAATAATATATAATATTTTCAACCCATTATCTAAATAAAAAAAATGATATATTTATATATTATTATCGTTTAGGTTATAAACTTCATGTAACGTTTTAAATAAATAAATAATATAATTATTTATATTATTCCCACTCGTTTTTAATCTCGAATAAAATAATAGTTTTATTATTTGTCGCACAATTGTTTATTGGAGTACTTTGTTAAATCTAAAAATAATATATATATTATATTATTTTCTTAGGCCATTATTTAATGGCGAAAACGCTTGAATAAATTTATTATATATTATGTTGTTTTATCATTTCGTTGCGTAACGTATTTATAGTAATTGGTAATTAAGAATTCCTATTTCCCGTGGACATATTCGTCTACTCTTTGATCGTTAGAGTGTTTCTCATAGGACGTTCAACATTTCGTGTCGTTGTCTCAATTCTCATTTTTATCCCTAATAATTATGTCGTAATTCTAGGGCATTCGTGAGCCGTGTCGGGCTAACGCTTGAGATTTCAATCTCATACTTGTGTGATTACTTCCTACGCAACCAGGTGAGTTTTCCGACCCCTTTTACTATTTTAACTTGGGGGAGAAAACATGTCGCAAACTATTTTTGGAATATTGTATTCATATGTTATCAATGTTTAAGCTAAGCGTAACACTCTATCACTGAAAGTCCTCAACACACATCGAACCGTTAATATGGATCTTAGCGAGGTAATGTTTAGTAGTACTATTGGGTTTGACAAATTCCACCCGCGTTAGTCGTGCTAACACGATTGGAGGTCGAACAGGTGAAATGTTAGCCTACTCACATCGCCAAAGTTGATAGACCTGGCAGGAGGCAAATAAAAAAACAATCAGCTTCGGTTGCGAGCGCTTTAGTAAAACGTGAAACGTAGGTTAGCTACCTATAGATACATATTGAATGTACAATAATTTGGTAAACGTTTATTTATATATTGAAACCTGTGAACTCACCAACCTCGTGTTGACATCTTTTCTTACATGTTTTCTCAGGTCGCTAAGATAAGGCACAGGTGCATTTCTAGGACATGCATGGAGTCCTACTTTGACTTCTGATTTAATATTACATTTATTGTTTTCATTTATGTTTTGGACTGGACTTTTGGGCGCGTTTGTTTTTCTCATTTACTTTTTTTTATTACTTCCGCATTTACTCTGAATGTTATGATATTTTCATTTGAGTCCCATATAGAGTCGTTCAATGTAACTAATTACTGAGATCATGGTTTGTCACTTCCCAAACGGTAAAACTGCGTTAGTTGAAATTGGGGGTGTGACATTTAGAACCGGTAGAAGTTGTTCTTTGCAAGTAGGATTCCGACCTAGGTAGTGTTCTTCCAATTCCTGATTTCATCTTAGTTATTTCCTTGATAGTTGAGTCGACCTTAGTTCATTGCATTATTTAGTGATAATCTTTAGTGTAGTAACCCCCCCCCCCCCCATCATCATTCTTAAGTCCGAGTCAGAGTCTAGTTTATTATTCATAGTGTCTCTAGGGTTCGATAATCCGGTTTACCATTAAACTGTGCTACACTCGATAGGTACACTTGTCTGTCAGTGCAGTTTAGTTCATAGGTTTTCCTTTTATTACTTAAGAGTCTAGGTTAGGTTTTAGTAGTTTTTATATAGACCGCCTGGACGACATCAACACTCCTCTTAATAATGTGTCTCTTACACATTCTTATTGTTGTAGGTATTCACTCTCACTGGCCTTTGCATCTATCATATTGAATCTTATTTGAAATGATCATATCAGTTTCAATGATTCAATGTTCTAAAACATGTCCAAACTTCTATACTTTTCTTGAAGCTGATTTATTACAAGAACATTCTAGTATTCATAATACATGTTGATTTTGATTAGTTTAGACAACTTTTCAAAACTTGTAATTTGTATCCCTTTAAGGACAACTTGGAATCCAATTCCCATTTTATCAACCTTTGATAATTTGTTAGGCTTCTAGTATTAACGATCCATTTGTTGTTTCTAAAACAACTTCTACGTCTTGATGAATCTCATTCATGTGTAGTCTGATCAAATCTTTATTTGTCGTAAATGTATTGTGTGCTTGGATCATCATTGGATGATTTGACTAAAGAATCTCATTCTTTAATTGTATGATCTATAGTGTCTGTTGTAAAAGATCTCATCTTTTCTTTCATATACTTATCAATTGTAAAAGATCTCATCTTTTGTTTATGATAAACATGTATAGATATATCAAATGTAAAAGATCACATCTTTTGTTTATGATAAACATTTATATATTTCTAGGATCTGATCCTTGTCTGTATATGAAATTTTATGTCTATGCAATTGAATAATACTCTATATTCAGAACTTTAAACAACACTTTTTTCTTGTTCAAGAATCAGGTATATCATGGTTATGAACAGTTTCAATCTTATTGAAGTATTTATTAAGGTAGTAGACGAAACTATTTCGTATAGGGTTCATAACATCCTATCCTTATTTGTTCATATGTCTTTTTTATATTCATATCCCATATGAATCTTCGTACCTGTTCTGGATGAACCTTACGGCTCAAGGCTAGTGATTTGGATCTTGTGAAGTTGCTTTGTATGATTAACTACTTAGTCTTATAGTAGTGATAACTTTTATCGCTCTTTTATATCTTATCTCATAAGATCTTTTCCAAGAGAAATTTTATTGAAACTATTTCAATCATAAAGTCGTATGTAAACATTAATATCTCATATATATCTTTTACATGACTTAATATGTTTCATGATATCTATTAGATCCGATCTAATTAATTATCTAATGGACTTGAATAACATGTCTCACATGTCTTTAATGTTTTATGTCAATTAGATAGTAATGAATTCTCAATTCATATTAGGCAACAACCATAACGCATTACAGATTTAAATAGGTCATACTTAAAATAATCAAGCAATATTCAAAAGAAAATAAATCCGGAATTCAAATTTGTTCTAAACAAAAATAAGATAACATCATCAAATGGTATAATCAACAACTTGAAGTAATTTTCAAGTTGTGTCCATCTTTCTTTTCCTTTTCCTTTCCTTCTTTTCTTTTATCTCTGCAAAAAGCCAGTTTGCATACGTTAAAATTATAACTTTTAAGTGATAAATAAATAATGGAAAAAAATTTCCTAGATACCTGAAGTATATGCTTTGAAGCATTCTCTAGCAACAGCAGCTTTGGGCATTTCTCTAACACGACATCTGGGTTTAGAGATCTTAGCCTTAATCTCACCAATAGCTTTGCCCTTATCCTCGGTTTCGACAGTCTCTACCGGTACCTCTTTGCTTGTGAAGGATAAGTGGAGATCATCACTGAACATAGATCGAATAATGTCATCACTTGGATAAACCCCAGTCCTCTCAAGCTGATCAACAAATTGAATCATTTTTAAAGCATCCTCGGGTTCAACTTTGGCGTACCAAAAGATGAAATCTCTTAGCTCGTCAAAACGACTAGCTAGGAGTTTATCCACTCTGTAGTCATCAAATGTGTCATTAATAATCATATTAATAACCAAGTGATCGTCAATCGGAACACGTGCTTTCTCGACGTCTGCCACCAACTTTCTCATGATCATGGCATGATCCGGATTCTCCAAAGCCTCGTCTTTAATGTATATCATCAAAGAGTGAGAAGGATCCTTATTGTAATCTTGATGGTATATCTCCTTCAAGTTACGTATCATGTCATAAGCTGATAAGTGTCGGATTGAAGCTCGAATCTAGGGACTAACAGATGCTAGCATAAGGTTTGATATATCATATGTATCATCCCTAAATTTGTTCCAAGCCTTTAGAACAAATTTCTCAGCATCTCTAGGTGGCTGTTCTGGTACAGGGTATTTAAGAACATGCATCTTCTTGTTATATCTAAGGACTTTTCTTTAGATTGTAGTACCACTCTAAGAAGTTTGTTCCATCGAGTTTGATTTTAAGAATATCGTTAAAACGCTCTAGGATAACAACATCAGCAGACAGAGCCCTCTACAAAATTCAATTAAATTTTAGTATTTTCATGCTTTAATTATCTTAATTATATTAACGACCCAAAGATAAAAATATTTATAATTAAAAATATGATCACGGTTTACTATGTTACAGTGAATGGCTAAGCACTTTTCACTGGTATAGCTAGACAGGTAGGTAACGATTACCAATTGTATCAACTATACAACTCTTGGTTTGAGGGGCATGGCAAGCAAGGTCACGCTTAGACACATTTTCCTCAATTACGCCTGCTTAAACGACTTTAAGTGATATTTGTCCTTCAATTGTGAGTGTAGTCCCGGCCTAAGTGACTTAGTATTCGCGGTCCTACCTTTAACTAAAACCGTGGCGTCGAATGCAGGGTAATTCGCTAACATCGACGTTTTTAGTTTAGTTGAAATGTCATAATTAACGGTGACGCTAAAATATCGATTTTTAATAATTGGGATTTCTTTAATGTTTTAATTTACCGGTTAATGGTCAAATTTTAGTAACCAATTTTACTATATAAGTTCGTGAAACGTTTTTCAACACTCGACACGGTCCAATTTTAAATACCTTATTTAATCTAAATTGGTCGTTAGTCACGAACTTGATTTTAAACTAATTAACCTTTAATGAATTTAAATATTTTTTAAATAAAACAATTAAATTTTAAAACTTGTTTTACTTTTAAAAACTAATTGTATTTAATTACCTTTCCGAGAAATTTTAAACCTTTTAATATTCTCATCGTTTTATAAGATAGTGATAAATGTTTTTTATAAAAATATTTGCGGTTTTAATTATTATCCTAAATAATTATATCAACCACAAACATACAAAACAACCATCGAGCCACTAGTAAGTTTGTTCGATTTCGTTCGAGCCATCAAACGAGTAACCAAACCTGTTTAAGAGACAACAAAATAAATAAATAAACTTGTCGCCTCCAACTTAGTCTAAGATCTCTATGTTCAAACTCCCGTCTTTGTCAATCCATGTCTTCAAATCTTCATCTTAATAGATTTACAACTTTTATACTTTTACAATAAAAATAAAAATAAAAGAAACCTATCTATTACATCCGGGTTCCAAATAACCCAAAAATAAAATACAAAAATAATAAAAACAAACATGACAAAACAACCACGTGTCACTAGGGCTCGATTTTCCAAACACAATCATAACCAAAACGATAAAGGCTCGATCTTTTGTCAAACAAAAGTTTTGACAAATAAAACAATAAATCGATTTAAAATAAACAATTATGTAAAAACGCGCGTAAAGATGGCTCTGATACCACTGTTGGGAATCATGGTACCAGTTTTAACTTTTTAAAACAATAATTATTTAAACCTTTTAAATAAATAAATTAGATATATTTTAGTGAAAGCGATTTAACAATACCATTAACAGGTCAGATCTGGATTCCATACAGTGATCCTATTACACATCGTTTAGACAATAATAAATAAATAAAACACAACCATAGGGTGTTTAGGGTTTTATACCTTTGACAAATCAACCGGATTGAAACACTCGGGTACAAAGAACGTCACGCTAGATGACAACAACAAGCTCGTCACACGAACAATCCAAACGAGAACCCAGTTCTCTCCTTTTCGGTTCGGCTCGCGCAGAAGGGACACGGCGACGGGGTGGCCGGTTTCAGTGTGGTGCGCAACACAGGGCAGTGGCGGCGACGCGATACGGTGGTGGAGGTGGTGGCGCACGGCAACAGCAGGTCCGGCCGGCGGTGGTCAGAGGTGGCTCGCAAGAACCGGCTTGTCCGGTTTTTTTCTTTTTTTTTGCAAAAAACTGGGAGGTGGCAAAGATGGGATTAGGGTTTTAGTATAATGATATATTTATAGTAAATATAATTACACTAAAAACCCTGAACAGTTAACATTTAATTATTAACTGATTAACCTTTAACCAGTTCTAGTCCCCGTAGTTTATAATTACACTAATTAATAAACTATCTTGCGTTATCCAAACTGTTTTATATTTAACTATTAAATAAAAAAAACCTGTCAAATTATATTACACTAATATATACATAACACCACATTCTGCCTCTCGTTAGATTTAATTATTCTAAATAATTAAATACGACGTAACGAATAAATATCTCTCAAGATATTTAATCCATCGAATTCTAAATTCTTGTTTCGTGTAATAACGTTTAACAATTAAATGATATAATTTGTTCTTTGCTCAAAGTGTAACTCTTTGGATCGTACCTCGATAGTAACGTTGATATTATCGATGATCGGACATCTAATATCCAAGGTCATTGTTGAATTTAGATCAGGAATCTTGGTTTTTGTTTTAGGTTTGTCGGTTTGTTCTTCCCCTTTTCCGATTTTGCTTATTATATCATCTAGAAGGAATGGGTCATTATCCACTGGTTCGATTCTGGACCTTTTTCTTGGATTAGGCCCAATTGGTATAATGTTTCTTTGGGCTACTGCATCAATGTTTGGGCTCGAGCAACCTTTCTGGCCCACCAGGTTGTTTGAATTACCAGAAGCAAAATAGAACGCGCGATTTTTTGTTTTCTCGATTCCTGTTGCATTATTTTTTTCGTCTGTTCCCATGCATGACCTTTGAGCTGGATTACTTTTCGAGTTTCCCGGTGTCACCGATTCATGTTCCTCTTCCTGAATCCGATTCTCCTCCTCCGTTGCCGGCGTAGGGTTTTTGTCACCATTCATCATCATCATCTTCCTTGTACAAAACTGAATAGGCCTTATCTCTCCATTTTAGTGTAATTTCTTCTTGCTTATTCCACTCTTTTGCCACTATTCCACTTTTTTGTTACACATTTGTCTTTCTTTAACTAAATCATTTGCCTCCGAACGTTATTATATAACATGTAAGCTTCCCAGGTACTTGATTTTTAGGTCTGTCATTCCTTTTCCAGTGAGGGTTAAGTTGGTTAATATCTTTGACTTTCCCAATCACTGATTTGTCATACCATTCGATTACATCATAGTCAGCATCTTCTGGGACAATTACCACATCTTCTGGGTTAAGTTGGTTAAATACTAACCAGTTTTAAATAAAAGTAATAATAACCGCATAAATATGTGTATGTAGTAATCTATACTATATAATAAATACAGGTTTTCCATGACACGTGTCGTCTTCATATTCATTATCATCATTTTTTCCTCGTCTCTCTCCTATTAAATACACATTTATCTTTTAGTGGTAACATATTTTTAAAGAAAATACTAAGTATACTAATAAAACACATTTAATTTGAATTATACTTTATTATAAGAAATTTTGAAATCTAATTACGTAACTTTTATTTTAAATCAAATAGTTAATGAAAGTCAAATTAAATTAAATAGTAATTAACGTATTTTCGAAACTCAAATATATATTAATTTTTACATATTTTGAATTACATACATTTTTACATCCATAAAATATATATACATAAAAATTTTAAAAATTTACTTATGATATTTTTCATCATGTGTGTAATACACGGGGTACTAAGCTAGTTTATTATATATTATACAATTCTTGCATCGAGCCCTTTGACTACCGTTAGACATTTCACATAAATTGTAATGGAAAACTTGAGAAACTTGGTTACTATTATGTAAAGTTGCCCCTTTGAAAAAAGACTTGGTTTCTCGTTGTTGGTATGACCCTCACCACGTTTAATTCACTCGAGAAAGAACCGGCTTCAGATGAACTTTGAGAACTTGAAGTAGCCATGTGAGATTGTGAGCATTTGATACTTGCGAATTTTTAAGTTATTTTTGCGTATTTTGAGCGTTATTTTGTGTTTTTGATAGCTAGAAAAATGTTGTGAGATAAAATATACATCCAATGGCTATTTATACTAACATAGGGGATCAAAATGGTCAAAAATACGAAAATACAAAAAAAATGGCTATATAGAAGTTAGAAAACGGTCAAAAGCGGCTTGTTAACTGTTTCGCATTACAAAAGTAGTCATGTGAGATTGTGAGTATTAACTGTTTCGCATTACAAAAACACTAAACCGGTTTGTAACCTACGGTTTTTACCGCCATTTAACTGGTTTAGAATCGGGTCGGGTACACTTAATTAACTGTAACACTAAACCGGTTTTTATGTGTATCTCTACTTGAGAATATAGTTATATCACGTTATGTGTGTCACCCACCACTGTTTTTATGTGTATCTCTACTTGAGATTATAGAAATATACGTTTTGTTATAATCAACTTCTAATATTCACCTTATGATATAGTTACAAAGAAAAATTACCTTTTAGTGTGATCAAATTTTAAAACTTTATGCATGAAAATATTTTTAAGAGGTATGGTAAGATACCCGGCCCAGGAGAAAGCCCAATTCCAAGAGGCCATAACGGTTCAGGAATGACGTGAGGAACCAATTTCGTGAGGAATGCTATAACGTGTATACTAATAGGAGGAGAGGGAAGATAACAAATTCAGGTAGAATAATAGACCTCGAGAATAATCGTGATGGTGACAGGTGGATACATGCATCATACAAGAGGTATAAATAGGGGAAGATGGCTCTCTCTCAGGTTGGTATGCACAATCCAACCCTCTCACTATCACTCACTCATATTCACTAGAAAACCTTAACTGGGCAAAAGGAAGGTGGTGGTTGGGTGGATACTAATGGTGGAAGTAGGTCGGTAGTGACATGGGTTGTACATGTAAGGACTAGTGATGGGGGCGAAAGGATGTGTCCCCATTTCCCCGAGGTTCACCCACGGAGTGGGTAGGGCTCACTGCAAAGGAGTTCCACCAAATGCCATGAAATCTGAAGTGAAAAAAAGAAACGTTCAGAGAATAAGTAAAGGTTTTCCGATGAGTATGAGTGAGTGAGAGGGTTGGATTGTGCATACCTGAGAGAGAGTCATCTTCCCCTATTTATACCTCTTGTATGATGCATGCATCCGCCTATCACCATCACGATTATTCCTGGGCCCACTATTCTACCCGAATTTGTTATCTTCTCTCTCCTCCTAATGGTAAACACGCTATACCGCTCCACACAAAATCGATTCATTGCGCCATTCCTGAACCGTTATGGCCTCTATTGGGCTTTCTCCTTGGTCTGTATGTTACCATACCTCTTCAATAACAAATTCTAGGAAAAATTTACACTAATACCTCCTGCTCGAAAAACTAATTTTAGGAAAAATTTCATATACGACCTAAATTGGATGTTGGGAATACATGGGATTTATTGCTCACCAAAATCCTAATTATTTGCTACTGACCGAAGTTAACACCAAAGGCTAACATTTCTACTGAAGTGAAGATGCTACTGATACAACTGAACTTAATGTCAAAGACGGTTAATACTGAAGGTCTGATTTACTACCGAAGACTATTTCTACCGAAGTATTGATTCTACCAATTAACTTGTTCCTATCGAGAGATACATTGGCATCACAGAGTGTTGACAAAGTCAAGACAGTTACTCAACGTGTAATTCTGACATTCGGTGTTAGCTTATTCCAAGTGGTCTTGCAATGGAATATCATTTTGCTTGATTCATGATTGTAAGTGTGCCTAAGATTTAGGAGAAGTTATTTCTTAGTTACTCGTTCACAACCGCTAAGGACTTGGTGGTTTGTAATCATTTTCATTCCCTGTCTTTATATTTAAAGCAATGTAATTGTGTTTTGAAGACACGAGTTTAAAAAAAGTAATACAAGATAAATAACCAAATAGTTAACTCATTGTTATCTACTCTTAACATTTAGAAACTAGACAAGATAAATAACCAAAAACATATATATAATAATGATAATAATAACATGTTAACTCATTTGAATACTTTGTTATTGGGTCATGTTACATTGTAAGGGGGAAAAAGGGAAATACATTGTATAAACACCAAAACATACATACGTACATATAGATATACATATACATATAAGATAATACAATTAAATAGTGTTATTATTATGTTAATCATAAAGAGAACTCACCAGGCACAGGCTGCAAACACTTGGTGTAATGAAATTCTATTTGCAGTCTATGATGAACAATGGGGCTTGATGCTGCCACCAGCCCTTTCTTCACATCCGCCTGCAATTCTCGCAACGGGATTGCAGCTAAAAAGCTCTTGATATACTCTTTACATGAATCTTTACCTTCGTATACGATCAATTCTTTGTCATTTGACTTTCGTCGAATTCTAGTGTTTTGGTCAAACTTTAACACATATGCTTGACTGCACCCCTCATAAAGCCTCTCCCCCAAGGTGTCAATGATAAAATAAGCATCTTTTTCAACTTTCAGTATGAAAAAATGGTCATTCCAACTAACAATATAAACCAAAGGTTCTATGTTGTTGGTATGGTTTAACCCGGTTTGACTTATCTCGTCCCATATGTTGTCAAACGACAGTGCACCGTTTAAAAAGTCAAAACCGCCATCTTCAAGTTGAAAGAAACCAATGAAGGATTTTTCAGGTATGACTTCAAAATTACGGGTCTTGGATTCAAGAACAGTTTCTAGATCAAAATGTTTATCTGGGAATCTTTTTTTATAATCTTCATTTTGACATAGGTTTCTCCATTCTAACGAGCCTTGACAGATCAGGGTATCGAATTCTGATTTTATGGGCAGTTGACCGCGGTTATTTTGGAACCAATTGGCAATTGTAGCAGCTAATGAAGTGCATGCACTTTCACCACATGCTTTTTCACTTCTTTGATCAATTGAAGCAAAGAAAACTTGGGTTGCAAGCTTCATGTTCCCGTCTCTATTTGTTATTTCTTTGTCTTCCCATTTACCTATAATAAAGTTATCGTCTCCAAATTCAGAGACTGAAGATCTACTTGTTGTTGAGCCTTCACTTCTGTCCCACTGCCATGTTAATAAATAAAATTCATAAGTCAAATAAAAAGAAAAAAAAGGGAACTTTTTTATGAGAAAATTAGGTGGAAATGAGCGGGTTGTGTAACATGTCAAAACAGGTTTGGGTCAAAAGATAACTTTAGTATGGGTCAGGTTTTCCCTAAACTTTTTTTGTCCATAAATTTTAGCTTTTTTAACTAATTAGTGTTTAAGATATTATTACAAAGGTTATATTATTTTAGTATTTCGAAGATTTTATGCATTAAATATGCGTTGTTGTTGACTTTCTACATGTTTTGACTCGTTTACTTTCAGGCTAATTGTTTTCAGAATAAAACTAGAGTATGGCTAATTGGGGAGTTGGGCAGATCGGGTAACACATCAAAACAGTTAATTTTTTAGTGCAGGTCAACCCACACATGCTTTTCCTTTCTTCTCTTTCCTAAGGCTTTATTAATACTTGATTGTTCGATATGACTACAAAACTATATCATCAAATATGAATACGAAACTATATTGTTAGAATGATAATCTAGTTTTGAAATAAAACAACTTAGAAGGTTTTATGCATTTTGAAATTTGAATAAACTTTGGGTGCTTTTGACCCGCCTGACCCATTCGACCCGTTTCCAATACCATTTTAGCTCACTTTTCAAGCTTAACCCGTTATGACAAAGTATAACCTGAATCGATCAGTTTAATCATAAATGGGTTGAAAATGGAAGGTTTAAATAAAATGAGAAAAATCACCCCGTGTGATGACTCATCTGATGAGGTCAACATTCGACGATCAAAGTCAATATCATCGCCACCTTCACCAACATTCCTTTTCAAAAGCGGCTCTCCTTTGACTTTAGGAGACCTAAAACTCAACTTCCTTTTCCTCCATGGTAATATGCCTTTTTTCAAGATTTGACTTTCTGACCAATCACTTATCATAGATTCACCTAAATCATCTGATTTTTTTATTTTGTTATGATTTCGGAAATATATCATATCTTCTTGTTCACTACCCGTAGACTTAGAATAAGACAATCCACCCGCATGATTTGCATAAGCCAGACTTCCATACCCAAAAGATTTTTTAATATCAGAATCAGAATAATCAATTTCTTCAGAATCAATTCCATCTGATCCATCATATGAGTCAGTGTCAAATGGATAATCTGAACTGTCGGTCATGACTGAGCTTTTCCCAACACTGCCCTCTTCTTCATGACATGCTTTTTTGGCCCGGTTTCTAGACATAATTGCTTTAAAGATTTTGACTTTTCTTAAACCGGCTTTAAGACCCACGGGATCATCTCCATTCACAGATCTTTGTGCTAGTTCTGTAACGTTGTGTGCATTCCT
The DNA here is from genome assembly GCA_023525975.1 of Smallanthus sonchifolius. NCBI lineage: Eukaryota > Viridiplantae > Streptophyta > Magnoliopsida > Asterales > Asteraceae > Smallanthus > Smallanthus sonchifolius. The sequence goes on from CM042034.1 coordinate 27,459,435, forward strand.
TAGTTCTACGAGGCTGAGTGATACCTGTGGGTCAATCAGGTTATGTTATATCTCTATTGGATCAAACCGGTAAAATAAGAAAATAGATTAAAAAAATGGCTCAAATGAATTGAATGGTTCGAAAGTCACCCAAAGTGCTTTTTGATGCATAATTGACACACTAGTGTTTATGTAAAAGAAAATTAATAAATTTAGACAAAAAGTGTTTCGAGGTCAAATTAGTCAAATGGGTCGACTAGCGCCCAAAACATAATGCATGAATGAAACCTACGAAATAAGTTAATTCAAAGAATTAGATTACTACTAAAATAATTTAGTTTCAGTGATCATATTTGACACGCTAATTATTTTGAAAAATAATAATATTGGACAAGAAGTGTTCCAAGTCAAATGGGTACTAATGTATTTTTAAAGCATGAAACCTCCCAAATCAATTTAATATAAAAGCTAGATTATTATTGAAATAATAAAGTTTTGTAAACATATCTACTAATTACATATAAAGAAATTAATAAATTTGGACAAAAAGAATTTCAGGCCTGACATGACCCAATCCATTCCAATGAATACCAAAATATTAACCCCACCCGCTTTGCTACCTCTAGACTGAGCATGATAGAATATTGAAAAATAATAATAAATTTTAGAAGGTACTTACAGAGAGTATAGGACAACACTCTGTGCTATTAGGCATCAATAGAGGAATATTTATTGGGGTCTTTTCTTGCTCAACAGAAGCAAATTCAGAAAGGTTCAATGATCCAGTTGCAACAACATGATTCCATCTTTTTGGTCCTTGGTTTAATCCCTAAATAAAAAACAACACAATCCAAAAATCTTTAAACATTTTCTATTTTGCATCATATTGTTTCTGGTATGTTCTTAATAAAACCTTTGGTTAATTAGTAATTATTACCTAATATTGGTAACTTGGATTTAGGTCCACGTGTTTCTATATTTTGTCTTTGTTAATGGACATTTGATCACTAGTCAAACATTTTCATTAAACTATGTATCAAACAAAACCTACTATTTTGAGCTAAGAAATACATCTTTTAATTTCAAATGGCCAATTGATTAATCCTAAAACAGTTTCTTGGATTATTAAACAAATCTTGTCCTTTGCTCCAAATAACTCTTAGGGCCAAGGTGTTTAAAAGATGGGATTCTTGTACCATCTTATACTCGTGACAAAAATAAAATCAAGACCAGCTGCAGCCTCTAAAAGATGGGATTCTTGTACCATCTTATACTCTTGATATTACTTATTTTTTTATTAGAAATCATTTTGCCTTGTTATATTTGATCAGTAGCCAACTGTTTCATCATTTGGAATGGAGGGAGTGGAATATTTTATCAGTAGCAAAAAAGGTAATACTTACTGAAACATATAACTTAGTATCTAACAGTGGAAGGCTAAAATATGTCATATCAGTATCTAATAAGTGATGACCACTATTTTCTCCAACAGCCCAAAGCTACCACTAAAAAGAAAGAATATGGCATCATTGTTTAACATGTTAAACTAATAAGATCCTCAAATTTACTCCTAAATGCACCACTATCAAACAAACTGCTTTTTGATCATCCTTCCAGAGTCAAACTTCACCTTTCTTTGATCATTCATATCAAAAGCTTTAAAATATATGTTCAAAAAGAATAGGATCACATTCGGTCTAAACGAGTCTTTGCTCGATGAAAACCTACGAAACGCGATCCAATCATTTGATTTATAAATTATAACACACCAAGATATAGATTGGGGAAACATAATTCTATCAGATTCTCATATGATAAGAACTAAATAACTAATAAATCAAAAAAAATAATCGAATTCAAAGCAACCCGCTTTTCAATTGCAATGATCAGATCATAATAAAACAAATAAGTTAGTTCAGGACTTACATCAAACACCTTGAGGGCAACTTCCCACTGATGAAAACACCCATCTCTAAACCCCATCAAATCGCAAACGGCAACGAATTCTTCGTTCCATTCAACAACTCCATTGTCGTTTAACGGTTTCCCCTTCGTCAAATTCCTCTTCACACTCCCCCGCTTAAAATTGAGCCGATTGTTCGACTTAACAGACCCTTTCCACTTAACTTCAACACCCAATTTTGAAATGTCTCCGGGATCCCCGCCAGACTCACCACCGTCACCACCGGTGCCCGAACTTGTGGCTTTCTCCGGCAAGCCTTGGAGACGACATACAACAATAGTGACATGGAATTTGTTTGATGAGAGTGGCGGCCATGGCCTCCACTTCATCATCTTGACCACCATTGTTGAGTGTTTGAAATTGGGATCTAGGGTTTGGAGAGGATAGATTTTTTGAAAGGGTGGAGTATGGTTTATATAGGAGGAAGTGGTGATCATGCTTTTGGTTTTTTACAGGACGGAGTCAGTGGAGTGAGAGAGAAAGGGTGGACTCGGTAACGGTAACGTCTCTGTTTCTTTTCTTTCAAATTTATAAATAAAATACTTGGGTCCACCCGTACGTTGCGCGGGCTTCTGTTTATGAAAAGGCTCGCGCTACACGGCTGAACTTTAGTCATTTCTTCTGGGCGATTCGTGGCGTGACATTGGTTCGGCTCATCGTAAACCATAAAAGCTAATAACGACAAAGCTAATGCCGATACCGGTTCTGATAACACCAATGCTAGCAGCAATGATGCTTGCTCATAGTCGAGGGAGTTTGGTCGTTATCGGTTCGGTTCGTCTGTGGCAACGGATGTCACTCTGTCTTAAGACCCTAAAACATACCCGTCGTAAAAGCGAGCGTCGCCACCTTAGCCTTCAAAAAACTGAAAACATAGCGTTAAGTAACCAAAACACAAATCTAGATACAAAAAAATGTCACAACATTCTACCGTAAAACCCTATATTGTACCCCGTCGTAAAAGTGAACGCCCCTTCACCGTAAACCCTGAAATCATAGTGTCAAAAAAAAGCGAACGCAAATGAAAAAACAAAAGAATTAAAAAAAAAATTGGACGCAACAATTTGAAAAAACTCAAACGTTATACCTCGTCGTAAAAGTAAACGTCTCTTCACCGTAAAATCTCAAAAATCACGAACACAAATATAGACGAAACAATTGAAAAAAATAACAAAAGAAAAAACTAAAAGACAAAACGTTACTATTCATTTAGTTCTTAAATAAATATAGATATAGATATAATTTGAAAAAACAAAAGAAAAAAACTCAAACGTTATACTTCGTCATGAAAGTAAACGTCTCTTCACCGTAAAATCTCAAAAATTACGAACACAAATATAGACGGAACAATTGAAAAAAACAAAAGAAAAAACTATAAAAAACCACTAAAAGATAAAATGTTACTATTCATTTTAGTTCTTAAATAAATATAGATATAGATATAATATACTCATCTTATTTAATAGTTATATTATAAAACAATTATGAGTAAACTGCAATTCACGTCCCTCTGGTTTACCCCAATCTATACATTGCGTCCTTACGTTTGAAATTTTGTCACCTGAGTCACGAGGGTTTCAATTTTTCACCAATAGTGTCCCTGAGGCTAACGCCATTTGTAAGGCCCCAAACCCGGGAGGTCTCACTTGTTGGATTTACTCATTCACAAACAGTTCTTAAACATGAATATCAAATCACGCAGCGGAAATTTCATTTAAACATAACTTAATCGTTGTTCATACATGCGGAAGCGTAAACATTGATTAAAACATAATTACATCATAACTAAACATAACGGGATGCCAGTCTTCAAAAGCAGTCGGGTAACTCTTCATCTCTAGCCAAGCATCACCGTCCATCCTCATAACCTGCCTTAACCTGAATGTGTACACTTAAAAACGTCAGCTATGCTGGTGAGTTCTAGTTTTCGTTCGTTTTAAGAAATGGTTCATCATTCAAACATTCATTAGGGTTTAACATTCATATAAGAAAACAGGGCCTTTCATTCATAAACCTTCGCACATTTAAACACATTGAACGGATCATTTGTTTAAAACATTAACATTCATTTAAGTCAGACATTATTATCTAAAATCTGTATCGTTACGCGTCTCTATGTCCCCGGAGGAACCGTTAATGTTGTGGGCAACCGCTACGTATCGCCGTCATTGCCACAACCATACACTACGTGGGTCAACCGTTACGTATCGCCGTCATTGCCACAACCATACACTACGTGGGTCAACCGTTACGTATCGCCGTCATTGCCCAACCATTCACTACGTGGGGTCAACCGTTACGTATCGCCGTCATTGATTTCCCATTACCATTCAATACGTGGGGTCAACCGTTACGTATCGCCGTCATTGCCCAACACGTATCTTTCCTTTGGGAATCAACCGTTACGTATCGCCGTCATTGCCCAACACGTATCTTTCCTTTGGGAATCAACCGTTACGTATCGCCGTCATTGATTTCCCGCTACCCTTTCCCTTAGGATGATCGTCATCACCCGAGTAACCGTCGTTACTCCCTTACCAGTTGTACAACATCAAAACCATTGGCAGGCCACTAAGACACTACCCCTGTTGTTCTTATGGCAACTATGGCTCGCTGTCCATAATCTACCACAAGGATGGGAATCTCGTTCCCAGACTTCATTCGTCAATTCCATTCATTCGACAGATTAGATTTGTAATGACTTCTTTAAAACCTTTGCCCCTTTTTGTTTTCTTTTCATAAAACCTTTCCTTCACTTTCAAAACCCTTTACCTTTTCATTAAACCATTTCTTTATAACCTTCGTTCGTAAACATTCCGTTCATAAACTTTCTTTCCATAAACCCTTCGTTCCAAATCATTTCCTTTCGTAAACGTAGTTTCATAAACATCATTTTATAAAACAACATTTCATACGTGTACACACCAGCCCGAAAACATTATATAAAAACATTTAAAATAGGGCTTCTAGAACTCACCTGATACGCTAATATGGGTTGTCCTAAACGAAGGTCCAACAACGTCACTTCCGATCTGAATTGATTAGTTAAATACACATCAGACCAATCCCGACTCTAACGGTTTAACCATTCTAACATACTGACTTCACTTAATCAGTTCTGATGTCTGCGCACCCTGCTGCCTGCGCACTTAGCAAGTGCGCAGACCATGCTTCCTGCGCACTTAGCAAGTGCGCAGGTCCCTCCTCCTGCGCACTTAGCAAGTGCGCAGGACCTGCTCCGTGCGCACTTAGCAAGTGCGCACGACCTGTTCTTCGCGAAAACCCTAACTTTCGCATTCGGGTCTGATCATGTCAAGATCCCGAACCTGTTGCATTCAAAACGTTCGTTTTCTATTAAGGAACTCAAATCCGTGATTATCTTTCAGTTCCATCCGTAAAAACGTTGCCTTTTCACCCAAAACCCGAAAAAAAACCAAAAACGAACAAAAACTCAGATTTAGGTCGGATCGTTACCTGAATCGAGCTTCTGATCCGGAGGTTCTTCTCACGAGTTATGGAGCAACACACTTCTCAAATCTCGGGTCGATCCGACAACTTTCTCTCTCTACGGTTTCTCTCTCTAGAAGTTGCAAATGATAGAAATGGGTTGTGACCTTGGCTATTTATAGGGGAGGCTCCCCTTCTAGCCCATCCGACCCGACCCGACCCGACATCCCTCGTTCGTTTATTTCGTCATTAAATCGTCGTTTTATTTTTGGGATGTTACAAGTCTACCCCCCTTACAATAGGTTTCGTCCCCGAAACCTATCATAAGTCAAATAGTTGAGGGTACGACTCCCTCATTTCCTTCTCCGTTTCCCATGTGGCTCCCGATCCCTTCCGATATTTCCATTGGACTTTAACCAATTGGATAACCTTATTACGCAACCGCTTCTCCTTCCTGTCTAAGATGGCCACGGGTTCTTCGATGTAATTAAGGCTGTTGTCGACCTCGATGTCGGTAAGTGGTACGTGAGCCGATTCATCCGCCAAACACTTTCGCAAGTGTGATACATGAAAGGTAGGATGAATCCCACTTAACTCATCCGGCAACTCCAACCTATAAGCGACTTCCCCAACCCGTGCCATTATCCTGAAAGGTCCGACAAACCTTGGACTTAACTTTCCTCTCTTCCTGAATCGAATGATTCCCTTCCATGGGGACACTTTCAACATTACTCTGTCCCCAACATCAAACTCAATAGGCCTTCGTCGTCTATCCGCATAGGACTTCTGACGATCTTGTGCGGCCTTCATTCGCGCTTTGATCTGATCAAACCTTTCCGACGTCTCTCTTACGACTTCGAGACTTCCTAATTCCTTCTGTCCAATCTCACCCCAACAAACCGGGGTCCTACATCTTCTCCCATACAACATTTCGTAAGGCGGCATGCCTATCGTCGTGTGATGACTATTGTTGTAGGAGAATTCAGCTAACGGCAGATGGCTGTCCCAACTGCCACCGAAGTCGATAATACAAGCACGGAGCATATCTTCCAACGTCTGAATGGTCCTTTCGGACTGACCATCCGTTTGCGGGTGGTATGCTGTGCTGATATTAAGCCTCGTACCCATCGCCTCGTGAAATCTTTTCCAGAACCTCGATGTGAATCGTGTGTCCCGGTCAGATACAATCGTCAAAGGCATCCCATGCCGTGCTACTACTTCGTTAATAAATACTTCCGCTAACCTTTCCGACGAGAACGTCTCGCGAATAGGTAGGAAATGAGCACTCTTCGTTAAACGGTCCACAATTACCCAAATGGTGTCATGACCTTTAGCTGTGCGAGGTAGCTTGGTTATGAAATCCATGGTAATGTGTTCCCACTTCCATTCCGGTATATCAAGTGGTTGAATCTTTCCATACGGTTTCTGGTGTTCAGCCTTTATTTGCGAGCAAGTCAAGCACTTGCTTACATACTTCGTCACATCACGTTTCATTCCAGGCCACCAGTAATCTTTCTTCAGGTCTTGGTACATTTTGTTGGTACCAGGATTGATAGAGTAACGAGACTTATGAGCCTCATCCAAGATTTTGGTTCTAAGCTCGCCACCCATAGGTATCCATACCCGTCCATAACGTGTTCTAACACCGAGGGTGTTATATTCCAACTTGTCCCGTTGGCCAACCATCCTTTCCTTCTTAATGTTTTCTTCTTTAAGTGTTTCATCTTGAGCTCTTTCAATTTCTCTCATCTCATCCGATGTTACCACCAACTGGCAAGCTTTCACTCTAATAGGAGTAGGCACATCCTTTCGGCTTAGAGCGTCAGCCACCACGTTTGCCTTTCCAGGGTGGTACATTATTTCACAGTCATAGTCCTTCAGGAGTTCCAACCATCTCCTCTGCCTCATATTAAGCTCCTTTTGTTCGAAGAAGTACTTCAAACTTTTGTGGTCGGAGTAAATAGTAAACTTTACCCCGTACAGGTAGTGCCTCCAGATTTTCAATGCAAATACAACAGCAGCATGTTCCAAATCGTGAGTCGGATAGTTGACTTCGTGAACTTTCAACTGCCGCGACGCATATGCAATCACTCTACCGCATTGCATCAACACACACCCTAATCCCTGACCTGACGCGTCAGAGTATACCACCAAGTCTTCACTGCCCTCGGGTAGGGCCAAGACCGGAGCTTGGGTTAGCTTTTCCTTCAATTCCTTAAACGCCTCATCCTGGGTCGAACCCCATTCGTACTTTACCTCCTTCCGAGTCAACTTCGTCAACGGCGAAGCTATTTTCGAGAAATCCTGGATGAATCTCCGATAGTAGCCCGCCAATCCCAAGAAACTACGGATTTCAGTTGGCGTTTTAGGAACATTCCATTCCCTTACCGTTACTATCTTTGCTGGGTCAACCATAATGCCGTTCGGGCCAATGACGTGACTTAGGAATTGGACTTCCCTAAGCCAGAACGCGCATTTGGAGAACTTAGCATACAACTTCTCCTTCTTTAGAGCTTCCAACACTTCCTTCAAATGACACGCGTGATCACCCTCATTCTTGGAGTAGATAAGGATATCATCGATGAACACGATTACCGATCGATCCAGCATCGGTCGACACACCCTATTCATTAAATCCATGAACGTTGCGGGGGCGTTCGTCAATCCGAAAGACATTACGCGGAACTCGAAATGTCCATAACGCGTGCGAAATGCAGTTTTCGGTATGTCTTCTTCCCTCACCTTCAACTGATGGTACCCGGACCGAAGGTCGATTTTCGAAAACCAACTTGCGCCTTGCAACTGGTCGAACAGGTCATCGATCCTTGGTAAAGGGTACTTGTTCTTCACCGTTCGTTATTTAACTCACGATAATCGATACACATTCTCATCGAACCATCTTTCTTCTTTACAAACAACACCGTAGCACCCCATGGCGAGATGCTCGGTTGGATAAATCCTTTCTCAAGTAACTCGTCTAGTTGGACCATAAGTTCCTTCATTTCCACTGGTGCTAGTCGATATGGAGCCTTAGCCACGGGCTGGGCATCTGGTACTAAGTCAATTCGGAACTTAATTTCTCTATCGCGTGGTATCCCAGGCAAATCCTCTGGAAACACCTCCGGGTACTCGCGTACCACGGGTACATCGTCTAGTTCCTTCACTTCCTTACACTTGTCAATTACATATACCAGATAAGCCTCGCATCCGCGCCTCAAGTAATTCGTTGCCTTAATCATTGAGATGACGTTTGGCATCGGGGCGTCACGATCTCCAAAGACTTCGACTTTGCTACCATCCGGAGCCTTGAGTTGGATTATCTTTCGCTTACATATTATGTGTGCTTCATTGGCAGTTAACCAATCCATACCCAACACCACATCGAACCCTCCCAAAACCATAACGAACAATCTGACGGGGAATCTATGACCTTCTATCTTTATCGTGGAGTTGTCAACTACTTCGGTCACTCTCGCAATTCTACCCTCAGCGGTTTCTACGCTAAAGGCCCTTTCTAGTATACTGACATTGTACTTCACTCTCTTACAAAAAGTCGCAGATATAAAACTCTTGCTAGCACCCGAATCAAATAACACAGAAACAAGAGTGTTGTCAAGGACGAACGTACCTGACGCCACGTCGGGGTCCATTCTAGCCTGATCCTGCGTCAGTGCGTACGCCCGCGTCTTCGAACGAGATCCCTCTCCCTTCTTTTCCGGACCCTTTCCCTTCCCGGTTTCCCCCATCCTGGGCTTCGGGCAGTCCCTACTCATATGACCACTTTCCCCACAATTGTAGCATTTGTAACCTTGCGGGCATTCTCGGGAGTAGTGCCCGGTCTTGCCACACTTAAAGCACAAGTTAGATCCCAGTCTGCATTCACCTACATGCTCCCTTCCACACTTCTTACAAACAGTCGGCTCACCCACCCGAGCCCTCTTATCACGAGCCCCAAACATCTTTCCCCCAGTTCGCTTGTTTGAGAAGCTCGGTCTCTTCTTTTGCTCTTCAACGGCAACAACATTCAGTGCCAGATCGTCAAATACCACGCCGCTTAGCTCTACTGCCGAATCATAGGTAGTAGGGGCGTTTGCCTTAAAATAGGTGCGGACCTGGTCCGGCAACCCTTGAACATAGCAGACAATCTTTCTCTCTTCAGTAGTGACAAGGTGTGGCACCAGACGTGCCAGTTCATTAAATCGGGTTGTGTATTGCCGGTGCGTCATGTTCCCGGCCTTCAAACCCAGAAATTCCCTCTCTACCTTTTCAATCTCGTTCCTTGGGCAGAAATTCTTGATTACCAAAGTTTTCAAGTCAGCCCACATCATCGCATCCACAATCTCGCTCCCTTTAGCCTGACGTACACCTTCCCACCAGTGGGATGCTTCCTCCCTCAAGGAGTTAGCAGCAAACTTCACTACTTGATTAGCTCGACACTCGCTCAGACGGATGGCGGCTTCCATACGTATTACCCAATCAAAAGTAGCCACCGCGTCCTTCTTCCCAGTCAGGACCGGCGGGTCACATGCCTTAAAGGACTTATAATCACATCCGCGAGCAGGCGGTGCATTGTCGGTCTCATTGTTCTGAACACCAACTGCCGCGCTAGACCCACCCACAGCATTGACCTGCTTCAATGCTTCTGCCAACAGACCTGGCAGGGAAGTCTTCATCAATTCTGTGAACTCTCGAGCTATAGTTGCTCTCACTTCTGGTTCAAAGGTGAAAGGTTGTTCTTCAACCTGTGTCTGCTCAGCTTCATGCACACTAACCGTCGGTTCAGTGTGAACACTTCCTTCTTCACTATACTCTTGGCGCGCAGGGATCCTGCCACGCCCACCATTACGACCGCTGGTACGACCACCGGTACGGCCTCCACGCCTTCCGTTCCCTCTCCTAGCCATTTCGTTCTATAAGACAAGGAATCCAATGTTATCACGCTAGTTAACAAATAAAATTCAATAAGTACTGTAAGCTGTTAATATACACTGGCCATCTGCAATTAACCATTACACTACCTTTCGATTTCTATTTGACCACCTTTGTGATTCCATCAGAACACAAGTCCTTACCTAACCCTTTCTAAGGCATACTATATACGTAATATATACTACCTTCATACCGGATGATGTGGCTCGAGTTACCCGTACTGGCATCCGCTTTCGGTCCCATTCAAAGTTTAAGTTCAGCCACTGGGAGTGTCCGAATCTCTCAAACTATTGCTCTGATACCAACTTGTAAGGCCCCAAACCCGGGAGGCCTCACTTGTTGGATTTACTCATTCACAGACAGTTCTTAAACATGAATATCAAATCACGCAGCGGAAATTTCATTTAAACATAACTTAATCGTTGTTCATACATGCGGAAGCGTAAACATTGATTAAAACATAATTACATCATAACTAAACATAACGGGATGCCAGTCTTCAAAAGCAGTCGGGTAACTCTTCATCTCTAGCCAAGCATCACCGTCCATCCTCATAACCTGCCTTAACCTGAATGTGTACACTTAAAAACGTCAGCTACGCTGGTGAGTTCTAGTTTTCGTTCGTTTTAAGAAATGGTTCATCATTCAAACATTCATTAGGGTTTAACATTCATATAAGAAAACAGGGCCTTTCATTCATAAACCTTCGCACATTTAAACACATTGAACGGATCATTTGTTTAAAACATTAACATTCATTTAAGTCAAACATTATTATCTAAAATCTGTATCGTTACGCGTCTCTATGTCCCCGGAGGAACCGTTAATGTTGTGGGCAACCGCTACGTATCGCCGTCATTGCCACAACCATACACTACGTGGGTCAACCGTTACGTATCGCCGTCATTGCCACAACCATACACTACGTGGGTCAACCGTTACGTATCGCCGTCATTGCCCAACCATTCACTACGTGGGGTCAACCGTTACGTATCGCCGTCATTGATTTCCCATTACCATTCAATACGTGGGGTCAACCGTTACGTATCGCCGTCATTGCCCAACACGTATCTTTCCTTTGGGAATCAACCGTTACGTATCGCCGTCATTGCCCAACACGTATCTTTCCTTTGGGAATCAACCGTTACGTATCGCCGTCATTGATTTCCCGCTACCCTTTCCCTTAGGATGATCGTCATCACCCGAGTAACCGTCGTTACTCCCTTACCAGTTGTACAACATCAAAACCATTGGCAGGCCACTAAGACACTACCCCTGTTGTTCTTATGGCAACTATGGCTCGCTGTCCATAATCTACCACAAGGATGGGAATCTCGTTCCCAGACTTCATTCGTCAATTCCATTCATTCGACAGATTAGATTTGTAATGACTTCTTTAAAACCTTTGCCCCTTTTTGTTTTCTTTTCATAAAACCTTTCCTTCACTTTCAAAACCCTTTACCTTTTCATTAAACCATTTCTTTATAACCTTCGTTCGTAAACATTCCGTTCATAAACTTTCTTTCCATAAACCCTTCGTTCCAAATCATTTCCTTTCGTAAACGTAGTTTCATAAACATCATTTTATAAAACAACATTTCATACGTGTACACACCAGCCCGAAAACATTATATAAAAACATTTAAAATAGGGCTTCTAGAACTCACCTGATACGCTAATATGGGTTGTCCTAAACGAAGGTCCAACAACGTCACTTCCGATCTGAATTGATTAGTTAAATACACATCAGACCAATCCCGACTCTAACGGTTTAACCATTCTAACATACTGACTTCACTTAATCAGTTCTGATGTCTGCGCACCCTGCTGCCTGCGCACTTAGCAAGTGCGCAGACCATGCTTCCTGCGCACTTAGCAAGTGCGCAGGTCCCTCCTCCTGCGCACTTAGCAAGTGCGCAGGACCTGCTCCGTGCGCACTTAGCAAGTGCGCACGACCTGTTCTTCGCGAAAACCCTAACTTTCGCATTCGGGTCTGATCATGTCAAGATCCCGAACCTGTTGCATTCAAAACGTTCGTTTTCTATTAAGGAACTCAAATCCGTGATTATCTTTCAGTTCCATCCGTAAAAACGTTGCCTTTTCACCCAAAACCCGAAAAAAACCAAAAACGAACAAAAACTCAGATTTAGGTCGGATCGTTACCTGAATCGAGCTTCTGATCCGGAGGTTCTTCTCACGAGTTATGGAGCAACACACTTCTCAAATCTAGGGTCGATCCGACAACTTTCTCTCTCTACGGTTTCTCTCTCTAGAAGTTGCAAATGAGAGAAATGGGTTGTGACCTTGGCTATTTATAGGGGAGGCTCCCCTTCTAGGCCATCCGACCCGACCCGACATCCCTCGTTCGTTTATTTCGTCATTAAATCGTCGTTTTATTTTTGGGATGTTACACCATTCATGAGTTTGTTAGTAAACAAGGGAAATGACCATAATACCCCAAATTTTTTCCCTCTATTACTTCATCTTCTACAATCTTTTTCTCGGTTAAATTGCTTTGAAGCAAGCCGTCAATCGACACACAAGGTGATTAACGAGTACTAATGCAAACCCAAATGTGATTAACAAGTGCTGATGCGCACACAAACGTGCACTACAAATATGTTACTGATACAATCACCGGATCTGTCATTCCCAAATGTGTTTGCAGGTTAGCAGTGCAGTGCACCACAAATTTGCAAGCCAGCAATGCAAACCCAAATGTTACAACGGTCGCGCCAACTGATATCTCTTGCTCCTCATCCCCTCTACATTGATGGTTTCTATGGTTCTAACTTCTATCTCGTGATCTATCCGCTCTTCACGTACCTAAATCATCTCAAATCCCCCTCTTTGATCTTATCTGAGATACATATCACCCCCAATTTCTCAAAAAAAAATTATAATCCTTATTCGGTCCATCCTCGTGTGCCCACACATCCAGCTCAGCATCCTCATCTATGTTACCTCTAGTTTTCGCGCTTGAGACTTCTTGATGGCCCAGCAATCGGTTTCGTATAACATTGTCGGTTGAATCCTATAAAATTACCCCTTTAGTATTGTTGAGAATCTCTTGTCACACAATACTCATGTGGTTGCTCTCCACTTGCGTTAACCCGCATGTAGGTAAAGTAAATAACATAAAAGTGAGTGGGTTTTGTGTGCTTATGAACCAGAAAAGTAAATGACGGTAGAGTAAATAACATAAAAGTAAAAATGTGCATGAAGTGTGTAACAGAAATGTAAATAGCAGAAAAGTAAATAAGGCGAAAATGATCAGATTACGGAATGTATTGCTTCGGGATTCAAATCGGCTTGGTACGTGATAATGTTAAGTTTACTAATTCAATGGTATGACTACTACAAACTTGTGACCCGGGTCACCGCTAGAGTCTCGTTCTCACTACATTTGATTTGCAAATTACAATCTTTAAAAGTGGTAGTGCCTCCCGTTAGGGGCAACATTTACCCTCAACCCATTGAATGGTCATCTCCGGATTGGTTTAAGACATCGGACTCAAAATGCTTTATATTAAAGTTAAATAGATGATTGTATTTTGCTCATCGGGAGCCGGTGTAACAATGGGACCAGGTATAAAGACGTACAGTTCCCAACATGAGTTCACCAACTCTTGGTCGCATAATAATCTCGTATAAAGACGTACGATCTTAGAAGTATAGACCAAGCATTGGCTTATCAATCTCTGCTCGTATAAAGACGTACGAGTTTCAAAGGAAGTTTGATTAAAAAGGGTTTTAAGATATTACTCTTTAAAATCAAGACACTCACAAATATAAAGACAGATTTAGACAATAATAAAAGCCATCAAAAGATGGTTTTTAGAACGAATTAGTTAAAGACATAAACATACCACTTCATTAATAGGTTAAACATTAACATGCACCAAACATCATCTTCACCCTAGCAATACAAAGAAGTTTTAGCCACGAATGGCCATAACGACTAGCGTAATGATGAGTTTCGTAGGCTCCCCTATTGTGTTCTTTATGTCTGGATTGGTGTATTAAGGTGTTTTTGATAGATTTTAGCTTGATTTATATTTTCAACATCGAATAACCTGCAATTACAAAATATAAGTGTTTTAAGCATAAATTGCAAAATTATTATTCAAATAGTACCTTAATGTGGGATTATTATGCATGTAAAATATGTATAAATGATGACATATCAATAACGTAATCACGCATGTTATAATCATGACCATAATCACGTAATCGCGCATGTTATAATCACGAACATAATCACGTAATCACGTATGTTATACACATGACCATAATCATGCATAGTATACGCACAGCACATCGACCTTTTAAAAAAGTCATTTTTTTTAATAAAAGTATAGCAAGAGTATACTCAAATTAAAGAGAATAAAATGCTCGATTTTAAGGTGTAATTTTTTTTTTTAAATAATGTCGTATAAAAAAGTTATGCTTGTTTTTAAAATAATTGGGGAACTTATAAAAAGTCAACAAAATCAGGCTATTTCAATTCTACCATTTTCGGAATCTTTTCACGCTTAAAACAAATAACTTTGATCTTAACTGTTGATTATCTAGATCAACGCTCTAAAATACTTCGTACGTTTCACACGCTATGATCACTTTGTATTTAATACTTCCCCTATATGGGTTATGATCAGGTAAAAAGGAATTTAAATATGAGAAGGGCGTTTATATATAGGGGAATATATATATATATTTCCCCTATCTATATATATATATATATATATATATATAATAGTATGTGTATATAATAAATAAAATATTAAAATGAGAATCTATTATCTTTCTACACACGAATGTCTTGAATGGTCCAAGAGTGATTTAAGATGTTCACCAAAAATATTAAAGGGTTTTTGAGTGGCCCATATTTTGACCGACCAAAAACGCCACTTCACTAATCACTAGCATGCACAGAGCACAAAGGTGTCGCACCAGTCAATGGATTCATCATAGTTACACAAATGGGAGATATATAATCACTCCCTTTTCCATTTAGTGGTCACCATAATTTGTATATTATATATATATATATATATATATATATATATATATTTGAACAGCAACAATAAGAAATTTCATAAAAAGCTAGCGGGTAACTAACAAAATCCTAAAAAAACATCCACCAATTATCCATTAGTTGTAGCCAATGCACCACAACAACTAACTAAGGAAAACTAAACAAGCAAGTCAAAACAAGGAAACAATCCCCACATTTAACCGGATCCGCTGTGAGGATTTTGTAACCATAATTCTCATTTAGTACCTTGACACTTCCCTCTATTCATCAGCCATTTATATGCCAAGATCTTGATGTCTTCCACCATTTTAACCACACTTCTCCTAGTGTTTGAGAAGATCCACTTGTTCATCGTCAACCAAATTACCCATAACGCACAATAGGAGATTAATAACCTGATTTTGTTTACCTTGCAGTTCCCATTCGAGGAGTGTAATCGAGTAGCCAGCTCCGCCACCGATCCAATACCCGACATATCCCTTTGGAGCCAATTATTAACCCGCTTCCATGTTTCTTGTGCCACCGGGCACCTAACGAATAGGTGGTCTTCGTTTTCGAGTTCCAGCCAACATAATGCACAATTTGGCGAGGGGACTTTAACACCCCGGACGGCGAGAGAATATGTAATAGGGATACGGTATTGGAATAACCTCCACAAGAAGCTAGTAACTTTAGTTGGAACCCACCTGAGCCAATGAACTATTTTCGGCGATTTAATGAACCAAGCCTCCTCCATCCATTCTCTACAAGACCCAGTTGAAAACAACCCCGAAGAGTCGCCCATCCACTTCCACTCGTCTGTCCCATTATTAAAGTTATACGACCTAACAATTTCTTCCAAGTCCATGACTTCGTCCCTCCTGTTCCACGCTGCTCTTTTGCTTGACCAGCTCCAATTGAACCCCACTGCTTCCCTCCCCGACTTAGTAACTCTATCCTTAATGGTGCAGTTTTTCCATTTTTCCAATTCAAAAAGCCTAGGGAACATATCTTTGAACGAGGATTTGCCGAACCAGCAATCTTTCCAAAACGACGAGGTAGACCCTACCCCCGCCCATTTTTTGAACAAGTTATTAACTGAAAGATAGGTGTCTCGGTGAACCGCCCCATCCTAGATAATTCTTCCCCAAATGTCTGCAACACCTTTATTACTTAATACCCCAAGTTTGCAAAAAACTTATTATGGATTGCCTTGATAACTGTTGCCCAGAGAGATGACGAATTTTGAATTGCCTTTCACTTCCACTTTGTAATTAGTGCCATGTTCATAATTCGGAGACCTCCCAAGCCTAACCCACTCATTCTCTTTGGCTTTGCATTTTTTTCCCAGGCAACCCAGTGTATTTTCCTTTGAGAGCCGATGCCACCCAATAAGATTCTTCTTTGAATTGACTCCAACTCCTTTATTACCTTTATTGGGGATTTAAACATGGAAAAAAATATAGCGGGAGACTACCCAGGACATACTTAACCAGGGTCAATCTCCCTCCAAAAGACAAGTTTTTAGCTTTCCGGTTGTTCAGCCGAGCCTTGAACTTCATGATCACCGCTTCCCAGTTCTTTACTCTACGCATGTTTGCTCCTATAGGAAGGCCGAGATGATTAATCGGAAGCTTTTCCCTTACAACTCCAATAACAAAAGCGAACTCTATGCTTTCCCAGTCCTCCACCCCTACCCCCAATGAGCTTGCTTTTGTGGTAATTTATTTTCAACCCCGAGATAATGTAGAAACATCGAAGGATGCGCTTAAGGTTGGCCAAGTTCTCTTTCTCCCATTCCCCGACTAAGAAGACGTCATCCGCATACATGGAGTGTGTGATAATCGATCCACCATTTGGTGTTTTTATCCCCGTGAACCATCCTTTTTCAGTAGCTGATTTTATCAAGGTCGTTAGACCTTCCATTACAATTATAAAAAGGAATGGGGAGAGGGGATCACCTTGTCTAACCCCCCTTTCCATAGCGAATTCATTTGTAGGAGACCCATTCACAAGGACAGAGGTTCTTCCTGAATTTAGATAGCCTTTGACCCATGACCTCCACTTAGTGCTAAACCCCAGGTGGCTCATGACAGAGTCCAAGTAGCCCCAACTTACCGAATCGAATGCCTTAGCAAAGTCGACCTTGAACAACATCAATTTGGTAGAGGAGCGATTAGCCCAATCTTGCAAGCAGTTAATCATGATATTCCCATCAAGGATGCTTCTACCCTTGATGAAGGCTGATTGCTCAGGCCCGATAATATTGTTGATAACACGCTGGAACCGGGAGGCAAGAATTTTACCAAGCACTTTAGGCATACATCCAATGAGAGAGATAGGCCTATACTCTGACAACGAACCCGAAACTCCTCCTTTATGGATTAGCAATATGAAGGCAGCGTTACAACCCCGAGCGATGGCCTGATACTTCTCGAAGTTTTTAATGAACCCGATAAAATCTTTCTCCATGATGGACCAGAATTTGCGAATGAAGTCAAAAGTGAGCCCATCCGGGCCAGGAGCTTTACCACCAGCACAGTTCTTAACGGCAATAAGAATTTCCTCCTTTGTGATTTCGGCATCCAACATTACTCTCTCCTCCTGAGATAGCCGGCTAAGGTGCATGGCATATGTGAGTTCACTAGAAAACTCATTTTCATGAATTCACTAGAAAACTGGCTGGTGGCGATAGAAAACTCATTTTCATGAGAAAACCAAAAAACTCCTACTGCATATGTGTAATACACCCAAAAACCCAACCCACCCCCAAAAACCTAAACCCCCCCTCCCCACCCCACCCCACCCCCACCCAAAAACCTAAACCCCCCACCCCACCCCTCCAAAAACCTAAATTAACCCAAAAACTAAACCAAAAAGCCTAACTCACCCCCCAAAAACCTAATCCCCCCACCCTATCCCCACCCAAAAACCTAACCCCACCCCACCTACCCCCTCACCCACCCCCCAAAAAACTAAACCCCCCACCCCTCTAAAAACCTAACCTAAAAGCTAAACTAAACCAAACCCAAAAGCTAAACCCACTACTCTTCGAGTTTTTTTTTTTGAACGAGGACGACGTGGGAAACAAGGTATCCGAAACACTTTTTTAATTTTTGATTTATTTTTTGAGTTATGATTTTTTTATTATTATTTTTTTTACCTTAAATAAGTAGTTTTTTTGTTTTCTCATGAACATTGAGTTTTCTTATGATCCTTCCCATATATATATATATATATATATATATATATATATATATTCATTGAAGAAACGCAATTGAACTTGTATGGTAGATACACAAAGTTATAAGGTTAAGATACTCATAGAAATACATACATTATAAGTGTTTTTAATTAAAAAAACTAGTTTTAATGCAAAGAGACAAGTCAACTCAACAAGCTTGTATTACAGTCCACGGCGATGATCGGGGAATGTCAGGTTATTGGTTTGAGTGTAATGCGAGTGTGGGGCAGAGATAGCAATTCGAACCCCACACCATGGCCGTGAATTTGATCCGTGAGTCGATTGCCTCTTGTGATGTTCTGGGGCATGGGTGTCGTAGACCGGTTAGCGAGTCCGATAAACTCTTTTTTATAACTTTTTTATTTAAGGTGTTAAGCATATATTTCATTCTCGAATGCAAACACCCATGCTTAAATAAATGCACCCTTAAAACAATAGGTATGATTTTAAGAAAATAATAAATATCTTTTTTGAGTATATTTACGTTGGTATCTATCCATGTATATTACATGTATAAACATGAAATATGCGAATAAATTTTACCTACCCACTTTATATTCATGAATCGTTAAAATAGTGGAATGTAGAAACCTCACACTAATCTTACCTTTCTAAAATTTGCAAATTCATGACAAAAACATTTAACAAAAAATTCACAATATAAATTAAGAAAAATGAGTCGCAATATATACTATGGAATGGAATGTCAATTCATAAAAATAAAATAGATATGTGAAATTAATTTACTTATTTTTTTACTATAAAGGTAAAAACTTATCTAATATGGACAGGGAGTGTAAATATACCTGAAAAATATAGATACTTGTGATTTTCTTAACAAAAAATTAAGAATACCTAAAAGCACCATTAATTTTGTCAAAAAAAAATACATAAGAAACCATATTTTATTTTATTAATATGAATAAAAGTTTATGATGATCAAATTGTTTGCTCTAATAATCATATGATCAATTAAATCAATTTTGTATAAGTCTTTAAAATAAAATGTTTATGTTAAGTAATTTAGTATTAGTTATACAAAAATAACATAAACAATATTATTATAAGAAAATACCAACGACCCTTATTTAACCAAACCTCTATGCCCAACTTTTAAAGGACTTTGTGGCCCATATTTATGTGATCATTTTGTCTCAAATCACTTGAAATTGTGACCAAACATACAAAAAATTATGTTTGTGGGAACTAAGACTTTTGTGGTACATAATTATAAGTAGTGTTATGTCAAGTCAAATTAACAATACTTGAATTTGTTTTTTTTTCTTTTACTTTACGAAATCCATAATTCCTTATTCCTAAACATTTATAATGTTTCTAACATGGCTTAATTTTGAAAATTGGAAGAGATGTTGAAGAAGGAAAAAAGACCGGGAAGTCATAAATTAAGATGATAGAAGCACGACACGTTTCCTCCTATATCCTTGTTTATTATAATAAGGATAACTGTTAGGTAGTGTTCGGTATGCATGAATGGATGGTGGAATGAAACAAAACATGTTTGATAATCACATAGGAATGAAATAAACCAATACATAAGGAATGCGATTATTTTCTTTCTAATGATTTTCATTCCTTGAGGGATATGTGTTTTCTTTTCATTCCTTTAATGAATGAAATGATGTGTTCAGGCCGGGAATCTATTCTAGTCACTATGGTTGGTTGGAATCGATGTATTGAAGTTTAAATTACTTGTATTGAAACTGTTTATGAATTATACACTATATATTATTCTACGCTATATCTATATATCTACTTAAACCTATTTTCACGCCAACTTTTTAGTTGACTTATTTTAGTATGTTTTTCAGGTGAAGCTAACTAGGATGTTGATAAGTTCATGCTAGGATTAAGGACTCAAACCTTAGTGGACTTAGCTAGTTATTAATAAAATAAGACTTATTTGTTCTACTTGTTTTGTTTTTTTGTAATTAGCTATTCAATTAACTTAGTAGAAATTTCTTTTGATCGTGTTTAATGATTCAATTTCGACTCCCCCTCGTATTTCCGCCTTGGCGGGGTGTGACACGACCCATGGACCGACCATGATCCAACACGTGACCCGTCCCGTGACATGACCCATGACCCGACCAATGCCCGGACCCATGACCTAAACCATGGCCCGTCCTATGGACCAAACCATACCCTGAACTAGAGGTGGGCAAAAAAACCGGTTTGGAATAGTTGAACCGGTTTCAAACCGAAACCCGGCCCGATTTAAAACCGGTTTTGGTGGAACCGGTTTCAAACTGGTTTGAACCGGCGGTTTTGAACCGGTTTACATGGATATAATTTAAGACCGGTTTTTTTTTAACCGGTTTGAGGAACCGGTTTGCCAAACCGGTTTAAACCGGTTTAACGTTAATTTACGAAAAATAACCGTTGGGATAACAGCTATATAGCCGTTTTTGACCGTTAGACCCCTTTTTTGACCGTTTTTTTCACCCATTTTAACACACAAACACATTATAAATAAGTAGTGGGTGTTTTGGTTAAATCACACTTCTCAAACCCGCTCTCTACACGCTCGTTTATAAAAAAACGCTCGAAAACGCTCAAAAAACGCTCAAAAAAACGCTATGGCAGATTCAAGTTTTGGTGTTTCCTCTAACGAAGTTAGCGTTGTGAAAATCATACCAACAACGAGGAACCCCGCAATTTGGTCAAACTACGATCTATGTGAGTTGTCTAACGGGTTGGAACGTGCTCGTTGCAAAAATTGTGGTGGTTTTTTTAAAAAGGAATCAAATTCTACTCTAAAAACTCATCTGGAAAATCGTGCCCGAGTTTGAAGAATATTCCGGGTGAGGGTCAAGCATCTATGACAAGCGAGGGTGGAATTTTTCATGATATGCTTTCCTCAAGACCGCGTCGTAAAATTCAAAGTTTTCCGTCTACGAGTTGGGACATTCTTGAAAATATAACCGAATTGCTCGAAGTTTTCAAAACCGCCACTACTTTTTTATCCGGGGTTTATTACCCCACAAGTCCCTTGGCTCTTAAACAAATATTTCTAATGTGTAACAAATTAGCCGAACTTGAAAATAAAAATACTCTTTTTACGAGAATGAAAAAACCGATGAAAGAAAAATTTGTTAAAAATTTTAAAGAAATGCCTCCGGTTATAACTTGTGTCGCCGTATTAAACCCTACAATTAATGTTTACGGTGTTGAAACCTTGATTGATAAAATAACTTACGATTTGGATTTGAATGCCGAAGATATTCATTTTTCAACCGTAACAAAAACTTATTTTAACAAATGTTTGCAAGATTTGTTTGATATTTATTTACATAAATATGGTACAACACAAACCCCACATGATACGATGGGCGCGGGCGCATCAAGTAGCAGCTCGGGGAATGTGAACTTAAATTTGTATAACGAAATGAGAAATGAATTTACTAAACGGGCTAGAGGGTCCACCCCGAGTAGCGAACTCGGAAGGTATACGGGAACAAACTTTTTATCATTTATGAGTCCGGATGTTTTTGAGGACTTTGATATTTTGGCTTGGTGGAAAGGAAACGAATCTACTTTTCCGGTCCTTTCCGCCATGGCCCGTGATTTACTAACCGTCCAAGCTTCCACGGTAGCTTCGGAATCCGTTTTTTCTCTTAGTGGCAGGGTTTTATCTATTCGAAGAACTAGACTCACTCTCGCGGCAATGGAAATGTGCATTTGCTTGAAAGACTATTTGGATGCGGTAGATAGGAGACAAGATAGGAGTTCGCTTGAAGACGAAATTGAAGTTGAAGAATTCATACATGAATCTGAGGTCAACCAAGGATTGGCGAGCCCACTTACAAATGAAGAACTCGCCGAAGATTATAGACTAATAGGATCGACTAGTAACTCCGAAAATGACGGCGAAAATTAAACAAAAAAACTCAAAAAAAATATATATTTTTCTTTTTGTCGAATTGTAATGTTTAATTTTGTAATGTTTTGTAATTTACGAACTTCTACAGTATGAATAAACGTTGAACTTTATGTTTTTATTTGTTAAATATTTATTTTTAATTTTTTTTTTTTTTTTATAAAACCGGTTTAAACCAGTTCATCAACCCGAACCGGTCCAGAACCGAACTGAACCGGTTCAACAGGTTCGGGATTCTATATGTTAAAAACCGGTTTTAACCCGAACCGGTTTAGTCAAAACCGGTTTAAGGCTTGGTCAACGCAAACCGGTTTGGAACCGGTTCGGTTCAAAAAACCCGGTTTGTGCACCTCTACCCTGAACCATGACCCGTGTCATGACCCGACCCATGCACTGACCTATAACCCGAACCATGACACATCCCATGCCTTGAACCATGACAAGTGTCGTGACCCGACCCATGCCCTGACCCATGACCCAAACCATGACACGTCCCTTGACCCGACCCATGGTATAAATTTATTCGTTACATATATTTTATTTTTCATAAAATATTTTTTTGTTTACCAAGCAGCAAGAAGTAATATTTTATTCAATTCTCATAAGGTAAGCAAACATAACAAGAAAATGATAATGATCCATTTCTTTCAGGGGGTGTTTGGGATTACTTATTATTTTCTACTTTTGACTTCTTGCAAAAGTAACAAGTTTTTACTTTTCAAAAACAACTTTTCATCCCTTATAAAACTAACTTTTTCATCAATTATCCAAACAAACTTTTAACTTATTACCTTTTTGAAAAAGGTAATAAGTTAATAAGTTGTTTGAAAAGTAATCCCAAACACCCCAATCATCCATTCCATTCAATTATCCATTTCATTCCTTTATTCATTCTACAAGCTTAGAATCCGTGTCTACACACGGGGTGAAAAATATCAATAACAAAATTCTAAAATCTTTATGTATATATTCATAAAAATACGTTACTTACTATGTAATGTAATTTGACTTTCATTTACTATTTAATTGAAAATAAAAGTTACATAATTAGATTTCAAAGGTTTTTATAATAAATGATAATTTAAAATAAATGTGTTTTATTAGTATAATTAGTATTCTCTTTATACTTATATATTATTATTAAAAGATATAAATGTATTTAATAGG
This sequence comes from Smallanthus sonchifolius, assembly GCA_023525975.1. NCBI lineage: Eukaryota > Viridiplantae > Streptophyta > Magnoliopsida > Asterales > Asteraceae > Smallanthus > Smallanthus sonchifolius. Next base: position 27,483,079 of record CM042034.1, read on the forward strand.
AGAGAGAGGCGGGAAAAATTATAAGAATAAATGTGGAGGTGACATGTGACATTAAAAATCCTTTATTTATTATATAGTATAGATTATCTAATAGCAAGCAAACCCTTATTTCAAGATTTCCTAACATAGAAGACAAACAAAAAGCTTTAAGTGAACGTCTAAGATAAAGAAATATAAACAAATTTGTAATTTATAAAGAAAATAAAAGATATCTACATAAGCACCGGATAGATTTTTTAGCAACTTTTTTTCCTTCTAAATAGCATCTAAACTTTCACTTAGAAAATTTAAACTCACACCTTAAAAAGATTATCTTATTTTTTTTAATCCAAACCGGTTTTAACTTATTATTTAAATCATATAAATCTATTTACCAATTTTAATAATATGAAATAACTAGACCTTTAATATCACCATCGAGACTTCTAGTTGAGTGGTAGCTCCATAACTTTCCAAATGGGAAGTCATGGGTCCGAGTCACCACATTTCTCTTCTTCGGACGGAAGGATGATCCGTTTGCAATGTTGATCCCGGATGTCCGGGTCTTTTCTGTTAAAAAAGAAAAAAATATATATAAATTAGACCATTAATATTGTGGAAGATAACCAATGGGCAAAAGTCATTTTGAAGGTCCCTACACCATGAATCACTTACAATTGCCTCCCTTAATGCATTCCACATTTGATAAGCAATGCATAATCTATAAGTGATGGTGCTTTATCATGTTATACTTTTCAAGGACCGAAACATTCAGAATGTGACGTTATTTATTTGTCATATTAAACATAACACGTGTGCTCCACAAATTTTAATTCAATTTATTACTTCTAGTTGTAGCTAAAGTTAGGAGGTGTAATTGTTATTATATAAAAATATTTAATTAATAAAAGTAATTATAGTTATAGCGATAGATATTAGATATATTAAAAAAATATATACAGAAATGTTTATTATATTTCTGATATTTTTATTTATTATATTGACCTAATATAAGTGAGCTTTCTTATGGCTTTTTTATAATATAAAACGAAACTAAACTTGACCTAATATTAGTGAACTTACTTTTATTTTTTATAATATAAAACGGAACTAAACTTATTAATCTTTTTCTAATCACATGTGTATTTTTATTTTAAGATTTAATGTCGAATTATGGTTTCTGTTATTTAACTTACAAGATGGCTTCATGAATTTATAGAAAAACTGACCTATCAAACCAACGGCGAAAAGGCATCTTGAAACACCTAGGTTTGGAAGTCTTGAGTTCAAGGCCCACATGAGTAAAAAATTCGTAGTTCTAAAAAAAACAATTTTGCTACGGTTTTCACTGGTTTTTCTCTTGACTTGCTTAAAACTAGCCAGTTCATTTGTACTCGAAACGATTTCTAATTTAACCAATCCATGATTTCACCCTGGTTTTATCTGGTTCGCTAACTAATGTCTTCATTTATGTTCGATCCATTAGCTCGTAACTGAAGCCACCAACTGGTTTAACCGATCGAACTGGTCAGTTCGGTTTTAAAAACATTGTATTTAATTGAAACCTAAATAGTGTTCCAACAAAAATGCTTGACAAGCAGTTATATTTTGCAGGAATGGACTATTTCAAACAATTTAGTAATTTACCAGAACATAAATGCAAAAAACATCATCATAGTTTACATTTTTTTTTATCCAGAGTTACTCTTTCTAACATAATATTGTTCTAAAACATGAAAATTATAAGAAAAAAAACATGAAAATTATAAGAAAATTCAAAGCTTAAATGCTTCTCTGAACTTGATACTGAAACTATTGTCTAGGCTCTTTTTTGCGGCAGAACCAGTACGCCCTTGCATCATGGCCACAAACTCATTGTAATCTATGCGTCCATCCTACGAAATAAAACAAAAAATAAAATCAAAATCAAAAACATGAATATGAATATGAACAAAACTTTAAAATTAGCAATTATAAGTCAGCAGAGGCAAGAGTAATGATTTTATGGTGCTCAAGAAAGGTTGTCCTATTCTAGAAAAATAGCGTTTATTAGTGAAATGACCATTATACCCTTCGTTTAAAAATAGACTTTTTGAAAAGGTTAAAACATACACTTTTTTCTAGTAACCGTGAGAACCCATTACCCGAAAACTCACAGGACCCCACCAATACCCTGCTAACCATTGGGATCAGGTAAAATGCAGATTGAGTTGGGCGCCTATTGACCCATTAACACATTTTCTTGTCAAATCTTTTTTCATAGATAATTATTGCATTAAATATGACTACCAAAACTATATTGTTAAATAATAATCTAAATCTTGAATGAAACAATTAGAGAGGATAACAAGTGCACCAAAAACAAATTTTAGGCAACTTTTGACTTGTTTCCTTTTTGACCCGTTAAAGATAAAAACACAACCTAAATCGACTCATTCATACGTAAGCAAGTCGAAATTAGTAAATTACTACCTCTATGCAAAACCATAGCAAACTCATAACAATGATATGGGATTAAAGTAGAGATACTTACATTATCTTGATCAACATCTTGAATTAATTCTTCAAGGCGAGCATTTATGCCAAATTCATCACATGCTAGTTGAAGTTCATCAGCAGTTATATAACCGCTTCCATCTTTATCAAAGTAAGAAAAGGCCGCAAACAAATGATCTTCTCTCTCAATTTTGTTCAGATGCAATGTTGCAGCAACAAATTCCCCATAATCAATTGTTCCACTATTATCTACATCTGCCTGTGTTAAGAAATAAGGACCCCGTGTTTAATTTCCAAAGTCGAACAAATTACTTTTCAACTTCAAAATCTAAACTTTTAGGAACTTGTAAAAGAATCGAGTCAATAAAATACTATGTTTGTAACACCCGACCCATCATACCAACCAACATTATTGAATCGTTTTGGTCCATGAGATTCCAGTATATAGTTATTCAAGGTAGATATTTAAGACAGTTGACTAACTGTTGAACACTTTCAATTGATACTGGTTATTTGCCCATATTTACATAGGTTTTGAACTTAAAATATTATAAAAAAATACAATATATCTTAAACAAAAAAATCACAAAAAATATAAGAATATTATTCAGATTATAAAATTTTCAATAATATTAAACCCATAAGACTAATAAAACCCAAAGTTGATTGTTTAATATAGGGCTTACTGCTTGCATGAGATCATAAATTTCTGATTCCTTAAGGTTAGCACCAACTCTTTTTAATCCAGCCTTAAGTTCATCGAAAGTAATTTGTCCACTGTTGTCTGCATCGATCATTTGGAACATTTGTTTTAGCCCGGCTATTTCTTCTTCAGATAAGCTCTCTGCTATAACCTGCACCCAAAAAAAAACCTCAAGTCAAAAGAAAATCCTTATGTGGTACACATTGACCTTATAGGTCAACCATAGATATTTCCAAATACATAATCCAGATGGTTTTTTAGTTAGAAGTTGAACACTGACATTTTCATAAATTATAGTAATTAATTACGAAGCTCAAAGTAATCAGGATTTTTTAACACCCTTAAAAAGACTGTCAATTTTAATGTTAAAACTTAACCGGTTTGACCTCAAAAAGTCAAACTTACCCTAAGAGCCATTTTCTTTAGCTTGTTCATGGCTGAAAATTGTTTCATTCGACTTAGAACTGCAGAATCGAGAGGCTTGTCAGGGGCCACACCGTCAACTTGAACCCAAGGATGGCCTGTAAAAATGTCGAAAATTGGGTAAATATTTTTAATGGTAAGAGTTATGTATGTTAATGTTAAAAACAAATATAGAGAATATAAATATGTATGCAATAAGATAGTTAAGAATAATTAAATTTAATAGCCCCCTTTGTTTTGGTTGAAGCAAACAAATGAATAACTACATAATCATATTGTTAAACGGGTAAAACTAAAAGAAAATAAAGAACTAAAAAGGAAACACGACCAAACGGTTTAAAACTCACCAAAAGCATATTCAAGTGCTTAGGAACTCCTAAATTGCTTTAACAAAAAATTTAAAATTATTTTTTACTAATAGTTTTGGTAATCATGTTCAATATATTAAACGTATCAATTAGAATTCAAAACTGAATGAGTCGGTTTGGGTTATGGTTTTATCCCTCCACGGTCAAATCAAAATATTTAGCAAAAAAGGAAACGGGTGAAATGGGAACACATTGAAAGTCACCCAAAATATATTTTAATGCTTGCAGCTTCCTATTCAATTTACTTTAAAAAAATTCAAATTATTATAGTACAACATAATTTTGTAATCATATATGGCGCAATAACTATTTATTAAAAACGGAAAAATGGACCTAAAATGCTTGTGGGTAAACCCAACCAACCCAAACCCGTTTCAACCTGTATCAAAAAACATGTTTTATCCCAAACCCATTCTAATCCATCATCCAACCCGCCCATTTTGCCACCTCTACTGTCAATGTAAAGTAATATTACACTTGAAGAGGCACTAGCGGTTTTTCTTTTACACTAACAGCGTATAAAAAATAATATCTTTAAATAGAAACTCACATAAAACTTCATGAGCTGTTAATCTATTTTTCGGGTCCCGCACAAGCATTCTCCTTACAAGATCTTTTGCTCCTTCAGAAATACTCGGCCATGGATCAGATGAGAAATCAAGATCACCTTGCAGGACTTGTTCAAATATTCCTTGCTCCGTTTCTAAATAACCGTAAAAAAAAGAAGAAAAACAAAGGAAAAGAAATTAAAACTGAGAATGGGTCCGATAAATAATGGTAGTTTTATAACAAATAAATACCAATTTCCATATTATTGCATAGTTCCCCTTTGCTAAATTTTCAAAGTTAATAAATAAAATATTACCAATCATTATTGCAAATTACTGACAGTGTTCTCCTTTACGGTCATTCTTGAATGGTTTTTTTGACATTTAATCAGCAAAAAACACCACAGTTCAATTCTAACTATCGTCAAAAGTTGAAATTTTAATCGGGGTCGAGGTAGACGTAGAGATGCCAATTTCAACCCATTACTTATTGATGGGTCGATCTGGGTTGTGTTTTACTCAAATGGGTCAAACAAAAATTTTAACTAATTGGGGAATGGATCAAATGGGTAGTCCACATTCTATTTTTAATGCATACTCCCTCCTTAACATTTAAAAGATGCGTTAATATTTTTTCTTTGTATACAATGCATTAATATTTATTAAACAGAAAGCTCCTGTGTCAACCCAACCAGACTTAGCATGCTTCGACGTGTACCAAAATTGGCCCATATCAACACAAACCCACTTAGACATGTTACCAATCCACCCATATTACACCACTAGATGGGAGTATCGTCCCAAATTATATGTAAAATCATTTTTAGCACACATTTAAAGAAATGTGTGACTACTAGTCAAATCTCTAAAATACCCCTCAATAATCATAAAAAGAGGAATTATATGACCTAAATCAACTCCATTAACATTTTGTAAAATTATTACTAGGTAAATAAGTAACCTTTGATTGTAACTTCACCAAAAGCATATGTTGTGTTTATTTCAGGACCCGCAAAGAAGGGAGGGTAAATATGTAATTTCACATAATTAAATACTGACCAGCCCAGAATGGAGGTACTCCACTTAATAGGATGTAAACAATAACCCCTGCACTCCAAACATCTGCTTCAGGACCATAACGTTTTCTTAAAACTTCTGGTGCAACGTAATACGGGCTGCCAACCACATCAGTAAATGATTCACCTAAGAGAACAAAAAATGTTAGCTGAAAACCAGAAAAAAAATGTGCAGAAAAATAATAAATTACTCAATTTGGGGCAATGTCAATTTGGATTACATTTTATAACTAATGGGTGCAATGGAGAAAATTAAACATTTAGCTAAAAAGGAAACTAGTCGATAGTTTAAAAGTCACCCAAAGTGTACTCAAGTACTTTATTCAAGGAATTGTATCATTATATTGATGATGATAGTTTTCATAATAATACTTATTATATTAATTACTCATGAAATAAAAAAATTTGACAAAAAGTGTTGGCGGGTTAACCCAAACTATTCTCTCTCTTCATCATCAATAATCTCGCCATGCGCGACATGATATATATGTGTGTTTATGCACATACATACATATCCTAACTTTGCAAGTTTGCATAATTTCTACATTGGCCATACAAACTTTTGAAAACTTTGTATGTTGTCCCCTGTGATTTGACAATACCATTTCAAATTTATGGTAGCTTATCTTGTAAATAATTATGTGCACACACATATGTATATCTCGTTTCCTTTTTGGGTAGTATAGACTATAGACTCCTTACTGTAAATTTTATCATGCATTTAATTCAATGACTTGTAACATCGTCAAACAACATTTGTATAATTGATTGTTCTGTTAGTTACCCGTGTGTCAAGTTTAGTCCATCTAATTATGGAAAACTTTAGGGTAAGGTTGGGTACATCAGATCGCGAAGCGATCCGGCCCCTGTCCAAATGAGGGAGCTAAGTCAAGCACCAGGTACGCCCTTTAATTATGGAGAATTTTAACAAAAGAAAAACTAGTGCTAATCAATTATGTACTAAATATAAACCATCTTATCAGGGAAAGACAAGAAAAAAGTATGACGAGCTAGAGAGTGAGAGTGAGAATGAGAGTGAGAGTGCAAGAATCCAATAAAAAAGTGAACTAAAAACTCTCAAAATCAAATAATGTAGAAATGTTAAGATGTGTTTAAATTGATTATTGCAATTTCACATTAATCAATTTTAAGTGTTTGGATCAAGTTAGAGGTGTCGGCCCATTTACTTATGAATGGGTCAATTTGGATTATGCCTTATCAAATCGGTCAAACGGGTATAGAGAATTAACTAAAAAAGAAACGGGTCAAACATGTCTAAAGTTGCCTAAAGTAAAACTTCATCAATCATTTTACTCAAAAAAGTCATATTATTATTGAAAATAAGATAACTTTTGTCTCATATTTCACATAAATTTTTTTTATTAAAATAAGTTAAAAAGTTTGGACGAAAAAACATTCTGGGTCAACCCAACCCAATCTAAACCATACCGAAAGTGATCGGTTTATCCTGTTACCCAACCCACTTATTTTACCACCTCTAAACTCATCCTGATCATGAGTTTCTGATAATTTAGGGTCAACACAATCAGATTTGGATAATGTAAGAAAATTGATTATTGACAAGACTGATTGTAGTGTTTGGGAAAACTTGATCATGATCATCAGTTTCTGACTATTTAAGATCAAACAAAACATATTTGGATAAATGATTATTCTAAATGCAAAATTAACTACTAGTACTCTAACCAACTTAGTATCTAATTATCTGATTCTTAAAGTCCCAATTATCACACACCCGAAATAAATTCCAACAAAAGTAACTCAAATTATACCTGGCTTAAAGAAAACTGATAATCCAAAATCAATAGTTTTCAAAAGTGCATCTTCTTTCTTATCCACAAGCAAGAAATTTTCAGGCTTTAAATCCCTATGCATAACCCCTAAAGAATGACAAGTTTCCACAACACCAACAATTGTTCTTGTAAGCTCAGATGCCTTCTTTTCAGTATAATGTCCAACTTGAATAATCCTATCAAAAAGCTCGCCACCCGCACATAATTCCATAACAACATGAACCGCAATTGCATCCTCATAAGCTCCTTTTATTGCTATAACATTCGGGTGACCCGCCAAATGATGCATAATTTGAATTTCTCTCCTCACATCTTCCACATCCTCTTCGGTCAACAACTTTCGTTTTGCAATCGATTTGCACGCGTATTGTTGGCCCGTGGACTTTTCTATACAAAGAAAAGTTGTACCAAATTGCCCTTGACCTAGTTTCTTCCCCAAAGTGAAAAATTCCTTCAAAGTTCCAGTTTTTCTTTGTAAGACAGAATCGGTTCGAAGCCCAGCACTTGACACCCGTTTCATTTGGGGACCTTTTTTGGGTTTCGCGGGTTGTTCTTGCTTCTTTTCGGGCTTGGGAATCATTATCTGTTCGGGTGGCTTGCTTTGAACCGGTAATGGTGATTCGGGTTGTTTGGAATGAGTTGAAGATTGTTCTCCATTAGGGGTTGGTGGGGTTTCTTCGGTTGGCGTTCGCCACATTGCAGCTGAAACCGATTGAATAAATCCATTTTTCGAAATATTTGGTCCAACACAAGTATTCCCCATTGACCTTCAATTACTTATCAAGAAACCCTTCTACTTACTAACATAAAGATCCAATTTCCCAACAAGTTTCCCACCAAATTTGCTCAATGGAACAAAGATCTGAACTTTATAAAAAAAACCATAAAAATTAAGTCAAACCCACCTCAATTGACTCCAAGATTCATAACTGATTAATTTCACTTCTCAAGAAAACCCTTTTTTGCTTTTGACAAAAAGATCCAATCTTTCACCAAACTTCTTGCTCAATGAAACAAAGATCTAAACTTTATCAAACCCCCACAAAATCAAACCCAAACCCACTTCATTTGACTCCAAGATTGTCAAAACAAATCACAATCTCAACTCAAATTTGCAAATAATCACATCAAGAACTAAAGAAGCACAAGCATTTTATACACATAAATGGGAAAGAAGAAGAAATGAACGAGTAATCAAAAGTCAAACCCACGAATGTTGAAACGGTCAAAGCATCCAAATTGGTACAAACGGAAAGGGGTTGAGGGATCTTGATAACTATGGAGGAGTGGGGCAGAGGTGCTGAATTAGTCTTAAATCATTTTTTTTAATTATTTTGTGGGTTTTGATTAGTTCAAGGGAATGATGGATAATATAATAAGATTGAAATGTTTGTCAAGAACATCGAACCTTTGATTCACATGGATTGGAACAGGACAAACGCGGTCCTTCTACCCTTTCTTCGGATTTCTTAATCACCCGAAATTGACGTCTGATTTTTTTCAAATGTGTTCACTTTAATCGTCAAAATATCAAAATTTATAAATAAAACTTTATTAAAATGGAGAGCTCTTAAATTTAAGTATTATCTATACATGATAATAAATAAAGGTTTTGGGACGTCACGTGTCATTTTCATGTTCATCTTTAATATTTTTTTTCCGCCTCTCTCTCATATTTAATGATAGTTTCTATAAAAAAAAATATAATTTTTGTTTTCCCGCCTCTCTCTCCTATTAAATAATATTGATTTTTATAACTATTTTTATAAAACATTTTTTAATTAAAAAATAGATTTGTTCATAAAACATTTTTAGAATTTGAACATTTCTTTCATTCTTTTTATAAAACATTTTTAAAAAATAAGTATATAACGTTTCTAAAATTTGTATTAAAAAATTATGTAATATGTCAAAAATATATAATATTAGATTTTTATTACTAAGTATATATAACACTGTATTTATTCACAATGTATAATATACAGAGTTTCCAACCTATATTATAATAAATGAATTATTATACTTGCTACGTGTCGACTTCTGATTAAATCTAGTTTTTTGTTTTCGCCTTTCTCTCCTATTAAATAATGATAATGTTAAATGATTAAATATCTAACATATATTGTAATATTTTATTAAAATTTATTAAATCATAAGAAAATTTTAATTATTTCTTATTTCACATATGACTAATAACATAAAGCATATAAATTTTCATAGAAAATACTTTTTTACAACAAGTTGCATTTATTCAACTCCAGTAAAACATGGGTTTTAACCTAGTTTATGATAAAAAAAAAGGGGGGGTTTCACGTTGGACAGTGGATTTTCTCACCTATAATAGGTTTTCTCCTTATGATGGTGGAGATAATCGGGTGGGTCGGTGGGTCAGTGGGCCGTCAGTGATCTAAATTGTTGTTCTGAAAAAATATATAATTTTAAGTAAGGTGTCGTTTTCATTCATATGGTTTAGCTACTTTCTTCGGTTTTAGTGTATAATTTATAAAAGTTGTCATTTCATCAAATTACTTAACTCTATTTATATTGTAACGTTAAATACCCCCTCCGTTAATATTAAAATATTAATGGAGTTGATCAGTTTGATGAAATTATAAGTTTTATAAATTATGAGGATACAATCACTTGGATGTGAAACCACTACGGATACCCTTAGTTTAAATATAATTTTGCATATTAACATAGTGTTCCATGTTCTTAAAGAAAAATATAGATGCACAAATACAAAGAGCGAAGATGAGTAAGTTGTTCCTTGATACTGATGTGTTTGTAGTGCTACACGAATCTGATTCGTGTAGCATACAAAAATATATTATTATATGGATACGTGAGTAAAAATCAATAAAATCAAATAATTCATGAATGTATTTGTGAAATTGTTCTGATGTGACTATAAACGTATATCACACTTAGAAAAAAATTTATTTTCGTGATATTATTCAACTCATAATAAATTGACATTAATATAAAACAGACTTTTGGTACAAGTCATATTAGTGTTACCCGAGTTAAACCGTTTAATAAATGAGTTTGTGTTCAGGTTGTATTAAAATCAGTGTTTGCATAACCGGACCTATACATAAAACCATATGCCTTACCATTCACTAACCATATGTAACATCCCAAATTTTAATAAATAAAAGTCCAGGAACTAAAAGTGTAAAAATCCCAAAGTCAAGGGACTTAAAATAAAAGAAATTGGACAAAGGAGTCGGTAACGGACCGCTACCAAGCCTGTAACGGTCCGCTAGCTGCAATTGGCTCGGGAACGAGAGGATGACACGTTTATGGTGACTCGCTGAATAAGATTGGGTAGCGGACCGCTACCCATAGCGTAACGGTCCGCTACGTGGTGAACACGCAAGACACCTGTCAAGAGGCGGTAGCGGACCGCTACCACCTATCTTAGCGGTCCGCCACCGGTGGTGTTCCAGCCCTATAAATAAATATAGACAATTAGTGATAAACCAACACAAAAACACTAGCACGCATACCGAGGAGCCCCGAACGACGGTTACGAGCACGGTGATTACGAGTGCGGTACGCTACGAGTGCGAGGAACGAACTTAGGAACTACCCGAGGATAATGTAAGTACACTGGACCCGTACATTAGATAAATGTTTATGTGAATTATGTGATTATGTGTTATGTGCTATGTGTGGAACTAAGGTACGGGGTAATGACGAATTAGTCTAAACACTGAACGGGAATAATGGAGTAGTCACGACGTATCCAAGGGTGGTGGATACGCCGCTGGTACTTCCTATATATAAACCTCTTGGTACTTCGTGCTGAAACTATTATGAATGTTTAGGGGTATAGACTAAATAATAGTAATAAGAATATAGTAAACGTACAGGAGAACTTCCGACCGGCATGTAGTTATCTGACAAACGGAATGTTCTGTCGAAGGAAAGAGTGGTGTATAAATCTCTCCTAGACCCGTCACTCTTTCCTGGGAACATCTCTGTTGGAGGTACTACTCTGGAAGGATAATCACCCTAGTTTACAATATATGATAAATATGAATAAGGGAAGACTTAATTCTAAATAAATGAATATTTGTGATGTGTTAAAGGGGTGGTAGATACGCCGCTGGTACTTCCTATATATAAACCTCTTTAATACGTAATAGAGACCCATTTACGGGGAATTAGGACAAGAATGGGATAAAAACATAAGGAAGTCATGCTATAAAATAAATAATGAGAAACGCTTAATTTTAAGAAAATGAGTATTCATGAGATGTTAAAGGGGTGGTGGATACGCCGCTGGTACTTCCTATATATAAACCTCTTTAACATGAAACACCTTACTTATTTCTTATTATTTTATCAGAGTTTATTGTGGGAAACTGGTCCCAGATTAACAAAACCCTGCCATAATGGCTAAGGTAACCTTTTCATTTATAATAATATATTGTTTTACAAAAGATGATGTAATTACATCTTTATATATAGGGATTTTCCAACTCCGATAGCTCTGTTCACGGGAAGCTTTATTCCGCGTACTTCTTTCCTGCAGTGGTTGGAAAACATTTTTGAATTAGCTTACGCTAAGTAAGTACACTGCATCGTTCATTTTATTATGAACCCTTTAGGTTCTTATTGTTCAAGTTTTCTAGGGCTCTCTATCCCACGTGACCATCTCCGGACGTACCTTCGGCCACGCTTTTCGTATCTTTTATGGGTGTGCTAACCCCCTAGCAACCATCACAGGCCTTGCCTCCGGTCCGAGAATTGGCAAGGTCCTTATACTCGTCAGTATAGGCATCCTTGCATTTGTCACGAAGACTCATTCATTCCTCAACCACGTAGGCTTTTACTCTTTCAGCCCCGAATGCCTAAAGTTTACTCTTTCAGCCTCGAAGGCCTAGAGTTTCTTTTTCCTTTTCTTTTCTTCTTTATTTATTGAGATCCACCTTACAGGCCGGGTATCTCATTTCATTTGGGACCTTGAGTATCTTTGACTCACAGCCTCCCAAATGTATCAAGCATTTGTTTTCATTTCATGTATATGCTTGATTTATTCACTAACCAGTCCTCACCGTTAAAACTTCATAACGGTTTCTCCACGACGCATCAGAAGAGTTTATATATAGGATGTACCAGCGGCGTATCCACCACCCCTCTGACACTTCGTGAGTACTCCGTTATTCCATTTTAGGGTTTAGACTCGTTCCATCATACTCGTTAATGTATACACGTATCATCATATTCATCAACCAATCTTTACATTAAAACTTTGTAACGGTTTCTTCACGATGTATTAGAAGGGTTTATATATAGGAAGTACCAGCGGCATATCCACCACCCCTCTAGCACTTCGTGAGTACTCCGTTACTCTATTTTAGGTTTAGACTCGTTTTCATTCTACTCATTCATGTATACACGTATCATCATGCATTTCACGTATTCATATTCATCACGTGTTCACATTCGTTATGCATGGTATACTTTCATCTCTTATTCTTATTCGTCATATATTGTAAACTGGGGTGATCTTCCTTCTAGAGTAGTACCTTTTGATTGTGAAACTCTTCTCTTACCACTAGACCCTAACCCCACTCAAAATATGATTAAATAATGGGAAGTTTGAGACCCACACAACACTGCCCATAATTTTATACGGATATAAATGAAATCCTCTATTCTTTTTGCTCACTATACTCTATTTTTTAACATTCTAAAACGACAACTTGAACAATCCAAGAGTTAAATTAAATACTAGGTTATATACTCATGTATCACATGGGTTGTTTAATAGAAAAATAAAAATATAATAATGTGTATGAAAAATTATTGTTCAAATTTTATATTAGAATTCAAATCTTATATCAATTTTTTTTGAAAAAAAAACATTAACATAATTAGATATTAAAATTCAAATTTACTTAAAATAGAAAAAATAAAAAGATTTTAGTGAGAAAAATTATGGTGTTGCCAAGTGACATTAAGTGGAATTGTTTATTAGAAGTAGGATGTGTTGAAGAATATCAATACATAAAATTATTAAATTTTTACGTATATATTTTACATATGTAAAAATGTATTACGTATACTAATGATAGAAAAACAAAATTCAAAATATGTAAAAATTAATATATAATTGCTTTTCTAAAATACGTTAATTATTATTTAACTAGGTTAAAAATCTCGTGTATTACACGGGTTGATAAAATATAATTTTATATATTTAGTAATAAAAAAATTGTATTTTAAAAAACTTGTGTATTACACGGATTGATAAAATATAACGTTATATACTTAGTAATAAAACGTTTATATCTTTAAAAACCCGTATATTACACGGGGGTAACACATTAATTTTTATAATTTGATTTACATCACTATTTAGTTACAAACAAAAGTTACATAATTAAATTTTAAAGTTTCTTAAAATAAGAGATAGTTTAAAATAAATATGTTTTATTAATATAATTGATATTTTTCTTTAAATATAAATCATTTAAAAAAAAGAGATGCATTTGATAAGAGAGAGAAACAAGAAAAATGTGTGAGGTTGAATGTGAGAGTGACAAATGTCAAAAAGTTTAGTTTTTTATTAAAATAGAGATTTTTACTTGGACAAAATGTTGGTCAAGCTTCTTAAAAAAAGAGCATTTGGAATTCATCTAGATTGTTTTGTAGGTAATTTCCACTTATTGTATTTAAGGTTAAATTTAGCGGCTTCATAAACATATATAGAGCATAACACAATGTTTCATCTAAACCATGCCAAAAAGTTTGTTATCATGCATTAACATCCCCACGTTTACCACTTCATGTCATGTATTTCCTATTTATATTGTAATTGCATTTGAGAAAAAAAATTTGAAGCAAATTCTTACTTTTACGTTTACTGCGATTTTGATTATTTGGAGATCTGCCGATCTCGAATCCTGCACGCATCAGTTGGTGCTTTCATTCTTGTTTCAATGCCTCCTCGCTGTGATCCCGTCACCGATGAACTTACCCCTACTCTTCAAGAACAACTTCAAACTCTCATCCAAGTCTCTACCGTCACAATCACCAAAATTCAGACCCTAGCTACACATGTTGGTACCCAAAATGAAACCCATAAAATGAATCGGCATGTTGTACGTAATCATGATTTCAGTTAAAACGAAATAAACGATTAATGGCATAATTAGCCGCTCTCATAAGTATCGCTATTGTAATTCAGACATTGGTTATGTCGCATAGCTTTATGCCTTACCGAAGTAAAGTGTACCACTATTTCATTTTGTTTTCCAAATAAAACTAGAAATCTTTAACTAAAACAAATATTTGTCAGTTCAAAAAACTTAATTTCTGAAATTTAACTGAACTGTAACTGTAACTGTGTAATAATATTTGAGATTACACACAAGGACTTTATTGTCATTTCATAGAGACACGACCACCATACTATTTCTATCACCAGAAATACCGAAACTACCCTCAACCCCACTTAAACCATCCCCCTTTTCTTTTCCCGATCGAACTTCACGTTTTTTACGGACCCTCTCACCGCCGATTTCCGATCAAATTCCGCCACCAATCGCCGTCGATGACTCTCATGACTCCGCCTCCCATTGATGTAACCACAACGATACTATAATTTCACACACACACACACACTAATCCACACTCATGCACACGCAATACATATCTATACGCGTATGTCTGTATTTCTATTTGTTGATTTAAGTTGCTTAATTACTCTAATTTGATCTTTTTATCGAGTTTCGATCTCTTAATCGGATCGTTTTTGGATGTGAAATATGATCTAAAAGTGCTTCAGTTTCGTGTATTTTCTCTTTTTACTGTTTCTGGAAAATGCTTCATTTTTAGGGTTTTGAATTGTGAAGATTAGAAACTGCGGAATAACTGTATCCAGATCCAATTCGTTTACTGTTTGAGTTTAATTTTGCAGCCGGAAGAGGAAGAGATGCTAGTTCCACATTCTGAGTTTGTAACTGCTGAAGGACCTCAACCAATGGATGGTATTAATGGTTCTGTTTCTTTTATTTCTTCCTGAATTGGTGTATAACTTGTTTATCCTCGTGTAGATACATGTAGTTAGTTTGATTGATGGTTTGTATGGCTACTTCTTTTGCAAGTAAATTAACTTGCGTAGCAACCTTGTTTTGTTAGTTGCACCTGCAGAAGCTGCTAATACAGCTGATGCATCAGTAGTTGATGATCCATCATCAGCAAGGTTCACATGGACTATAGAAAATTTCTCAAGATTGACTGGCAAAAAGTTGTACTCTGATGTTTTCGCAGTTGGAGGATATAAATGGTATCTTTTGTTTGGATATGTATCATGGTTGGAAAAATCGCTAGGCGCTAGGCGGGCGGTGGGGTGGGGCCTAGGCGGGATTAATCGGATTGGAATTTTTATATGTAATTTTCAGTTTTTTATATATATACACACATTTTTATATGTAATTGTTATAAAAATGTTCATTTTTAAATATTTATACACATATTTGGCTGGAATTTGAAAGGTTTGGCTGGAAAATCCAAGGTTTTTGCCAGAATTTGGCCGAAAATATCAGGTTTTTGCCAGAATTTTTGCCCGAATCTGGCCGCCTAGGACCGATTCCGATTAATGGTCCGCCTAGCTCAAAATTACAAGTTAAATGGCCGCCTAGGCCCAATTTTTACAACACTGATATGTATTTTTGTGTTCTAAGTCTGCAATAATTTCACACTAAGATATCACTGACATGGTATTTTGGTTAGGCGAGTGCTCATATTCCCGAAAGGAAACAACGTGGACCATTTGTCAATGTATCTTGATGTTGCTGATTCCACCACATTGCCATATGGTTGGAGCAGATATGCTCAGTTTAGCCTAGCTGTGGTAAATCAAGTTCACAGCAAGTTCACCATGAGAAAAGGTAAACTTTTTTTTTGTTTTTTTAAAACAAATTAGGCTATTGTACATCAACGGTATTTAAGATGGAATACCCTTCATGGGATACATTTCTGCAAGAAGTTAAATATTGTATGGAGGAAGCTTTAAAGAGAATTGAATTGTATGATTATGGTTGAGAAATGAGAACCTTCTTCTAATACAAGTAAACCATTGTATAATCTGTACATAGTCTATGCTACCAATAAAACCTTAAAACACTCTGGAATTTATAAATTTATGAATGATGTCATATGTTGAAGTATCAAGTTTTGTGGTTTTCCCGCTCTACTTTTTATTTGATGTCTTCAATCAACAATTAATTTGTCTTCTGGTGGCTATGACATCATATGGCAAGCAAACTTGGATGGGTTAATTAGAAATAATTTACTTTTAAATATTTTAGCTAGTGTCAAAAAAGGTTCTTTTACATTTATATTGAGCAATATAGATTTTGTAAAATTTCAATGCATTTTGTATTTACAACTATAAGATCAAGTGAGGAATCAAACATATTGAATATGTGTTATATAAACATATCCTATACAAGTTCTCAAGTTTCCTAAAAGAAAGAGTTGAAGTTCTAGATTGTCTACTTAATACCATGTTATTTGTGAGGCAGGAATACTTTTGGAGTTTAGGTAACTTATATTTGATTATTGGAGGCATAAGCAATAATATTTTAGATTTTTTTTTACTGAAGTAGTTTTTCATTAAAAATGCTTGGGAAGAGTAAAGGAATCTTGAAGACATTTTTTTATTATAATTTTATAAAATGCCATGTGGGAAGCAATTTTCTCATGAATAATGTGATAAGAAAGGAAAGATCGTGATGAATTAGCTATACAAGTAGTATTTATCGAATCTTTTGTTGTAATTTTGTTGGTTTCAACTTCATGAATAGATTAACAAATTTTTTTTCGCTTAACGTTTCATGACGAGACATAGAGGGCGTATAATAATATTCATATCATCATATGGACTTTTTTGGTATAAAGGATATATGATAGGATGTTCATCTTGCTGTGTGTGAATAATTTTGTCTGCTCATGAGGTTATTGCACATTTGGCCTAGAATGCTCCATGTGTTGTGGTGTTGACGATAAAAATCATTTTACCTAATACATTTATTATTTTAACAAGGCATTCTTAGGTGGTCAAAACGTATAATGTATGAACTCTCCTGCTGTAAATGTGGAATACGAAGTCATGAATGTCTTCTACTTTATTACAGTTAGAAATATGCTTTCTATTACATGCTTGAAATTCCCATATGAAGATCTCTTTAATGCTAACCTTGGTTAGTTGGTTAAGGGTTACCGTAGTTTATAAAATCTCTTAAGACATTGATACCTATGTCTTCTTCATATGTAATATGTTCTAGTTATGTTCCATCACTTTTCTTGTTCTAATCATCACTAAATCTTGGGATGGTAATAATTATGACTCTTTACCCTTGCAGATACCCAACATCAGTTCAATGCACGAGAAAGTGATTGGGGTTTCACGTCATTTATGCCTCTTAGCGAGCTATATGAACCCAGTAGAGGCTATCTTATGAATGATACATGCATAGTTGAAGCTGATGTGGCAGTTCGGAAGGTTGTTGATTACTGGTCACATGATTCAAAAAAAGAAACCGGTTATGTTGGGCTTAAAAATCAAGGTGCTACTTGCTATATGAACTCTCTACTCCAGACATTGTACCACATCCCGTATTTCAGAAAGGTTGGTAATTTTACTGATTATTTGAGACTTATTCTCACCGCGATAACCAGAGGTGGACATTTTGACCCATTTACAGGTGAACGGGTTGATCCGGGTTATATTTTGCCTCTTTACGGGTTAAACAGGTTAAATGTTAAGAAGGGATCATAGTTTAAGGGTTAAAGGTTGCGCGAAATGTATTTAAAGTGCATTAAAGCTTCATATTACCTTTATCTTTAGCTTAGGGGATTTGTGCTATCTAGACATGTGGTGGCTCATTCATGTTACGTTCTTGACTTCGTATACCTATGGTGTTACCTACACTTCCTTCACATTTTCACCACTTGTACTTTGCCATCTTTTACAGCTACTAGCAGCTAGCTATTATTATATTATAATTATTTTTTGTTGTTTGTTGTTCTGATCCTTTGTGAAGAACTATATGGTTCTTATATACTTGTCATGTCCAAGTGCGGTTTTTGCTGGGGGTCTGCTCTCAATATTATAAATTAAGAACTACTATAAGAAAGTAGAGTTAACTTCTTTTTTGGTGGCTTTGTCCATAAAGTTATGAATTTTTAAATAAATGCATAACTTTGGAATGTCATTGTAATAATATAGTTTTTGTAATCATACACATTACACAAACAATTAGCTATACATAGAAAATTCAAGAGATTTTTTTTTGCAAGTTTGCACAACTGTACCCGGCCTGTTACCCAACCCGCTCATTTTGCCACATGTACTGATTACATTTAAAAAAGGTACTTATATTTACTTTTCAACCAGGCTGTGTATCATATGCCAACAACTGAGAATGATATGCCGTCAGGGAGCATACCGTTGGCTTTACAAAGTTTATTTTATAAGCTTCAGTACAGTGATACTAGCGTAGCCACAAAAGAGTTGACCAAGTCTTTTGGTTGGGATACCTATGATTCTTTTATGCAGCATGACGTTCAAGAACTCAATAGGGTTCTTTGTGAGAAACTTGAAGACAAAATGAAGGTATTTGATTTCTTAATTCGAAAGCTAATCTTTTTACTGATTATGTGCCTTTATGTGGTTTATTGTGAAGGGAACTGTTGTGGAGGGCACAATTCAACAACTATTTGAAGGACACCATATGAACTATATTGAATGCATAAATGTAGACTATAAATCAACAAGGAAGGAATCTTTTTATGGTACATGTCTTTGATTGGCAGTTACTTTTTAACTATAGAGGTGGCAAAACGGGTTGCGCACCGAGTCATAATGGGTTCGGGTCAAAACACGTACTTTCTATGTGCTGGTTAGAACAAATTGTGCTGGGTGGAGATACCAACACTTTTTTGTACATAATTGATGTATTAATAAGGGAAAACCTCAAAACCCCATAAAAAGTAATATACTATGGAGCATTGTTTACTTGGGGGCATGCACTTCACTTTTGCCCAATGAAGTGCAAATTTAATATGTTCGGAAAAGGGTAATCTTCGTATAAGCATGCTACTTTTTTGTAAGTAGGTTACTCTTTTTGAAGTCACAATTAGCCTTTTCGTACGTTTTAAAAGTGATTACTATTTATTGGGCACAAGGGAAGTAAGTGCTCTCAACCTTCTTATTTAATTTTCCCTATTTTTCAAACTGATAATTTCTTTTAAATAGAGTGATTTATGATTTCTAAGCATTTGAATACACGTTAGATGACTTTTGATCTGTTTAACCCATTTCACACACATCAGTTTTATCTACTTTTTACATTATTATACCTGTTTGACATGTTGTCAAAAAAGTACAACCTGAATTGACCTGTTTCAAAAGTTTGAGTTGAAAAGGCTACTTGTGATAATCTCTAGTTTCTTGCTGAACTTTGTATACCGTGTTAGACCTTCAGCTTGATGTCAAAGGCTGTCATGATGTCTATGCCTCTTTTGACAAGTATGTGGAAGTGGAACGACTTGAAGGTGATAACAAGTATCATGCTGAACAACATGGGTTACAGGTTGGATGGATTTTTTTAAACTTCAATTAAGGTTTTACTTTTGTGGTCAAGTTTCAAGTTTTGGTGAAAGGGGCTAGGTTAAGAAGTCATAGGTTGAATGATCTCAAGATTTGACCATGGGAATGTTGAGTTACTCGATAAAAAATGATACATATATTCAACTTTACAGCATCGAGAATGGAAAAACAACATAGAGGACTTATGCTAATTTTATGAAAAACTTGCTAAAACAACTCTAAAGGGTAGAGGTGGCAAAATGGCTGGGTCAGTGGCAAGTTGGGTAACAGGTCAAATTATTTGTTTATTTTATAAATAACTTCTTAATAAACATGGGTACAAAATAATATTATTAAAAAAGTCATCTATTCTTTTTGTATAAAACATATAGGGTGTTGTAGCATTTGAATACACCTTTTGGAACTTTCGGCCCATTGGCTTTTAGGTTTTAGCCAAAAAATTTAATTTGACCCATTTGACTCACTGGTGGTACAAAGTTATGATCTAACCCACTTCACCCCGCTTCAGACAAATGGGTAGAAGTTTCCATTTCTTCTAAAAGAGCTTGACATCATACTAGTTGGGGGGGTAGTACAGTAATATTAACATGACTGGTATATCAGCAGTCAAATTCTCTAATTGACACTCATTTCCTAATTAAGTTGGTTTTTTGTTTACTTCTGTTGAGTTTTATGCGTCATGTGTTTATTTTTTAACAAAACAATCCTGTAAATATGGACTTTCAGGATGCGAAGAAGGGTGTTCTGTTCATTGATTTCCCCCCTGTTCTACAGCTTCAACTAAAACGTTTTGAATATGATTTCATGCGAGATACAATGGTGAAGGTCAGTTGCAGTTTATCTGCAGAATGGCAGCTTTATTTTGCATTATTTATGTTGCCATTTATACAGCCACTACATTGTTAAGAGTAATTGTTTTGTAATTTTACTATTATCTTTAGGAATGCAATGCCATCTCTCTCTCTCTGTATACACACATATCTGTTTTTTTTTTGCAGACATGACATTAACTTATGTGTAATGATCCTTATGGGCTCAATATGCCTCTTCTATAGAAACAACGCAAACAAGAGGAAGAGGACAGATGTATGAGAACCACTAAAATTTTCACAGATACAACATTTATTTTGTTAAAATAAACATGTTAGTCGGTGCACATTCTCTCTCGTAATCACACTATCCTAAAAGGAACGGAAAATTTTGTGGTAGTTTGGGTGAATTTTGTTCAGTGTAGTTTTTAAAGGTTTTGCCCTTTATTTCTATTTATTTACTTTATGGTGCTTGGTGGTTAACCATTTTATTTTTCTTTTTATACAATGGTAATTGTTGCTAGAGGAAGCTAGTAGATAAAACATTCTCATTTGATTTGCTTTATCAATTCTGACAGATAAATGATCGATATGAATTTCCGTTGCAACTTGATCTTGATAGGGAAAATGGGAAATATTTATCTCCCCAAGCAGACAGAAGTGTTCGCAATCTTTATACTCTTCACAGGTACTGCATCTCATAACATATTCTCCATTCATATATAAAAAGATGGTATTTGCTTACGTGGCTAACAATAACATAATTATCCATGTTAACGTTCTTTTTCAAATAAGTTGTAATTTGATTAGTCAGAAGAAAGTAGTTATTGTGGATTTGTGGGAATGAAACAATTGAATTATGTATGATCTGTTTATTATCAAAACTGACATGTAAGTTATGATTAGGTTAATTGAAGGTAGCTGATAGGGCCCGGACCTAGATCAACCGATAACAAAGACAAGAAATTGAGAACATTTGTAATAAAGAAAGAAAAGAAAAGATACCGTTGAGATTAGAACAACATATACCAAGAATCAAGTGGTCATAATAGATACAAGAATAATATGGCATACAATTGTGTCACAACCATATAGAAAGACCACTATGACATACAACTATACAAGTCCCTAAGGCTAAAGTAGATAAGACTAAAGGCACTGTAAGACTAGAGGCTTACCGGCAACTAAGGGCAAACCTAACACCTACACTAAAGGCAACTTAAATGTAGCCTAAGTGAACTAGCCATCAAGCGACGAATCCTCCCAAAATACTCGCCCTTAGAAATATTCAACCTTTATCCGGTGTCTCCACAAACTCCTATCACTGATCATGACCTCGGAGAGGTGCAAGTCTATCAAATCTAGCCGAATCTTTTCATCCCAAGTCAGTTTTGGTCTGCTTCTCTTCTCCTCCACAGTGAGTGTCTCCACGCTCCTTACTGGTGCCGTTAACTGTCTCTTCCGCACATAATATTTATCTATACTTGTAGGACAAGTAACTTGTTCCCCAATTTTATTTATAATTAAGTAGCTTCCTAATAAAAACCCATCTGATAATTAAAATAATAACTTCACTTTTTGTAATAAATAATTAATAATAATCCGAGTCCTATTATAGGTAAAAGTCATTCTCAACACATACACTGTTTGGGCTGTAGTGCTCTTTTTTTCACATATTGTGGCAGATGTAGATATATTTGGTGCTAAGTCAGATTCATTGTTGTCTTGTGCAGTGTACTGGTTCACAGTGGTGGGGTCCACGGTGGACATTATTACGCCTATATCCGACCAACACTCTCCGATCAATGGTACACAACTACACAAATATTTCTATGTAGTAGAGGTGGTAAAATTGTTTCGGTTCGAAACTGGTCATTTTTATGCTCAGTTCAAAACAGGTTGGATCAGGTTGGGCCAAACTGTCAACACATTTTCTCCTGTTTTTTAAAATCTTGTAAATAATTAATGTATTAAATTCTATAAAAAACTATATTATTAAAAAAAATATGAAGTTTATTTTAAATAGAACGTTTTAGGTTGTTGTAAGCATTTGAACACATGTTAGATAATTTTTGACCTGTTTAACACGTTTCATATTTGGCAACATTTTTAATATATATTTTACCCATTGTCAAACAAATACTAACCTAAATTTACCTGTTTTCTTAGAAATCAGTTGAAATTGCTACATCTACTAATTAGATCTGCATATACCATTTGTTACACTTTTTATGTAATCACTCCCAAACCATTAAATGCTTTAGAATTCTTAATTACACATTCACTGCTTTGAGTTGTTGTAGGCTGAAATTTGATGATGAACGTGTAACTAAAGAAGACATGAAGAGAGCATTGGATGAGCAATATGGGGGTGAGGAAGAGGTAATTGGCCAAATAATTAATATGCTGATGTGGCTTTTGGTCAAAACATATAAAATTGAGTTCTACATCAAAGTTAATTTTCGCCAAACGTATTATACTTGTGTTGTAATAGATTTTACTGAAAGTTCGAGATTGTTTATTTTAAATTTGATGCAAGACACATTTGACTGAAACTTAATTATGATTACATATAAGAGTTCAAGTTGATGCGTGTGTAAATGCTGGTGAGTTCCTATTGACTTGTTAAAGTAGTAACATAAAGTGTTTTTTGGAATCTGAAGTTAAGAGGCTAAAGTCAACTTGGGATGGAGCCATGGGGCGATATTCTTTTTTTTTCCCTCAAACTATTTCTGACTTACTTTTTATTCTTGTGGAACAGTTACCTCTAGCAAATCCTGGGTTCAATAACTCCCCGTTTAAATTTACAAAGTATTCAAATGCATACATGCTTGTATATATACGTGAAAGTGACAGAGAGAAAATAATCTGTAATGTAGATGAGAAGGATGTGGCAGAGCACCTGAGGGTAAGATCTTCAATGTGTTGATATGGTTTGTTATGCAGGTGGCAATTACAACCTGTTCATGAATGGCTTGATTTGGTTGTTTTTTTTTAAATCTCAAATGGGTCAAATAATTTTTTAATCTAAAATGGGAACTTCAAAGATCTTAATTGTTATTGTAAAGATATATATTTATGATCATAATTACCACATTTTTCTGTACTAGATTTTTTTAAAATAAGTTTGTCTCCTACTAAGACATGGCTGTCTTGACTCAAACCAGTTTTGACATGTTACTCAACCCACCTGCTCCACCCATCTTGCCACCTCTGTTTGCTCCAAACAAACTATATTGAGATCCCTCAATCATCTTACAGATCAGATTGAAGAAAGAACAAGAAGAGAAGGAGCAAAAAAGGAAGGAGAAAGCAGAGGCACATTTGTATACTATTATAAAGGTTACAACTTTCCATGAGTCATTTTTTAAAACATTCTTCATTTGTTATATTCCTTAATCAGTAATTTAATGTGACTAGGTTGCTCGTGATGAGAATCTTCATGAACAAATAGGGAAAAATATATTTTTTGACCTAGTGGATCATGATAAAGTTCGTAGTTTCCGTATCCAAAAGCAGATCTCTTTTGCTGTTTTCAAGGTATTATTACTGACCCACTTTCTTATTCTTGATTGTTATATTTTTCATAGATCTTATTATAGTAAGTTCCAAATGTTATTTTTTGCAGGAGGAAGTAGCCAAAGAATTGTGTATACCGGTACAATATCAACGTTTCTGGCTTTGGGCAAAGCGCCAAAATCATACGTACCGCCCAAATCGTCCATTGACTCTTTTAGAAGAAGCTCAATCTGTATGTACTTCTGATATTTTTAATTTATTTTCATCGACATTTTTGTGAAATGTTTTTTGTTATTTATTATTATTATTATTTTTTTGGGGGGGAGGGGGGTTATAAAGATTTATATTGATCTGTTTATATAGTCGTTTGGTAAGCATTAACATGGTGAATCTGTTTATTATTATTACTAGGTTGGACATTTGAGAGAGGTATCAAATAAGGCTAACAATGCTGAGCTTAAGTTGTTTCTGGAGGTAGAAATGGGACAGGTAATATTTATAGATATGCGTTTCATATATAATTATTAATATTTATTGATATGCGTTCATGTATTATTAGTTTTCTTCAATTCCCTATTATATTGTAATATTAAAAATTATATCATATTTATTTAACTAATCCTTCTATTGATGTAGGATTCACAGCCAGTTCCCCTACCTGTTAAAACGAAGGAGGAGATCCTACTTTTCTTTAAGCTATATGACCCTTTAAAAGAGGAGCTTTGGTAGCCTCTTCTCTCTACACACACGTATATATTTATATTAAGAGTCACTTACTATATCAAAAATTACATTTAGAAGTACTACTAACTAAATTCTATATTTTTTTTCATTGTACCAGTTTTGCCTTTGCTTAAGTTAATCCGTTATTCTATTCTCTACACCCGTCGGCTTGCCAGTCAATATAAAAATGCATGTTTCTAAAGTTCTAGTTGTGTTTTAAGTATAGACATATTTGTTTTCCTTTTGCAAATATGCAAAAATAGTCATATTTTATTTTCCTAATTTTTTGCAAGTCTAAGATTCTCACAGTTCCCCTCCCAGTTTTCCCACTTTATTGATCCAACAAAAATCAATGTCTATAATTCTCGTCTTTTAAGGATAAATTTTCATATTGTATTTTTTTTTCATTTTGGCAAAGATGAAAAACATATTCATATCCATTTTTCCTGATCTTCCAGTAATATAAAATTATAAAAAAATGCCATTTTGTTTGGTGAGAGTTGATAGTGGAAAGAAATAGAAAGGGGTAGAATTGGTAAGATTGTAAGATGAAAACAATGGAATTGAATTAAATTGTAAGTAGTACTGATAAATGGAAATTTCGTATAACTGAAGACCATAGTTACCGAATTCGCTCAAGGAGCCGTGATACGCGAATTGGTTCGCGCTGTACCCAATCGAAAATCGTTTCGATCCCAGTCGCTATGGTATGGCGTACCAAATCGGTATGGTACGGCGTACCAAATCGGTATGGTACGGCGAACCAAATCGATACAATTCGCTGTACCAAGTTTCAATTCCAATCGTACCGAACACTAACCAATTCGCGATTTTGGTCAAGAATTCGGTCGTTGTAGAATTTTAGGGGTCGGTAACTACGGGAATTAGCTCCTCACTAACCACTAACCATATACTTCACCGATTTTGAACCGAGTTCATAGTTACTTACGGGAATTAGCTCCTCACTAACCATATACTTCACCGATTTTGGATTTTGGATTGTTATGTTTATGTTTTTTTTTTTCTATTTTGGATTAAATGGTATTTGAATTTTGAAGTTATGTTATTATTTGTAATTTGGCAAATATTATATTTTATTTGAACTTATGTTTTATTCGGGTACATCGAACCAAACTACATGGTACACCGTACCGGTTCGTACCGAAATGAACCTACCCCCCTCCGTACCGAATACGTTAACTCTAGCGAATTGCGTACCCGAACCGCGTACCCGTACCGGAGCGAACCGCGTATTCGGTAACTATGCTGAAGACTCTTTATATGAAACCTATTATACCATTTGCTTAAATATTTTTTTGTCTGCTGCATTGTACCATCTTGTTCTTGTTTTTTTTTTACGTTTTTTACCATGTCTAGGTTTGTTGGGCGGCTCTTTGTGAAGGGTACAGGAAAGCCTACAGAAATACTGACAAAGCTAAATGAGCTTGCTGGCTTTGCACCTGATGAAGAAATAGAACTGTTTGAGGTCAATCCTTCTCTGTTTATATTTGTTATGAGTTTATGCTATGTTATTAATTGTTTTATTTGTTTCCTAATTTACCCTTTTTCTTGTTCAGGAAATTAAGTTTGAACCTAATGTTATGTGTGAGCACGTTGATAAAAAGCTCACATTTCGGGCTAGTCAGGTATGTTTTTCGTATTATCGTAGCAGTTTTTTTCTTTGACTGCGTGTTACAAAAATTGACCAGCATTTTTTTGTTTTATGTTGTCTTATAGCTTGAAGACGGAGACATTATTTGCTTACAGAAACCTCTTCAGGCTGGAACTGTAAAATGTCGCTATCCTGATGTTCCATCTTTTCTGGAATATGTTCATAACCGTCAGGTATACTGTGAAACTTCTTATTAGTTAGTTTTAAATTAACTCATAAAGTTCCATGATTATCTTGAGTTTGTTAGTGAAGGATCCTTTATATGAAGGAATATGAATGTTTATGTAGCAAATTAATTTGTAGGTTTAGTTTAATACGTATACACATTCTATAGGTATCAAAGTAAAATCAGTTACTAACAGTTTTTTCACTGAATAAACAAATTGGAAAACAAGTGTGAATCATCTTAGGGCATAGTATGCTTATTGTTTATTTAGTGAAACATAGTGTTAAGTATGAAATTTTGATTTTTTTAAAATGACATGAAGATAATAAGGTAAAAGAGAGGCAGCAGTCTCACCTTTTGATTTCAGGACTAAATTGCAAATTAGATGAATATATTGTGTTGTTTCAGTTATTTAAATGAAACATCTTTGTTAGTTTAACATATTGATATTGATATTATAATTAAATGACGTAGGTTGTGCGTTTTCGTTCACTAGAGAGACCCAAGGAGGATGAGTTCTTATTGGAATTGTGAGTTTCCCAAGAATTGCTTGGATTTTATTTTACCAAAATGAATATTTTTTTAATCTTGCATTGCTTATTTTGAATTTCAGGTCAAAACTCAACAATTATGATGATGTTGTTGAAAGAGTTGCCTCCCATTTGAGCTTAGATGATCCATCTAAAATCAGGCTTACATCTCATAACTGTTATTCCCAACAACCTAAACCCCAACCAATCAAGTACCGAGGAGTGGAACATCTGTCAGACATGCTGGCCCACTACAATCAGGTTATTTTGTAATTTTAACGTTTGCATAAATGATGCCGCCTGTCGGTAGTTAGTGTGCTCTCCAGTGAATTCGTTATTTAATGGTATGTTGCGTTTGTTTATTTCTCATGATCTTACCTTGGGCATTGCAAAGTGCTGGAGGTCACAGTTTCTACCAATTTACATATGAATGGGTCGTTTCGAGTTATCTTTTCTCTAACGGACAGACATGTAAATAAAAAATAGCTTAAAAGGAAACGGTTCATAGAGCCTCCTCTTTTAAAGGGTCATATAGCTTAAAGAAAAGTA
Source organism: Smallanthus sonchifolius (assembly GCA_023525975.1). NCBI lineage: Eukaryota > Viridiplantae > Streptophyta > Magnoliopsida > Asterales > Asteraceae > Smallanthus > Smallanthus sonchifolius. Next base: position 27,511,088 of record CM042034.1, read on the forward strand.
GGATCTCCTCCTTCGTTTTAACGGTTCATAGAGCCTACTAAATTGTTCTATTTAAAAAGTTAGATTATTGTTGAAGTAACGTAACTCTTGTAATCATATCTAACACTAGTTATTGTTTTAAATAAGTTTGGTAAAAAGTATTTTGGGTCAACACAACACCAATACCACAACTTATCTGTTTGACCCGAACCTGTGTTTTCCCATTACACAACCCAACACCCCATTTTTATCACTATCTTGGAATTACACTGACAAATTTGGTCATATATGTTTAATTATTTTGTTTTTGTTATGCAGACTTCGGACATTTTGTATTATGAGGTACTGGATATTCCTCTTCCTGAATTGCAAGGATTGAAAACCCTAAAGGTTGCTTTTCATCATGCTACAAAAGATGAAGTAAGTGATGGCTTATAGTTTTCACTTCTTGTTTTTTATGTGACTTTCTCATGTTTATTTATATCTTCCCTTTTACCGTTTCTAGGTAGTCATACACACCATTAGATTGCCAAAACAAAGCACGGTGGCTGATGTGATTAATGACCTTAAGACAAAGGTAAGTCTAGCAACTTTACTTGCTCCTATTTGACCATCATGGCCGGGTTGAAAAACAGGTCAAAGTAGAAAGGGTCAGGTTGACTCGAGTTTTTTTTTTTCCAATTTTCAAATCTTCACAAGTAGTTAGTTGTTACATACTTGCATATGATTATAAAAAAATCATTATTTAGTAATAATATAATATTTTAAATAAAAAAATTTAGGTAGTTTGCATGCATTTAAATATCACTTTGGTCGACTGCTGACCCATTCGACCCATTTCATTTCTAGATAATTTTTTTTGAGTTTACTTGTTTGACCCATCTAAGATATAAACATAAGTCTAGATTCAACCCATTCATAAGTAAACGGGTCGAAATTGCCACCTCTTCTATTGTTGAGTAGTTGACTGGTCAATGTACCATGGAGCAGGTGGAGTTGTCTCATCGAGATGCAGAGCTACGTTTGCTTGAGGTTTTTTACCACAAGATTTACAAGGTATTTAACATTTGAATATTCTTTTCCATTTACAAATTTGTTGACTTAAGACTTATATTATTTAAACCTTAGTTTTTTTATGTGTTTCTCAAATTCTTTGTATATTCAGATTTTCCCTCTGAATGAAAAAATCGAGAACATCAATGATCAATACTGGACTTTACGTGCTGAGGAGGTTTGCTCTAATTGCTTATATGTTCCATGCCAGCCTTTTTTATCGTTTTATGGGTTTTTTAGGCTCTTCTGTTGTTTACAGATTCCGGAAGAGGAAAAGGACCTGGGTCCTCAGGACCGTCTAATTCATGTTTATCATTTTACAAAAGACACGTCGCAAAACCAGGTGGTATATATTTATGGCTTTAATTGGGAGGGGGGCATATATTATTTTTGTTCTCTTAATCATAATAACATTAACTTAATTTCAAAGTTATATAATTCTGTTTTAACAGCAAGTTCAAAACTTTGGGGAACCATTTTTTCTTGTGATTCGAGAGGGGGAAACATTAGCTGAAGTTAAAGTACGCATACAGAAAAAACAACAGGTTTCAGATGATGAATTTTCTAAGGTAATTTTCATCTTTCTACCATGAATGATTTATGATTATTTTATCAAGCATACTCTAAACTTTTATTGTTATTTTTATTTTGCTTTTCTAACTCTATCTTTACCTTTAAACCATAATTTAACAGTGGAAGTTTGCATTTCTCTCTCTGGGCCGTCCTACATACCTTCAGGATTCTGATGTTGTCTCCACCCGTTTTCAGGTTAAGGGTTCTCTCTCTCTCTCTCTCTCTCTCTCTTTATCATTATTATTAGTATTATAATAATAAATATCAATAATAGTAATTAAAATAATAATATTAATAATAATAAGGGCTAACTGCATGAAATAGAAAGGAAGTTTACTCTTTTTCTTAATTTAAGCAACCAGAACTAACTTATATCTTAGAATTAATTACACGGATGACCCCTGTGGTTTACACGGATTTCAATTTTGGCCCCTAGGAATGAGAAACTACAAGTTTGGCCCAATAGTTTGCACGATTATAACAAATATGGCATCTGAGTTGGATGGTGGTTAAATATTCTGTTAAATTTCTAAAAAATGACCAAAACACCCCTCTATTTAATAAAACAAAAGTGTCAAATTTGGACCCCCAACCCCCCCCCCCCCCCCCACCCACTTCATATTCTTCATTCTCCACCCACATCCCTCTCCGCTCCAACGGCCTCATTGGCGGCATACCTTCCGATCTATCCAATCTCACTTCCGTCCGAAGCGTTTACCTGCAGAACAACAAATTCTCCGGTGAGTTCCCGCCAAGTCTGTCGGATATGACTGGTGTAGAGAGCGTTTAGATCTCTCCGGCAACGGATTTTCTGGCGAAATTCTGTTCTCTATCAATAATTTGAAAAAACTCACTCAACTTACGTTACAAAATAATAGTTTTTCCGGCCAGCTTCCGAGTATAAACATCGCTAGCTTAATCGATTTGAATTTATCGAATAACAGGCTAAACGGTTCTATTCCGAATTCGTTGTCTAGTTTTCCGGTATCTGCATTCTCGGGTAACATAAATCTCTGTGGTATTCCTTTACCTCCTTGCAATAACTCATTCTTCCCTTCCCCGGCGCCGTCACCGTCTTTGACTGCACCCCCGCCGCTACGGAAGAAGTCTAAAAGCCTCTCAACCGGAGCAATCGTCGCTATTGCAGTCTGATCAGCACTAATTCTCGCTCTACTGTTACTAATCCTCCTTTTATGTATCCGGAAGAAGCGAAATCAACGAAGTAAACAACCTCCAAAATCGCCGGTCCAAACATCGGCGGGTGTGGCCGGTGCCAGAAGCGTGACGGAAGCCGGAACTTCGTCATCGAAGGACGACATAACCGGCGCGTCAGCGGAAGGTGAGAGAAACAAACTAGTGTTCTTCGACGGCGGGATTTACAGTTTCGATTTGGAGGATTTGTTGAGAGCGTCGGCAGAGGTTTTAGGGAAGAATAGCAAATCGGTGATGGTGGTGTAGTGCATCCACTTATGGGTGTGACTTTGATTCACTACAGCCTACATGTGTGACTTTGATTCACTACAGCCTACAAGTGTGATTGTAATAACAAACGAAATCCGCCTGACTTTTATTCACTAACTCCGGTTGTAATGTGGCGGCGGTTTCAAGCGAGGGTGGTGGCTGGTGGTGGTTAGAAGGGTTTGGTGGGAGGGGTTGGTTTTGATTTGGAGAAGATGAAGTGTGTGGGTTTTGGTTGATCCCACTTCTTCTTTTAAGAATTAATTTTTTTTTTTGTTTTTATTATTAATATGTAAAGGGTAATTTAGTCATTTTACATCTATTTAACGGTTAAAGTTAACCACCATCCAACTCAGGGGCCATATCTGTTACAATCGTGCAAACTATTGGGCCAAACTTGTAGTTTCTCATTCCTAGGGGCCAAAAGTGAAATCTGTGTAAACCACAGGGGCCATCCGTGTAATTAATTCTATATCTTATTACTGCTTTTAGCAATCAAGTTACATTTTATTTACCAATTGTATCAACAAATGAACTGTTCAATCGACTTGGTTTTAAAAATTGCGCTTACTTGCAACTCGACCTAGGGCGATGACTCTAGCGAGTCATGTAACCCAACTCGAGCAACGTACAAAACTCGCAAAAAAATCGCCTTTTTTAAAACAAATTGCACTTAGTGGCTCGATTCTTGTACATGGGCTGTTTTTGTGCTTCAAAGTGTTATACATTTAGCTAAAAAGGTTGTACATGTAAGTAATTTATACATTAAATCATATATAAACCTTATTTATGGCTATATTTTGGGTAGGGGATGCTAAAAACCAATGGGATATATAAAAAAATTTATATAAGCACCTTGCGCTTCGCGTACGAAAATCGGTCCGCTTTTGCGATTTGCGCTTCGGATTTAGACCTTGCCGCTTCGGTGCGCTTCTCGATTTTTAAAACCAAGTCAACCGATTAGCAGGTCGTATTTTTGCTGAGTTTTGTATAGCATCTTATTTAACATTTTAGTGTGTCTAAGCCAGGTGGCGTCTGATGTGACTTTTACTATTTTGTCTTTCAATGTGGCATTTGATGAACTTTAAAACAACATCAATTTTAAATATTAATATTTTTATATACTCGTTTTTGCATATGTGGCATTTGATATGGTCAATCAATCAATGCCACATCAGCAAGTTACAGGTCAAATTAGAAAATGAGGTTGGTTGCTAAATACAGTAATAATTTGTAACAGTTGACCAATTTAGAGTTGGTTGCTACAATAGTGAAAAAGTGTAAAAATTTGTTTTCTTTAATTGCATTTTGCTATTTTTGTTATAATTATGATCACATATATATAAATATATATATATATATATATATATATATAGGGGAAGGATCTTAAGAAAACTCAATGTTCATGAGAAAACCAAAAAACTACTTATTTAAGGTAAAAAAATAATAAAAAAATCATAACTCAAAAAATAAATAAAAAATTAAAAAACTGCTTCGGAGCCCTTGTTTTTGGGTGGGGGGGATTAGGTTTTTGGGGGTGGGTTAGGCTTTTTGGTTTAGTTTTTGGGTTTAGTTTAGGTTTTTGGAGGGGTGGGGTGGGGTGGGGGGTTCAGGTTTTTGGGGGGTGGGTTTAGGTTTTTGGGTGGGGGTGGGGTGGGGGGGTTAGGTTTTTGAGGGTGGGTTGGGGTTTTGGGTGTACCACACATATGCAGTAGGAGTTTTTTGGTTTTCTCATGAAAATGAGTTTTCTAGTGAACTCACCCATATATATATATATATATATATATATAGGGGAGGGTTCCAGTAAAAACCACATAGTTAGGCGAAAACCACTAAAAAACCAATTTTAACCAATAATATAATAATATTTATTTTCTATTTTATTTTTTTATAAGAGTATCAATGTAATATTACACATTTTTACCAAAAAATCATTTAAATATTGGCTTATGTATACGTAATCCATAGAAGTATACGTAAACAGAAAACAAAAAAATTGCGGTTACGTATACGTAACCCTATAGATTACACATTGTTTTAGTGGTTTTCGCCTAACTTTGTGGTTTTCTCTTGATCCTTCCCCTATATATATATATATATATTTAAATGTGTGTATTAATTGATCTAGTGGTGTGTTTGGTTTCAGAGAAGAGACGTTTATGGTGCTTGGGAACAGTACTTAGGAGTGGAGCATTCTGACAATACATCTAAACGGTCATATGCTGCAAATCAGGTACATCAATCTTATGATCCCATAATCTTGACTTAAAACTAAAGTTATTTTAAACTAGAAAAATTGTCAGAAACATGTATATGGCAATTTCAACCCGGTTGCTTTTAATTGGTTCAATTCAGGTTATGTTTTACATATAACGGGTCACACAGGTCAAATAAGTCGAACGGGTCAAAAGTCTACCTGAGTGTAGTTTTTTCTGCGTAAAACCTTCTAAACCGTTTTTATGAAAAAACCTGGATTTTTATTGAAATAATATAATTTATGTAACCATATTGACACCAACTATTTACCAAAAGTGAAATAAAAATTTGGACCAAGCAATACAAAAGGCACATGTTTTGATCCGAACCTGTTTTGACCGGTACCCAACCCCTCCATTTTACTGCCTTCACCTGTAATCGAATTAAGCACATGATATAGAAGTTACTCAACGATAACTGAAAAACTATTTTTATTATTTGGTTTATGCAGAACCGGCACACATATGAGAAACCGGTTAGAATCTACAACTAGCTAAAAGCATAAGATGAGATAAAAGAGCTCCTGCACCAATTTGGTGTAACCTCTGGATGAATGTTTAAGGGCATTTTGGGAAAAATGCTTACCAAATGAGAAGTAAACATAGTTATGGTTTGTGCAGCATCCCTTTATGGGTTGATGTAGTTCTAGATGATGTTTCCCATCATTGTATCTTATTAGAGAGTATGCAAAAGATTTTGGATCTTGGGATGTATAGAGGTATAGATGTGTCATATGTTGTGTGTTCTTTAACTTCAAATTCCAAGACTCTTTTTATTTTTATATTATATATAACAGATGATTGTTGTTAAGTGGATTCATTTTGCAAGTGTGAATCTTAGAGCCATGGGGATGTCAGCTGAGTGCATTCGGAGGTTTAAACCAGGTCAGGGGTTTTGGGAACAGTGGGAGCATGGGACGTGTTCTGGGTACAGTTCTAAACACCGTTGGGTTTTGAAGACCGGAATTCCGAATGGGAAAATCTCTCCATGGTACTTGTAGGTTTTGGAGAGTGGTGTTTCCTCTGGAAGTCTCTGGAGTCGGTAGTTCGAGTGAGTAGGTGCCGGTTGAGATTGAAGATGAGTCAATGGCGGGTTTTGCCATGGCTGGGTCAGTGATGACTGCTGGGTTGGAGCTAGGGGGAGCTTCAACGGGCCCTTCTGGTAATTGAGGAGTGGGCTGCTGCAACTAGGAGGATTGGATTGAAGTCTTAGCTTGTTTATGGGAACTGAAGGTTTGGAGGACTTCTGTTATTTGAAATCTTAGCTTGTTCTTGGGAGCTGGAGGCTTGGAAACTTCTAATAGTGAAGTGTTAGCTTGTTCTTAGAACTGGAGGCTTGGAGGATTTCTGTTATTGAAGATTACTGGAGTTACTGGTATAGGGTCTGCTTGGATGGTGGATTGAGGATTGCTCGAGCCTCCAAGTGGGAGATTGTTAGGTGTGTAGTCTCGTTTAGAGGCGGCCGGCCCTAACTAGGGTTAGCCGGCCCTAATGGGCCTATCTATACGGTTTGGGTCTAACTTGGAGAACAAGTTAGGAACCCTAGTTTTAATCTATAAATACTCTATGTTGTAATTGTAATCTGTGTGCCCTTGAGCTTAATGAAATAACCTAGTTGCAGCCCGTGGATGTAGGTCCCCCACTGGGACCGAACCACGTAAAATTCTTGTGTCGTTTATTTTTCTGTACCGCATGATTATCGTTTGTGCATGTGTGTGTGTTGATTCCGTTGCGCCACGTTGTTCCTAACAAGTGGTATCAGAGCCAGGTTCGTTGTTTACACACGGTCTGCACGGTTTTCGATCGAGAAAAAAGGGTAGAGGCTGATCGAGGGTTGATTCAGATCTGCTGCTACAGTACCGTCGTCGCCGCTACAGTACCGTCGCCGTCGTGAACAGTGTTTCCGGCATGAACAGTGTTTTTCCGCATGAACGGTGTTTTCGAATTTTTTTTTTTTTTTTCTTTTTTCTGCTGCTGTTCCAGGGCTTATTCGCAGCCTGGTTTCTTGTTTTTTGGGCCGTCGGAATTAGGGTTTTTTCAAATCCTAGGTTGCGCAAAAGGGGAAAGAAAACAGGGCTGTTTTGGAGGAAAACGGGGCTGTTTTGGGTGAAAACAGGGCTGTTCGGGACTGATTTGGAGTGATTTTGCAATTAGAGTTTCTGTTGTGGATCTCTTGGAGTTGCTGGTTTCACTCGGGTTTGCAGGTGAAGCGTCGGGTCGGGTGTTTCGGGTTTGTGTTGCGGGTTAACGGTTTGATTGTTTCGGGTACCGGGTTAAACTCTTTGAAGCCGCCGATTAGGGTTTGGTTATAAAGCTCTTGGATTCGTCGGGTAAAGGTTAGAGTTTTGTTTAGTTCTGTTTGACTGTTTATTATCAACTATTTGGGAACCGGGTTATGTGAAATTCAGTATTCGGGTTTAGATTTGTCTGCGAGGTTTATTGCAGGAGCAGATCGGTTTATTGACAGTGTTTGGTAGAACAACTGTCAAGTTCAGGCCCGTGACATTACTGTGTTTGTTTCACTGTTTCGATATATTTTCTGTGTGCTATTGTTATGGCTGGAGACAGGATGGTTGTTATCGAAAGGTTTGGCGGTTTGGATTTCGGTTGGTTGGTTTGTCAAGTGAACTTGGATGTGGTACTAACGATGGATAAACCGGGAGAAAATGGAACCAGCGGGTGTGCTGGTGATGACATTAGTGAAAAAAGGGAAGTCATGTGATATTTGCTCGGTTGAAAGATTTTTTCGGTTAGGGTTAGATGATCGGGTGTACGATCACAGAATCCTTGGTACCGTTTGCTTTCATGAAAGCTCTGCTGTTGTTATAACCGTTTGCCGGTTAGCTGGTCTAGAACTGTGAAGCGGTTTCTTGTTCGGTGGTGATCAGTGGTACGACATTTGGCATGGGTTGGGATAACAGGGACAGTGGGAGCTGAGCATAGTTGACTTGGTGGAGCTGCATGGAGGTATGTGACATTCTTTTAGAGTCGATGTCAAAGATAGTAAATTCTGCTTCTGAGAATGTGTCTGGGTTGATGCATTGGGACTCAGTGATGGCGGTGGAGACTCTTGGGTTCAAGATTCTGGTATGCTTCATTACTCACTTCTATGAAGCATTGGTGAATCTATTGTTTGAAGACTTTGGGAAGATACAGGATTATGTATCGCTGGAAGAAGGGAACCAACTTTCGAGTATTAAAGTCTTGACTCGCTGCATCGGGTAGAGCTAAGTGGATTTATTTTGCAAGTGTGAATCTTAGAGCCACGGGGATGTCAGCTGAGTGCATTCGGAGGTTTAAACCAGGTCAGGGGTTTTGGGAACAGTGGGAGCATGGGACGTGTTCTGGGTACAGTTCTAAACACCGTTGGGTTTTGAAGACCGGAATTCCGAATGGGAAAATCTCTCCATGGTACTTGCAGGTTTTGGAGAGTGGTGTTTCCTCTGGAAGTCTCTGGAGTCGGTAGTTCGAGTGAGTAGGTGTCGGTTGAGATTGAGGATGAGTCAATGGCGGGTTTTGCCATGGCTGGGTCAGTGATGACTGCTGGGTTAGAGCTAGGGGGAGCTTCAACGGGCCCTTCTGGTAATTGAGGAGTGGGCTGCTGCAACTAGGAGGATTGGATTGAAGTCTTAACTTGTTTATGGGAACTGAAGGTTTGGAGGACTTCTGTTATTTGAAATCTTAGCTTGTTCTTGGGAGCTGGAGGCTTGGAAACTTCTAATAGTGAAGTGTTAGCTTGTTCTTAGAACTGGAGGCTTGGAGGATTTCTGTTATTGAAGATTACTGGAGTTACTGGTATAGGGTCTGCTTGGATGGTGGATTGAGGATTGCTCGAGCCTCCAAGTGGGAGATTGTTAGGTGTGTAGTCTCGTTTAGAGGCGGCCGGCCCTAACTAGGGTTAGCCGGCCCTAATGGGCCTATCTATACGGTTTGGGCCTAACTTGGAGAACAAGTTAGGAACCCTAGTTTTAATCTATAAATACTCTATGTTGTAATTGTAATCTGTGTGCCCTTGAGCTTAATGAAATAACCTAGTTGCAGCCCGTGGATGTAGGTCCCCCACTGGGACCGAACCACGTAAAATTCTTGTGTCGTTTATTTTTCTGTACCGCATGATTATCGTTTGTGCATGTGTGTGTGTTGATTCCGCTGCGTCACGTTGTTCCTAACAGATTGTATCCTTGTGAATTTATTACAAGTTATATAGTGATGGACTTGTGGCTATCTTATATGTTGTATAAAAGCAACATTTTGCAGCCCTTGTTTCTTTTTCTTTCTATTTTGACTGGCAATTGCCCTTTTTTTTACCTGATTGTGATACAAATGCCAGTAATAACCTCATACTCATAAACTTATAGATAGTGCTAGCTAGATACAACGAGAGAGAAGTTACTATCGTAGTTGATGAATTAGGGTTTACGGTTTAAAAAGAGATGGGGGAAGAATTAAGGTTTTAAAATACCGAAACGAGCCAAATTCTTCAACCCTAACCCAACCCCTATATTTATTCGTGTAGAACCACTTAAAATTGGGTCGCATTTCTGGTCGACCTGTTTTGTTTTCATTTATGAATATATGTGCAATACTTGGCGACTTAGTAACAATTTAAACAACTAATACTTCTAATCAAATGAAAAATTTTTGTAATTGGTGTCTTTTTTTATATTTTATTTTTTGCTTCTTTATCTTTGGTTCCCAATAAACACACTTGCGTTTAAACATTTAGTTCGAGATTAGAAGAAACGAATGGAAAGATTGAATAATAGGTAGTTAAAAGCAATAAAATAAAATTGTTGGAAGTGAAAAGTTGATGAAATGATTCAAAAAAGAATTAATTTCACATTTAAAAGTTAATAGTGACAGAAAAAAAATAAAAATCAAAATATTTAACACTTTTTATCTCTAAAATATAAATACTAACTTTTTTAAAACCCTTAAACGGGTTAACAGGTCAACCCACTTATTAAGCAAGTCGTGTTCTGGTTGACCCACTTTTAAAACAGGTCATGTCAGCCGACACTAAACCTGTTTTCTTGTGTCGGATTCGGGTCGTGTCAGGAATTGCCACTCTTACCCCCACTGGTTTTTATTTCTTTTGTTTATTAATTTTTTCCTTCTTTTGATTTTTTTCGTTTTTTATTTATTTAACTTTCGATATCTTTTTATTCTTTTTTTATATCATGCATTTACTTATTTTTGTTTCTTTTTCCTTTTCTCTTTTAACGAAATACATTTTTATTAGCCCTGACAATCTTGACCTAGTAGCATACATATGGGTCAACTTGGACTTTTTAAGAAACTGCTATGGTTGTTTTTGGGTTCTTTAATTTCCTCTATGGGTCAAAACGGGCAAACGTAAAAATGAAAGGAGGGATGGGTGGGTCCAAACTGGGCGGGTTCAGGTCAAAACGGGTTGTTTTAAAAAAATAATATTTTTGTTCGAGTCAGAACGGGTTTGGGTCAAAATGGGTTAAACAATTATGTTTTGGTTCTGGTCTGAATAAGTTGTTTTAAATAGAGGGCACTCGAAGGCTATGGGTTATTTTGAGTCATATACACATACTAAAAAATCTCAACGTTTTTCTCGTTAATAAATACCATTCTCTTTAACTCATCACCCTACCACATCATCACACTCACCATCAGACACCAACCCAACGAACGCCAACCGCATTCTCTCTCTCGTACTCTTCTGTGTTGATTTTGCTACTCGCGAGTTGGCGCCAATTACGGCGTCGACATCAACGGTTACTTTTTTCCGGCGGATCCGACTTTACCGTCGTACGCGTTGTAGTGGATGACGTACGGTGCGTATTTGTCGGACGGTTTGTCCATTTTGACGAAGAGGCCGTTGATTACGGTGGCACCGGCGGAGGCGGCGCGGTCACGGAGGTAGGCGTCGAGGACTTCACAGCGGACCATTCCAAAGTACTCGTGCGGTTTGAGAGTTTGGCCGATGTCGACGGCGAAGTTCGGCGGGGAGATCACTCGGAAAGCTCTTGATGTTCGAGAGACCCGTTCTCTTTTATCTACCCGCCCATCCTTACGTCTTCCCATTTTGACCCATAGAGGAAATTAAAGAACCCAAAAACAACCATAGCACTTTCTTAAAAAGTCCAAGTTGACCCATATATGTATGCAACTTGGTCAAGATTGTCAGGGCTAGTTATGTATAATATATTTTTTCAATTTTATTTCTTATAACTTTTAAAATATAACATTAAAATGATTATTTTTATTTACGTTTTGATATAAATTTTGTTCAATCATTTTTATTATTATTTTTAAATACAATTTTGTTTTCCGTTATAACTTTTAATATATAATGTGTTATTGAATTCAAAAAATACCATAACATTTTTATTTTCTACATTTAAACCTAATACTTATTTAATTAAAACGAGAAACTTAGGCCCGCGCGCGGCGGTAGGCGTTTGTTAAACGGTTGAGACGGTCACATTAATGTGGCTAAGCACAAAAAGAAACGTATAAAATTAGCGTTGCAACATAAACAAGACTTAACATTGAAACGAAAAACTTGTTAAAAAATTAGTAACAAATATAATGTTATAACAGTATCGACGTGCTTTGGTCAACATTTGTCAAATTCATTAAAGAAATTAAAATAAAAAAAGGAAAACATTTACACGCTGTGGTTTGTTAAACCGCGAAATCAATCAACGTTTTCGAAACTTTGTATAAGAAAAAAAAACATTACGTAAACTTACGCGTTACAGTTATAGCATCGATAATATTTATGACATTATATAAAAAAAGAACCGCTTTATACTCGTATGTTGTAGCGGAGGCGTAAATGTGTGACAAAACCCAAGTTTAAACATTAAGACACGCGCATTGCGGTAAAGCCGTACGATGACACTAACGTGGGTAAGGACGCGTTTGTGAACTTAGTTACGCGCGTTGTGGTGGTGACATTAACGTGCTTAAGTACATAAACGAAAAGTGCGAATTTTAGGCGGATCGGCTTTGGAGATTAAACCGTAGATAGGAAAACGTATTATGATTCGTACGTTGCGGCTGAATAATCAAAAAAAGCAATGAAAACTAAATAAAATAGTAAATCTAAAAAGGAAAAGGAACAAAAAAACCATAAAAAAAAATTTCTATTTTGTTGAAACAGGGATCGAAAGTGTGACCCAAGAACAACCTAAGAAAGGTGCTATTAGGGCTTTAACCAAGTAAAAAAGACACCAATTGAGTAATAATGTAAAATCAAATTAAAAACATAGAAAAAAGAGCATTGTTGGTGGCCTTAAAGCTTTTTAAAGTTTAGTTAAGGTTGAGTCAAATATCCTTATTCTAATAAACGATTACAAAAATGTCACGTGTCATTATCATATTTTTCTTATTAATTTTTTTTTATTTTTCCTATTTTAAGTAAATTTAAATTTTGAAATCTAATTATGTTAATTTTTCTTTTTCAGAAAAAGTAAAATAAATTTTGAATTATAACTGTTACTTAATTAACGAAACAAATTTTTTTATTTATTGTACTTTTATTTTTCTATTAAACGACCACATGTAATATATGCGTATATAACCTAGTTTTGTAATATATGTTTTCGTCAAGTCGCAAGAGTTGAAACCTTTATTATTATTTGAGTAAATTTCGTTTTTGGCCCTTATGGTTTGGTCAAAATAACGGTTTTGATTCATTAGTTTCAATTTGACTTTTTTGGCCCCTATGGTTACCTAATTGTCTCAATTGACATTAACACTGTTAATTTTTTATGTTAAAAGAGTATTTTTATCTTTTTACTAATAAAAGACTAATTATGTTATTTTCTTAAAGTAATTCATGGACCATTTGTGTAAATTACTAATATATATACACACACACATATACAGACATTCACCACCACCACCACCACCCTCGGCCACCGCAACCCCCACCCCACACCACTGGCACCACCCCACCCCATACCTCCGGCACCATCCCCTTCCAACCAAATCTCCATTTGGCACTGAAACCACCATCACCACTAACACCACCGCTAACACCACCGCTAAAATTCCAGCCCTACCCCCATTTTGCACTGAAACCACCATCACCACCCCCCGGTGGTGGGGCAAAGTTCGGAGACCACCTGCAAAATCACTAACTGAACCTGCAAAATACCTAATTGAAGCCTTCAAAATCCCTAACTGAACCTGCAAAATCCCTAATCAACAATTTCTTACACAAATTCCCATCTGAATCAAGAGGCAAAAGACCACTAATTTTTCAACTTAACTGTAGGTCTATAAACGACAGACAAGTAATTTTTAACCCAACAAATGCAAATTCATAAAGCCCTAGAGATCCCTAAATCACTAAACCTATCATTCACAGCAGCAAACACAATAAAACGATCTCCCCTGCACGGCTGCACCTGCATCTCCATTTCATAGGCTGGTCGTGCATAACCGGAGGGAGGAGAAGGTGAATCTCCGTTTCAGGCGGAGGTGGTGGTTGAGGAAGAAGGATAGGGAATTGTTGAAGGCGGAGATGGTGGTTGAGGAAGAAGGATAGGCTGCGGTGTGGACGACTGTGGTGGTGGTGGTGGCTTGGTGGGTTTTCTCAAGTATCTCAAATCTCTCACTCATACGAGGTGGTTAGTAGTGGCAGGCGAAGGAGCAGGTCACCGGTGGTTGTTGTCACAGGAGGAGCAGGTCACCGGAATAGGGGGAGGCGGAGGTGGCAAGGGGAGGAGGAGGGGGGTGGTTGGGGAATATGAAGATCTAGTGTTTGATTTAGGGGAGGATGGTTTTTGTATTAAATAATTTATACAAATGGTCTCTCTATTACTTTAAGAAAATAACATAATTAATCATTTATTAGTAAAATAATAAAAATATCATTACTTTTAACAGAAAAAATTAACGGTATTAATGACATGATTTTAATTAAAATAATTAATTAATCACAGAGGCTAAAAAATCAAATTAAAACTAATGGATCAAAACCATTATTTTAACCGAATCACTAGAGTATAAACAAAGTTTACTCCTATTATTTTTTTTCAATGATGCCTATTAATAAAATATAGTTTATACACATGCAGCTAAAAAAACAAATTTGGTTTTTAACCGCCGTCACAATATATATATATACACACTGTTAAAAGCTCAACAAATTTACACCAGAAATGAAGATCCCGGTGTTAGAGTCGATTTGGGTTACATCGGCGACGGTGGTGACGTTGATATCAACGCTCTACTTAGGGTTTGCAGAGATCATCGGGAACCATCTCCAGTATTCCAAATTTACAAACTCCAATTCCATTTCCAACAACAACCCGATTAAGCTATCAAGCAAAATAGGTATGCTGATATTTTACACGCCGGCGTTCCTCGCCGGACTTGTTTCATTCTTCGTATTTCCCGGCGGTGGTCTCCGATTCGTTCTACTCAAATCTGCTGTTACGTTTCATTTCTTCAAGAGAGATTTAGAGGTAATATATATATATAGATCGTTCTTAAACAAGATTATTAATTTGCTTCTACTTTTGTTTGATCATAATATCAGATTTGTGTGTCATAAAAACAAATTAACCGTCCTTGGGTTCGCAGTCGTCACAAAAAGTATATGATATTTACAAGAAATATAAATCCAAAAGCTTAAATTTGACTTTTTTAATCCAATAGTTTCAGTTTTGTCTTAATTTAAGTGCACTACCTGAGATCAAATCCACCCCAACTCTCTCTCTAACCTTCCTGTCATCACATACATAGAATCTCTGGTCGCTACACCCACTGGATCTCTCATACCCAATCAGAGTTTAGGTTCTTGTTTAGAAATCGTAACAAGAAGTGGACTTAAATTGAGACAAAATTAAAACTGTTAAACTAAAAAGTAGTCAAATTTAAACTATTGGACTACTATGGTTATTTGTGTCAAACTACGGGGACTAAAACCGTATTTAACTCTGTAAATTTAAACAAAGTGAGAAGATCGTGACAATCCACAATAATGTTTTAATATTCTCAGAGATAAGATTGTAATTATTTTAATTTTTATTCACATATAGATGAAATAAAAAATGGTTTGGTCTAATTATGCTAAAAATGATTTTTAAAAACTCAATATCCGATTTAAACGAACTTTGATTGAAATCATTACAGTGGTGTTGGAAACGACTTGTCGAGCTTTGCTATCTTAGCTTTTATGGTTTAGTTTTTAAGTTTTAGCTTTTAGAGTTTATCTTTAGGGTTTAGGGATTTGGTTTTTAAAAATCATTTTTAACTTACTTAGGTAAAATCCCCTTTTAGGGGATCTCCCTCTACTGTCGTGTAGGCGTAACTTATTATTCCCATTTGTGTAGGTTCTGTTCATTCACAAGTATAGCGGTAATATGGTTCTAGGTTCAACCATTATCATCACATTGTTTTATTTCTTCGCGGCTGCAGGCTTGATCGTCGTCCACTATTTGAGCCTAGGGCTCCCAGACCCATCGATCGACACGAAATACATCGGTTTGATCCTTTTTATACTAGGAATATCAGGAAATTTTTATCACCACAATCTCCTCTCGAAACTAAGGAAAAACAACGAAAAACAGTACAAGATTCCTCGTGGCGGACTGTTTAATCTCGTTATTTGCCCTCATTATTTGTTTGAAATCGTTATTTTTGTCGGGATAGCGTTTATTAGCCAAACACCGTTGTCTTTCGCATGCACTTTTGGCGACTCGATGTACCTAATTGCTAGGAGTTACGAGACCAGAAAATGGTACCTAAACAAGTTTGATGATTTTCCCAAACATGTTAAGTGTGTGATCCCGTATATATTTTGAAGTATTGGTGTGTGAAATCATGTTATGTATTTTCTACTTGTTATGGATTTGAAACATTTTTTAATAAACAAGTTGTATTTGATCTTTGAATAATAGTTGTTGACTATAATCTTATCATATTTGTCAACTCTGTCAAGATTTTGATGCTAGCTTGTTTCCTTAACATTTTATGATAATAACATATTTTACTTATTAATCCGTTGACATCTAGGAATAACAGGAATATTTATTTATAAATCTTGTTTTATTTTAGGTGTCTCATATATATTAAACTAGGTTTGAAATGTCGTGTATTACATGAGTTGAATAAATGTAATATTATATATACTTACTAATAAAAATTTACATATTACATATTTATGACATATAACATAGTTTTTTAATATAAATTATAGAATCGTTATATAGTTTTTTTTAAATGTTTTATTAAAATTATGAAAGAAATGTTCAATTTATAAAAAATGTTTTTATAAACAGACCTGTTTTTTTTATAATAAAAAAACGTTTTATAAAAAGAATTACAAAATCATCATTATTTAACAGAAGAATTAAATACAACGAATTTAAATATTCGGAGTAACGAAAAACTTAATTGATTCGATAAACACATCTAAACGAAAAACGTTTAATCCATTTAAACACACTCAGTGATTAGTGTCACTAAGAATACATTTTATGTTTAAAACCTTAACTCTCTACCAAAAAGCCAAAAACTAAAGCCGTTGTATGCTTTCATTTCTTGGTTTGATTATAGTTCGAATCTAAAAGAATTAAATAATAATAAGAATAATAATAATAAGATTTAAGATAAAAGAAAAAAATAAGACCGTTCTAACTTGTAACAGCATATTCCATATGTTGTACGTGATCTTCATCTAAAAATTAATATAACTAATTTCAAATTAGTAGAAATTAAAGGTTTGAGTGATATACCTATACATTGGTCAAATGATAATAACATAATTAATGGGATCTATTAATTATATATAACTATTTATTTAGTTAACTACTTAACTAGGTTAGTTACCCGTATATTACACGGGTTGAATACAGAAAACAGTTTGAAATGAAATTGTGTGTATATAATTCATAAATCTCTAAATATATTTTAAAATGTATAGTGTATTAAAGGGGTTGAATACAGAAAACAATGTGAAATGAAAAAGTGTGTACATAATTCATAAATCTCTAAATATTTCTTTGTATATAACATTTGATGTTTTATTTGTGACTTGACCATCTCGATCGTTGTAGATTGGTAGTTCTAGTATATCTCTACGTTTAACTCTGGATAGTACAACATACAACTGACCATGTGTGAACACCGATTGTCTCATATTTCACTCAATACTATTATTAATTTTTAATTAATATTTAGGTTCCATGATTGGGTTTTAGTATCGTGTTGATGTCTTAATCAAGTAATCTTATAGATAAGATAAGATAACATGTCTTATTTAACGAAAAATCTTTGTCAAATTTTGACTTTTAAAAGGGTCAAACCTTTGATTTGTTATCTCAATAACCGAATCTTGGTTCATTGGTTATGATTTTCTGATTCTTAAAGTTTTTGAAAGAATTGGTGGTATTTCATGGTACGTATAAAAAATTGTGTATGCTAATCGATTATCGATGATATAATGTATATATGCATGTTTTCACATGAGAATTCATTATAAATCTTTGTGTGAAAAATGTGTTTTAGGGTGCTAATATATATTCAATTTTATCATTTGTGAGATCTGTTCAATTTTTTTTCATTTATGAGATCTATTCAATTTCAGTTCAATGTTTTTGCTCTGATTCATCATCAACCAGTCCCGCATGGTTAGCTTCTAGCTCTGGCTTCATTGCTTGAAATGGGTTACCTTGTTTCTAGATATTTTAACCAAATGTTTGTGTTAATTAGTATGTATTAGATAATCATCTCACCATCAAATTACCTCTACCGGAAGAATCAAATGATTCCTCTTCTCACCTATCAAAACCTCCTTGATCATGTTGATGGTTCAAAAAACGCCCCCCCCCCCCTTCCTTACTGTTGGTGAGAAACAATCCCCGAATCCGGCGTATGAATCCTGGATTGCCGCTGATCAGCGATGCATTATTCTGCTCAATGCTTCATTGACCGAAGAAACCGTTTCGGTTGTTTTGGGTCTCTCCACAGCCCGTGCTATGTGGCTAGCGCTTGAGGCATCTTACTACAACCCGTCAAATGAACGTGTTCAAACTCTTTGCGACCAGCTTCGGTTAATCCATAAAGGTGACAAAACTGTGGCGGATTATGGACGTGTATTCAAGTCCATATCGAACCAACTTTCTGCCATCGGTCATCCCATTGAAGCATCGGACCAACTACACTGGTTTTTACGTGGTCTCGGTCCGGCGTTTGAAAACTTTTCCACTTTTGTTCGTGGATCCGACCCTATTCCCACCCTTTCAAATCTGATTGCAAGTGCCGAAAATCATGAACTTTTTAAACAAGCTTTGCATGGTTCAAACACCCCAACAGTGCCCTTCTCGGCATACACCACTCCTTCTTCGAGCCATACACGAGGCCGTTATCGCTTTAACAGAGGTAATCGGGGTACTTATTGGCCACCGGGACAATTCAATAACCGCCCTAGAAGGACCCCCCATTTCCAGTTATGCCGAAATCAGGGTCACTATGCTTCTGCTTGTCCTACCTTAACAGACTATGCAACAAATGCTTCTCAAACGGATGAGACTTTAGCCCGAGCCTTTCATGCTCAATGCCATGTTAACACTCGTGGACCGGATTGGTATGTTGTTGATTCCGGTGCCACCGACCACATGGCGACCAACCCAAACACCATCTTGAACCCTACTCCACCTAAAGGTAATGAACAAGTTTTCTTTGGTAATGGCCAAACGCTTCCGGTTTCTCACACGGGTAACTTACAACTATTTGGTTCTCTTGATTTAAAAAATATTTTGGTGGTTCCAAATCTTACTAAAAATCTTCTATCTGTGAGTAAACTTACAAAGGACAACCACGTGGATGTTTTATTCTCTTATCCATATTTTTCAATTTAGGATCGGGACAACAAGCAGGTTCTAGCCAAGGATGCCATGAAGATGGCCTCTATTTGTTACACACCCCGCATGAAGCTTTTGTTGCATCATCAACTTCTCCTAAAGCCTCTTATGAAGTATGACATTCAAGATTGGGGCATGTCTCTTTTGATATATTACTTATGTTAAAAAAACTGGGTTATTTGTCTTTTTCATCTATTTTGTCAAAACCTGGCCTTTGTTCTCCATGTCAAGTGGCCAAAGTCAAACGCTTACTTTTTGCTAATAATATTAAGCGTGCATTACAACCCTTGGACTTAATACATTGTGATCTATGGGGACCGGCACCGGTTAAATCCGTAGAAAATTACTTATACTATGTGGTTTTTATTGATGATTTCTCCCGATTCTCATGGCTTTATACGTTACGTGCAAAGTCTGAGTTTTTTGAGGCATTATCTATCTTCATGACCTTTGTGCAAACACAATTATCAAGAAAAATAAAAATATTTCAAAGTGATGGAGGAACTGAGTTCGTTAATCAATCGTGTCAGGAAATTACTTGAACAGAATGGAACATTGCACCGGTTGTCATGTCCTTATACTCCTCAACAAAATGGACGAGCCAAAAGAAAACACCGCCACATTGTTGAAACCGGATTGGCCATGCTATTTCATGCTCAATTACCATCTCAATACCGGATGGATGCATTCACTTCGGCCATTTACATTATTAACCGATTACCCACCCAAATACTTAACCATAAAACACAATTTGAGTTACTATACAAATACCCTCCCACTTACTCCTCCTTCCGTGCTTTTGGGTGTCGGGTATATCCCCTACTTCGTGATTATACACCTAACAAACTTGCCCCTAGAAGTATCCCATGTATCTTCATTGGATATAGGCCCAAATATAAAGGTTACCGGTGTCTTGATCTATCCACATCTCGTGTCTATGTTACCCGTCATGCATGTTTTGATGAAACTCATTACCCTTTTTCAGGGTCATACTTACACCCGAACCTTCCACACTCCAAGTAACAACCTTTTTGGACTCTTGCCATGACTTTTTAACCACTTCTCCCAGCACACCCGCCGTCCCGCCACCCTCACCTCCTCCCCCATGTACCACTTGCATGGGTATCCCACCCTTTGTTACACCTGACCCTCCCAACCCTTCTACACCTGCCATCATACCTCTATCCCCAACTTCCTCCTCGGCCTCTACTAACTCCACCCCACCGTCCACCCTACCCCCCACGCCTACTCCCACCACAACCGAACAAGCAGATCCCATACCAACCTCTCCACAATCTGTATCTTCTACCACATCCACCATCCCGACACCACCTCCCACACCTCCTCCTCTACCAACCCATCCCATGGTTACCCAAGCCAAATCCGGAATTTTTAAAATCCGTCACCAAACAAACTTATCCCACACCGAAACTCTACCTTTACATAAAGCCCTCTTTGCCACCTCTGATCCTAAGACCTACCATACCGCCTCAAAGCATGAAAAATGGGTGCTTGCTATGCAATATGAGCTTGATGCTGTTCATATCAACAACACATGGACACTTGTTCCCTGTTTGGTAAATCGCAATGTTGTTGGCTCAAAATGGATCTATCGTACAAAATTCATTCTGATGGCTCTATTAATCGCCACAAAGCACGTCTTGTGGCTCAGGGTTATAGCCAGATTCCTGGGTTGGATTACTCACATACGTTTAGTCCCGTAATTAAAGCCACTACGGTTCGTGTTGTTCTTTCCCTAGCCGTTGTAAACGGGTGGAAACTTCATCAATTGGATGTTAACAACGCTTTTTTACATGGCCAACTCACCGAATGTGTTTACATGGAACAACCACCGAGATTTGTGAACTCTCAATTCCCCAATCATGTATGCAGGTTAAACAAAGCTTTATAATGCCTCAAACAAGCCCCTCGAGCTTGGTTTCATCGGTTAAGTTCATTTCTCATTCAATACGGTTTCACATGCAGTCGTGCTGATCCATCCCTTTTTATTTTCAAACATGACTCATGTATCATGTACCTACTTGTTTAAGTGGATGACCTTATCCTAACCAGAAATCAGCCTCACACTCTCACCAATTTCATCACTCGCCTGAACACCGAATTTGCCACTAAAGATCTAGAGGAGCTCAACTATTTCCTTGGGCTTGAAGTTGCTTACACCAGAAATGGACTCTTTTTAAATCAATCAAAATACACTACTGATATACTAACACGTGCTAAGATGTTGGATGCTAAACCAGCTTCAACACCTTTAAGCACAAATGTTTCTTTTGTTTCTGCAGGTGAATTATATCCGGATCCCACTCATTACCGTTCCATTATGGGTGCTCTCTAGTACTTGACAATTACTCGCCCAGATATTTCTTATGCTGTCAATTAGGCGAGTCAGTTTCTACATGCTCCTACGGTTAATCATTATCAAGAAGTCAAGCGAATTCTTTGGTATCTTAAAGGCACCTTAGCCTTTGGCCTCTACTTCAGCAAACCCTCTCATTCCTCTCTCATAGGCTACTCAGATGCAGATTGGGCCCGATGTTTGGAAACTCGTAGGTCAACTTATGGCTACTCAATCTTCTTAGGGGGGAATCTTATATCATGGAGTGCGAAAAAGCAACCGACCATTTCTCATTCTAGCTGTGAATCTGAGTATCGGGCAATGGCAAATACGGCTGTTGAAATTGTTTGGATTACTCATCTTTTACGAGAACTTCATGCCTTACCACCAGATCGACCCACCATCCTTTGTGACAACCAAAGTGCCTTGTTTTTAACTCAAAACCCCGTCTCTCATAAACGGGCTAAACATATTGATTTTGATTATCACTTCATCCGTGAGCTTGTTGCCTCTTGCAAATTATACACAAAATTTATACCAACCAAGCTTCAGGTTGCGGACATTTTTACCAAGAGTTTGCCTCGTGCTCAGTTTGATGCATTTCGTCACCAACTTCGTTTGGGTCCGTCACCGTCTCGCTTGAAGGGGGATATTAGATAATCATCTTGTACATCTTTATTTTTAGAGGATTAATTTTGTAATTATTCTTTTCTTGTATTACTCCATTGTAACTTATAAATACATATCTCCTATAATGAGGAGATCATTGAGAGTCCATTTCATTCAGTATGTTAATTGATGATTTACATGGTTAAATTTATATGGAAGTATACCATCAATGTATTTTTTTTCTTTCTGCTAATGAGTTTACAGGTGAGGTTTGGAATACTGGAGGCTGGGGCTTTTGATGTATCTCAATCACGCAAACGGACTTTCATATGGGCAGCTTCCGCTGAAGAAATACTACCCAAGTGGCCTGAAACAATGCATGTACTGGTCCAGAACTTAAAGTCACACTGAACCGTAACACACAATATGTTGCTGTTAGAATACTGCAAGTCACACCGATGACCACCCTGTTGTCGAAAATGGGGCTTATGCTACAACTATTGAGGTACATTTTTTTGGGTTTCTTGAATCATTTTTTTGTTATTGGCTGCCTCTTTGAAGTACCTTACTGACTGTAATCATGCAGTACAAAAAACGAGCCTGTCTCTTGGTTTCAAAAGAGAATCCAGGGAGATACATATGTTCTAACATATCATATATAAAAAAGAAACTAGTGAGTTGAATGTGATTAGGTACCAAAGAATTCCCAAATGCCCTGGTGCTGATCGGAGAGACATCCCCACAAAAAAGGTACTTGTAAAATTTAAATCAAAATTCATCATTAGAATGGAATCTGAGTGATTGTTCAATGTTTATGTTTGAAATAAGAATACCTTTTTTTTTTTGCAGGTTAAGTTGTCAACTGGACAAATGGTTGATCTTATACCATGGTGTTTACCAAACACAGCCAAAATGCATACCCAATGAAAAGGGTTTAATATGACTCGCCTTCACTTCTTTGGTTTTAATATGGTCAATAAAGTTTTAAACAACATGACTGTCATTCGGTTTACATGCACGAGTTTGAAAAAAAAAATACACATGTCATAATGGAACAAAAGTGAAAATACTTTCTATTTTATGACATTTGCCCTTTCTAAAATAAAAAGAAAAATCAGTTCATATTGTGATTGGCTCGTCATGGGTCTTGAGACAACCCTTTTGTTGATTATGTGGTGCAGGGTTTCCCTGATGGGTATAAGTTTTCTGGTAACATCCAACATAAGCACAAGCAGAGTGGAAATGCAGTCCCTCCATTAGTATACGCATTGGGTCGGGAACTCAAAAGTATTCGAAGTATAACAGAAGCAGTTGAAACTTTGTGTCTTTCAACCCGCTCAACCCATTATGTATGTTTTCTTTGAGTTAGTAGGTGCAACAAAAAATTAGCTTCAAATAGGTCAAATGGGTCGAATGTGTCCCAAACTGTATTTTTTAAATCATAAACCCTCCTAAATCCATTTATTCATAAAATTATATTATGATGTCAATATAACTCTAACGTTTGTTTTTTTTCATGTGTTTTATATCTGTATCTTTTCATTTTTAATTATTATATGTAATATGTAGTTTCAGTTATAAGAAAACGTCGTTAGCCTCTTCACAGGGAAACCTGTGACCACCATTTGGCGTCGGAGCAAGTAAACCATTTTTCCCATAGATGATCGGAGGTAAAAGTTTTGTTAGGGTTTTATGTGTGTATCTCTTGATATGATCTCATTTGATATTTATATTCGAATCCTCATGTCACTGTCGAGAATGATCCGGACCCATATGTGGTAACCGTATTGATGTTGACGTCTTTCCTTTCATTGGTGGTCACAAATATTATGCATTTGAGGGCGGTTTTCACCTCAACATAGGTGGTTATTAGGGTTCATACTTTTCCCCTTGGGATATAGAATCCGACCCACCCATTAGTCGGGTCCGTACCGTATCCCTTCAAATACTTGTAAGAAAATTACTATTATTATTATTACTACATACAAAAGCTAACTTATGAATAGTATCAACACACATAATCTATAGTTTTACGTAATGTATGTATAGATGGCAAAGATTTTTTGTTTTTATATAATTTTAAATTAAATAATATCTTAATTTAGAGATTTCCGAGTGTATCGTTACGACAAACCTATTTTTATCTACGCTTCGATATAAATTTCAATCAAATCCGAGCTTTCGTTATTAAGTACAAGTAATCGAAGCACAACCGTACAAGCCGTCGAATCTACTTTAAGGTTTCGTTTTTTCTCTTTTACAACCTTTAAAATATGATGATTTGTAGAATTCAGGAGTTGCCTTTCCACGTGCTTTTTTATAAGCGTTTCGATGTGTTCTTTTTTGGCTGGTGAGTACGAATGTATAGGTCGTCGAAACTGAGTGTTACAAATTTGAACACTTAACAAATATCGGCAGAACATCAGTACCGATGTCATTTTTATTGGAACCGGTATCCATATTTTTTTTTGTATTTTCGATCGATGTAAAACACTTACTGATATCCTTTAGGGCATTTAATGACTTTATTTTTTTCTCTTTCGTTTGCTATAGCGAGTGTCGGTTCCGTAACGAATCAAACCGATAGCAACCAAATTCCCGCCGCGTAGCGCGAAAAATCCTACTAGTTTATAACAATTGTAACAAAAAACAATTGAAGAGAATGTGTACAGTTCTAAATCATTATTAGCCTGTTTGGGCCGTGGCCTTAGCCCTTACATTCCACCTTTAAGATAAAGGAGAAAGATTTGATTTAAAGGTTTAACAAAACGTAACGACTACAACGACCATCATGTTTAGTGACTAAAGTGAAGAGTTATAAACTAGCTAGGAATATAACAAAGACAGCGCCTTGAGCTTATAATCAACCCAAGACAACGAATAATAGTGCCCAAATGAATACGCTTTTCAAAATATACTACCCTCGTTACGACGAAAACCAATCGGCGCTACCGATTACGAGAGCGGGTTGTCAAACCCGATAGATCTACCCAATATATTCCGTGGCCAAAACCATGGCTAATGATTATAACGGCGGGGCAATCCCATGTATAACGCTCGCATGGGTACGAAACGAACGCCCTTACTCAAGCCCATCAACGAATTCACGTAACATAGTCACTTACCACGATAACGAACGAAAGCAATGATTTCCACCCCATATTTTGTAAACGTTAAATAATTTTAAAAGGGGCCATGGAACTCACCTTGAAGTGTGCAACGAAATACTAACGAAAGATAATAAGTAAAAGCCCAACGAACCAACTTCACGCTAACGACGTCCTATACACGAGGAGCAAATAATTAATAACTACAAGTCATACACGCAAGATTGTTCACCCATCTCAAGACTTGTACACAATACGCGTTTAAAATGACCCGTTGGTGTCTTACGACACGCGGTAACAGTTTTTTAATGAAAATGGTGGATTTAAACACACACAAAGCATCCCATACTTAACGAATATCATTTAAGTGAATAAATAACACTTAGAAATATCATTTTGACCAGCTTTAAAACTACAAGTAAAAATCATCAAAAATGACCGTTTTAACTACGCACGCGAGAACCGGGTATTAACGAAACAAGCATAAACTCATGCAAAACAACCAAGGCATCTAAAATACCATAAAAATACATTTTATGACATAAAATATTAGTTAGAAGCTGCTCAAAGTCAGATCTTACTTGTCTTAAGATTTTACGCGAAAACCCGCGTTTAAAAGCCGAACAAGCGACGATTTTGCAATATTTAACCATAAAACACCTAAGTGACCACATGCACATCCCAAGTCAGTTGTTTTATCATAAAATATACTATTTTAACACACAAAACTCAGTCCTTTATTTATTTTACAATCGGTCTCCGTTTTGGCTTCGGTAAACACCCGAAAACGCGTTATTTGTAATAAAATAGTTATGTTTTAATCAAATAGCTTATGTCTAGAGGTTTTCCTTCAATATACTTCATATTTTTATCAAAACTTACAGATTTTAAGTTATAAAGTCCAATCCTCTTAAAAACCCGTTTCTACGCGCGTTTAACGGCTACCGAATCATGCCAAAACTCACGTTTTTACAAGGATCAAAACCCTAAATCATAAAACCAAACTTAAAACCAAAGTTTTACAGAAATACTTCTGTTCTAAAACTAAAAGTTATCAGCTCAAACAATACCAACTCAAACAAGCAAAACAATGTCCCGAAAATGCGAACTACGGTCGTTAAAACATACGAACAAGCATCCGACCTTATGGGTGGCCAAACCCACGAATTTCTCACATAAAATGTGATGTTTTTACATAAAAGTTTCTGGTCAAAATATACATTAACAAACCAAGCACTTGCATGTGCAAATCAAGTCCAAAAACGCAAGATTTTGTAAGGAAAATCCATATATAGGTACATATACATATATGACATGTAGAGACCCATAGATAGGTGATATTTCCCTTAAAAACACTGATGTAAATCAGTTTTAAAATACTCTCACAAAAACTTTAAGAAAGATGGTGAACAACTTGCTAAAATGCAAGATTTTAACAAAGAAAGTGCAAGAAACATGTATAGGTCCAATCCTTAGATATGGATGATCAAAATCACCAATGTTTATGGAAAACATGATGAAATTTCGGACCTTAGGGGCTGGTGTATTAGCTCACCTTCAAATCTTCTAAGAAGGCTTCAAGAACAACACAAGAACACTATGAACTTTAGGGAAACTTTGAGAGTATCCAATAAACTTTGTGTAGGTGAAAAATGAAATGGATGGAGTGAAATGGCTGCTGATTTTCGGAAATAGGAGGGAGAGAGCGAAGAGGTTTGGTCTTGATAAGAGTTTTAGCCACATAGAATGCATGCAAGATGATGATGGAAAAAAGTTGAGTATAAGCTACATTTTGGGGAAGAAAAATAATAATAACACCATGGGAACTCCCCATGGCCGGCCCACACTTCACCCACACACATACTCCACATTTTTTTTACAACACAATTTAATTTAGACCCCATTATACCATAAAAACTCAACATTTTATAAAAATAAACCATCCTATACAACTTTTTATACAAAAATAAAATTTATATAAATAACACCCATATTTTTAGCTATCATATGCACTAAAAATATTTACCAAACTCAAAAGTCATTTATACGCGCTTACGATGCGTCAAACGGACACATACCGCGCGTTACGCGACGAAAATTGTCGAAACCGACAACAATTTGTAAAAATCATAAGAACACATATAATCCACCTTTATAAGCCTTCAAAAATTATTTTTGGCTAAAACGAATATTTTTAACTGTACCGGGTCGTCACCGCTGTCTAGAACGTGATTTTTAATGATACGCGCTACCGGAGCGCACAGAAACGCACTGTAAAAATTCCACGCATACTAAGGGCTTTTCTAATTTATAAAGTGACCTAATTATACGTAATTAAGTCTTAGACGTCTACGTTCGATAACTAAAACACGTACGAAAGATATCCGGTAATAACCTGGAAAATAGGCAGACGTCACAATCTCCCCTTCTTATAACAACCAAACACGTATAGGCCATGAAAAGAAATCCCTTAATAAGTCTACAACCATGCAACTAAGGCATAACAATCAACACGACGATATACCCGAATACGAACGCAATAACTGGCCAACGCTAGGCCCAGATGCATGGGAAATGGACGCTCTTTCAACCCCAAATCTTTGTACCACCCAAACTCACGCTTCGTATTCCGCTGCGTAACCGTTCTTAAACGGGGTGTGACAGAAGTTAATCCTTTCAATAACTTTGAAAGCCCTTACATTCCACCTTTAAGATAAAGGAGAAAGATTTGATTTAAAGATTTGACGCCAAAGTTACAAGAAATTGATGCATAAATATTAATTTGGGTGGGTCCCATAAAACATAAGCATGCGCTGCCACAATAAAAAAATATTTTTTTACCCTTTAAATTAATTAACTTTACACTTGATATCATATGCTTATATATTTGTTTTTTTATCTAGTCACAATTTTTTTTATTTTTCAGTTATCACTTTTAAAATTTAATGTTCTATAAAACTTTGAATATACTGTTGCGATGTGCTTATTTCTATCTACGTTTCGATGTAAATTTCACTTAAAACGGATTTGTGCGGCATTATGTGCAAGTTATCGAAGCAAAAACCAAAAAAACCGTTAAAACTGATTCAAGGTCTTGATTTTTTCGGTTTCCTTTTTTTTCTTCCTACAACATTTAAAATATGATCCGTTATATCTTTAATATTTGATTTTTTTTTCTAGTTTTGACGTGTTTATTTTTATGAACGTTTTGATGTTACTCTTTTTAACGGTTTCTTTTCTTAATATAAAGCTTCGAATATTATTAACGGTCTCGCCATAATGCATAGGTTTGTTACGGTTTCGACACACATGTTTCGTTTTTCTTATTCAAAGTTACGTTTGTTATTTGTTATCGACGTGCGATATCGTGACGACGTTCGTAACGCGGGGTCCTAATACTAGTTTATAACAATAATAACAGTCGTGTGATCTTTATAGTTACAACTAGGTTATAATCCCATGTATTACACGAGATTGTATATTAAAAAGATAAAACTTATAAATTTGTAATACGTTTTAACTTGTCAGACTATTATGACCGTCTCGAGATATATAAAATAGAAATGTGTGTATATAACAAATTAATATTTTTCTTTAATTAGTTATATTTTGATTTTCTATTATTTATTCTTATTTAATATAATTAGTATTTTTCTTTAATGATATATTTATAATACATTATTATTTAATAAGATGGATGTGCATTTATTAGAAGAGAGAGGCGAAAAACTAACGTGAATAGACACGAGAAAGTGACAAATGTCTGACTTATACCTTTATTTATTAGTATAGATTAGAACGGGCAAATTTGCATGCATAAAGGTTGAAACCCTCGATGAAATTGAGACGCATTTCATGGTCAGAATCTCCGAAAATTTCGTGTATGAAAGACAACAGATCCGATTTCATAGGGTAGCTATTCAACGATGTCATTTCTACAAACAATTAGACACGGAAGAGACGAATCTGGTACGAGACAGAGAAAATTATACGAAGAAGAAGAAGACGAAGAAATAGACGACGAATTCGTTGTGAATCAACGACGAATTGTTTATGTTAAGTTGCAATGCCGATCAATTATGGTCACCGGGATGGAATAATGGCGGGAATAATTTAGAGCTGGCTCAACACGAAGCGAGCTCTGACTTATATGTGAGGGGAAGAAGAATCGTACATAAGATATTATTCCGGAAGAATTGCTAGGGTTTCGTTCAAGTTTTAAAAATGGTAGGTGCATTCTATTCATATGTTTATCGGTCGCTAAATTAGGGCTACGGTTTTGATTTTTGATTTCTGATGTTAGATCTAGTAGATTATTATATTAGAGATGAAAAATTGATATAAATATGTGTTTTTCATTTAATATTAAGGAAAACTTCAACGGAATAGTAGCCAAGTTTCTACATGTATAAAGTCACTCAAGTTTTACATGTTGTTCCAATCTTGCGCAATTACGAGGTTAACATGTTACCTTTTTTGGATTTCATTTTATAGATATGGTGAAAGTGTTGGTTTACTGTTTTTGGATTTCATTTTCATCACATCAATATAATAAAATCCAAAAAAAGGAATGTGAAACCTGGTAATTATGCAAGATTAGAACAAAATGTGAAACTTAAGTGACTTTGAAGAAACAAAAAATTTTTAGTGAGTAAAATGGAACAAATGAGAAACTTGATTACTGTTATGTAAAGTTACCCTATATTAATTTATGTAAAGAGAGAAAATCATTATATCTTATCTTTATACCGATTTGCAAAAGCATCTCTCAAATGCTAGATTTTTAGTATGCATGTTGTGAAAATGGTTTCTGTTACTTTGCTGTTATGGAGCTTACCAGGCAGAGTTTTATACAAACATGAATACACACATAAATATATTGAGGCATTGATACATCCTTATGCACATACATGTGTAAATAGATACATAATTATGCTGTATTTGTGACTAATTGTTTGTACAACAGAGCTCTTCGGTGAATATCATAGTAGGATCTCATGTCTGGGTTGAGGATACAAACAAAGCTTGGATTGATGGGCTAGTAACAAAGCTTACTGACCAAGAAGCTGAGATCGAGACTCCTGACCTCAAAAAGGTTGGTAATTCATACTTTTATTTTAGTCATTATGTTTTCATGTTAATACCAACAACTGATTATACATCTATTTTTGTTATGGTTTTCTTTCAGGTGGTTGCTAAGTTATCAAAGATATATCCGAAGGATACAGAAGCTCCCGCTGGCGGTGTTGATGACATGACAAGACTATCGTATTTGCATGAGCCAGGAGTCCTGCAGAACTTAAGAAGCAGATATGAACTCAATGAAATTTATGTAAGTTACCAATGGCATGTTAAAGTATATAGTTATTTTGAGATAAACCACGAACTATATTGTATATAGAATTGTATATTGATTGCGTGTATAATAGGATTACATAGGGGCGCTATATATAGAGACTGTATTGCACATAGATACTTGAAGACTGGATAATTACAGTTAAATACATTAAATACATAACTAGTCTAATATTAATTTGTGGAATCATCACTTGTTTCAAAACCATTGCAGACTTACACTGGAAATATTCTAATTGCAATAAATCCATTCCAAAAGTTACCTCATTTGTATGATAGTCATATGATGGATGAATATAAGGGAGCAGCCTTTGGAGAACTGAGTCCCCATGTATTTGCAGTTGCTGATGCGTCTTACAGGTCTTTGTTATTTCTTGAGTGACTTAGCAATAATTTTTGCATTCTTTCAACATATAATTTGATCTTTAATCAATGAAATTAGGGCTATGATTAATGAGGGAAAATGCAATTCTATTCTGGTCAGTGGTGAAAGTGGAGCAGGTAAAACGGAGACAACCAAAATGCTTATGCAGTATTTAGCCTATTTGGGTGGCCGGAAAGCTACGGAAGGGCGCACAGTTGAACAACAAGTTCTCGAAGTATGATACATGACGTATAGTTCTATATTAAAACTACTTAATTATTCTGTTATTTATGGAACTTGGCATATATATACTCACATAAATATATACATGTACATGTATAGACATACATATATATACATATATGTGGGTGTATTTATGTTATATGTATATATGCATATGTAGAACCAAGATCAAGTATTGGTAAGAACGGAAGTAACACATTAAATTTTTAATTCGAATGAGTTCACAGTTCTGTATCTCCGTTGAAATGTGTGATCAAATTTTGAAGCATTATAATTGACAAACACAGTTTTTGGTTGATGCACATGTGAATTTGTTGACTTCCTCTAATGGAAAATGTTTCAAACACTTCGATGGAGATATACCGGTGTGAATTCTTTGATTTATATGATTTGAATTCAAAATGTTGATGGGTTCTTACTGTTCTCACCTATATTTATGTTCTTACTTGACCCTTCCTCTGCATATGCATATGTATTTATGTAAAAGTAAATTTGCATCTGTGTGTGTGATA
Source organism: Smallanthus sonchifolius (assembly GCA_023525975.1). Taxonomy (NCBI): domain Eukaryota; kingdom Viridiplantae; phylum Streptophyta; class Magnoliopsida; order Asterales; family Asteraceae; genus Smallanthus; species Smallanthus sonchifolius. The sequence goes on from CM042034.1 coordinate 27,542,808, forward strand.
TATACATATCGTTATATCATCCTGATTAAGCTTATGCTACCATTGTGAGTGCAGTCGAATCCAGTTCTTGAAGCATTTGGCAACGCTAAAACTCTTAGAAATAACAATTCCAGGTGATTTCCTTGATTTTATGTAAGCAAATGAAGTGATGTTCCTATTTCATTTGACAAATTTTTTTGGTATCATTAGGCTTCAAAATTTACATTTTAGGGTTTTTTTAATTAGAGGTAACAAGTTCAATTAGAGACAGTTAGGATTCCTTTTGTGCTCTATAAATTTCAATTAGAGGTAACCAGTTCAGCCAATTTACTTAAGAATGGGGTAATTCGGGTTGTGTTTTATCTCAAAGGGGTCAAATTAAAAACTTAGCTAAAAGGGAAATGGTTCAAGTGGGTTTAAAGGGTTAAAAGTTGCCAAAAGTATTTTTAGTGCATACAACCTCCTAAATCGTTTTTACTCAAGGATTTATATTATTAGTGTAATATTGTTTTATTAACATATTTAACACAATAATTATTTACAAAAGTAGTGGACAGAAACGTATTTATGACCGTCAACCAAACCCATGATATGAGAAAAGACCCGTTCAAACCTGAACCTGTTTCACTTGTTACCCAATCCGCCCGACACGCCTATATTACCACCTCTACTTCCAATTTAGAGACAAATTACAATTTTGCTCCTTTGGCATTCTTCAAATTTAACATCAAACTTATCTTGTCTTCTTAATGTTTCAGTCGTTTTGGAAAATTTGTTGAAATCCAATTTGATAAGCATGGGAGAATATCAGGAGCAGCCATCAGGACCTATCTTTTAGAAAGGTCTCGTGTTTGCCAAATAAATGACCCCGAGCGCAACTATCACTGTTTTTACCTTTTATGTGCAGCACCACAAGAGGTATCTTTTTTCATAACCTAATAGTTAGCAAAGTATTATTGTTACCTCAAAGTATATATTCTTTTATAATCAGGAAATTGAGAAATATCAGTTGGGAAGCCCAAAATCTTTTCATTATCTTAACCAGTCAAAATGCTATGATCTGGTTGGTGTTAATGATGCCCATGAATATCTTGCCACAAGGAGAGCTATGGATGTTGTTGGAATAAGCAAAGAAGAGCAGGTATTTCCCTCATAAGTTTCTTCTATTTTTAATTAGAGGTTGCAATTTTGACCCATCTATGGGTAAAGTGGCTGATTTCCTTTAAATGGGTAAACCTTTCAAAATAACTAAAATGGAAACAGGTCAAATGGGTTAAATTTAAGAAAATTATCAACATGGAAACATGTTGAAATGAGTAAAAAATCACCCAAAATGTATTTGAAATGTATAAAACCTCCTAATTCATTTTAATACATTAATTAGATTGATATACTTTCTTAGTCATATGCAATATATTAGTCAACTGTAGAATTCTGAAATGAAAAGACAAAGAAGTATTTACGGGTAGGCTGATCCGATCTGTTTGACTTGTTACTCTACTAGTCCATTTTGCCACCAAAGAGGTTTTTGTAGTTATTACCTTTCTCTTACACTCACAGGAAGCAATTTTTAGAGTTACTGCTGCTATTCTTCATCTTGGCAATATTGAATTCACCAAAGGGAAAGATGTTGATTCTTCAGTTTTAAAAGACGATAAAGCTAAATTTCATTTAAAAATGACTGCAGAACTTCTTAGGTATGTCTTTTTTCAAATTCTTTGAAAATTTGTCATTTTTATAAATTGTTATGAGTGGTGGTGAGTTTGTAAGTTTTTATGTTAGGTGTGGTTCTATGGGTTTGGAAGATGCATTGTGTAAACGAGTGATGATTACTCCTGAAGAAATTATAAAAAGAAGTCTTGATCCTCTTAGTGCAGCAGTCAGCAGGGATGGGTTAGCTAAAACAATATATTCCAGATTATTTGATTGGTATGAAGCTGTCCTATAGAACAGAGGTGGCAAAATGGGCGGGTTGACGGGGTTGGGTAACGGGTCAAAACATGTTGTGGTCAATGCCGGTATTTTTTGCTACAGACTGGGTCAGTTTTGTTGACCCTGAAATGCTTCTGTCTATTTTTTTGGTTTTCTAATATAAATAGTGTGTAATACGATTATAACATTTATGTTATTTCAAAGGTTTTGATAACGTTAGCCCTAAGGGCTGTAGTTAAGTATGCTTTTATGCTTAAATGGTGGTACTTTAACCACCTATCATCAATCACCCAAAAATCACTAGATTATTGTACTTTAACCATCACTTATACATAAAAACCATCCTTTACCACAGCCCATGGGGCTGTTGTTATCAAAACCCTTATGTCAGTAATAATCTAATTTATTGAATAAAGTGATTCGGAGGTTTTGGGCATTAAAAGTACGTTTCGGGTGACTTTTGACACATTTGACACAATTGAACTGCTTCCTTTTAGCCTACGTTTTGCCACCTCTATTAATGCATAATTTGAACAATATAATCTGTGGTTTCCATCAGAAAACTTTTTTGGTGAACTTCTAAAGCAAATGGCGCTTTTTTTTTCTTTAATATTTGCAGGCTAGTGGATAAAATAAATGTCTCAATTGGACAAGATCGCAACTCAAGAAGTCTGATTGGGGTCCTTGATATATATGGTTTTGAAAGCTTCAAGAACAACAGGTGACAACCAAATATATATTTTCATATTCCATGTGTTCTAAAAATATAGCTACTACTGACTTTGAAAAATCAGATGTTATATATCTGGAAAGTTGAAGTAAATTCAACTTTTTTAAATAACTACATATACTTTTTAACAAAAAATTAAGTGCAGTTTTGAGCAATTTTGCATCAACTTCACGAATGAGAAACTACAACAACACTTTAACCAGCATGTGTTTAAGATGGAGCAAGAAGAATATACAAAAGAGGCTATTGATTGGAGCTACATTGAATTTGTTGATAACCAAGATGTTTTAGATCTCATTGAAAAGGTATTATCAATTTCAATTGCATTTACCTGTTCGTATATGCAAATAGTTAGATACATTACATGCATACATATATGTATGCACATACATGTATCTATATGTATGTATTGATGTATATCTAGCAGTAGTTCATTTTTTTTAAAACATCTTCATTCTTGATCCTACACGAACATGTGTCATTCTTTTTATTTCTCTATAATATAAAGTAATTTTGTTCATTAAAAAGTTTATTTCATATATTTGAAATACGTGTTTTAGAAAGGGTTAGGCTGAGCTAGACAGTTGACTGAACACCTAGCACTTGATTGGTTGAACAAGGCTTAAATGGTCTAGTTTTAATATATAGAATACAATAGGTATATAGATTTGTAGTGTTGTTTCTATAATTAATAAAAGCATTTATGACAATGTATCTGCGAGATATAATGAGTTTATTAATGTTTTGTGAACTACATAATTCTCTGAAGATGTATTTGTATCACAGAAACCTGGTGGAATCATTGCTCTCCTCGATGAAGCTTGGTAAGATATTCCTTGCTTTATGTTTTTGTAAGTTAATTATAAATACAATATTCTTTAAAAAACTCACTAGAGGCGGCAATTTCGACCCATTTACTTATCAATGGGTCAACTAGGGTTGTATTTTTTATAGAAGGGTTGAATGGGTTAAAATTCTCCAAGTCTGTTTTTCTTGCATACAACCTCTTAAAGCATTTGTTAAAATATTTAGGTTAATACTTTTTTGTATTGCTTTTCCAATAATAGTAAACACTTTAATTATTTACAAAAAATCATAGAAAAGGGACAAACAGGTGTTTGCTTGGCAACCCAGCCCGAATCATTTTGACCCGTAGCAAAATATGACTTATTCAAACCAAACCCATCTTGCTACCTCTATAACCATGGTTTATAACATTCCTTCCTTACTCTCACTACTGGATCTTATACTTTTAGTATGTTCCCAAAGTCTACACATGAAACATTTTCAAACAAGCTTTATCAGACCTTCAGAAATCACAAACGCTTTGTAAAGCCCAAGCTGTCACGTACAGATTTCACAATTGCACATTATGCTGGAGAGGTATGTGTTTTAGTTGAATTATGCTAATAAATGCAAGTACCTCTGTTTAGTTGTACTTATGCTAATTGTAATTTCAGGTCCAATATCAATCTAATCAATTTCTTGACAAAAATAAAGATTATGTGGTCCCTGAACACCAAGACCTGTTGGGTGATTCCAAATGTTCCTTTGTGGCGGGCCTTTTTCCTCCGATTGCTGAAGAATCTCCCAAATCTTCCAAGTTTTCTTCAATTGGGTCTCGTTTTAAGGTCTCTTTACTTATAGGGGGTGTTGGGGATGGCTTATTTAAACACTCATCTGCTTATTATGTTTTTAAAAGCAGACAAGCTTTGTTGAAGGTTTGGATAAAGAAAAGTGCTTCTTATCTGCTTATTTTAGGGTGAAATAAGTTGTTTTCAATAAGCAGTTTGAGTTTGCTTATTTCAAACTGATTATTCGTGGTGGATTCAAAATAAAAAAAAATTGATCCTTAAGGTGAAATAAGTCGATTATCTGTCTTTTTAAAATAAGCAATCCCAAACACCCCATAGTTATCAGTAGAGGTGAAAATATGGCTGGTCAGGCGGGTTGGGTAACAAGTCAGAAGGTATTTGAGTCAAAACAAGTAATATTTTGCTACGAGTCATAGCGGGTCAGGTTGGTCAACTTGAAACACTTTCTGTCCAGAATTTGAAATTCATATAAACAATTATGATAAGATCTGGAATTATCATATAATTATTAGTGGTCTTTATTACTAGTAGATATGTATTAGTTTTGTTATTTTTAGATAAAACATGCATTAATTTAGATGAATTCTTGCATAGAAAAATCTAGGGCTTGTGGGTTGTAATTTTCATTATGTTGAATGATAAACTGTTATGGTATTTACTGTCTGGGAGAGCAGATCAACCTACTCTACTATTTCCAACAATATATTATTTTGAATAAAATGATTTAATAGATTTATACGTTAAACATACACATTGAGTGACTTCTTCAACCTGTCTGACCTGTTTTGTTCTACGCTAATTTTTATGAGCTTACCTGTTTGACTCATTAGAGATAAAACATAAGCCGAATCGACCCATTCATAAGTAAATGGGCTGGTATTACCACCTCTACGTATTTCTATTTCTATAAGTGTCACCCTTGAGGACAGTGTAGTTCTACCCTCAAAAGAGGTGTTAATTACACAATTACCCCTTCTGCATGTTTCATACACTAACACGCAACTAATTGATGCAGTTGCAATTGCAACAACTGATGGAGACACTAAATGCAACCGAACCTCATTATATTAGATGCGTAAAACCAAATAATCAACTGAAGCCTGCCATATTTGAGAATATCAACATCTTGCAACAATTACGTTGTGGTGTGAGTACACTAAATTATTTATCTTTTGTCTTTTACTGTTTATTAGAGGTGGCAAATTGGGCGGGCCGGGCGGGATAACAAGCCAAAACAGGTTACGTTCAAAACAGGGAATTTTTATCACACATAATTAATGTATTATATGACTATATGAGTCCCAACACTATATTACTACAGATGGCATGGTGACCCGTTTGCCCATGAATGAGCCAAATTGGGTTGAGTTTTTATCTCAAACAGGGCAAATGGGTTGAGAATCACCTGTCTATTTCTTAAACTCCTAAATCATTTTACTCAAAGAGTTAGATAATATTGCTTCTGTAATCGTGTTATTTATTAAAAATGGATAAGTATATGTGGGACTGCCTTACCCGGTCCGGCCTGTTTTGACCCATATGTAAAAAATGACAGATTAAGCCTGAGTGTTTTTGATCTGTTACCCAACCTGCCCATCTTGCCACCTCTATGTATTACTTAAATAATGGTTAGTTCTGTTTGGATATTGTAAGAATCTGACCTGTGTTCATTTATAGCTTATTGTATGTGACTAGTTATTCTATTTTATAGGGTGTTTTAGAGGCAATCAGGATCAGTTGTGCTGGTTATCCCACTCGTCGTCCTTTCTTTGAGTTTGTAAACAGATTTGGACTTCTTGCCCCTGAAGTCTTAATAGGATGGTAGAACTTTTCTTCACCCTCAAATGTAACACTAAGTTATTTCCATTTTTTTTCCTATAAATTTGAGAAATTTTACATTCTTAAAACATTTCCTTACTGTCTCAATCAGCTTTGATGAAAAGGTTGCATGTGGAAAGATTCTAGAAAAGAAGGGAATCAAAGGCTTTCAGGTATGTATGCATACACACACATACCTATATCTATCAATCTATGTATCTAAATGTATTGATAAACACTGATAGTCCCATGATATTCTATACAGGTTGGTAAAACAAAGGTTTTCCTGAGAGCTGGACAGATGGCGGAATTAGATGCAAGGAGAACTGAAGTCCTCAGTACTGCAGCACAAATTATTCAAAGGAGAATGCGAACTCATATTGCTCACAAACAGTTTATTGAAACTCGGAAGGGTTCAATTGTCTTGCAATCATTTTGTCGAGGTGAAACTCTTACTACTTGGTCTTGGATGTGGCAAATGGTTCGGGTCAGATGGGCTGGGTTCAGGTCATAATGGGTGCGGGTCAATACGAGTAATTCTTTAGTACGGTTCAAAACGGTTCGGTTCAGATCTGGTTGACGCGAAACACTTGCGTACTGATTTTTATACCCCCTCCGCCCAAGTTTATCGTCCACAAACAAAAAAATCAATTTAATATATGCGCAATTATTGCATTTTTAGTTAGCAGTTTTACTCTTGCATTCAAGATACCATTGATCTCGAAAGCTTGCATTTTAAGAGTTCATGGACTTGGAAAACTTACATTTATAGGGTAATTAAAGGTAAAGTGGGGAAAATATTAAATTATAACTATCCATTTTGAGAAGTGGATAATTTTTTTTGAACGGAGAGTGTAAAATATGATTACATTATAATATCATCTCATTTTAGTAATAATATGATTTTTTAATGTGTACAATATTTTTGGGATGGAGGGAGTAGATTATTGTGTCAAATATAAAAGTCATATTATTTCAATAGTACTATGATATTTTATGGAAAATAAATTGGGAAAATTTATGCATTGAAAATACATTTCGGACAGTTTTTGACCTGGCTGATACGCTTTCCTTTTAGTTATTTTTTGATTGTGCATGTTCGATCCGTTAGAGATAAAACACATAAACCGAATCGACCCATTTATAAGTAAATGGGCTGATTGCCTACTCTACTTGATCTACTCTCATATTTCATAGTCATCTTTAAAATTAGTCTTAGACTCCAATTGCCTGAACTATTATTCTAACTATACATGTGTAACTCCAATGACTTTTAGGTAGATTGGCTGGCAAACGCTTTGAAGAACTGAGAAGGATATCAGCTGCAATAAAAATAGAGAAAAACTTGCGTAAATACCGTGCGTCGAAGGCCTATGGTGAGCTCTGTGTGTCAGCGCTTAAGGTGCAAACAGCCATACGTGCGTTGAAGGCCTGTAAAGAATTCAAATTAAAGAAACAAACTAAAGCCGTAATGAAGATGCAGGTTAATTTGATAATGCTGGCATACATTTAACTATTTTGTATAGAGGTGGTAAAATGGGCGGGTTGGGTAACGGGCCGAACCAGGTTTAGTCGAAATGGATAAGTTTTTCATTGATCATCGGGTCAGGCCGACCTGCACACACGTTTCTATCTTTCAAGTTATTGAATGATGCAAATAATTAATGTTTTTAATATTATTAGGAAAACTATATTATTACAATGATAATCTAAGTTTTGAATCAAAACGATTCGAGTAAGAGGTTTTATGCATTTTGATAACAATTTGGGTGACTTTCGATTGGTTTCCGTTTTAGCCATTGCTTTAAAACTTACTAATTTGACCAATTACACTTTAGAGGCACAATATAATCTTAACCGACATGTTTACCAATAGTGGGGCAGTATTGCCACCTCTAATTTGTACCTTTTAAAATACAAGGCTCTAAATTTTTAATTTTCTATAGAGGTATCAAAATGGACGGGTGGGTAATTGGTCGAAACAAGCTCTCATCAAAATGTGTATTTTTTAAAATCGGGTCCGCTTGACCCACAAGCACTTCTAATTTTTTTGATTCATACAAATAAATAACACATTCAAATATTATTAAGAGAAACTATATTATTGTAATGATCATCAAAATTTTGAATGTTGGATGATTTTGTACTAGTTTCCACTTTATCCAGTTTTTTCCTATTTTTTTTCTAAGTTTGACTCTTTTCAGTTGAGGCAAACTATAACCCAAATCGGCCAGTTTACCCATAAATGGGTAGAAAATGCCACTTGTAATTTGTAGCTTATAAACTGCAAGGCTCTAAATAATATTTATTTTCCAGGCTCGATGGCGTTGTCATAGATGTTCTTCACACCATAAAAGGCTAAAGAAGGGAGCCGTAATTACACAATGCAGATGGAGGGGGAAAATGGCAAGGAAAGAGTTACGACAACTTAAAGCGGTTAGTTTCTATTTACTTAAGTTCTAATTAAAAGTATTTACTTTCACGAGTCATTTTTGAGATACGAAATTAGATATGAACTTTATCTTACTTTTCTGCAGGCTGCACGGGAAACAGGTGCGCTTAAAGAAGCAAAAGATAAACTTGAAAAACAATTGGAGGACCTAACATGGCGTTTGCAGTTGGAAAAGCGCTTAAGGGTAAGTATTGATATTTAATCAATAAAAACATAAATTTTCATGGTAAACTCTATATGGTGAGCAGAGGCGGCAAAATGGACGGGTTGGATGATATTTAAAATGGGTTCGGGTCTTAGTAATTCTTCAATACATATCGAAACGGGTGGCTTGACCCAGAACACTGTCTAATTTCTCAAATTTTCTTCAAATAATTAGTATATCAAATATGATTAATAAAGTCTGTTAGTTCAGTATGGGATAATGTCATAGAATAGCAATATACTTATGTTTGTGGTCCATTATGGTAATTATACTAGATAATGTCCTGGCCTAGTAATTTTACTTTTCTGAAATGGGCTATTTTAGAATTTAGTGAAATTGTAACAATCTAGTAAAGTCGCATTTATGATTATACATTTTTGAAATCGGTTAGTTTAGTAATTATACTTTTTAAAATGAACCAGTTTGGTAATTTAGAGATAAGCCACCTCATCTATAAAAAAAGGCCACATAAGCAAGAAACTGGTCATGGGATGATTAAAATTTCCAAATTAACCCATTTCAATACAATATCATTACCAGGATGGACATTATCGGTACGTTGCTATTCTATGATATTATCGCCACCTAAATTATTATAATTAACATATTCTAATGGCTAATCTTGAGCTGTTAACTCCAGACTGATTTAGAAGAAGCAAAAGTCAGTGAGGCACACAAATTTAAAAATTCTTTGGAATCTTTGCAAAAAAAACTTGATGAAGCAAATGCAACAATAATCAAGGAAAAAGAGGCAGCAAGGAAAGCTATTGAAGTAGCACCTCCTGTTATTCAAGAAAAAGAAGTAATCATTGAAGATACTAAAAGAATCGAATCCCTCACTACAGAAGTCAATAATTTAAAGGTAATTTATTCAAATAAGTATCCCCCTCCCTTTTTTTATTTTTTTATTTTTTATCTTGGTGTGTATATTGTATAAGAGCATCTGCAGTGGGGGTGGCAGTGCCACCACTGGTCCGTGGGTGGGACCCAATGCTGAGATATCATATTACATAAAGACAGCAGATCATGTAAGACATGAGGCTTGAGGGCGGAATCAGAGAGTGTGTGAGCCCCATTGCTGATAATTTTCAAAAAACTTGAATAAAAGTTATATTCTTTCTTATTTTTTAAGTGTTGTATATTTTTACATATGTAATTTTTAATTGAATATTTATTGTGATTTTTGAATTTTTGCAGCCTTCAAATATGTCATATTTTTATTGATTAAACAAATTTATTTACAATATATAATAAAACTAAATGTTTTATCAAAAGTAAATAAATTAGTTATGACTTATGATATTATATAGGGAAAATCATCAAAATAAAATTGTGAACCTAACCTTTTACTGAAATCAATATTGAACAAAAACATTTAAATCCTAAACATCGACTTTGGTGAAATCATAGTAACAAAGATTAGTGGGACCCAGTTAAAAACCTTGTAGAGGCTTGAAGGAAGGGGTAGGTTTGTAGAAAATAGTGGTTTGTGGGATGCTGATGTGGCATGACATGGCAGGCGGAAGAAACAGTTGGTGTATCTTAGCATTGCGGATGCTCTAACCTAGTAGTTCTAAGATTTGATGAGCCTGTCTGTCTTTCTGAACTCGTGATTTTATGATCATGAAATGCAATGCATCATTCTTGTTGATTTTTTACTTTATTTTTGCCCATGCAGACGTTGTTGGAATCTGAAAAGCAACATTCTGCTGATTTAGAAAAGAAATATGCTCAATCTCAAGAGCGTAATGAGGATACACTCAAAAAGTTTGAAGATTCAGAAGATAAAGTCCAACAATTACAAGATTCTCTGAGCAGGTTAATAGACTCTTTCCGGGTTTTTCTTTTTCGATTTTAGAATCTAAAATTTCAGTTTATTTTAGATTAGCGTTAGTAGTAACCTACTTTCACATTTCTTTTACCGTTTATAGCAACGTACAACTATTGCTTACAAATGATTGCTAACATATACGGCTTCTGCTGACTTGAACAATTTATATGACTGAATAGGTGATGTGGCGTCCACATCAGTCTAATGTTAACAAAGCACCCACTTATTGATAAAACTGTAAAGTGGGTTGGGTTGCTATTGTTAATAAAATTAAAAGTAGGTTGCCATTAAAGTAATTAACCCTTTTTTAAACATATTGTTTCGGCAATCCCAGTAGTTTCTTAGCTATTTTTTACACATTCTAGAAAATCAGAATGTAAAAGGGTTACGTATATTTTAATGAAGAGAATTACAACCAAATATATAAAGATACTAATTACATCTTGATACCCTAGACAATTAGGAATATTAATAAAGTAAGTAAACTATTAGCCAACATAGTCTAATATTCCCCCGCAAGTTCAGGGCGGTTAGCAATCTGCAACTTGGATCTGAGGAACTCAAATTTCTGAGAAGATAAAGGCTTTGTAAAGATATCGGCTATTTGATCTTCTGTGGAGATAAACTTGACACTGAGCTTTCCCTGAGTAACCTGTTCACGAACAAAATGATAGTCAACTTCAACATGTTTTGTCCTGGCACGAAAAACTGGATTGGTTGTGAGATAAGTTGCTCCGAGGTTATCACACCAAAGTGTTGGTGCTTCACTATCCAAACCAAGTTCTCGAAGAAGAGACTTTAGCCAAATTAGTTCTGCAACTGTATCCGCAATGGCTTTGTACTCAGATTCTGTTGAAGAGCGAGAAACAGTTTTCTGTTTACGAGCAGACCAAGAAATGAGATTAGAACCTAGATAGATAGCAAATCCCCCCGTTGATCGACGATCGATTGGGCAGCCAGCCCAATCAGAGTCCGAGAACGCCTGAAGATTGGTGGACCAATGTGAATCTGTAAATGCCTGAAGCCGATAACCTGTGTTGTGACGAATCCATAGTCCCATATTAAGTGTACCTTTGAGGTAACGCAGAATTCGTTTAATAAAACAGAGAGGGTAGCCGGTTAATTAAGTACATTGGTGATATTTTGCACAAGGCTGGTTTGGCAGATTGCAAACCAATTTCTACTCCCATGAGCACCTCTTCTGTTTTATTGCCGGATGATAGCCCCTTACTTGATGATCCTTCTAGGTACAGGCAAACTGTCGGTGCTCTTCAGTATGTCACTCTCTCTCGCCCTGATATTGCGTTTGCTGTGAACAAGGTTTGTCAGTTCTTCAACAGAATCTGAGTACAAAGCCATTGCGGATACAGTTGCAGAACTAATTTGGCTAAAGTCTCTTCTTCGAGAACTTGGTTTGGATAGTGAAGCACCAACACTTTGGTGTGATAACCTTGGAGCAACTTATCTCACAACCAATCCAGTTTTTCGTGCCAGGACAAAACATGTTGAAGTTGACTATCATTTTGTTCGTGAACAGGTTACTCAGGGAAAGCTCAGTGTCAAGTTTATCTCCACAGAAGATCAAATAGCCGATATCTTTACAAAGCCTTTATCTTCTCAGAAATTTGAGTTCCTCAGATCCAAGTTGCAGATTGCTAACCGCCCTGAACTTGCGGGGGAATATTAGACTATGTTGGCTAATAGTTTACTTACTTTATTAATATTCCTAATTGTCTAGGGTATCAAGATGTAATTAGTATCTTTATATATTTGGTTGTAATTCTCTTCATTAAAATATACGTAACCCTTTTACATTCTGATTTGGTATCAGAGCCAAATCAGGCTCAACCCTAAATTGCCGATCCCTATTCTGCTGCCTCCAACGCAGATCATCATCAACCTATTCCAGCCAAATCGCAAATCAATCTCATGGCAGCAATATTAACCTTCTCAAACCAAGAGAAAACCACTCACAACTCTCATAAATTTGCCTTTACTCTCAAACCTACAAACTATTAGCCAACATAGTCTAATATAGAACAAGCACCAATCTAAAAGAAAATTAAATTAGGGTTTAGACCAACTAGTTTTCTGAAATACACAAATTGACAACTGTTTATCAAGATAAATTACATGTTCTTTTAACCAAAACTGAGATGCCCTTTTTAATTTTGTTATATACACATTTATTTTATTTTCTTATCCTACATAGGCTGGAAGAGAAACTACAGAATATGGATTCAGAAAATAAAGTTTTCCGCCAACAAGCTGTGTCAATGGCTCCTAATAAGTTTCTCTTACGTTCCAAATCCATCCTTCAGGTATTTTTATTTTTTGAGAAATTTACTCATTAAATGTGACAACAAAATGCTATTTGTGGAAAGTTCATTCCATTCATATGAAAACAGGTTAGTTTGGGTTAAATTTTATTGGCAATAGGTCATGTTAAGTGTATAGGGACCTGTTATGTGTAATGATAAGTGTATAGGGACCTACTCATGTCAATAGTTATTTCATTTTAGTCCCTGTCTCTCCCTATATATAGAGAGGCTTGTCTTTGTATTCTATCATCACTTCTGAAATATATATACAATCGGTTTAATACCAGTTACATGGTATCAGAGCTACGAATCTAGATCCGACATCCCGTTTCCGTTCCGTTACGATCCCAGTCACTAGTCACAGCCTGTCTCGGTCCAGTTCCAGATCTACTCCGGTCACCCCGAACCTGCTCAAATCCGAGAATCATTTTTCGAGACACCTTCTTGTCTCACTGCCGCCGCCATCATCCTCAGCTGCCTCTGATTTGCCAAACCTGAAAACTCGACCCCGTACCTCCACCCGACGCGCCGCTGCGCACTTGTCAGATCCCGGCCATTTTCCGGCAAGTGAGATCTCACCTCCTGTACGACTGTACTCTCCTTGAAATTCCAAACAAATCCCAACCATTTTGCCACCATTCGCCGCTGTCCGCCGCTGTCGCTGCCGGAATCTGACCGGAATAAGTTTCCTGTTTTGTTTTCTGTCCCTGGAACACCTGAGGTACTCTTATTTGTCCCCGGAACACCTAAGTCCGTTCCATAATCAAAATAATTTTGTCAGCCCGATCCGTTTGTAACCCCGTTCTGTTTGTGAGTTCTTGTTCCGGTTTGATACTATTATCACGTGAACGTTAACATTCACGTCCTGTTTCTGCTTAGTCTCATCGGAATTAGTCGCCTGATCTGTTATTTCCCAGCTAGATTTTCTGTTTATCTTTTGAAAATTTGCATTACCGCCTGTTTCCTTATTCCCGTCAACCACCCGAGACTTGTTTCCGCTGTTTAGACCTGTTGCCGCCACGTACCTATTATTTATTTTCTGTCTTGCTCCTGTTATTGCTCCTGTGTCTTGTCTTACAAGAAACCTGTTCCTGTTGTTCCTGCTCATGTTCCGATCCATAGTTATACCATAACCACTGTTTCTGTCCTGTTGCGTGTTCCGATCCATAGTTATACCATAACCTGTTCCTGTTGTTCCTGAACTATCTTTTGTTGGAAATGGGAGAAAGAAAGAATGTTGCTCACACCTTTATAGTCACCAAGGAGGAGTATGATTTGCTCCAACGGTTGCTTGCCTCTCTATCGCCTAGTCCTCAAACCAACTCGACACACCCAGGTACATTTTCTAGCCTTGACTCATCGTGGGTGATTGATTCTGGAGCCACCCATCACATGTCCGGGAATTGAGCTATTCACTAGCCTACATGATACTTCTCATCGACCTGTTCAACTTGCTGATGGTTCATCATGCCTCGTTCAAGGCATCGGGTCCATTGGTAACTCAAACACCCTAAACCTGTCTTTTGTCCTATTTGTTCCTAAGTTTCCTACCAGTCTGTGCTCCGTTAGTCAAACTACTAAACAAAATAACTGTAACGTAACGTTTTATCCTACCCATTGTGTGTTTAAGGAACTAGGAATGAAACGGGTGATTGGCGTTTTGAATCAGGAGGTCTCTACCGTATGTCCCCGTTGTCACGTCTTAAAGCAAATATATGTGATTCCAATATCAGGGATGCTCACTGTCGGTTAGGCCATCCCTCTGCAACAGTTCTAAGACAGATGAGACCGAACTTTTCTGTTCCAGATAATTTTCATTGTGAGTCGTGTCATCTTGGTAAACATACCTGCCGTCCCTATCCTCCAAAAGTGTCCAGTAAAGTTTGTCATTTGTTTGAACTTGTGCATTCTGATGTTTGGGGCCCTTCCCCTGTTAAAACCCCTCTAGGTTTTGAGTACTTTGTTACTTTCATCTATGATTTTTCTCGTACTACTTGGGTTTATTTGTTAAAATCTCGTAGTGAAGTCGATTCGATCTTTCGTGGATTCCATTCGTATATCCAAAATCAGTTTAATACATCAATCAAAACTCTCCGTACTGATAATGCAAAAGAATATTTATCCATTGATTTCTCTACATATCTTAAAACCCATGGTATCATTCACGAGACATCATGCGCATATACATCTCAGCAGAATGGTGTTGCTGAACGCAAGAATCGCCATTTGTTGGATGTTACTCGCACACTCATGATTCATTCTCATGTTCCTCATCGATTTTGGGGTGATGTTCTTACTATAGCCCACCTAATTAATCGCATGCCCTCATCTGTCCTTAATGGTAAAGCCCGTTTTCTGTCCTGTATCCTATAGGAACTCCTTTTCCCCTCGCACGCCGAATTTTTGGGTGTGTGGCATCGTCACCTGATTCCCAACCGGACCATGACCCTGGTACGTCCTCAGTCCCACCCCCTGAGCCTGATACACCTGATCCTACTCCTATTACACCAGACACACCTGTTTATGACCCTCCTGGTGCACCCTTTCCTGATATACCGATTGCCTTGCGCAAAGAACCTCGACAAGCCACTCGTTATCCTATTCAGGATTATGTTGCTTATTCCCACCTCTCACCCGAGTCCCATGCCTATACTAATGCTATTGATTCCTACCCGATTCCCAAGGATGTGATGACAGCTCTTGCTCACCCAGGATGGAGACAGGCTATGGAAGAGGAGATAGGGGCTCTATGGGCTAATCATACATAGGATCTTGAGACGCTTCCTACTGGTAAGCGTGTTGTAGGTTGTCGTTGGGTTTTCACGGTTAAACTTAACCCAGATGGCTCCCTGCATCGTCTGAAAGCCCGTTTGGTTGCTAAAGGTTACTCTCAGGCATATGTCATTGATTATGATGAGACCTTTTCTCCTGTTGCCAAAATTCCATCTGTACGTATTTGTATTTCCCTTGCTGCCATTCATCATTAGCCGCTCCATCAGCTTGATGTCAAGAACACTTTCCTTAATGGTGTTCTTGAGGAGGAGGTATATATGGAGCAACCACCTGGATTCATTGTCAAGGAGGAGGCCTCGAAAGTATGCAAATTACTTCGTTCTTTGTATGGACTTAAGCAGTCCCCTAGAGCGTGGTTCGGTCGGTTCTCTAGTGTTATGGGAGAATTTGGAATGGTCCGCAGTGCATATGATCACTCTGTATTCTTTAGACATCGGCAAGGCCGAAGGATTATTTTAGTGGTCTATGTTGATGACATCATTATTACAGGAGATGATGAGGTCGGGATTACCGAGCTTAAACAGTTTCTTCAGTCTCAATTTCAGATTAGCGACTTAGGTCGACTTCGGTATTTTCTTGGCATAAAGGTATCTCGCTCTCCACAAGGAATACTTCTCTCTCAACGGAAGTATGTCTTTGATATGTTGACCGAGTGTGGCTTACTGGGTTGTAAACCTGTTGATTCTCCGATGCTTCCTATGGGGAAGCTCCTACGGAAGCCCAATGAAGGATCCTGAACGATATAGAAGATTAGTTGGAAAGCTTAACTATCTAACAGTTACACGACCAGATATCTCCTTTGTTGTTAGTGTTCTGAGTCAGTTCATGGCCACTCCATACACTGGACACTGGGATGCTGCTATGCGTGTGTTACGATATCTCAAGACTACACCAGGTCTAGGGATCTTGTATTCTGATCAGAGTCATTGTCGTGTGGGTGCCTTTACAGAAAAAGGTGACGGGCGCATATCAGGGTTCTCAGATGCTGATTGGGCAGGTTGTCCTATTTCACGAAGATCTACGACTAGGTATTGTGTGTTTGTTGGAGGAAATTTGGTGTCTTGGAAGAGCAAGAAGCAACACACAGTATCTATATCAAGTGCCGAATCATAATATAGAGCAATGGCAGAGGTTACATTAGAAATGATTTGGACTCGTCGTCTTCTCAGAGAACTCGGGGTTGTTTCTGATAACTTGATGAGGTTATATTGTGACAGTCAATCGGCTATACAAATAGCCAAGAATCAAGTATTTCATGAGAGGACGAAACATATAGAAGTCGATTGTCACCTTATCAGGGATCGTGTGATGGGCACTAGCACTGATCCTCCATCCATTCAGCCGGTTCATGTCAAGACAGAATTTCAACTTGCAGACATCTTCACGAAACCACTCCGAAAGGCACAGATGGATTTTATATGTAGCAAGTTGGGCATGATTAATATCTATGCTCCAACTTAAGGAGGAGTGTTAAGTGTATAGGGACCTGCTATGTGTATAGGGACCTACTCATGTAAATAGTTATTTCATTTTAGTCCCTGTCTCTCCCTATATATAGAGAGGCTTGCCTTTGTATTCTATCATCACTTCTGAAATATATATACAATCGGTTTAATACCAGTTACAGGTCAAACAACTTGCTAAGAAAATGGGTCAAAACTCTCCTAAAGTGTATTCATATGCTTACAACCTCCTAAATCTTTTTATTTAAAATCAATCATATTATTACTTTAATGATATGGTTTTCATAATAATATCTAATGTGGTAATTATTTATATAGTTCAAAAGAAACTGGATAGAAAAATGTTGGCGGGCCAACCCAATCTGTTTGCCCCCATTTAGAAGTTACCTGTTTTGACCAGTTAACCTGTTTTCAACCCACTCCTATGTAAACGAGTTAATTGTGTTAAATATTATTGATAAATGGTCAAATGGGGCAAATAGTTTAATCTAGCTATAAAGGAAATGGGACAAACAAG
Organism: Smallanthus sonchifolius; assembly: GCA_023525975.1. Classification (NCBI taxonomy): domain Eukaryota; kingdom Viridiplantae; phylum Streptophyta; class Magnoliopsida; order Asterales; family Asteraceae; genus Smallanthus; species Smallanthus sonchifolius. The sequence continues at coordinate 27,560,444 of CM042034.1, forward strand.
TCAAATGGGTTGCAATGTAGAAAACATATTTCAGTACTTTAATAATATGATTTTTATGATCATATTCAATATGTTAAGTATCTTCAAATTCAATAAGAGTTAGACAAAAACTGTTGGCACCCGTTTGATCCGCATGTTTTTCCTCTAAATAAAACCATGGTTCTATATGATAAGTTCCAATTTCAATCTTTTTGCAGAGATCTGAGAGCAGTCATTTGTTTGGAGACACAAAGCCACCTCTTGTATTGTTTCTTTTGAACACAGTTCTAAGTCATAATTTTAAGTATATTTTTCCAACTATTTCTTTAGTTTTAATTGTTGTCTTATTTGATTTTAGGAACTGCATAGCATGTCGATGAACCAAAGGGATCTTTCAGAACTTGATGACAAACCACAAAAATCACTAAATGAAAATCAGATAGAGAATCAAGAATTGCTTATCAAATGCATTGCACAACGTGTAGGATTTGCAGGAAACAGACCGCTTGCAGCTTGTATTATTTACAAATGCCTTCTACAATGGAGATCTTTTGAAGTTGAGAGAACATCTGTTTTTGATCGTATCATCCAGACCATAGGTCATGCAATTGAGGTTCAAACTATTTTCAAATATATTAATCATCTCTCATTTTCCCCTGTTTTGGTACTTCTTAGGGGTAGCAAAATGAGGGGGTTGGGCAGTTGGATAACGAGTCAAAACATGTTCCTGTCGGTTTCACCTGTCACACTTTTCATCCAAAATCTTCGGAATTGTTAAAAACATTTAGTGCCAAATATGATTACCAGTTATAAGGTAAACTACAGGAATCAATCCTGTGGTATGGTAAAACTTACAGATTTTGACCCCTAACTTTGTTTGTTGCACTGGACGTCCCTATTTTGAGAATCTGTAAGTAATACTTTTAGTTCCTTGTCCATGTAAAGGACCCTAATATCCTCATCTTCTTCAACCTGTTGAATATGGCTTTTAAAATATCAAAATATCAAAATATCAAGAGAATCAAACAGAGTGAAGAAGATGGGGGTATTTTTATCAATTTGCATGGATTAGGGACTGAAAATGTTACAATTTCTAAAATAGGGACGTCCAGTGTAATAATTCAAAATCTGTAATTTTGACCACACTACATAGAGACTATTTCTATAGTTTAACCAAACAATAAAGTATTTTAGGAGGTTTTATGCATTACTAATACGCTTTCATCGTTTTTAAACTCGTTTGACTCATTTCCTTTTAAGTTAGTTTTTTTATTGTGCTCGTTTGGCCCATTATGAATAAAACATAACCCAAAATTGACCCATTCATATGTGACTGGGTCGAAATGGCCACATCTTGTACTTCTGTTTGCAAGTATTTTCTGCTAAATTTTCTTTTTTTCTTTTTTGTGTATTAAAAGAAATCCCAGGATAATAATGAGATATTGGCCTATTGGTTGTCGAATGCATCAACTCTTTTGCTTCTACTTCAACGCACTCTGAAAGCAAGTGGTGTGACAGCTGGACTGGGCCCACAACGTCGTCGATCATCAGCTACACTTTTTGGGAGGGTGAATACTGTAATTTCCTAAGCTTCTTATAACTTCTGTATTCTGTTAAGGACAAAATGGGCGGTTTGGATAACATGTGGGACCACTAATCTTTTGTGTGGGACAAAATGGGTCGGACTGACCCAGAACGCTTTTCTTTTCCAAAATTTTCAACTATTTATAAATAATTGATTTGTCAAATATGATTACAAAAGTTACGTTTAATAATAATATGTTTTTTTGAATAAAGTGATGGGTGTTTTTGCATAAAATACCAACTAACTTTCGATTTTTGTCTCGTTTTAGTCATTGTATTTTTTTTGTACATTTGAGTCATTAAAAGATGGCGTTTTGTCCCATTTAGGTCATTATGCGGAGTTTTTGTACGTTTGGGTCATAATGGCAACTTGCTTAAAAGTTTTTACCTTGTTTCGGGAATCATTAAAATACCTTACAATGACCTAAACATGACAAAAAACCATCTTTTAACGACTCAAATGTACAAAAAGAAGTACAATGACCGAAACAGAAAAAAAGTGATTACATTGGTAATTTATGAAAAAAAACCCTTGGAAAGAAGCTTCATCACTTTATACGTTGATAAGACACTTGGACAGCTTTTTACCCTCCGACCCATTTATTCCATTCCTTTTATCTAACTTCTTTTTATGTAATCCCTTCATGTGTTGGAGATAAAAGTGATAAAACATAACCTGAATCAAGCCTGACCAAAAATTGAAATTTCTGTATAAATAATCAGCTTGTCGAATATGATTACAAAAGTCTTTTTTTTTCTCAATAAAATAATTTAGGAGTTGTATATATTAAACATACACTTTGGACGAATTTTGAGTTTAGACCCATTTGTTATGTTTCCTTTTAGTTAGCATTTTTTTATTTGACTCGTTGGTTAATTTTCTGACTATTATTTACTAAAAGGGTGTTTGGTTTTTTCTTGTTAGAGTTTTCGTGGAACTCCTCAAGGAGTGAATCCTTCTTTTAATAATGGAAGTATGAGTGCATTAGATGCTGTAAGCCAAGTGGAAGCCAAATATCCTGCTTTGCTTTTTAAGCAACAACTTACAGCATATGTTGAAAAAATATATGGCATGATTCGAGATAATTTAAAAAAAGAAATATCTCCATTACTTGGGATGTGTATTCAGGTAATCACATCTTTTTAATATTAAATTAATTGTGTAAATTAGCAACATAGTTTCACATTTTTATCATTTTTGGCAAGCAGTGACCGGTTGAACATGTTTCCGGTTAAAGGCTGATGTGGTGTCCACATCAGCTTTTCAGTCATAATTGCCCGCTATGTGGGCAATTATTGATTTAAAAAAAAACAAGGGATAATATATGTGGAGGCCACCTTAGTATTCACCTTTTCTCATTAAGGCCACCCATCTATAAAAGTACTTTATTGGTAGCCCAAGTACCTATCTTGTTCCATTTATACAAATTCTGTCTAAAAATTGCCAAATGAAAAAAATGTCTTAAACTAATTTGAATTTTTTTTTGGCAATTTTTAACTTGTAACTGTGAGTTTTAATCCTAATGTGGTTCATATGTGAAAGTTCGGGGGTGAAAATCGTAAAGAGTCTAAAGATAGATTTATTTCATTTAGTATGTTTATTGTTTTTATGATTTAGTTTCTATTTAAGGTATTGAGTGTTTTTTTAGCTGTGAATGGGCTGTCATTCCAGCTGTGATTGGGCTGTGATTTCTTAGTAATTTAGGTTGGGATTAGTATAAAAGAGGGTCATTGTTAAAGTTTAAAAGTGTGGTTTTGATTTAATAAAAAATAAGAGTCGTGGGTGTGTTTTCCCACAAAAATCGCTGCTGTTTTTTGAGTAATTTCGATCCAATTGTCCAACAATTGGTATCAGAGCGAGGTTTTGAGAGTCGACTTTCAAAGGGGGGAGCAGCCAAGGGCTGCCATAGCAGATAACAGCAGGTGGGTCGCTGTTGAGGGCTGCTGATTGGCGGTTTGAAAAGGAGAAAGGGACAACAATTTTTTTCTTTGGGCTGCAAAGGGCATTGATCGATTAAGGCTGCTGGTTGACTGCAAAAGGGTTGTTGGTTGACTGTGAAAAGCTGCTGGTCGATTGTGAAGGGCTGTGACCGATTGAAGGCTGCTGAAATCCGATCTGATATAGATCGAAGTGTGAAGGCTGCTGCGAGGTTTCAATCGAAGGGCTGTAAAAGCTACCAGAAGGTCTGCGCGAGACAGATTTGGGCCGTGAGATACGGCTGGAGCAGATTGATTGTGCGACTCAATCAAAGGCTGATTGGAGTTGTGTGAGTCAACTTTGAAGACGAAGACCTGAGCGACTCAGGTTCTGATTGTGGGAAGCGATCAAGAGCAGTGATTTCTGTGAGAGACGAATCTGCATAGTGAACGGCAAACTTGTGCGAGACAGGGTTATCGACTGTGTGACACGCGAAAGAATCTGTGTGAAACAGAGGTTTAGTGGGTTTTGTGCGAGGCAGAACAGAAACTGTGTGAGGCAGATTGGATTTTGTGTGAGACAGAACAGAAGGCGATTCCTGTGTGAGGCAGCGATCGGCAGTGAAGAGGACCTGAGTGATTCGGTTATTGACAAAGATTGTGCAGAAGGGAGAAAGCAAGTGATTTGCTTGGAGGGCTATGTGAGACGTAAGGCAAAGAGAGATTTTAGTTGCTGTTCAAGTGTTTTTGGTGTGAAGAGTTTGGTCATTTTGCGGGGGAATGTCCAAAAGCCAAAGCATGAGGAGGCCAACTTGGTTCACGAGGATATTGGACCACCTCTACTTTAGAAAGGAGAAAGTCCACATTAGGATTAATGGGGTGATTGTGAGTTTTAATCCTAATGTGGTTCATATGTGAAAGTTCGGGGGTGAAAATCGTAAAGAGTCTAAAGATAGATTTATTTCATTTAGTATGTTTATTGTTTTTATGATTTAGTTTCTATTTAAGGTATTGAGTGTTTTTTTTAGCTGTGAATGGGTTGTCATTCCAGCTGTGATTGGGCTGTGATTTCTTAGTAATTTAGGTTGGGATTAGTATAAAAGAGGTTCATTGTTGAAGTTTAAAAGTGTGGTTTTGATTTAATAAAAATTAAGAGTCGTGGGTGTGTTTTCCCACAAAAATCGTTGCTGTCTTTTGAGTAATTTCGATCCAATTGTCCAACAGTAACATGTTGACACCTTATAAAAAGTAATTTTGTCTTTTCAAATTTTAATGGCATTTTCATCATTTGACATATTTTTGTGAATTTTCTGACCAATTCGGGGCGAAACATGTCGGATGGAAAAAAAATGCCCTTAAAAAGCTAACTACTTGGGTGGCTTTCAAGTATTTCCTCGTGGAAAACAAAACATATTTTCTATAAATGGTAAAGAGGTGAAAGTTGGTCGCTATTTCACACAACCCTTTTATTTTATGTTAACATGTTATTGTACTGATTTAAATTTTAATCAAAGGCACCAAGAACTTCTAGGGCAAGCCTAGTAAAGGGAACATCACATCCGGTTAATAATGCAGCTCAACAAGCTCTGATTGCTCACTGGCAAGGAATTGTGAAGAGTCTTGGAGATTTCTTGAACACGTTAAAAACAAATCATGTTAGTGGAACTTCCGTTTATTTATTCTTGTTTCTCTTACTAACTTTAAAATAAGGGAAAAATACCAAAATGGACATAGTTCTCTTAAAAATACCAAAATGGACATTTAGCCTGTTCGAAGCCGGCTAAGCCTTTAGGTTTTGCCGGCTAAGTCTTTGAATTCAAAAGGCTTAGCCTCCGAATTTTTTTTAGATGAACAAAATGTCCATTTTGGTATTTTCCCCTTAAATAAAACTAAAAGTACAAGTTTTTGCAACACAAAAGCAAAAAGGAGAGGTGGCAATTCTGACAATTTAGTTATGAATGGCCATTTTGGGTTGTATTTTTCTCTTAAACGGTTCAAATTGGTCAAACTGGCCAAATAAACCGGTCAAAAGGGTTGAAAGTCACCTAAAGTTTATATTTAGTGCATACGACCTCCTAAATTGTTATTTGAAGATTTGTATTATACTATTATCAACATAACAATAATGTTTTCGTAATCATGCTTAATGCTTAATTATTTATAGAACATTTAAAAAAACAGGCATAAAGTGTTAGCGAGTCAATCCAACCTGATCTGCTTCATTTTGAACCATACTAAAAAATGAGACCTTTCATTCAACCCGGACCTGTTTTGGTCCATTACCCAACCTGCCGTCTCGCCACCTCTAGAAAAGAATGCCTTCCATCCCAAAATCAATGCAATGATTAACTTGGCACCCGATTTCTATTTGCCAAATATCTAAAATGCCTTTTAAAATGGCAAATGTCAGAATGGGTCAAAACTTGGCCAGAAAAGAAATATTATTTTTGAGAACACCAAAAAGGAAATAGTTGCATGTTTTAAGACTTTGTTTATCCACTGGTAGCTTTTGTACATGTCTGATTCTGTTGATTATTTCAGGTGCCACCATTTTTGGTCCGGAAAATTTTCACACAAATATTTTCGTTCATTAATGTTCAATTGTTTAACAGGTATACTTCATCTGCCCAGATTGTAATTTTGATACGCATATGAATATAATTTTGATATTTTCTTACTTCTGGTCGCAGTCTTCTTTTGAGACGTGAATGTTGTTCATTCAGCAATGGTGAATATGTGAAAGCAGGACTTGCTGAATTAAAAGACTGGTGTTACAATGCAACCGATGAGGTATTTTCGAGTCTTGTGATTTTTATATTGTTTGATACAAACAGGCCTGGGCCTGGCTTGAAAAAACCTGGTCCTTTTAGTCCTGGTTATCCCCAAAAGCTACACAGTCCTAACATTTGATCAAAAAGCTCAGTTTAGCCCGGTATTAGGACCGATTAGGCCTGGATATCCAGTCCTAAAATCCTGGTCGCTAAAGCCCAGTACCTAAACTTGCTTAGTTGTTCTTTTTAATGTAATATATATGTAGAGTTTTGATTTCTGTGTATTATTTAATCTTTTTTACGAGTTAACTTATCTTTATATGTGAGGTAAATATAAATTTGTATGTTTCATGCTTTATGAAGAATCTGAGGTACTTTTAAACAATTTTTTTTTATTCTTCATAGATTTAATTTGTTTTTATTTAAAACATTTTTATTATCATAATCTGAAATTAAACATTTCAATAAAAAATTAGGGCTGGTTGGGACCACTGGGCCTGAATCGGTCCCGTTTCCAAGAAAAGGGATAGCAACTATTTTAGCACAGGGCTCATTAAGGACTGGCCCTAGGCCCAAGCCTGATCTTTGTGCACCTCTACTATTTGCTAAACAAAAAGTCCTGCAGTATGCAGGTCCTGCATGGGAAGAACTTAAACATATACGGCAGGCGATTGGGTTTCTGGTAAATAATCATCATTTTTATAGCATTTTCGCTTATTATTTATTGAGATGGTTGTGATACATTTATCTTCACAAAATAAATCAAATATATGTAATTCAATTCAGGTCATTCATCAAAAGCCAAAGAAAAACCTGGAGGAAATAAGTCGTGGCCTGTGTCCTGTGAGTGACATGCTACGAAAAAAGTAATTTCTTTTACATTTACAGTTTATGCACGTCTCAGCTATTATTTTTATTTTGTTTTACAGGTTCTTAGTGTACAACAGTTGTACCGGATCAGTACAATGTATTGGGATGACAAATATGGCACACATAGTGTGTCCCCAGACGTAAGTTTGTATAGATGTTACAAGTTGAAACTATGATCCATTTACACGTCAATTTGGGTTGTGTTTTTATCTCAAACAGCCCGAAAGTCGGCCAAAATCTGTTTTAATTGTGAACAGTTCCTAATTTGTTAACCCCAGCATGTTTTAAAACGTTACCCAACTTGTCCATCTTGCTAACCCTTATAGATGTCATCACTTGGTCTAAGTTTGTTGGAAACTTAGAAGTGGCTATTTCGACCCGTTTACTTATGTACGGATTGATTTGGATTATGTTTTATCTCGAATGGCTGATATAAAAAAAAACTTAGCTAAAAGGTGACAAAAAGGTGTTTGTGGGTCAACCCCTCCTGGCCCAGCCCGTTTCGACCATATGAAAAAATTACCTACCCGAGTCTGTTTTCACATGTTACCCAACCTTCTCATCTTGCCACCTCTAATAGATGTAATTGCCTGACCTTTTTTTCTATTAGTCATTTTTTTTAAATCGGGCTTTTTAATGCTGAATTGAGTCAATTAAACCAATTATAATATTATAATATTATTACGTATTTTTCTTAACGGCAGCACCTAGATATTCTAGGATAATCCCCGGGGCAACACCTAGAACATCCAGGGCAGCCCATCCAGGAGGAACCCCCAAACTGGGTAAACCCTCTGACCTGGCCACATACCATTTTTTTTGCTCTGGCCCGGATTCGAACCGGTGACCTCACATTTTGAAAGTCACCGGATACCGCCAGGACAAAATCCCTTTGGTTATAATATATTATTATGTAATGGTTGATATTGTCTTCAGGTTATATCTAGCATGAGGGCTATGATGACAGAAGAAAATAATGCAATAAGCAATTCTTTCCTTTTGGATGATGACTCCAGGTTACTTTCTCCTATTTATAGCATCTTGATCTGTTTCTATTATTCTATAGCCATGCTTTTCCACTGGGTCTTTATATTTATCGTTCGGCCCATTCCTCTTGCATGTTTGACTTTGAAGGTGGCAAAGTAAGCGGGCCAGATAGGTTTGGTAATAGGCCGGGTCGAGTTAGGCTAACCCATCAACCATTTCTCGTTTATTTATCTGTCATGTCATAATCTCATAAATAACTAATGTGTTAATTAAGATTACAAATACTATATTGTTAAAATAATGTAAATTGATTTTAGAGGTTTTAAGCAATACTAGGTTGACTTCCAACCCGGTCACTTGACCTATTGGAGATAAAATGCAACCCAAACCGCCCAAGTTTTAGGCAAGCGGGTTGGGAACTATCAAAAGTAACTAATGCAAATTTTTTTCATGATCTTATTTTTGCAGCATTCCGTTTTCAGTTGATGATATATCAAAGTCAATGGAACAAATAGAAATCTCAGACGTCGAAACTCCACCTTTAATCCGTGAGAACTCAGGATTTAGCTTTTTGTTGCCACAGGCCGACTAACTGTTGTTTTCTATTTATTCGGGCTTAAAACGTCTCGGGTGCTAATTCTCCTTCAATAACTCTAGAACATACAATTTGTTGTGAAGAAATTTGATTAACCACCCTAAAGAAAGAAGCACTGCTTCATACATTACCATCGAATCTGCGGTTTTTTTGGTCCCAACATAATAATAATCTTATGTATATTTATATCATACGTTGTACAACCAAATATTTTTGTTTCTTGTGAAAACTGTAGGGAAAAGATTTTATTTTTATTAAGTATAGATTAGTTTTAAACTAGCTGGCTGGCTTGGCATGTTAATTAATCACCCAGCCAGAATGACTCATTTAGTTACATGGGTCAGCCTATTTACAAGACAGGTTTAGACCCAACCTAACTTGAATATTTTGGTTTAATACAGATGTTTACTACAATAAATTAATGTTTATACATAATAAAAATCCTGTATTCTTGGATCCAAGCTGAATAAATGCACAATTTAATGAAAAGAACAAAATTGATTCCACAGCCTCTCAATTTCCTAACTCACAAGTCAAGCTAGGAATACAAAGTTTATAAATTAAGTTAAAACAAAATTCAACTTAATAATAAATATATAAAAACATCTAAGATAATTTTCGTGATAAATTTTTTAATCCGCATCCTATGCATTTAAGCATGACGGTACCTGTTGCTGGCTCTGGCTTGATTACAAATTTAACACCCAAAAAATCTCTGATATTTTTCAGTGTTTGAATCCCATTAGGTACAAGCTTTCCTACACGAACCTTTGATACATCTTGTGGGCATAATGCACATAAAAGGAACAACAAACCCTGAAATTCAAATAATTTAATTCCACAATCAATAGTCAACTTTTTGTTCTTTTCCAACAAACTTGAGAAGAATAAAAAAAATGCAAAATAATATTAATAATACTAATAATAAATCTATTGAACATAATCACATAAGAAGTAGAATTGGCAATTTCAAAACATTTACTTTTGAATGGGTCGATTCATGTTACATATTTATCTCTAACGAGTCAAAACATATAAAATTATAAAACGAAGAAGTTTAAAATGAAACATGTCAAATGCTTCGAAAGTGGCCAAAAGGTATTTAAAAGAACTCGCAATTGTTTTATTGAAGAGTGAATTTTATATATACCCCTCAAAACTTGCAAAATAACATGTATTATATGTGACATTTTGCAAGTTTCAAGGATCCTATGCGTATAAAGTAGATTATTTTGTAAAAAAATAAAGTAGATTATTATTGAAAAAAGTATACTTTTTGAAACCAGAATTGACGTTCATATTTATTTCAAAAACCCATAATTTTGGACCTAAGCTCAAACGGTCAGCCTAGTCCGACCCAATGTATTTCAACAAGCAGAAGATTACCCTTTTTGACCTGAACCTGTTTGACCCGTTACCCAACCAGTCCGACCCACCCATCTTGCCACCCGTAATAAAAAAAAGTTATGCATATATGGAAAAATCAGATGCGAACCTGGTGTGTAGAATCTATAACACCGCCTTGTTCAATCTCGCCGAGTAAAAGGGATGCAATTTTCTCACCGACTTCCTCTGGAGGCATAAGTTCTTTCTTTTCATCAATATCCATGTCATCATTCCCTTTGGGATAAGAAATTGTTGTATCCACAGATATGAAACATCCAGATTTGGTTTCAGCAACCAATGATATTCCATAACCAGGTGAACTGCAAAACAAGAAAAAATGTAAATCACTAAAGACAAAAGAACCCAATAAGCATGTGAATCATATAATAACAGATTACAACTATTTATCAAAGATTCAAGACACCAAAAGATGAATAAAAGAAATTTGTGTACCCAAACAAAACCATGAAGTCATGAAGATTTCTTGTAATGATGCTAACAAAACTGGGCCAGGTGGAAATCTAGGTAGTTTGGGTAAAAGAGCAAAACCGAGCCAGGTGGCAAGATAGTCAGGTTAGGTAAAAGGTCAAAATTGGGCCAGGTAGCAGGACGGGTGGGTGGGGTAAAAAGTCAAAATTGGTTCAGGGTTGAAACAAGCCAATATTGGTTCAGGGTGAAACGGGGTGGGTTGAGTCGTCCCAAAAAACTAATCTTTCTGCAAATAAATATATTACAAGAATAATCCAAATCTTTAAATAAAACAATTTAAAACACTGTTTGCATTAGAAATGGACTATTGACTCTCTTTTAGCTCTATCTTTTTATTTAATCCATAGGAGATCAAACGCAATCCAAATTGGCAGGTTTGTAGGTAGACCGGTTGAAATGACCACCTCTATTGAACACACAAACATGAAAAATATTTCAAATGGGCTCTAAAAGTACGTACTTTCCAGCTTGTGCACCAGCTTTATGGTCGGTAAAAATGTGAACATCTGGAAGCAATCGGTTAAAGATTCCTCTAGCTGCATGAATCATTTTATTTTCAAACTGAACTGACACTCTTGTGGAGAAACTGATCCCCCTGATCCTCTTAACCATACCTTCATCAGTCCATGTGACTGCCTGCAAAACCAACCATGGTTAAAGAAGTGAGATAAAAAAAATTACATATTTATATACAATAGCTGATTGAATTTACCTTTAAACTATTGTGAATAATAGGAACTGAAAGAGTAACTTCTCCACCACCTTTAGGGGCAACTCCACGGCTTTCAATTTTTAACTCCAACCCTTCAGATGGAACTCCAAATCGCTTCAATAATGGTAAAGTAGTTGATCTAAAGGTATCAACAGATGGGTCTTTTGAATCATTTGTTATACCTGAAAAGCAATATGTGATCATTTTCATCTATATTTATCAATAAATTCAATTTTCTTGATGACAAAGATAAAGCATGCTTTTGCATGGAGGTCCTAGGTGGGTTGACTAGAGATAATTAACAAAAGGTGTTGTAAGTTAGAACCCTTTTGCAGCAGTTTATAGTCATGTTTGCAATTTCTTCTACTACTCACTATTTCAACTAAAAAGCAGACGTTGAGAATGATAAAAAAGTAGCACTTCTCTTAAAACCGTTTGAAATTCACAATACACATCATATCTCATAATACTTATTAAAAACTAAATCCGTCCAACTATTTCAAATACGAATTAACACACTTAAAAGGTAATAAAACCATAAGCTAATATATGTACATAAAAATTCACACGGAGAGTGAGTTTTAAAGATGAACACCATCATATTAAGAATTATGTTACTTATTATCTATTCTCAATATTTAAACTATCACCATAAAAGAAAGAACATAATATTGATTAAAACCTTGGTTTTAAAAAGCACTTTTTTGGAAAAAAAAATTCGCAGGAGGCGTAGGTGAGGCACGCGCCTCATGTACATAGTCTTTTTTTGTGCAGTAGAATGTTGTACATCATGCTTTTTAGGTTGTACATGTAGGTAATTTATATGTTTGAACATATATAAAACTTATTATAGTTAAATTTCGGGTAGGGGATGCTAAAAACCTATGATATATATTAAAAAAAATTATATAATTACTTTGCGCTTCGCCTTGGTTTAAAAAAGCGCGAGGTGAGGCGTTTCGGTCCCAAAATCCGAGGCGCCACGCCTCAGGCGCGAGGCGAGGGCTTCACGTATGCGAGGCGCTAAAACTAAAAAAATAATAAAAAATGTATTATGCATGACACACTTCACTTCTTAATCATAAAAACACAAAACATACTTTAATACTTAGAAGTTAAAAGCTTAGAACATAATTCAACATTCATAAATTGGTCACAACCTCACAGGATAAGCCCAAATATGGTTACAAGGCTGATTTAGGGTTATTTAAATTGGTCACAGCCTCACAAGTTAAGCTCAACTACAGATTTAGGCCCAAATTGGTTTAAATGATGGGCCAAACCCAACTGATTTAAAGCTAAAAACGTGAAAATACATGAAGCGGCGCCTCGCCTCGCCTCGCGTTTCAAGCCTGAGGCGGCGCCTCGGAGCGCTTCATGTATCTCGGGCGCCTCACCCATTTGAGGCGTTTTGCCCAGCGCCTCGGGCGCCTCGCGCTTAAGGCAGCGCCTCACGGCGCTTTTTTAAACCAAGCGCCTCGCGTACGAAAAGCTCACCGCTTTTGCGCTTTGCGCCTCGGTTTTAAACCTTGTCGCTTTTGTGCGCCTCTCGCTTTTTAAAACCAAGATTAAAACAAAACAAGAGTCACCCACTACTACATTCTCTAATTAGAAAATTTTGCAAGGTACCTTTGAGCTTAATGGAACATAGAGAAACGAAAAGCATGAAGGGAGACAGGTACCTTTGAGCTTAATGGAAAGGGGTTTCTTCCCAAACAAACCAAGCACAATCAAAGGTTCCAAAAAATAGCCAATTGACCTACTCAATCCACAATCATGCTCCAGATATCTCCCACCCATCACTATCCCGGGCTTGTACTTCAATTTCGTCCCTACCAATTACACCAAAATACAATCCACTTCAATTAAACAATCTTTTAACTTCAACCCCAACAAGAATTCTCAATATTTTCAAGCTAGAAACCACAAGCGCGTCAGTTAAATTAAAAAAAAAACATCAAATTTGGCTTCCTGTCATAGAAACTTGACATTGCAAAAGCAGCAAAATAACATTTAAGGAAGTTTGGCTAGCACAATGTGTTGGATTTTGAACTTAAAGGATCTCTTAAAAAATACCGAATGTGTTTGGTTGGTACATTTGTTAATGGAATTGGAATGTAAAGTTACCTAAAAAGACAAAATTACCCCTTAAAATTAACAAAATATAAAACAAAGATCCAAACTCAAATATCTTTAAAAAACAAAAACAAGAAAAAAACACATGTTGAACAGAGACGAAGATAGAACGAAAAGCAGCTAGGGTTACTACGCAAACTATAAACATTCCTGGTGTTTCCTTTGAAATGTTAAAAGGATTTGGTTGGAATTAATTCTGATTCTAATTCCAATTCCTATTCTCTTAGCAAACCAAACATGTAAAGTAACTGAATTTAAATTCCAATTTCATTGAATAAAGTTGTAGAAGTCATTCCATTCCTGTTAATTATAGAATTCAAACACTGTACACTGATACAAATTTAAACATGCTATATAACCTAAATTCCGTTACAACTATGTCTGTAAGAAGAGGATAAATCCGCCCAAATTGCACGGCAAAAATAGCTTATTTCCTCTTCAATTGCATTTAATTCATACGTAAACAAAACAATTCAAGCAAAAAACACAAAAAACCCTAGGTTTACCAGTCTCGTTGATTTCGACGTGACAGCCATCAGAAACGGTCTCGAGAAGACGGAGAAACGAGACCTCATGAGGAAGAAGACCTGGACACGTGGCGTCGGCACGGATGTCCTCGATTAAGATCGGAGTTGAAGCGAGAGTTGAGAGAAGCAGTCGTTGCCTTAGGTTTTGGCTACCTTTAAGCTTCATATACGATATCTTCCCCATATCTTCTTCTTCTTCTGTTCTCCGGCGGCCTGAATAAACGTTTTGCCTTAAAACCCTTGCAATTGGACGGTGAAGAATGAAGGTTTATTATTATACCTAGAAAGTTAGAAAAATGGTCCCTTAATGATCAACAAGGTTTGTTTTTAACTTTTAAACTTTGCATTTATGGTCCTTCTCTTGAATGTGTCGGGTCGTGTTTGGGACGGGTTTTAGTATTCCTAATCACGTAAATTTCTATTTCAAACTTGATCAAATCTTTGTTTGGTACATGATTATCATTATACCGCTAGGTTTGCGGGGGTTTTCTCCGTGGGTATGGATGTTCGTTTATGATCTTAGGGAGGTGGGAGTCGTGAGCGGGTAGGGAGGCGGGTACAAGGCGGATTGTGAGGGTTTCACTCCCACTACCACGGGTTCAAGCGGTAGTGGTGAACGGGTAGTGTGAGCAGGTTTTGGAACCCGCTGAAACATGCTTGGAGGGTACCCGATTGTGTTTATATATATATGAAAAATTAGGTGGGTTAGAGGGTACTTGGAGGGTACCACTCCCACCCAGTAGGGCAGTTTTGAAGGGTAATTTGACTAAAGAGGTGGCATCGTTTTATTGGTTTATTTTGGGAGGGTACCACTGCCACCTCCCTTAAGTGGTTTAGATTTATCCCTTAGGATTCAGGATTTCGATCTTGAACTTATCTAAAAAACTGACTTGAAATATTTAAAAACTCAAGTACAACTATATCAATTTTACTTTTTAATAATTTTGTATTATTGACAACTTTAGAAAATTTAAAGCATGATAACTAAGTATAAATTTAGTTCGTTGGAGGGTGAACAAATCCTTCGGACCCTCTTATAGTTCCGCCTCTAGATCACCTAACGTTGTATCCGGACCCAACATGTGACGAACCATTTAAACCATCCATGACTTAGGACTAATCAATAATCATGTGTTTAATATCTAGTGGATGTTACAAGGGTATATGTTTCCTAGTGAACAATTTGATACCAATCAATATATGTGTACTGTAGTAGGCTTTCGTTTAACCATGTGATCCTTATGCTATTACATTATTTACTCTCTTCCTTTAACAAATGATTTAATCACAATAATATTCATCCAACAAATGATTGATCCATTTACAAAGAAGTGTAAAACTTATATTCTCTTTTCCTTCTACTTTATTTTTGAAAGTTTGTTTATTTTGTAATCTAATACTCTTAGAGGGAGGTTTGAAACATCAAATAAATACAAAACCAAAACCTTAAATCATAGTTTAATGCATAACTGAGAAGTCAAATCATTATATATGCTCTGCTCCTATGGATCTTCCATGATCAAAGTGATTAACATGGCTCAATGGTCCATTATTTTTAGTGGTTATAATTTAAACGTGACTTTTGTTAAATAATCATTTGTGTTTGGTTATTTTTTTGTCCAACGAAATCCGCCCGGGCATTGTAGTTTGTTTGGTCGTTCCATGAGCAAGATTCGTGGTACAACAAAAAGAGAATATAAAGAAACGATGGTTAACATTAAATATATAAATATGTTAACAATACATGAATATGTGTGTAAGTGTAAAACTTATAGAGTATAGAGAGGATAAAGAAGCAGGCTGTAGAGGACCAACCTTAATCAGGGGAAGGCTCTGCTGGAGAGGACAAACTTAATCAAAGGAGGTTGTATAATCAGCCATGGGGGTGCTTCAATAGCAAAGGCTATTTCATCATCAAGAATGAGAAGGAATTAGATGCCAATGTTATGTGTGTTCCTATGACAAAATGGGTTATCCCAAATGAAGGGCAACGCCTTTATTTATAAAGCATAAGAAGGTAAAACCCTAATGGGCTTGTCCATCATTAGTCTATCAAGGTTAATATCACAACTCCTGGGCTTTTCTGTCTTGTTGTATTTTATGTTGGGGAGGGAAGGAAACACATGTCATTCTCCTATGTTGGGTGCTGCTCGTTGGAAGGGAGAAAGCAGTTGCTGCTTACCCCTGTCATCATCCTCCAGTCTAGGGTGATGTAAATTTAGCTACATTATACTAGACCCATACTTTTTTATTATCTTATGTTTTCCTCATATATATGTGTTGCTTTGTTGAATCCTAGCCATATGTAACACCTGCCCCAAAAATGTCTAAGATTTGACAAAAGGTAAAACCTAGGGACTATAAGTATAATTGTACTGAAGTTCAGGGTTTAAATTGAAAACTTTGAGATTAAAGACCTTAGCGGACCGCTAAGGTTAACCATAACGGTCCGCTATGGGATTAAGTTGGGTGGCGGGCCGTCACCATATGTATAATGGTCCGCTACTTGTTGGCTAAGCAATAAATCCGGTGATGCCACGTGTATAGTGACTAATGGTCAAGTTTTGTGACACGCGTACTCGTGGCGGACTGCCACGCTAGATGGTAACGGTCTGCCAGCCTCAAAACTCTAGAAATCTGCCACGCGTAAGGGTGGCGTACTGCTACGCCCCCTGGGTAACGGTCCGCTAGCCGCAAAACCATAATCGGTCCAATCAGAAGTGGACATTTAGGGCTGACGCCATCTGAGGCGGTTCGCTACGGCTAGGTATTTCAGCCTATAAATAGATGAACGAGTTCATTCGGATTTTCACACCCAAACTCGATCCTCTCTTCACACATTCGTCCTAGGGCCCCTCTAGTTCACTCCCGAAGCTCCCGGTTTGATTCCCGCTCCTCGTAGTTCCCGATTAAGCAAGAAACACTCGTAGAAAGGTCAAGACGCTAGAGAAATCAGGTTAAGAATTGGACCTTAGAGGCCCATTCCTACAAACAAGGTGAATACTTTATCTCTTTCAAAATTTGTGTCAAACATTTTAATTTACGAAAATGGCCAAATAAAGATTAATGAAATGATGCTCAACGTTCTTCTACGAATCAAACATTCAGGCCATAGGTATACGTAAAACTTGCAAGGGATACACGACTCTCGGGTGAAATTCCCAGATTGCGGCCGGTGCTTATCTTATAACAAATCCGGAGTCGTAGACCTGTCCGCTGTTATAAGGTATGACACCAGTGTATACTGTGGTGCGATTGAACAGGACGGGTCTGCTGAGTTTGTAGACTGAACATGAAGTTGTGATTATGAAATTAATACTTGTTTGTACCAAAATGATTTCATGTCAAGATATTGTATTCACCGGCATTCGCGCTGACGTTTTATTTTCAAAATGTTTTCCAGGTAATGATTAAAATATGATGAGAAGGGTATACAGGCAGACATGAGATCTGACCCAGAAAAAAAAGATAGAATGCACGTAGGATTCTCAGGCCTCGTGTAAAGGGAAATCCTAAATAAAGGAGATAGGACCGTAGAACTAATCAACCCTGTGTTGGAACTATTTCCAGTGGCTAATCATGTATTTGATTTCAAACAATGTTTTGTAATCAAATGAGAATGGTATTGAAACCCTATGTTTATAAAGTAAATACAAGGCTTTTTTTTCCAACTGAGTTTTGGTATTTACAATTACAACCCTTGAGGTTGAGATAAATGATGAAACGATCATTTGACCGCTGTGTTTTACAAAAACTCTGAAATCAAGTAACCAAAGGATACCAATCGGGCTCACACACGTCTAGGGGGTGCCTGAGGCGGGGTGTGACACCATATTAAGTAACTTCATATTTACAAACTTTGGTTCATTGAATCTTTTGAGATTCTTACATAGCTTGGTGATATGGCAGAATTTTTTAGTGAGTTGCTATGTTAAGCGGGCGTTGTTGGGTATGGGCAGCTTGGCAGCTTGCAATTCAAAATAGCGAAAGGTGGCAAGTGGAAAGTATCTCCTACTAGTTGTTCTTTAGGGTAAATGGGGGACGATGGCCCACACCTTTGTGTCTATAGGAGAAGATGGCTTAAACTAGTCATTCCTCTCGATGTATTGGGGAAGGGTAGTTTAACCATCTGTCTTTAAGATTCTCAGTGATAAAATGGCAGGACTAGTTGCTTTCTCTAACTTAATAAGGGGAAGTAGTTTGACTTCGTATCTCTAACATGATAAGGAATAACAAGTCAAGAAATGTGATATTAAGCAAGGCCAAGCAAAACTTTTCTGGATAAATGAGGCAAAACTTCCCGATGTCAGAGTGTGCGGACCTATCTTGAGGAGACCAGGTAAAGCTTTAGGACAGTAGAGTAGGCGAGAGCTTAATTTACTTGTATATGGTATTTATTTATGACGTGTTTGCAGATAGAGTCAAACAATCTTGAAATTATGGAAGAGATCTAAGAGTTGGAAAATCTTGGTTTCTCATCACTTACAACTTAGGCTATATGGTGTACATGTCGCTTCACCGCGGCATTGCTGATGTGGAGGGAGGGACCACCAAGGAATACCGCCCCCTTTCTCATTGCCACTAGAAAGATGGTTTGCGTGGAGAATTCCTCGCTCAAAGCATCGTCAGCAATACCATATTTTTTAAGGTTTATTTGATATTTTTAAAGGGAAGTATGTAAAGTATCTTCTTGGTGAAGTGGAACACAAAGTAATGTGGCATTGACGTGATAGTAGTGTGGCACGGAATGGAGGAAACTAGACCCCTTATTTTTATAGTTGCGTTTGTAGAAATTATGGTTTTTACTTTGATTTGTGTTTACATAAACGTCTAGAAATTTTTTAGAAATTTATAGATAGTTTGCATTGTGTCTGGACAATTTATGAGTTTTTTTTTGTTTGATTTGTGTTTGTTTTTGTATTTATGTTTATGTTAATTTGGATATATTTATAAATAATAAAATTTGGAAAAACAAATAAAACAAATTTTTTTAATTCCGCATGATTTTTAGGGACGACTTTTTGAGTAAAAAAGTTTATATTTTTAAAGTATTTTTTTTAAATCCATCGATAAAAAAATATATTTTTTAATTCTTTAAAATCTGTCGGTAAAAGATCATATTTTTTATTTTCTTAAAAATCTGTCGGTAATTTCGTCGCTAATTGGTCCATCGGTTATACGTGGGAAATAGGTTGATAATTCCGTCCGTAAACAGACTATACACGACCATATTCTTGACAGACTTTCACCGATGAAATCTTGTCAGTAACCACTAGTACCTAGGGAAGTGATACTCCAAATTTTTTAATAGCGTGTGAACTAGAAAGTTACAATTATCGGTTGACTCTCGTTCTATAACTTATTGGAAATTGATCGGTAACAAATTAATCCATGCATGCTAACAAATGTGAAAAGTTCTATTAACCCTGATGCTATAAAGTTATGGTCATGTCACTATTTGGTATTTTCAACATATACCCAAGGTTAGTATTCTAAATTTGCAAGAGAGCTAATTAATATTGTTAATTATCAAGATACAAATATTATACATATACATATATAACATAAATCTGGTGATAAATGTGACTGTTAAAATATATGTAATTTACTCTTTATAAAAAAAGCCAAAGCCAACAACTTTGTTTTTCGCGACTGAAATTGGAATACCCTTATGGCCCTCCTGAATCTGTTCAACCCCTTCAAGCGTCCTCAAAGTGATGAACCGATCAATTTTTCGCGAAATCCGACTTGTAATTACCTATTTTGACAATTGCCTTCAACATATACGAACTTCCTTGTGCAAGCAGCCTTCGATTGGATCCCTATTGTAAGAATCGATGATCTATTTGATCAATTGCAAGGGGCAAATTGATTCTCGAAAATAGACATTCGATCAGGGTACCATCAATTAAAAGTAAGAGAAGAGAACATACCAAAGACAACTTTCCGAACGAGATATGGACACTACGAGTTCATCGTGATGTCTTCGGATTGACGAAGGCTTAGCATTCATAGATTTAATGAATAGAGTATGTCAACCAAGTAGCCTACATCAAAGTTATTAATTAGATATTTTTAAATTAGATGTTACAACTTTTACAATCCTTTTACTCGACAACTGTGGTTTTAAATTAGATATTTTTTTAATAAATTTAAACATTTAAAGATTTTAATCAGTTAACTAAATAAAGTCATCAAGTTAGACAACCACTAGTCAAAGCAAAGCATGAAGAACAAAATATACCAACTAAGCATTCTATGTGAACCAAACAACATACATGTAACAAGAGTTGCATACATGTAACAAATATAGTTTGCAACACTTTTGATTAATTCATTGCACCCCTCATATTCTAGTTTTTTTTCTTTTTTTTGAAAGGCTAATTTCATTCAAAACACACGGCCACCCCAAAACAGGGCACCACAAAGCGACAAACAAATTACATCAACTTAAAAATACACCAATTAGCCCAAAAGATGGGCTTATACTTAGATCTACTATTAACCCACAAGAACCCCAGCGACATGATGTCAATTAAGATGTTATTAAACTTTTTTCCGTTCCTCGCTCTCCATAAGCACCATCATTCGATGATAACAATACCGTGAAAAATCTCTCTACACGGCTCCTTGAATCCGACGTGTTTATGTATTTCCAATAACTCTCTAAACGAGAAAGCATAGAAGTTTGGAACCTTGCACCAATCGCTGATCCATGGCCACACCTCCGTAGTCTTACAAAATATGAAAAGATGATCCACAACCTCTTCTCCTTCTTCACACATCGGGCAATCCACATTCACTATCTGAATGTTTCTATTTCGGAGAGCCACTGCCGTTTGAATTCGACCCATCTCTGCGCGCCAAGCCAGAACGTTGCATTTTAAGGGCACCCACTTACACCAATCCATTACCATCTTTGACATAGCCTTTGAAATAGTTTCTGATCCGAGATCCTTCAACGTGCGTCTCGTTAATAATTTTGCATATGTTACTCCAAGTTCCACTTAACGTCTTCCGGACTGGAATGAATTCCCAACAGTTCTTGTGCAAATGGATTGCCTTTATCCCTTTTTTCCATAATGCCGACCCTTCGGCTTTATATCTCCAACCCCACTTCGTAAATAAAGCTACATTCGTGTCTTTAAGTTTGTTTAAACCGATACCCCACTGTCTTTAGAAGTCGCCACTCTGTCCCAATCGACCCAATGAATCTTCCTGGAGTTACCCGTACCTCCCCAAAGGAAATTTTTGATCATGGACTCCAGATCATGTAAGACTTTGACAGGAGCCTTATACAAAGACAAATAGTAGCTAGGGAGGCTCTCAAGGACAGATTTTATTAGCACGATTCTACCACCAATTGATAGGAGAGAGGACTTCCACTTAGCCAGCCTACTTTGAAAGACATCATACACAACTTTCCAATTGCTAATTCGATTCATATTCGCCCCCACCGGCAATCCCATGTACTTGAACGGGTACTCCTCCGGCTTGCAACCGAGATTACTCGCCATGTCCTTGACCACCTAATTATCCACTCCTATCCCGATCAGACTAGTCTTCGAAACATTTATTTTGAGACCCGAGCATATGTAGAAATATCTAAGGACTCTCATAACGTTCCGGATATTGCTCTCCGACCACTCACCTATGATGATTGCATCATCAGCAAAGAAGAGATGCGAAAGCACATGCCCGTCATTAGGGAGTTTAATCCCTTTAATAATCTCTTTATCACACGCTTTTTGGATCAAAGAAGAAAGCACCTCCATCACCATCGTGAACAGAAATGGCGATATAGGGTCTCCTTGTATCATGCCTTTTTCGCTCTGAAACTCAAACGTCAGCGAGCCGTTCAACAGGACCGACGCGCGAGCAGAAGCCAAAATCCCTTGAATCCACGTGCACCACTTCTCGGGGAAACCCATCTGCTCCATAGTCGAGCCCAAGAACTTTTGGTTAACGTTATCATAGGCCTTTTCGAAATCAATTTTAAGGATGAACGCTCTTTTTTTCCTCCATTTTAACCATCTTATCATTTTGCTCACCACCATAGGCCCGTCAAGAATGTACTTACCCCTGATGAAAGCAGATTGAGACTCTGAAATCACAGAATTTAGGACTTTCTTGAGGCGGTTGGCGAGAATTTTAGAGATCGTCTTACTGATAACTCCAACCAAAGTGATCGGCCGATAGTCGATAAGGCTAACCGGATCTTTCACCTTCGAGATCATCAAGAATATTCTAGTTTCTTTGATTGGTTGAAATTGGTTTTTACGGTTTTCACAAAACTATCTAGTTTTCGATCTGATGAACCTTCCTGTATATATATACACATATCTTGAAATTAAATTTTGTTACCAAATACTTCTCAAGAACTATTTACTTAACTTATCGTGACATATTTGTGAGCAGCTGCTTGATAGTTCATCAGTTTCATGAAAAAACATCCACTTCTTTTGTTTGTATAAATTCAATATCTTATATTTTTTTAGACAGATTAATAAAAGAGATTTTTACTTCTATAGAAAAGTTATATACTTTTGTTTATGCATACAAGTAAGAGAATATGATGGGCGACATGTAGCTGTATTTGAATTTTTGGGTAGACTTTTAAGTCAATCATTGCAACTCAATCGTCTTATATGGAGACTTTTGCATTCGTTCATTATATGACTACAATTTAAAAATCAATAATAAAATACTCTATGCATTTTATATTTGTGGCGTATGATTTTTCATCGATTAGATTTCTCATTCCATCGGCTCATACGATTGTGCGATGTTATAAAGAAATGATAATCCTTGACACTCTTTCTTTGTTCCACATCAACATCATATTAGATTTCTCATTCCATAAGTCATGGTTTTATGAGAAAATCGTCAAAATATACATTTTGACAAAAAAATTGCCACAATGTACATTGAAAAGTCAAACATTTTAAAATATACAAATCTGATTTGGACCAATAGTAATTTGACACGCAGGCAAAAATCGTTTTGGAGGCTTCTTCATAGCCGGCCAGGTGTCAACACGGGGGCCTACCACGTGTATTATGTAACACCCCCAAATTTATTCACTTAATAAATAAATAAATAAATTAGGGTTGCAACGATTGATAACATTACACAACAGCGGAAGCTAACTAAAGACTTCTAAATACGTCGAACACCTTGCATCTTCATCTTTCTAGAGGCTTAATCCAAAAGTTTAACCTATTCCAACCGTGTCGTATGAATTACCTGAAAAACATGCTCAAAAATGCCAACGCAATGTTGGTGAGTTCACAGGTTTTAAATGAATACAATTGGCAAAACCATATTTACGAAATCGTTTGTCAAAAACTATTTATACGAAATCCTTCGGCAAAAGCCATTTGCACGAAATTGATTGACAAACTGTTTGTACGGGTACTATTGGCAAAATCCTTTGCTCGAAATTCACTGTCAAGATCATTGATACGTATACCAATGGCAAAACCCGTTTCTTGAAATTGACCGACAAAATCATTGGTACGTATACCATTGGCGAAATCATTTGCTCGAAATTTACTTTATGCATATGATAAACAAAACAAGTTAGCGGTTGATTCATCGAAGTCTAGCTAGCACTTACGAATTATGTGATGCACAAGCCTATAACCAAACCTTTAACGAATTCTCAAAATTTGCTAATGGTTATACTTCGAAATACCGATGACCTTTTAGTGTTAACTCATGCTCACAAGGGAATCAGATGCTTGTTTCTCGTTTTCTAGTTATCATACCATTTGAAATTAACATGTTTTTCCCCCAAAATAGAAAACAGTAAAAAGGGGCCGTGAAACTCACCTTAAGTCCAGCTAATAATATCACAAACTCAGTTGACAATATGTGGGCGCAACATTCCTAAACGGTTCTTATTGTTCAAACAAGTGTTGTTAACATCAATAACAATATAACTAGGATCGTGCCCTAACATTACAGTTTCAAATCTAAACTCAAACCATGTTGAGAACATCTAAGTTGTAGAAACAAAACTCTTTATTATTATTATTTTTTTTTTTAGAAAATCGAGCAAAGTCCCGTTTGTTTTTGGCTAAACCAGACAATATCCAATTGTCCAATTCCAACATTAATTTACACCAATAATCCAATAAACCACGTTTTAGATTCTAATACTAATATCATACTTAAATTCATTAATTACTTGATAACTATATAAAAATTATATAATTATAACACATTTTAACGTGTCCGAAAAACGTTGTCAAAAGACGTCCCCGACAATTTTTCTAGGTCCCGTGCTACTACCCGACAATAGATCTATAAGTGTTTCTATTCATACCTTAGCGTATAAGCCGTTCTAAGCGGTTTTGTACGAAAAGCTGAGCACGACACGAGAAGAAAACTTGTTTCGCTCATAACTTGGTCATACGAACTCCGATTGAGGTGATTCAAGCGGCCATGGAACCATCTCGTCAAGCTCCATCAGATCCACCGGTCGCCGCCTCCGGACGCCGCCGCCGACGTCGCCGGAAAACCGGGCAGTGGCCGGAATTCATGATTTTTGGCCGGAAAACTACACTTTTTCGAACCAACTTCTTCGTATGCTTAGATCGGGCCTTTAGGAACTCTTTTCTAGCAAAAGCCCCCAATTGTTGAGCTCGCCGGAAAAAGTATTTTTGGCCGGAATCTCCACCACCGTCGCGATCTAGTGTAAACCACCACCACCATCGGACTCAGGACGTCGAGATCTATCAGATGAGGTGGTGCACTTGCCGCCACTCTCCGGTCCGCTGTGATCCGCTGCTGCGCGCCGCCGGCTGCTCGGTCGGACTCCGCCTCCGCCGTCCTCGCCGCTGTGTAGTCTTTTCGTCCGCCCAAAAGTGTGGCCGGCCCTCCTTTCCCCTTCTTCTTCTCGGTTCTCTCTCTAGAAACACACACAAGTGTGTGTGTGATTTTTGTGCAAATGAGGAAAATGACAAGAAAATTATATATATATATATATATATATATATATATATATAT
The DNA here is from genome assembly GCA_023525975.1 of Smallanthus sonchifolius. Lineage (NCBI taxonomy): Eukaryota > Viridiplantae > Streptophyta > Magnoliopsida > Asterales > Asteraceae > Smallanthus > Smallanthus sonchifolius. The sequence goes on from CM042034.1 coordinate 27,585,410, forward strand.
AGGGTTTTAAGTGGGTAGGCTACCTACCAGTAACACGTGTCAAACCCAAAATATCATCATGCCTTTAGTTCTCGATTAATATTTGTCGTCCCTAATATAAATATTAATACTAAAATAAATATTCAAATCATTTATTTTGTTAGCTTATTATCGGAGGATATTCGAGTCGGTATGAGTTGAAAACGCGTGTGTGAGTCAGTTCGTCGGATTTATCGTTTCGCTCTCCGGTTATTAATAACAATTTTATTAAAAACAAATACTTATCATATAGGTAATAACCGTACCGCAATCGTTAGTTTTACGAGGATCTAACGTGGTTTAACGTCCGTATACACGTACTACACGTGTATTTATCCAAACAGTCTTTCCAAATGAATATTAATACATAATGTTAATAATTCATTATTTTACTTAATCGTTCTGTCGAATAACCGGTAAAAACCGACGTTTAACGCGCTTAACGTTTAAAACTACTGAATCGCGTACGTTCTTATATCTTTTCTAAAATTATCAGAATCGCGTCACAAGTTATTAAATGAAATCGTGTGACTAATATGATGTTCAGATTGTGTAAATTTGGATTTCTAACGGGCTTGGATCCTTACCGGGCCTCAAATGGGCTTGAATTCATATTGGGCCTTATTGGGCCTAGTTGGGTTTTAGTCCAACAACTAGGTTTTGGATTTTGGAATTTTGCAGGTGTCACATATTAACCCGGCTAAGGAGTAGCCGGCCTCCTACTCCCTAGCCGCTATCTTTTTACCCGGCTACAAAAAGTCTGAAGCGGCTACATGTGCACACGTGTAAGCAATTGATTGATATTATTTTTGAGCCGGCTGTGGGGCAACCGGGATAATCTTGGGCCGGTAGGTTGGTGGCTCGGGGTTACACGTGGCGGTATTTGATTGGAAAAAAGTTTAACGATTACAGGTGAGCCGTTTGGGTTTGTAGCTGCCCAATTTTAGCCGGGTTTATACACGTGGGAGGCCCCCGTGTTGACACCTTGTCGGCTATGGAGAAGCCTTCAATACGATTGTCACACCCCCAAAATCCACTAACGGAGTTTTATCGTTAGGAGCGTGACATACTAGGATCTCAGTCATTAGTTACTTTGAACGACTCTATATGATTTTAAGAAAACCACTAGTATTGCTCATAGTCACGATGCAACACTAGTAATGAAAACACTGATTTAATGTAAGACTGCAGAAGCAAAAAGTTAAATGAAAAGCATGCGCCAAAATAGTCGCGCCAAAAATAAACAATTCAACAATACTAAAAATAAATAGTTCTTGCGTTTGAAAATGATGGACTTGAGATGCATGCATGCCCTAGCTTGTGCTTGTACCTTAATTACCTGAGAAAACATGCTAAAACGTGTCAACACTAGGTTGGTGAGTTCACAGGTTTCAATGTTTGTAAAGTTTACTAGATAATACCATTTACAATTATATCATAGGTAGCTAACCTAGTACATGTTACTAAAGCGTTTCGACACTGAAGCTGACTGTTTATGTTTGTACTGCCTCCCACCATGACTATCATAATCAATGGTGAATGTTTAGGTCAATGTTACACCCGTTCGACTTCCACGGGTGGGGCTTGTCAATGCCCAGTAGTATTACTCAAGATTATCTCGCTAACCCATATACTAACGGTTCGATAAGTAAGGACTTTCATGATATGTTTGCGCTTAGTACACAAGTAATATAAAAGAAACGTAAGATCTAAATGTTCGTACCCATGTTTTCTCCCCCAAGTTTAAAACGTAAGAAAAGGGGCCGTGAAACTCACCTTAGAGTATGTGCGAAAGAAAACGAACTTAGAATGCTTGACGACTAACTGCCACCTATAAACACCGGTTTATAAGTGTGTGTTTGTGCAAGATGATACGAACCCTAAGTATCCAAACAATCCCATTGTTTAAGTGTTTGAAAAGAGTTTACAAGTTTGACTCATGTTTGACCAAGTTTGACCCGACGACCCGTTGGTGACACGATGTATGAAATAATGTTTGATTAATATAATATTTCCATATTACACACATACGATCATGCAGGTAACACTTAGCAACAGTTCCTTATTGTCCTAACGAACAGGTATGGTTTCCAAAAATAGAAAGTTTCCTAAAATAGAAAGTTTCCAAAAATAGCAGGTTTCTATAAATAGCATGTTTCTATAAATAGAAAGTTTTCATAAATAGTAAGTTTGTTTGGGACTCATGTTTCCTGGAAACTATCATCATTGATATATTCGTAGGATCACTCTAACATGTTCTAGATCATCACATCGCATAACAATTGTCTAGAACCTAAACATGCAAATCATAATTCAAGACAAAGTTTCCAACTTTAGTAACCTATGACTAGCATGCGTGATTTCCAACACCTAACACGTTATAACAAGTTATTGTGTCATATCTAAATTAGATCTATCATCAAACCATATCATGTATGTCTAAATAGCAAGTTATAGCCACTTTTAACAATTAAAGTTTCCTTATTTGGAAAGTTGGTAAAACCGGGTTATGTATTCAAAATCTGATTTCACAAATCATCTAAACACGCATCAAGTAACATATAACCATCATCACATCATTCTAATCAGGTAGCATGCAAGATAGAAATCATAAAAAGTTTCATCTTTTAGTAACTTGTCCATTACACGCTTAATTCATCCAGTTAACACGTCGAATCAATTTTAAATCTTTCAACTAATATAATTTCAACTATATTAATCATAATCCACGTCTAGCATGCGATTCCTATACTTCACATAATCAACAATATTCAATTTTCAACTCGTATGACAACTAGGGTTTCATATACGTTCATCAAATCATCAATACAATTCAACAACATCAAACAATTAACGAATTCATTATCATATTTCAAAATCATTACGTTTAGATAATCTAGGGTTTCGATCTCAAAAATAATAATGAAATAACGACGGATTTTTATAAAATAACTTACGTAGGAATGTTAGGAATGCGTAGACTAGCACGTATCTACTTCCGGATTCACGATCGGGGCTCGAACGAAGGTTCCTTGGTTGTTTCTTGATCTCGGCCGATTTGAGGAGTGAGGGTGAAGTCGATCGCGGCCAAGGGTGGGGTAGGGTTTGATATATATATATATATATATATTTTAAGTTTTATCCTTATCTCATACTTATTGGGTAATTAATTTGGCCTGCGGGCTTAATTAAGGCCCATAAGTCTAATTAGTTAGTTAATAACTTAATTAATAATTAAAACATTTGGTTTTTATTTTTATAAAAATACTAACTTTTATAAAAATACTAAATACGATTTACACACGATAAACACGTATGAAAACAATAATAATCACATAATTCACGTAATCACATAAAAAAATCACATAAACTCGTAATTTATATTAAATATAAATTATTAATGTTCGTAATGTTAGTTTCGATTAATCACCAACGTTCCGGGTTAGACTCGAGTGCGATCCGATGTGTGCGAACTGACTGACACATTTAATTAATCCTAATTAAATGCAATGTATGTGCGACTAACTGAGATAACTAAGTTTGCAATGAATCATGTTTGAACTAACGAGGTTTGAGTTAACGGAGTTAACCTGAAAATACCGGATGTCACAACGATTTTTGCCTGCGTGTCGAGTTCCTATTGGTCCAAATCAGATTTGTGTATTTTAAAAAGTTTGACTTTTCAATGTACATTTTGTCAACTTTTTTAGTCAAAATGTACATTTTGATGATTTTCTCTTTAGTTATTTTTCACACCCCTATCCCTAAAACGTTTTTAATTAAAAATAAAAAATATATGTAAACAAATTAAAAAACTTAAATTTTAAACTTCAATAAAAAAAATAAACTAAAAAAAAACAAACATAAAAAAAATAAAAATAAACAAGCATAAATAAAATAAAACAAACAAACAAAAATAAATAAAAATTACATTTTACTCCTAACCCCAACGTTTTGCTATTTCACCTTTTTTTAATGTTGAGATTAGCTCCATAAGATCGTGCATTGTTACAAAGAAACGATAACCATTCTCTTAATGGTTCTGGCTAATGTGTTCCTTCATGAGGTGCATCTTTTGTTCTTGTTGTCGTTTTCTATCTTCAAACTCTGTTTTGTTAGCCTGGTTCAACTTGACAAAATTAACAGCTATTATATGTAATTGTTCTATAATACCTTAAGCAAATCCCACATTGTTTTATTCTGTCTATGTGAGAGATGATGGGTTCGTAAGGAATTCCCCGCCTCAAATACCACAATGCATTTTGGGTGCATTGGCTTTGGATGATAAGAGAACTCCACAGTTAAACGTGCTCAAGTGGGAGTACTACTAGGATAGGTGACTTCCTTGAAAGTCTCAATCTGGGCAACCTAAAACAAATCAATGAGATCCTAGTAAGCAAAGCGAAGAATAATGTTGGTATGAGAGGCCGAATGTTACAAATGGTATCAGTGACACTCCCGTTTTATTCTGTTTACGATGGTGGGGCAAACATCATCGAGGACGATGATTCCCACCCGGTGGGGGTGGGTTTGTAACACCTTAGGCAAATCCCATATCGTTTTGTTCTGTCAACGGGAGAGATGTTGGGTTCATAAGGAATGTCCTTCGTCAAATAGCACAATGCCTTTTGGGCGCATTGGCTATGTATGAGAAGAGAACTTCTTAGTTAAGCGTGCTTAGGTAAGAGTAGTACTAGGATCGGTGACATCGTGGGAAGTCTTCACCTGGCCAACCAAAAACAAATTCGTGAGCTCCTAGTGGGCAAAGCAGACCGTATGTTACATGTTCGTTGTTATCCTATTGTGAGTTAGATCGCGTCGTCCGTCTTTGTTACGGTATTTCCGACTCTTCAACATTAAACCCTTCTTCTTGGTTCGGGTATTGTCCAGCCGTTGAAGTTATATTTGCATTAGTCTCGAAGGTCCTCGATGTTTTTGTTGGTTGGATACTAGCGTCTCATGTTCGAAAAGTTTGTTTTCGGGAGGTACGACATGCCATTTAGATTTTTTTAAGCAAAAACCAAGCCGCCTCATGTTCGAAAAGTTTGTTTTTAGTTTGTACTTTGGCTTGTGTGTCACATAGTACATCTTCATCGGATTAACCGCTACGTCGATGGGTAGCTTTGTTGTTGTAGATGACGTTGAATTTGTTCATCTTCTTTTGCATGTGCATGCACTTTGAATTCTTTTGGTGGACGGTACGATCCTTAGCTCCCCTTCTTCTTTCAAACGCTCCTGAATATAGCCTCCAAAATCCACCCGATCATGTTGATTTCGGTAATCGAGTCTTCGGATATGTGGACCCAAGCTTTCACAATCCCATTTTCTTGTTTCAGTCCATGGTCTTGGCTTCCTCTTTACTAGAACCGACCATGACTATGGGAGAGTTCGACGACCCCTTCTTCATCACTATGGGATGGTCACGGTACTTGATTCTTAGGTCTTAGGATTCCAGAACAGACTCTTGTGATAGTCTGAATCCGTTATACGTATGTTGTAACGAAAAATTGAGATATTGTTATGATGAAAAGATGGGTATTTGGGATTGGGATTGAAATTGTGTTGAACTATTGGTGTTTGGAACAGATCAAATTGTGACAAAGCATAAGAGCTCGACTTGTTGCCGGTGTTTTGGTCTTATTTAATGTATTGAAGTATATAAATTTAGATTTGGAAGATAGAGTTGTGTAAAAATATGTGTTGGTAGAGAGTATTAATAAAATTTTAAAATTAATATCTTTTTAGTTTAATTGCCATATAGTTGCTTTGGGGGGGGGGGGGGGGGTATGAGAGGTGGTTCAGTTTTTTCATCATTAAATTTTAATTTTAACAACTTTCTTCCTATTTTAAGTGATTTAGAAAAAAACTCGTCACTCTTTTGATCGAGCTAACATCGCAACAACCAATTTTTTTAAACAACAATTTCTAGATTTAAAATAAATACATCACAACTTTCACCTTGTAGAATTTGAATGCTATCCTTTTAGTTATAGGGTATACCACTTACTGCTGAGATGCACATGATCATGGAGTGACTCCACCAAAAACCATCGAGTTGATTTTCTTAACTTATAGTACAGAAAAAGGGTTGTTATAGAAATCTTTATACATATAAAAATTCACATCTTTTTTCTACAAATAACTCATATTTTACAAAGTAAAATGTGCCATTATATATGTGTATGTACGTAAGGGTATATATGTATACCTATACATACTTGCATATCCATGTTTGTATGTATGTATAATCTCATGATGCCTCAAAATGTGAGTGTCAAGAAAGATCTTTTTTCATCAAGTTGAAAATGTCAACATGGTGTGTATAGATTCATGAAATAAAGACTTAGAAAATGTTATTACATCAGAACATTTTCATTGAAACCCTGAAAATTTGGGTATTGTTTAAGTCAACCATTGTGATATGTTTACTTTTTCCTTATTTTCTAAAAAAAAACAACGAAACCGTGTTGTCATTTAAGTTGACAATTATATTGTCCTCTATATAAATCAAAGCAAAACACTTACAAGCACCAAAACAAGGTTTCTGAAAATGAAGTTGAGTGGTGTTACATTGTTCGTAGTTGTTCTTTTCACTCTTGTGCTGGTTTCTTCACAAGCAAGAAACCTTCAAAGCGTTTCACCACCCCAAAGTAATGATCCACCTGGTATGATCCTTAACTGATCATTTCATGTTTTCGTACACGTAATTACATATTGATCACTAGTTTATAGACCCGTATATTATACGGGGTTGTATAGTAAAATTATACAATTTATGTGTACAAAAATTTATGCATAACTGAAGTATTGTTATTACGTACAATAATAAAAACAGAAAGTACAATTACAAGTCGTTGTTTTAACATGTACAGTTGTGTTGTTTTAACATACAATTGCATTGGTTGATAACCAGATCACTTTTTGCTCAATGGAATAAGTTTTTTTCTAAGAAAACATCGTCTTTTAAGTAAAATATAGTAATACTATACTCAAATTAAAGATAAAAAATGTTTAATTTTTTAGTGTAATAAAAAAAAATTGTATAAAAAGTTATTTGAGATTAAAAAAAGAGGTGAAACTAATATTTAATACAAAAAAATAGTTACACACAAAGGTAAAATCTCTATTTTACCTTTTAGCAATTAATTAACTTCTAAATATAATTTGGGCGGGGAAATCATTTTGAGAGAGAATATTATGATAACAAGTGTCATTTTTTGTAATAATTTATTAGATAGAAGATGTGACAACATTATGTTTTGTTGTGAGTGTTATGTTAATTTTTTAAAGACGTTTTGAAATTAGTTTTCATGGTTATTTCATAAAAAAATGTCAGTGAAGATTCACATTTTTTATTTTTATTACGACTATATGGGTGAGTAAAAAACCGAATTCATATTAAAAAAAAATCAAAAATTTGCGACGAATTAATGAAAAATTGTCGGTGATTTCTGACAATATTCCGACGATTATATTAAATAAACAAGTTAACATATCTAATAAATTTGTAGGAAATTTTATGGTTACTTTTTTGTTTTTGTTTTGTCAGAAAGTTGTCGCTAACTTATGAAAAATTTCTTTTGTTGGTAACTTGTCGGAAAATTTTGTAGAAAATATACATGTTTTCAAGTAGTGTATACTTAACTGAAAAACTGCACCAAAAAGACCGCCCAAACTAATAACAGATGTTTGGTTTTGTATTTTTTTTAAAACTGAAAATTACGGTTCTGTTGTGGTTTTATATATTTTTTTTGAAAACCGAAAAAACCGAATGGAACCAAACATATACATATAAATTTTATAATTAATGTATTATGTGTGTGTATGTTTAATAATATATATTATATGTGTTGTGTGCTTATATGTTTACACTATTTTATATGTAAACTTTTAGCTATTATATATATTTGTACTAAGAGTAGGTTAAAGTTTATGTTTGTTAGACTATTCACAATAAGGATGGTTTTAGCCGGTTTTATAAGTGATGTGTAGCAGTTTTTGGTGTTTTTCATTATTGGGCATGGATTGTTTTTAGGGAGGATTTCTTCCACAATAAGTACTGAAACCGAACCATGTGAGGGGATGATGAGAGATGAGAGATGAGAGATGAGAGAGGAGAAAGAGTGGGTTTTAGATGACTGTGAGTAGGATATGAGAGGGAGTGTAACCGGCACTTGTCATAGTTTAGATTAGATTTGATACATAAGGTTTTGACATCGTTCACAAGATCACATATATAGCGATAGTTTAGACCAACACATTGATACACAACCCTAATCCTATACAACGTTTATTTTGAAGGGTTATCAACTTGCATATTGACACATTAACCCTAAACTATTTCCAATGACACTTTAACCGTTACTCGTACTTTACAATAAGGACTCTAAAACCCTTTAACTAATAACACATAAGTTTAGTTTATATTTTCAACAATACATACATATACATGTGTGGTTGGATCTATATTAGTTTCATAATTTTATGTGTACTCTTCGCAGAAGCCAGGAATATAACCGGACGAATGCATGGAGGTGTGGATGCAGGGGGTGGTTGGGGCTCTTGTTGGAAGTGCTGGCAAAACTATGGAAACCGTCGCCTACTGACCGTATGATGGGTTGACGTATATATGCTTAGGATGGCATATGGTTGGATTCATCATCTATGAAACTATGCTAATACGAATAAAAGATGAAATAATGTGATTCGTGTTGAATGTAGTTTAGTTATGAATATGAGGTCATGTTTGTTGTTGAGGGGAAGTTTAAATGCAAACTCGTTGTATCAGACTTATGATTATATTGTGTGTGCGTACATTTAGTTGACTTCATTCCACGTCGTAATATTTATCTTTGTTTTACGAGTCTTAATCTACTGGAAATTTAGGTAAAAATGTGGGTTTTCACCAAGTTATAAAAATTATTTTTTTACTAACTTTGGACAAAAATGAATGTATGCAAATAATGTATAATTGTCTATTTCTTTTTGGGTTTGTTCTATATGTTGTGAGCGCTTCAAAACAAACCAAACCATGTTTAAATTAGAGCTAAGATAAATGAGATATTGATGCTTGACGTTGTGTGTTTAAAGCTATGTAAAGCTACAAAAATTTAAAGAAAACATGGGGAACTTGTCCCACATAAATAGGGTGAGAGGATTGGGGGAACCGATTTTTGAGTGGTATATTAGTACGAGCCTCCTAAATATGTTATTTTCTCTAAGACAAACACTAGTGGGACCCTATAAGGTACGTAGTAGTCGCACACACAAGCGCGATGTGGTTGTAATGTGACGTTCTGATGGTGAACTTGACACTTCACACACTCTCATCGTCGAGAGTTGTATTATTATTTTTGAATGTTGGTGTGAAGTCCGGATGACCATTGGGGTCGGTTTGGTGGCTTGGTACTGGTGACATCATCGGCTCGCTTGTCGATGGGTTAGGCTTGGTCCGGACCCAAGTCCAAGTTCGGATGACCACCAGGTCCGAAGGAATTCGGTCACTTCAGATATCCAAACACTTTGAATGACCAAGTCCATGTCCGGATGACTTGAGCCAGATCTGGATGATCAAAAATCAGACTTGGAGTATACATAGAAAACTGAAACAAATTCAAAGAAATGTTAGGATCTTGAGAATTAAACTGAATAAAATTCATTAAAGACGTTCAAAGTTATGTTATCGAGTTTGATAAATGAAAGAAAATGAGAGAAATGGAATTAATGAGCGAAAAGAAAGGAAAGAGAAAAAAATATATATAATATAATTTCGTATTCCAGAGTTCAAAAGAAACGAAATTTTATTAGGGAAGATTATTAAAAATATATATTTCTCTCCAAATCCGGCCATTTTGATGGAAAAATTAGAAAGAAAGATTATTATAAATTTTCTTCCTCTTATTTGTAATCCCTTTTATTAAATTAAACACAAATCTTTCTCAGTTTATTTTCAGTTCACCAATCTTTAAAAAAGACTACATAGGGGCACTTAAGAAGGTTGTAGGACCGGCTTGGTAGCTTAGAGCATTCGGTATATTTGTTTGCATCTCCTCAAGTGAAAATAATCACATTAATTATCACATCACAAGGGGATGATGCATCCATCAAGTGAAAATAATCACATCCAATCACTCAATGCCAGCTCACCACCTACTTCATTTCTTTAGTTTCTTCTCCCGTGATTTTTTCACGCCAAAAACCACACTAAGAATCACACCACAAGGGGGTGGTGTATCACTCAAGTGATAGTGCCACATTAGTACCACCTAGGATCACATGAGAAGATGACGGAGATATACCCCTAGGATCACACGAGAAGATGATAGCTAGTTCTATTTTTGAGGAAAAAAATAAAATTTGATTGAAATTATTTTGCCACTATATGATCCAAATTATTCTATCAGCGTATTTTAGTGAATATTTCTAAATAATAATCAAGTTTCTTTATTATTTTATTAAAGTTGTTTACATTTTTTTCTTAACAATAAAAACACTCAAGTTTAATTATTGTTTCATTTTTATGAAACCTTTATACATATTCAGTTTTATTAAGTTAAATTACCTAGGTAAAATATATATGAAATTGCCTGATTAGTATTAAATGATTATTTTTTTCAGGTCGACTTAAATGAAACTTGTTATTATTTAATAAATTTTTTTGTTTGACAATTTCATTAAATGGCGATAAGAGTACTTTCATCTAATTGGTTGTGGTGTCGGCAAGACCAACTATTTATTCTGTGATTGAAAAAACTATAAAATCCATTCAATTGTAGGGCTTTTTTAAAGTATGAGGTATACCCATGTGATTATGGGGTGATTTGATAATAAATTGTACGCTACGTGGTGTCACGTCACTATCTGTAAAATCATATCACTCATCACTAGGCAATGAGTATACCCATGTGAATGTGGTGATGTTATAATTAAATGTTTATTTTTTATTTAAATAAAATAAAATATAATAAATAATATTCATTAATAATAAAAAATTACATTAATAATAAAAAAAATTACATTAATAATAAAAAAATTACATTACTAACATAAAAATTACATTACTAATGATTTGATTTTTCTTAAACACTCAATCAAGTCCGCCTTTAATGCGTTATGAATTTCTCGATTGCGTATTTCTTGACGGTTTACTCGCTTTTGATCTTCATCAATTTCTTCGTACGTAACCTCCTCCTCATTTTGGTCGTATTGACAAATCGTCGCTCCTTGATACTCTAAAATCATACAAGCATACATAATGTTCCGGATTTTGATTTGAGACCAAGATCTAGTCGGCCGTTTTATTATATGCCACTTATTATTTAATAGACCGAACGCTCGTTCAATATCTTTTCTTGCCGCCTCATGAGCCTTTTTATAATTATTACGTTTAATACTTTCCGGACACGTAAGAGAGTCTTAACAATTGTTGCATATTCCGGATATATTCCACCGGCTAGATAATACTCACGCTTGTAATGCGATCCTCTAAGTTCAAACGATAAGTCTGCTGCGGTTCCATTGATCATATTGTCGAATATAGGCGATTGATTAAGAACATTAATTTCATTGTTCGCACCGGCAACGCCAAAGAATGCATGCTAAAACCATATAGATCATTTGAAGCCACAACTTCAAGCATAATACTTCGGCGAGGATGATCGCCGCGCGCAAACTGTCCTCGCCAAGCATTGGGGCATTTTTCCCAATCTCAATGCGTCCAATCGATGCTACCAAGCATCCCGACAAATCAACTGTTGAATGTCGCTAGCCGACGGTTTACGTAAATATCTTTTACCGTACAATAAAATTATAGCTTTAGAAAACTTGTAAATATATGATCTGATCGTTCGTTCTGATATCTTCAAGTAATCGTCAAACGAATCGCTAGCGGTACCATACGTCATTTGAAGAATCGCGGCCATACACTTTTGAATGGAGGTGAAGCCAACCCGACCTCTCGCGTCAACACGTTGACGGAAACAAGACACGTCTCTCTCGAGATAAGTATTAATTCTTAAAAATAATCTCCAACCCATTCGAAATCGTGTATTAAATTGCTACTTCCCGTACAAACAACCATCGTTAAAGTAATATTTGAGTAAAAGTGTGTTAGCAGCCGCCCGGTCACGGTTGAGACTTGCGCTTCGTTTTAATGGTCTTGAGGACGATTCCGCCTCTTGCCACCACCTAACCGCCGCCGATCGGGCTTACTCGCTTAATGATGAAGACATTTTAAAAGAGTAGAAAATTATAAATGAGTGTAAATATTATGGAGTAAAATGGGGTATTTATATTGAGTAAAAATAATATTATTAATTATTAAATTTATTATTTTCAAACGGTTGAAAATAATACCGTTCAACGGTATTATTTTGATTGAAATTCACACTTCACTCGCGTGAAAAAAAATCACGACATCAAACCACGGCGTGGTTTTTTTTTAAGGGGCCGGTGTGGCTAATGAATCACGTCGTGATTCATGGGTCCATGTTGGACGACGACATGATAAACCTTTATATACCGGATGACCTTAGTATATTTTTTCTTTCTTTTACACGTGTCCTTTTTACCTGTTGTTCTTCAAAGTTCTCTTCAGCATCCAATAAATCATTTTTATTTTGTATATTTTTTATTTCTTTTAATCTTCCTTTTTCCCTCTTCAAAAACTAATTATTCAAGTTGTGTGAAAATTTAAATAAATTATTTACTAAACGATCAGTCACATGATTCCTTACTACTTTAAGTTTTACTTTTACAACTTTTAAGTATTACTTTTAATGTCTCAAATTATGTAACTAAATAAAACTTAATAATAAATAACCTATTAATTAATAACTTATAAACCATAAATATAAAACATCATGGGTTCTTACTACGGTAGCAACAACACATCCAAGATCTAATCTATACTATATAATAAATAAAAGTTTTTTCATGCCACATGTCACCTCCACATTTATTCTCATCATTTTTTTCCCGTCTCCCTCTCTTATTAAATGCACTTCCATCTTTATACAAAAATATATATTTAAAGAAATTACTAATTATATTAATAAAACACATTTATTTTAAATTATCCTTTATGAAACTTTCAAATCTAATTATGTAACTTTTATTTTCAATTAAATAATAAATGAAAATCAAATTATATCAAATAGTACTTAATGTATTTTCGAAATCCAATTATATATTACTTTTTACATATTTTGAGTTTTATTTTCTATCCTTGTAATATGATACATTTTTATACCTGTATAGATTTAAAAATCTTATTTATTGATATTTTTCACCCCGTGTGTATACACAGGATCTAAACTAGTTAAACTAGTAATTCAAACTTATCATCTTTCTTTGTTTATTATCTTCTTTACGTATGTACGTGACCGCTAATGCCTAAAAACTAACAAAAAGTTAGCTTTTTATTACCTTCCTAGCGTATGTAGTTATGTACGTGTCCGTTAATGCCAAAAGACTAACAAAAAGTTAACTTGTCAATGGCAACCCATATCATCGTATTGAGGATTCCTTTTGGGCATATTACGATTTTATTTTTTATGTTTTCTATTTCGGTTGCCATAGCGAGTTCGGTATCGTAACGAATCGAACCGGTATCAACTGAATTCCCACCGCGTAGCGCAAGGAAATCCCACTAGTTAACTACTATTTCATGTTAAACTGAAAAAAATGTAATTTTTAAATAGTAATAATAATCATGATTTGATTTTATTAAAATAATATTAAAACTTATTTTTATTACAACAAAATACCTTAAATTTGTCCATGACCATGGAGTGGAGATGGTGTATTCCAAAAAGGGTCACTGTAGAACATTTTTTTATACAAAAATTCACATCGATCTTTTATTAATAAAAGTCATGAGGTCATCTTTTATTAGTACTAATTAGATGATACTAAATGTTATATAATAGCTTTTCTTTATTTTATTTGAAGAATAATATTATTTTTCAATACATAATATATTATTTTCTTTTTTCCATTTAAGTGTGCTTTTTTTTCTCAGACCCTCGTTTTTTTTTCTCAGACCCTCGTTCGCCTTTGACAACTATGAAAGTTACTTTCTGATTCTTTAGGGAATAATTAGTTGTTGAGTGGAGTACTAAATTGAAAAGCTATTGCCATGAATGTCAAGTTGTTTACTTCAAATCAACAATGTGTTTAATTCATAAAAGCCTTTGTGCTTTCCTGTTATGTTCAACTGTTTTCCGTCAATCTTAGGTGCTAGTGAATGTCAATTTCTTCATTGCTAGTTATAAAACTTTGGAATAAAAAAAAAGAATTATTGCACCACAGCAATGGTCATGGCTCTTCGGGCAAAATCACCATGTTTGCAAATCAGCCCCATAAAGATTTTTTTATTATGCATTCGATACGCAATGCTGTGCATTAAAAATAAATGGCAATGCTACATCATGTTGAAAAAATATAATTGATTTGAGCTCTTTAATGTAGTTGTTCCTTGAGATATTTTACATGACATTTTGAGATAATATAATTGAATTTTGCTTGATATAGAAAATGATATGTTTCTAATTTTTCACAACACAATGGTATCATTCTTCATTTATCAAGTTTGTTAATATTGGCAGGGCTCCGCTTATAACAGCACTGGCTTGATGGTGTCTTTTAAGTTGCCCAGATTCTCCGACATGTACACTCTCATGATAGCCAGCGCTGATCCTAAATCTATTTCTACAAAACCAACTGTGGAGTTCACCAAAAGCGTAACAAAGTGGTCTCTCTCTCTCTCTCTCATGCACAATCACAATCTAGCTATAAGAAAAATAGATTTTTTTATATCAAATCCCCTTGCCCTCATTATTTGATCACTTTCAAGTTTGAGTTCTTCCGAAAGGAAGAACAAAAGATTTGGTATTTTTCTGTCGTGTTTAGGGATCTATGTTTGTTAATAGAGGTGGTAGTTTCAATCCAATTACTTTTGAATTAGTCAGATTCCTGTTTTTTTGTGGTGTAAACAGCTAAAATAAAAGTCTAACTAAAAAAGAAACATGTCAAATGGGCTCAAAAGTTGCCAAAAAAAAGTAAGTTAATGCAAAAATTTCCCAAGTCATTTTATTCAACAAATTTGATTATTATTGGCATAATATAGTTTTTGTAATCTTATTCAACACCTTAGTTATTTTACAAAAAAAGTTAAATTTAGGTTAGAAAGAGCGGAAATATTATACGTAAAAAAACTAACTTTTTTTCATCAAACAAGGACCATAAATCCAAAAAATGATGCGATTGTCTGGATGGCATATGGTTGGATTCATCATCTATGAAACTATGCTAATACGAATAAAAGATGAAATAATGTGATTCGGGTTGAATGTAGTTTAGTTATGAATATGAGGTCATGTTTGTTGTTGAGGGGAAGTTTAAATGCAAACTCGTAGTATCAGACTTATGATTATATTGTGTGTGCGTACATGACTTCATTCCACGTCGTAATATTTATCTTTGTTTTACGAGTCTTAATCTACTGGAAATTTAGGTAAAAATGTGGGTTTTCACCAAGTTGTAAAAATTAGTTTTTTACTAATTTGGACAAAAATGAATGTATGCAAATAATGTATAATTGTCTATTTCTTTTTGGGTTTGTTCTATATGTTGTGAGCGCTTCAAAACAAACCAAACCATGTTTAAATTAGAGCTAAGATAAATGAGATATTGATGCTTGACGTTATGTGTTTAAAGCTGTGTAAAGCTACAGAAATTAAAAGAAAACATGGGGAACTTGTCCCACATAAATGGGGTGGGAGGGTTGGGGGGGGGGACCAATTTTTAAGTGGTATATTAGTGCGAGCCTCCTAAATATATTATTTTCTCTAAGGCAAACACTAGTGGGGATCCTATAGGGTGCGTAGTAGTCGCACACACAAGCGCGATGTGGTTGTAATGTGGCGTTCTGATGGTGAACTTGACACTTCACACACTCTCATCGTTGAGAGTTGTATTATTATTTTTGAATGTAGGTGTGAAGTCCGGATGACCATTGGGGTCGGTTTGGTGGCTTGGTACTGGTGACATCATCGGCTCGCTAGTCGATGGGTTAGGCTTGGTCCGGACCTAAGTCCAAGTTTGGATGACCACCAGGTCCGAAGGAATTCGGTCACTTCAGATATTCAAACACTTTGAATGACCAAGTCCATGTCCGGATGACTTGAGCCAGATCTGGATGATCAAAAATCAGACTTGGAGTATACATAGAAAACTGAAACAAATTCAAAGAAATGTTAGGATCTTAAGAATTAAACTGAATAAAATTCATTAAAGACGTTCAAAGTTATGTTATCGAGTTTGATAAATGAAAGAAAAGAAGAGAAATGGAATTAATGAGCGAAAAGAAAGGAAAGAGAAAAAAATATATATAATGTAATTTCGTATTCCAGAGTTTGAAAAAAACGAAAAAAAATTAAAGATTTTATTAGGGAAGATTATTAAAAATATTTATTTCTCTCTAAATCCGGCCATTTTGATGGAAAAATTAGAAGGGAAGAATATTATAAATATTTCTTGCTCTTAATTGTAATCCCTTTTTATTAAATTAAACACAAATCTTTCTCAGTTTATTTTCAGTTCACCAATCTTTAAAAAAGACTCTACATAGGGACACTTAAGAAGGTTGTAGGACCGGCTTGGTAGCTTAGAGCATCCGGTATACTTGTTTGCGTCTCCTCAAGTGAAAATAATCACATTAACTATCACATCATAAGGGGATGATGCATCCATCAAGTGAAAATAATCACATCCAATCACTCAATGACAGCTCACCACCTACTCCATTTCTTCAGTTTCTTCTCCCGTGATTTTTTTCACGCCAAAAAACCACACCAAGAATCACACTACAAGGGGGTAGTGTATCACTTAAGTGATAGTGTCACATTGATGCCACCTAGGATCACATGAGAAGATGACGGAGGTATACCCCTAGGATCACACGAGAAGATGATAGCTAGTTCTATTTTTGAGGAAAAAAATAGAATTTGATTGAAATTATTTTGCCACTATATGATCCAAATTATTCTATCAGCATATTTTAATGAATATTTCTAAATAATAATCAAGTTTCTTTATTATTTTATTAAAGTTGTTTACATTTTTTTCTTAACACTAAAAACACTCAAGTTTAATTATTGTTTCATTTTTATGAAACCTTTATACATATTCAGTTTTATTAAGTTAAACGAGTCAATGTTTCTTCCGATGGAGGATGGTTTATGGATGGTAGATAATATATATGTTTAAAAAGATTATATTTTCCCATTAATTTGACTTTTTTTTCCCGATTTGCTAGTGTTTCTTCAAATTACAATGTTTCATCAAATTGCATTTTATCTTTATAAACTTTTTAGATGTTTAATTTATGGGTTGAAAGTAGTAATCTGATTTTAATATGAATGTGTGAACAAACTTTTTCTGTATCATTAACCATTATGTTGCAGTCACTTGGATCAAGGGGGTACAACTACTGGTCCGTAACATGTGAAGTCTGGTTCACTACTATGCAGATTGAGATTGGCTCAAACTGATAAAGATTACAAAATTTTAGCCTGCTTAGTTGTCTTCATGATCTTTTTGCATGGCTAGCATTGTTGAGTTCATGGCCATTTTCTTGTTCTTGTACATCACTATGTTAACTGTCATGGGTGTGGTCAAACCTCCCACCAAATATAGCACTTAGGATATTCATAGTATTGCATGGGCTTTTGATGGAATAATCTTTGCCATTATCAATCATAATTATAAACAAGTATTAAAAATAAATTCATATTCATATTCAGTAAACAATTATATATTTTGTTATTAAAGAATTGACAATTTATCCTCTTTATAAACAGTAATGTAGTTGTTCTTCAAACACTTGGATTGTTTGTGATTTAATGATATACAATTTCTTGACACATTTAAAACATCATGAGATGTCATATGTTTTTGAAACCCCAATTTCTTGTTGATTATTGCAGAGTTGAAGGGCTGCAAAATGATCAAATATATTGCCAGTTTCCATATTCATTCATCTATAGATATCAATTGCGGTATGTTCTGTTGGAATTTTTAGTGAAATTTTTTTATTTTCACAAACTTTGGACACAAATAATTACATTTATATATTAGTTATATAATTACTTATTTATGGGTTGTGTTCAATTATGTGACAGCTTCACAATTAAACAAACCGTGTCCAAACCAGAGCTAAGATGAATGAGATATCGATGCTCGATGTTAAGTGTTTTGAATGAACATTACTAATCTTGGGTTACTCTAATATAAACTTTGTTGCATCTTTTGATTAGATGCTATTAAATTTGTCATAAAGCCATATGAGTCTTTTGGTTCTTGAATCATATATCTTTTATTATAAAGGTATGATTATGGTTTTTAATTTTATTTAATTTGACATTAACTTGTGGTTGGTTGGTCTTCGAAATTAAATTTATGGAGTTTTTTTATTAAATACATAATAAATATTTGATTCATGATTCATTAGAGAAAATATGGATGGAAAAATAATAAGAAAAGAGAGAGTCTAGCAATCATAAGAGAGGAGCACTCTCTAATCGTTCATCCAACACTATCACCATCTTCATCCTTTTCCTACTTTTTCTAAATACATAATTTACTCGGTAATACCTCGGGTGCGTGGACATCTCCGGTAGTACACGTACTGTTCTGGTTGTTGTACCCTGAGAGACAGACGCGTTAGTCTAAGAGGAAACGCGGAATCTGTTTTAAGGGACCCGTGTTGAACACGAATCCTCAACCAAAACCGTCAACGTTTTGTGTGATAATTTTTACAGTGATGGAGCATAGTTGAAGACTCAACATGGTGAAAACTCAAGTCAAGAATACTTCAAGAAGGCATTCATTGGAGTGGCTAAAGACATCGGTTTAATTAATTTGTCATATACAAATTGTTTTTTTATCTATTTTTCCATTCGGTTTTGTGTATGACATTGTACTATTTATTTCCCATGATTAACGAGAGTATCGTTAATATTATTTTATTATTGTTTTGTAATAAAAAGTGACCCATATTCCTACATGTTCTTCTGTATTTAACTATCAACATTCATTTAAAGTATTTAAAGAGTACAATACTTGTGTATAAGCATCAAAACAACTACATTATCTCGATTTATTAGTATCATTACCAAAATTATTAATTTTCTTTTTGCAAAAGGACCTCAATTTTCGAGTTTGCTTTGGGCCACCAAAATCGATAAGCCGCCCCTGCTATGAAGTTAAATACGTGCGGAACTTCACTGATGTTGATGACAAGGTAAGATGCTCAAAGCCTATGTTGCCTGATAGTGTTATGAATTATTGTGATGAATTCTCCTCAATCATATGTTTGGTTTTCGATATTGAACTCTGATTATGTTTTTGTTTTCAGCACTTGTTGTCGGACTTGCTTTTATCTTGCTTCTTGCTTGTCTTGCTTTTAAACTTGCTTTGTTCTAACTTTCTTTTTGTTCTCTTGCTTTATTCTTGCTGATCTTGTTGTCTTCTTGTTGGTTTCTTGCTTACTATCTTGCTCTTGCTTCTTGTTTCTTGCTTGTTGCTTTCTTGTTTATCATGCTTGCTTTCTTTCTTTCTTGCTTGCTTGCTTTGTTCTTTCTTAAAATTCGCTGATTACCTTGTTGAACTTGCTAAACTTGCTAAATTTTCTTGCTATAAACTTGCCACTTGCTTAGATTGATCTTTGAAGATGTTATACTATTAGAACGAATCCTGATAGTTGAGTTTGTATTTTTAATGTCATTATGTGATATAATTGTGTGTTTGTTCGAAATCGATATTCATAATCACAGGATCGAAATAACACAAGATTAACAAGAATTTGTTCTTCATTTATAAACCGTAATCGTTTACATTTGTACCGAAAGAAACAACTAACAAACGAATCCGACTAACCTATTTATACTAAGCAAACCGTCGTGTCTCTCTTCGCCGGAAACCGACTCTTCAATCGTCGCTTCGGCAGTTGCTTCAGCCGTGAACCATCGTGACGTTTCTCTTTTGTCTACACGTCGGTTTCCTTTACAAACCTAATTCCTATATTACTAATCTGGTCCCTAGACTATTATAACTAATACAAACACAACTAAAACTATTTACAAGATGAACCCTATACTTTCCTAAACAAGACTTTTACAATTAAAATGTCCAATAGTGTTGTGGTAAAGTCATGTGTGGTCGTGCAGCCACAAAGGAGCATGGTGGTGATGCTGTTGCCGGAAAGAGCATTGCAATGATTGTGGTTTTTGGGCCTTCTATATGGTAAAATGGAACATCTTTTGTGTATTTTTTCCTTGTTAAATTTACTTGAGGAAATGCATATGATTTCATGCGGTTGCAGGTTAAATAAGGAGCCTCCAAATCTAACATTTAGGAAAAAAGAGAAGGGTGGAATTAATTTTACATCAACGTTCGCTAATACACGCTTGGACCTTGAAACAATGAAGGCAATATGCAGTGAATATAAAAATACATAATGTTGATGTCACCCTTAGGTTGGACGCAACTGCTGATGATCTCATAGATGTTATTGAAGAGAGTAGGATATATACGCCTTGCATCTATGTGGTCTAACAAAATGTATTAGATAACACTTGAAGAGTTCGAGATATATGATAAACTTCCTCACTACTGCCCTGTTAGGTACATATTTAAACTACTTTAAATTTTTTATTTCTTAATTAAAAAAGGTAGCACTGTAATTGAATGTGGATTAAAAAGAGGGATGTTATACTCACAGAACAAGTTACCATATATTGACTTTATTATTGTATTTATAAATAGTTTGTTATATAAGTAAATGTATTTCCTTATAGGTATATACGATGGGAGACCGAACATTTCTATTCTTGGAAGAAATGCAATCGTGAATGAATTTTGTGGTTACTGGAGGTTGTCATTTACTTATGCATAAGTTGATTTGGTTGTGTTCTACCTTAAAAGGGTCGAATGTGTCAAAAACAAAATTTTGCTAAATGGGGAACGGTTTGAATTGGTCAAACATGAGTCGATTTGTAAAGCAAACAACTTCCTATATTTTGTTCAAAATTTTGGATTAATGTTGTAATAATATTAGTCTTTTGGTCATATTTAACGCATTAAGTGTTTATATCTTTTAGAAATTTAAACAAAAGAAAGTGACCCGTTTTAACCCGCCTGATCCGGGCTGACCCGTTTGCAGGAACTCGAGATCAGCATCATGTCCGTTTTGTCGGGGTAATATAAAGAGAGTAAAGTCACGAGATTTAAGGGTTCTTACATGCAATGATGAAGTCAGAGATGCTGATCTTGTTTCAAAATAGGATTTGTTTTGTTTCTATTTATACATCAATAACCTCCCTAAAGGTTCTCCAGACACGCTTTTCATCATGTTTTATGAGTATCTAATATAATATCAACAAACTATAGAGTTTGATGTATAATGGCAAAATTTTGAAAAACAAAAACAAAAAAGCCTACCCTTAAAAATGTAAATAGAGATAGGTTGTAATTGTAAGTATATTTCTTTCAAATTGTTAACATGAAATAGATACAAACTTGTTTATTGCTCTTCTACTCTTTATCTTTGTACTGTGCAATCTTAGCCCGCTGAATTTTAGAATTCAGGGCAACTATTCGGGCCGGGGCGGGCTACACTACAATGGGCTTTTTCTGTTTTTCATATCCTTTATTTATGAGTTGATATGTCATGTGAAAATTCATAGATTGTGTGGGATGAATTCCATCCAAACTGATATATAGGCTTGGATCACTGCATATTGAAGTA
Source organism: Smallanthus sonchifolius (assembly GCA_023525975.1). Classification (NCBI taxonomy): domain Eukaryota; kingdom Viridiplantae; phylum Streptophyta; class Magnoliopsida; order Asterales; family Asteraceae; genus Smallanthus; species Smallanthus sonchifolius. Next base: position 27,607,236 of record CM042034.1, read on the forward strand.
CCTGAAGACCCTCATAACGACTGAAGTGTAATTTATTAAAAACATTAGTTTAATTAAGCAAATATTTGCACAGAACTAGTTTGTCGGGCCCGCACAACGTGCGGGTTCCCTACTAGTATGTATTAATGGTCAGGGTTGGTGTGTATATATGAGTGAATAGGTACATACCTACATAGCCACTTAATTACATATGAATATCTATGTTTGAATGTATTTATAATGTAATGATGCCTCAAAATGTGAATGCCTAAGAAGTATCATTTTTCAAGATGTTGAAATGTCAACCTGGTCTGAACATGTATAAAGACTTGAAAACATTATTTGAGTTGAACATTTTAATCTTTAAAATAATGACAATTTGGGTATTATTTAAAATTATTTAAGTTAACAACAATTTCATCATCTATATAAATGAAAGCAAAACACTTAGAAGAAGCACCAAAGCAAGGTTTCTGAAAATGAAGTTGAGTGGTGTTTCATTGTTCTTAGTTGTTCTTTTCACTCTTGTCCTGATTTCTTCACAAGCAAGAATCCTTCAAAGCTCTCCATCACCCCAAATTAATGATCCACCTCGTATGAACCTTAGCCCACTTAATGTTTATTCGTATATATATAGGCATATGAACATGTGACAACTAACATATACATTTGTGGTTGGATGTAGAACTAACAGGACCAATCAATGGAGGCGTGGATCCGGATCCAAAGGGTGGTTGGGGATCTTGTTGGAAGTGTTGGCAAAGCTATGGAAACCGTCGTCTATAGACCATACCAATGTGTTGGCGTATATATGCTTAGGATGATTTAAGGTTGGATTGATCATCTATGCAACTATGATAATACGAATAAATGATGGTATATTGTGATTTGTTTTGTATGTAGTTTAATGATGAATTTTAGGTAATGTAAGACTTGTGATAGTATTATGTGTGCGTGCATTTAGTTAGAGACTAGACATTCATATCATCTTGTAATATTTATCTTTGTTTACGAGTCTAAGCACTAAGTGAATAAATGTGGATTAAAAAATATTTTAAAATTTGTATGTATATCTAGTATAGCATGACAAGATACAATACGAAGTGAATAAACGGTAATAGGAAATTTTGAGCAAATATGAATATAGTGTAGGTAACATACATAAACAAACACTCAGTGCTAGAAAACGGAAAATTTCCAAGAAGAAAATTGGTCGCAATTTTATCGGAAATGAACGTTTTCGATCAATTTTCAACCAAAAAAACACACTTGTCGAAAAAAAAAACTTCTCTGGAAACATGTTTCCGACCATTTCCCGACAAACTTCCCAGACCACTTTCCGACCTCATTTTCGGCAATATTTCCGACAAATTTCCCACTAGATTTTCCGACAACTTACCGGACCAATATTTTCCGTCCAGTTTCCAACCAATTTCAGACCAAACGCTTTATTTTTAACCTTTTTAGTGATTATTTTCCAACCTACTTGATTTTTATATAAAAAAATTATCAAAAACATGTCAAATCCAAATATTTTCTACTTAAAATACACAAAAAAACCCAATGCAAAACCTATTAACAAAGCCTAATGCACTTACAAAATTAAATACATCAGTAAACTGCAATTTGTATCCTTATGGTTTATGCCCGCTGACACTTTGCAACCCTGTTAAAAAGAAAGTGCAATTCCCCCCTGTGGTTTGGTTTCTCTCTCTTTGCACCTCTGCCGCTATCTTTTGTAATTAGATACATATATATACCCATACCTAAGAGTGCTAAACGGGTTGTGCTTGTCGCTTGGTGGGTCCAACCTGACACGAATCCAAAAATTTGACACGAACACGGCACATGTATTGGGGGTTGGCACGAGCACGACCGGTTTGACCTGAGATTTTATATATATATTTTTTTGCATATTAATACTTTAAAATTACCATTTTACAACCAAAATGTTGGGATTATTAAAACTGACCTAAAACATCTAAGGTTGAACCAGCGAACTTAGGATAGTGAACTTGTTAAGTTCGCTGGACATGAGCCAGGCGAACTTGGCCTATGTTTGCCTGTATATTCGCTAAGGTTATAAGGGGCGAACTTAGCCTTAAGTTTACCTAAAACAGAATGGGTAAACCATTAGAGTCGGGATTTGGGTTGATGTCTGTTTAACTAATCAATTCAAATTGTGTGTGACGCCGTTGGACCTTTGTTAGGACAACTCGTGATTAGCTTATCATGTGAGTTTTAAAGCCCTCTTTTAAATGTTTTAAATGTCGTTGGACCTTTGTTAGGACAACTCGTGATTAGCTTATCAGGTGAGTTTTAAAGCCCTCTTTTAAATGTTTTAAATAATGTTTTTGGGCTGGTGTGCATATGTAACAAAGTGATTTTTTTTATGAAATGATGTTTTATGAATGATGTTTTGTGAAGGAAGTTATGAAAAGTGTTTACAAAAAGTTTTGCCAAACGAGATTTACGAATGAATGATTTTTTTAATAAAACGCACGAATGCTTTAATTAAAACTTTGAAGTAAAGAATTGAATGTTTATGAAAGTTACAAACGAACGAATCTGCCATGATTCCTTAGGGATTTGAGGTTATGGGCATGGGATGTATGTTATGGGCATTATCTTTATAGGGGCCTTTGTGGCTGACAAACGGTTGTACAACTCGAGTGATGACGGTCACTATGGGTATTAACGTGATCCTTGAAGTTTGGTATGATTACTCCACAGAGTATCATGCTTGAAGTTTGGTACGTGTCACCCTTGTGATGCCGTGCTTGAAGTTTGGTACAGATGCCCTATGAGGTATCATACTTGAAGATGGAATTGACAGTTACGAAAAGGAGCGGATTCGATGTGTTTGTTGACTTATGTGTTATGTTATGTTATTCCATGTTTACGTACGCTTTTATTAACGAAGTTTAAATGTTATGTTTTGGTAAATATTTGAATTTAAGGTTTTATGTTAAAGCTAGAACTCACCAGCGTGGCTGACGTTTTAGTATGCACATTCAGGTTAAGGGCAGTTAATGATGATGGACGGTGATATTGGGCGGCGAGATGAGTTACCCGGATGATATGAAGATTGGTATCTCGTTAAGATCTTTGATCATGTTATGTTTATGGGTATACAATTTTTATGTTTTATCGAATGTAGAACAAGTTATGTTATGATTGAATGAAAGTTTTTTCGCTGCTTTATTTGATATTCAAGTTTAAGAACTGTTTGTAAATGAGTAAATCCAACACGTGAGACATCCAGAGTTTGGGACCTTACACCAGCATTAGTTGCGCCGCCACCCCTCTCTCCTCTTAGGGGATTTCAGCCAAAACAAGGGGAAGTCGGGGGCTTTCGTTTTTGCGTGAAATTTTTGTTATTCACGTATTGGCTAGCACCGTTCATTGTTGTCTCATTATGGATATCGGTAGTCGAGTCTTCCATCATCATTAACAAGATTAAAGGTAAGTATAGTTAAAGTCTTTTATTTATATTCTCTCGTCTCTGTTTCTACTATTCTTGCAACTTGATTATTAGTGCGGTTTTCCCGTCTTGATTTGATTAAGACTTCCGCTGCGTTTGGGCTTTGATAAAATTATTAAAAAGCAAAAACTATACGGGAATTTACAACAAAAGATATTTGTGGGCGAATCCCATACATACATACAACGTTCATCTTTGGACCCTAACACGTAAATGGGTAGCATCATTTCTTAGCTTTCAAATTCAAGAATCCATCATTTTCAACTAATTCACTTCATGTGTCTTGCCATGCTTTACAGGACACTTATAGATTACAAATTAACTTTAGTCTTTCAATCCGTTGGGATAAATGTAAGGTTTATACTTATCTCACACTCCTAGTTATGTTTGTTTGTTTGAAGTAGGATGCATGTTTAGTGTATTAGACTCATAAAACAAACATGAATATTACGAAGTGGAATGAACAAGAATCCATCTACATGCACGAACATAATATCATCACAAGTCTTATACGATTACAAAATAATAATCATGATTAAACTACATACAACATAATTAACAATATTTCATCTTTTATTTATATTAGCATAGTTGCATAGGAGAATCAATCCAACCATATATCCTCCCTATGCATATCTACATACATAAATCAACCCAACCATATGATCTACATGCGACCTTGTTAAAAATACTTTCATTCTTATTCCAATTTGCTAATATTTTGTTTTTCTTATTTTTTCATGTTGGGCTTTTCTCCTTCTTTGATCTGGCTGCTGTATGGGCTTACCTGCCTACGATGGGGCTCAACAGCCCATATCGATCTGTCTTATGTGCCCCCCCCCCCCCCCTTGTCAGCAAGCTTCTAGGTTTTGCTACTTGCAATGTGTGGAAATGCATCTATCTTAGGCAAGAATCAATTCTCCAACCGGCTCTCGAGTGATTCACGCAGTCCTTCCTCTCAAGCAACGGGTTCTTCCTACTTCACATGTTGTCCTTCCTATTTTGGTGCTGCTATACGCGTTATTGGAGTCCTCCCAGGAGTCCTCTCTGCTATAAAAGGGCATCAGCACTCTTGGTTCGATGAGACAGAAATAATCTTTGTTCTCCTTCTTCTTTTCGGTTTGTTTGTAGTTTGGCCATTTTGTTTGTTTAGTTGTTTCAAAGCAATCGTGAGATTTGGTGTTTGTTTATGAATTAAAGATCATTTTTTGACAGACCTTCACCGCATGTTCCTATGAGCACTGCCAACAACCGCCCCTCTCGAACGGAGGAGGCGGACTAGGGGCTCTAAGCCAACCCTTTCGAATGGACCCTCCTTTTGTTTTATTCATGGGTTGTGCATAGACTAAGTACATAAAAGAAAATATTATACATCCACACATATCATATAAGAGAACCACCCCTGCACATATGTATATATAGAGTTGGATTCACGTGATCGGGAATATTTCATTGCTATGAGACCAAAACTTCACGATATTATGAATCTTTTTTAAAAACTTGGCATCTACTGATTGAAAAGAAAATGTTTTTTGAAGCTTAAAAAGCATTCTCGACAAAATATAGAATATACATTTAAGTCAGTTAAAGGACCATACCAGGCGGATCATTAAATTTGGGTGATGGAAAGCTATGAAGGTTCCTTGCTTGTGAAGAAATTGTTGTATACGAATCTGAGAATAGCACAAACAAGAACAACAAAACGAAATTGAAATTGCAACTTGGATTATTTTGAAGTCCTGATTATATCACTTTTAGATAAAACCAATTTGAGGCACACAATTGTTTTATCAGATAAAATCAAGATGATGATGAAGAACAAATTTGAGAAGACGAGAGAAATTTTTTTATGTACCCTAGAAAACTGACCGAGCGAGTGTTTTATCCCATTCAGAAAGGAAACTGCTTGGGTTTGACCCATCTAGACTTGCACATGGAAATGAGTTTAATTCATATCCACATGACCTGCTAGTCTACGTAGTATACTTTTAGGCCCAAACTCCAATTCAATGTTTAGTATTTAAACATAATTCATTAGTTACAAACACTCAACATCATTAGTTTAACGAGTCAATCTCCATCTCCTAACTCGTTAACAACTAATATCGTTTACTCGATCAAAGTTAATCCAATATCATAAAATATATATTGATATTTAATAAAATTACCAACATTCCTCCCTCATTTTAGTAATATCAATGATTAACTTAACTTAACTCTCACACAATACAAACTTACGCATGAATGAAAATGTCCTATGGATTAATTTTCATCTTAGTATAATACACGATTCAAATATCCGAATATCAAAGGTGTCACAAGGATTGAACCATTGCTATTATGTTGAATACCTGAAGGTTATATGCACGTAAGTTTACAAATTCATTGTTCTTTCTTGACACTATATTTTACTAGCTTGTGTCTTAATCCTTCAATGAGTATATCGAAGTCAAGTCCACAACTTCTTGAAGTAGCTAAACCTCATACTCATATAGGTAGTTCTTTAGATTCTTGCACCCGCAAATGCAATTTTTCAAAGAACTATTAAGAAGCAAAACTTTAACCTACACTATCTTGCAGTCTGAACATATACCTTGGGATGATTAAATAATGTGTTCCATTGTCTTAGTAACAAGCTTTCCGCATTGAATTCAACATCTAACATTGTATTAGATGGGAATTAGGTGTCTTGTCATAAGACAATTTTTAAATGGACCCTATGGCTGACTTTTTCACGAGATCTCTAGTTAACCCTTTGGTTAGATGATCAGCCATGTTAAATTCTGATTTGACAAATTGTATAGATATCACACCATTCTTGATTTTTCCCTAATCATACTATGCCTAACACCTAAGTGCCTTGACTTTCCATTATACTCATGGTTGTAAGCCTTAGCTAGTGTAGCAACACTATCACATCTGATAGATATGGATGATATCGGTTTAGACCACCACGGAATCTCATATATCAGATTCTTTAGCCATTCAGCTTCTTTACCAGCTGCTGCCAAAGCTACAAACTCAGATTCCATAGTCGAGTTTGTGATGCAAGTCTGCTTCTTTGAAGCCCATGTAATAGCTCCTCCACCATGAAGGAATACCCATCCAGTTGTAGAAGAGTGGTCTTCCACATTTGTTATCCAGCTTGCATCAGAATAACCTTCTATGACTGAAGGGAAACCTAAATAGGTCAGTCAATAGTTCATAGTTCCCTTCAGATATTGTAACAGTATGTTTACTGCTTGCTAGTGTTGTGTACTAGGATTACTAGTAAATCTGCTTAGTCTTCCAACTGCATATGCTATATCTGGTCTTGTAACATCAAACTTCCAATAACTTTTGCATGTTGAAGTTGAGAGATAGAATTGCCTTTATTAGGCAAATGTTTGATGTTTGAATCTACAGGAGTACTTACTGATGAGCAATCCCAGTGATTGAATTTTCTTAACACCTTCTCAATATAATGTGACTGTGTCAAAGAAATTCCGGCGTTACTTCTCTTTATCCTTATTCCCAGTATAACATCAGCCTCCCCCAGATCCTTCATATCAAATTTAGATGACAACAAACTCTTTGTCTCATCAACCTGTGCTTGATGTGTACCAAAAATAAACATGTCATCTACATACAGACATATGATGACCCCTTTTTCCGAGGAGTCAAATCTGCTATAAACACACTTATCAGCTTGGTTCAAATAGAACCCGCTGGACAGAATTACCTCATCAAATTTTGGATGCCACTGTTTAGGTGCTTGTTTTAGACCATACAGTGATTTGATGAGCTTGCAAACCTTATGTTCATTTCCAGGTAATATGAATCCCTCTGGTTGCTTCATATACACTTCCTCTTCTAATTCTCCATTAAGAGAAGCTGTTTTCACATCCATTTGATAAATTATCAAATTGTGGATTGAAGCAAGTGCCACTAACAACCTTATGGTGGATATTCTAGCAATAGGTGCATAAGTGTCAAAGAAGTCAATTCCTTCTTTTTGTCTAAAGCCTTGTACCACCAATCTAGCTTTAAACTTATCAATACTACCATCCACCTCATTTTCCTCTTGAAAATCCACTTATTGCCCAATGGTTTACAACCAGGTGGTAAGTCAGTCAGTTTCCAAGTGTTATTTTGCATAATGGAGTCCATTTCATCTTGTATGGCCTCTTTCCAAAATGACACATCCTTAGAAGCCATAGCTTCTTTATAACTTATGGGATCCTCTTCAATATTATAACAGTATTGAAATTTAGGCTCGGTGTCATTTCTAGATCCCTAAATCAAGTAGAAATGGAAATCAGAACCAAAGAACTTTGCCTTTCTCGTTCTAACACTTTTTCTCGGCTCTGACGAGACAAGTGTGTTATTAATACTGACAGAAGCATTATTAGTAGAGTTATTGATCCTACTATCCGAATTTTGACTGATATCCCTTGGTCTAGGTATTAATGTGAATCTTTGTTCATCAAAAATTGCATCTCTAGATTCTATAACATTATTAACTGACACCGAATCATTTGGTTCTAACACATAGAATCTATATGCTTTCGAATTTTCTGCATATCCAATAAATATGCAATCAATTCCCCTTTCACCAAGGTTCTTTATCTTGGGTTCTGTAAGGCGTACAACAGCCCTACAACCCCAAACCTTCAAATAGTACAAGTTTGGAGGTTTTCCTTTCCATAACTCATAAGGGGTTACTTTGTTCCTCTTATTTGGAGTTCTATTTAAAATATAGCAAGCAGTTAACATTGCTTCTCCCCAAAACCCATCACTCAAACCAGAGTATGATAGTAAGGAATTGACCATTTCTTTTAATGTCCTATTTTTCCTTTCGGCAACACCATTATGTTGTGGTGTGTAAGGAGCTGTGGTCTGGTGAATTATACCAGTGGATTGAAAGAATGATGGATCATAGTTTTCACCTCCATGGTCTGTTCTAAGAGTCTTGATTAGAATGCCATGAAACAACTCAACTTCTTGTTTAAATATTTTAAACTTTTCTAATGCTTCATCCTTGGTATTAACCATATATACTTAACAATATCTAGTGGCATCATCAATAAATGTCACGACATATTTTTTATTACCCAAAGATGGTGTACTATGAAAATCACATAAATCTGAGTGAATTAATTCCAATTTACTAGATATCCTTTTAACATCTATGGTATTCTAGTAATTTTGGTTAAATTACATGTGTGACATTTATTGTTATGCATATCAAAAGCTGGTATTAAATTCATTTTAGACATATCTACCATTTTAAAATAATTAACGTGACCTAAACGAGCATGCCACACTTTTGAGACGTTGTCAATGGGATCGATAGATGAGGATGTCATACAAACAGATTCACATGGAAAAGGAACATGGATATTTAATTTAAACATTCCATTACGTAAGTAGCCAAATCCAACAAAGGTACCATGTTTAGATAATACAATACATACTAATCGGATTCTAAAATTGTTTGAACCCATAATTATTTAACACAATACCGGATATTAGATTCTTTCGAATTCCCGGTACGTACAACACATTATCTAATACAAGTTTCTTCACAGAAGTAAATACAATATTAACCACTCCTACTCCCTTGATGGGTTCGGTAGCTACATTTCCCATTCTCAATACAAATCCATCTTCAATTGATTTAAGACTCTCGAACCATCTCAAATCTTTACAAACGTGGATGGTAGCTCCAGAATCCACCCACCATGCCACCGAATCATCCTGAACATACAGTGATTCAGAAACAAAAGAAACATAATTCAGACTTGAATTATAATTACCTTCAATAGCATGACTTGTGGTACAGTGGCCCAGTATGTCCCCTGTCTTGGAATCATTCCCCAATTGACATTTATTTCTAAACTTTGACCAGTGGCCCATTTTCTTTTCAATTTGACCAAGGCTCACGTTATTTTCTTTTGAGTAAACATGGCTCAATGGCCTTTTGTTTGTTAATTTTACAATTGGTCCAGTAGACCCAATTTTGTTTTCCAAATGATTTTCACAAAACATGTTTTCTATTATGTCAGCCTTGTTCACTAATTCAACTTTCGAAATTAAAGCAGAGTTTTGTGACGCACCATTTTGTGTTGGCGGGTCCTTGGACCCACTTGGGCCGGCGCCATCGGCTGACTTGTTCCCGACACCCGGTTTCACTCGGCAGTCTCGTTTAAGGTGTCCCGGTTTCCCGCAATTCCAGCAAGTGAATTTATGTTTCTTATTTGAGTCTGAAATTTCCCCTTGAACTTACGTTTGCCCTTTTGGTCTTTGTTAAATTTCTTTGGCTTATTCACATGTTCAACCATATTAACAGTGGATTGATTATCTTCAATCTTGCCTTTCCCTTTTCCAATTTCTTGTGACCATAAGGATTCCTCAATCCTCAAATGACTACCTAATTGAACAAGATTTAAATCTTCCTTTCGGTGTTTTAGTTTATGTTTAAAATCTTTCCATTGTAGTAGAAGTTTGTCAATGATACTTGAAACCGAAATCGATTCGTCCATATGCATCTCGTGTTGTTCAAATTGACCGACTATATGTAGCAATTCATTAAATTCCTCCATAATCGGCCTACTATCTACCATTTTGTAAGAATTGAAATTGGTCACAAGAAATTTCTTACTAGACGAGTCCTCTGCCATGTATTTCACCTCCAACGGGTCCCATAGTTCTCTCGCTGATTCAGCGTTCTGGTGCACGTCTAACAGGGCATCCGGCATCCCGTTCAGAATATGCCCCCGGCATATGTAATCATCGTTTTCCCATTTCAGTTGGCGTCGTTGTTGGTCCAGGGTTTCATTTTCTGTTTCCTCAGGCATGGGGGTCGAGAGAACATACACGACCTTCAAAGTTGTAAGAAGAAAGTGCATCTTCTTCTTCCATCTATGAAAATCTTGACCCTAGAACTTGTCGAGTTTTGCAAATTTACTAGACATCTCTTTCACAGATTCTCCGGTTACCATTGAGAAGGAATCGATTGCCTCAAATTGGTTTTATCTTTGTTGTATATGAATCTGAGAATCGCACAAACAAGAACAACAAAACGGAATTGAAATTGCAACTTAGATTATCTTGAAGTCGTGATTATATCACTTTAAGATAATACCAATTTGAGGCACACAATTGTTTTATCGGATAAAATAAAGATGATGACGAAGAACGAATTTGAGAAGATGAGAGAAATTTTATTCTATGCCCTAGAAAACTGACCGAGCGAGTGTTTTATCCCATTCAGAAAGGAAACTGCTTTTCGGGTCTTGGTATTAATTCTTGGGTTTGACCCATCTAGACTTGCACATGGAAATGAGTTTAATTCATATCCACATGACCTGCTAGTCTCCGTAGTATGCTTTTAGGCCCAAACTCCAATTCAATGTTTAGTGTTTAAACATAATTCATTAGTTACAAATACTCAACGTCATTAGTTTAACGAGTCAATCTCCATCTCCTAACTCGTTAACAACTAATGTCGTTTACTCGATCAAAGTTAATCCAATATCATTAAATATATATTGATAATTAATAAAATTACCAACAGAAATAAGGAGAAGGGTAAAAAGAACAACTAAGAAGAACGTAATGCCACTCAACTTCATTTTCATAAACCGTGTTTTGATGCTAGTGTATTGCTTTGATTTATAGGGGTCAGTTCACTAGAAAACTCATTTTAATGAGAAAACTAAAAAACTCCTACTACATATGTGTAGTACACCCAAAAACTCAACCCACCCTCAAAAACCTAAACCCCCTCACCCCACCCCCACCCAAAAACCTAAACCCCCCCCCACCCCACCCACCCCCCAAAAACCTAAACCCCCCACACCACCCCACCCTACCCCTCCAAAAACCTAAAACAAACCCAGAAACTAAACCAAAAAGCCTAACCCACCCCCAAAAACCTAAACTCCCCACCTCACCTTCACCCAAAAACCTAAACCCCCTCACCCACCCCCAAAAACCTAAACCCCCATCCCACCCCTCCAAAAACCTAACCTAAAAGCTAAACTAAACCCAAAAAACTAAACCAAAAAACTAAACCTAAAAGCTAAACCCACTACTTTTTGAGTTTTTTTTTATCGAGGACGACATGGGAAACAAGGGCTCCGAAGCAGATTTTTAATTTTTGATTTATTTTTTAAGTTATGATTTTTTTATTATTTTTTTTACCTTAAATAAGTAGTTTTTTGATTTTCTTATGAAAATTAAGTTTTCTTATGATTTTTCCCTTTCATTTATATAGTCATATAGATGATAATATTAATTATCGTCAATATATACATAAGGTTCACATTTTCAACATCTACAAGAAGGATCTTTCTTGGCACTCATGTAAATGCAAACATGATGTAAGGGAAAACAATAGTTGAAAATCATAGTCTACACAAGTTGTTTAAATTAGAGGTGCACAAAAAAACCGGTTTTTTTTCTACCCGGTCCAAACCGGGTTGGGGTAAACCGGTTTGGGTTGAGCTGTAACCGCCGGTTACAAACCGGTTTAAAGCATTCAGGAGCCTACCGAGTTGTGTGAACCGGTTTAGAAAACCGGTTTTTAAACCGGTTTGAACGCTGATGAAAAAAGAGCCGTTATAAAACGGCTTTATAGCCGTTGGGGACGTTTTTGACCGGTTTTTTTTCACCCATAAATCAATATAAATAGGTGGGGGTGTTTATGGTTGATCACACATCTCTCTACACTCTCTAATCTCTAAAATCGCTCTTTAAACTGCTCAAAAAAATGGCAAGTGTTGGTAGTTCCTCAAACGAAGTTACCGTTGTGGAAATTTTAGCAACAACGAGAAATCCGGCAATTTGGTGCAATTACGATCTATGTTTGTTGTCAAATGGGAAGGAACGTGCTCGTTGCAAGATGTGTGGTGCGTTTTTGGGGAAAGATTCAAACACTAGTTTGAGATCTCATATGGAAAAATCTTGTCCGTCCTTGAAGAGAAATCCAAGTGAAGGTCAAGCCTCGATGACACCCGAATAAGGAATTTGGAACATTGATCCAAATATTGTTCGAGATCGAATGGCGAAGTTAGTGATCCAAGAAGGATTGCCATTCAACCACTTTGACAATTCGCTCTTGCCAAGAATGATTTAAGAGACACTCCAACCACGTTATCATCAAATAAGTCGCACAACCCTTAGACGCGATTGTATAAAAATGTGGAAAAAAGCAAAAAAAAGAATTAATTTTGGGATTTAAAAATTTGGAAACCAGTGTAAACTTAACCACCGATGTTTGGTCGGCTCCACATGGAATACCCGGTTCGTACCTTTGCGTTACCGCGCATTGGGTTGATCCCATTACGTGGCAAATGATGAAGCGTACAATCACATTTGACGTGTTTGAATATCCACACCGGCAAAAACTTATTTTATATATTAGATGGTGTTATAACCGAATTTAAATTACAAAATAAATTTTTTTCAATGTCTTTTGATAATGCATCTAATAATACAATTGCGGTTCAAAAACTAAAAATAAAATATAAACCGGTTTACAACGGCGTTTTTTTTTCATAGTCGATGTGTTGCACACATCATTAACTTGGCGGTGCAAGCCGGGCTTGCAATTGAAGATGTTTCAAACTTAACATATGCTTTTCGACTAATGCTTAAAGATATTTTTAGTAACAAAAAAAGATACCATGCTTATATTAGATTTTGTCATGAAACGAATAATATTTGCTTAGGTCCGAATTGAGATGTCGAGACAAGATGGAACTCGACTTATAATATGTTTCATAGTGCTTTACGACAAAAAGAAACTTTAGAAATATTTCATGAAATGCTTGCCTTAAAACCTCGTCGTAAAATTCTAAAGTTTCCGTCTACGAGTTGGCACATTTTAAAATACGTAACCGAATTACTTGAAGTTTTCAAAACCGCCACCACTTTTTTATCCTGTGTTTATTATCCCACAAGTCCATTAACTCTAAAACAAATATATTTAATGGCTAACAAGTTGTATGAACTTGAAAATAAAAACACTATTTTTACAAAAATGATATAACCGATGAAAGAAAAATTAGTAAAATATTTTAAATAAATGCCTCCCGTTATAACTTGTGCCGCAGCGTTAAACCCTACCATAAATCTTTTCGGGGTTGAAAAGTTGATTGATAGAATTAATTACGTTTTGAATTTGGATAGTGAAGATATCCATTTTGCACAAGGCACAAAAACATATTTTAACAAATGTTTACAAGATTTATTTGATGTTTATTTACATAAATATGGTACAACTACGAATCCACATGATACAATGGGTACATCATCAAGTGGTAGCTCGAGAGATGTTAATTTGAATTTATATAACGAAATGTTGAATTTAGTAAACGGGCTTGAGATATCACCCCGAGTAGCGAACTCGGAAGGTATATTGGCACAAACTTTTTAGCGTTTATGCCTCCTACCGTTTTTGATAAGTTTGATATTTTGGGTTGGTGGATAAAAAGCGAAGTTTCGTTTCCGATTCTTTCCGTCATGGCCCGTGATGTACTAACCGTCCAAGCTTCCACGGTAGCTTCGGAATCTGCGTTTTCTTTTAGTGGCAGGGTCTTATCGATACGAAGGACTAGACTCACCCCCCGGCGATGGAAATGTGCATTTGCTTGAAGGACCATTTGGATGCGACGGATATGATACAAGACCAAACTTCTCTCGAAGACGAAATTCAAGCCAAAGAAATCATACACAACAACGAGGTTGATCTTGAAATATCCGAACCAGTCACCGATGAAGAACTAGCCGAAGATGCAAGGCTACAAAGCTCCGGTTCCGAAAACAACGCACAAGAATAATCAATCAATATTCCAAAAAATAACAATATATATTGTCATTTGTAATGTTTTCCAATTTTATAATTTTATCTTGTAATGATTTTTTAATTTTCGAACTTTCCAAATATTAATAAACGTTGCACGTTATGTTTTATATTTGTTATATATATTTTTTTGATTTTTTATTTAAAATATCGAATTTATTTGAATTTATTAGATTTTTTTAATTAAAACCGGTTTATAGGGCAAACCGGTTTGTAACCGACCCTAACCGGTTTGACAGGTTAGGCATTTTCCACCTTCTAAACCGGGTTAATCCGAACCGGTTTAGGGCCAAACCAGTTTTGACAAACTTTGACCAAACCGGTTCGGGTCGGGTTAAACCGGTTTGGTTTAAAAAAACCGATTTATGCACCTCTAGTTTAAATACTAAAATCAATCTTGATGTTCACACTAGTTAACCTTGATCTAATATATTAATTAATTAGTCGTATTTGTATGCTCTTTTGTGTTTCAACATAAAAGAGTTCTCTTACCGTGAAACTAAAATCTCTTCGCCATATATTTTAAAATTGGCTATGAAAGAAAAAAGAATCGGCGGAAGAATTTATGTCTATAGTATGTGGAATTCTGAATTAGACGAGATCCTATGATAAAAATATAACTGAGAAGAGAAGCACATATTATATTAAATAAAATTTTAAAATGTCTGAGATTTCAATTATTAGATAAATTAATGAGTTTGTTGTTAGCCATATGGACCATGTGCCATTGGGGTTTGCCCTGCTTGTCTCAGTTTTTCACATAGTGGTTTCTTTTTTAGAAGGTTATGAGTTCGATTCCATAAAGTTACAACATAGGAAAGACATGCATGCCTCACAGGAAATACCCGGGTTGCTCTCGAAGAGAGTAGAAGTTTAAGAAAGTCGTTTTAAAAAAAAAGCCATAAGGACCAGTGCTAGATTTAGGATTTTTTTTCTAAGAGGTTCACTGTTTTAAAATGCTCCAATTTCATAGGGCTGGACATAAAAAAAATTCGGGTCGGTTTGATGGTTCAGGTCGGGTAAGGCACTACAACAGTATAACACTATAGCGACGATTTTTTTACCCTATAGGGACAACTTGCCGTCGGTATAGCTTATCCCGACGACAAGTCGTCGGTATAAGTGTCGTCGGTATAGGTTACCGACGACATGTCGTCAGGATAGAGTCTAATTAAATAAATAAAAAAGAAACTCTATACCGACGACGTATAGGCGGCGACGGAGGATGATTTTGTTGTAGTGAGGTTCATAACATACCAAAAATAAGATACAATAATTAAAAAAAAAACATAGTCATTAGAAATTAAAAAAACACATAATATAAATAAAACAGTCTTATAAATTAAAAAAAAAAACTAAACTTGTTCCCTACGAGTTTTTATCTTTTAAAATCGTTGAATTACATCTTCATCCGAAACTTGTTGAAAGAACTAATTTTCTATGTAACAAATGCATGAATCTTTCAAGTATCCATCACCCATCTTATCACATAATTCCGTCTTCACAAGCTTTATTGATGAAAAACATCTTTCATCATTTGTCGTTGCAACAAGTAAAACTAATGATAACTTTATTAAACGACAGCCCAACGGATAATTAATGTGTTTATTTGTTTCCACCATCATTTTGGCAAGATCACTCACCCCATTTTGGCAAGGTCACTTTGTATAGGGGTTCCCCTATATTTATTTAGGTGTTCACTCCATTTTGGCAAGATCATTCCGTTCTATTAAAATTTCGAAACCCGCACGTAATAAGGACCCTTTTAAGATGTTAATGGAAAGTGAGGTGGATTTCATGGAAGTAACATTAATGTCATACGTAGTGTTAGAATTTATCATACGTAAATCCTTAGAAAATAGGTTCAGTATTGAAAAAAAAAAATAAGTAGGAAAATTGAAGTTTTGTCTTTGAATATTAAGTTTAGAACCCTCTGCACTTCATCTTCACGGACCTCTGAAGGATACTCTAGAAGGAACCTCAACGCTTAACTAAGAGATCTTGTGCAAGTCTTTGAACTTTCAGCACTTAGTCTTCTCTGGCTAAAGAACGAAGAATCTTATCTCAACCGACTCACACTATTCTGTAGCCGACGTTTCTTAAGGACGTCCAACATTTTAGGAGAAGATTCTGACACAATATCTATGCAAGTGGACTGATTATAACAAAGAATTTTAAGAAGATAAAAAATGTCACATCATATATGAAGCACTAGCTGAATAACACGGATAAAGTGGCCATCTAGATTGCCGCTTCACCTCAACTAGACTAGACGGTTCTCCTATTTAAGCCAAAGTACTCAACGTAAACAAACCAAGTATGAGGACTACCCACCTAAATACTTCACTGTATTTCCTAAGTGCTTTAGATATAAGTAAGCGTTTTGTTATTGAGTTGTTATTGATTCTAAATATTTTTAAATATTCAATAGAAACACTATATTATATCTATATATATTCTTCGTCTATATGATTGTCTTGATCTCTCATCCTGCAAAAATCTCCTATCCAAGACCAACATAAGTTTCAAGAGATTTCCCAAACTAGGAGACATGGAAATAAACTTTATAAATATAATTTACACGTAAAATTATCACTTGAAGATTTAGATAAGCTTTTTTAAATATAGAAGAAAGGTGTAAAAGAGACCTTTCTATGAGCATAAACTAAGTCGTGGATGGTAACCTAGAGGAATCTAGGTTACTCTCCTTGAGCGTAATTAAACTAAGTCGTCAAGCTTTACAAGTAAATAAAATATGCAAAGGATAAAACGAATGACTAGTTGTTCATATTGATATTAACAAATTTAGCTTATATCTACTACATGCTCTTCAAAGAAGAGTTACTGTTCATTATTTTCTCTCCAAACCAACACAAATCATCTTTCACAGTTCTTCTCTATAACATAGTAGAGATCACTAATACCTCTCTCTAATTTAGTAGTGATCACATTTTCTCTTTTCACTACTTTAGGTTATTCTTTTTTTTTCTTTTGAACAACAATAATGATAATATCGTGTATGACTAGCGAGAAACTAGCAAAAATTCCCTAATACAGACATCAAACACCAAAAACCTTTTAAAAGCAACACCTATTACAAGAAAGAAAGAAAAGAACTCAGACTCCCAAATCAACCAAAGCAAAAGGGTTATTGTGCCCCAATTGCTTAACCACTAATTTACGTAGTGGTCTCTTTTTCTATCTATTCTCACTAACATTGATGATGCTGATAGGCAAATCATCAACGGGTTTGACTTTACTACTGACACATTTTGCTGCAACACTGACACACCTATCAACAGAAGAATGTCATTGGTGCAGCTGACAAAAGACAAAGCTACTACTTTTGAAGTCTCATGCAAAGATTCCTACGAAGACTTTTATTCTGAACCTTCCTGTTTGTTGCAGTTTATCTTCTTGTTGTCTACCAATTCATTACTAGAAAATGGGTGGGTTTGCTACGGAAATTTGCGAAGCAAATTTTTGCGTCGCAGTTTGCGACACAATTGCAACCAAAAGTAAAACCCTAAAGTCTTATAAAATGCGTCGTAAATGTGTCGGAATTTGCGACGCATTTCCAACGAAAACTTTTAATTTAGTATTTTAATTTTCTTAATACATTCATGAAAAGAATAATAAAGGTTTTGTCGTAAATGTGTCGTAATTTGTGACGCATTTCCGACGGAAACTTTTAATTTCGTATTTTAGTGTTGTTAATACATTAATAAAAATAATAATATAAGTTGTGTCGGAAATTTGCGACACATTTCCGACACAATCTTTTAGTTTCGTATTTTATATTTGTTAATACGTTAATAAAGATAATAATATAAGTTGCGTCGCAAATGTGTCAGAAATTTGCGACGCATTTCCGACGCAATCTTTTAACTTCATATTTTATATTTGTTAATACATTAATAAAGATAATAATATAAGTTGCGTCGCAAGTGTGTCGGAAATTTGCGACGCATTTTCGATGCAATCTTTTAATTTCGTATTTCATATTTGTTAATACATTAATAAAGATAATAATATAAGTTGCGTCGCAAATTTGTTGGAAATTTGCGACGCATTCCGACGCAATCTTTTATTTTCATATTTTATTTTTGTTCATACATTAATAAAGATAATAATATAAACGTGTATTTTAATTTTGTTAATACATTAATAATACATAATAGAAATAAATTTATACAAATAAAAAGTAACTAGTTATATGTAAAATGTCAAAACTAATATATGTGTATGTATCTATATATATGTATGCATCTATGTATATGTGTATGCAAATGTTAATGTGTTTGTGTATGTATCAGGGGCGGAGGTAGTGCAAAGCCACCGAGGTCAACCGACCCCACTGGATTTCAGATTTTAAGTAACGGTATATTACCCGAATGTCGAGCGACCACATTCTTTTTTCGAGATTGATCTCATTAGTTTAATATATATATATATATATATATATATATTTGACCCCAAACCTAGAAAAAATTAAAAACATTTTTTTAAGTTTAGTTAATTCTATTATTTAAGCCCATAAGTTAATTAACTTTAAGCCCATAAACCTACTTAAATCTAACTATAAAAAAAACTAAAATTAGCCCATAAGTTGTCCATAATCCATTAAGGGATTAACCCAACTAGCCTATTTATTTAGTATTAATCTAATATAAAAACTCACGAAAATTGTCAGCGATGATTACAGTTCTGTTGCAACCCTCTACAGGTAACGATAAAAAAAAAATTTGTGTCTTCCATTTTTCCAGTCAAGTAAACGAAGATCAAAGAAAAAACCCACGCAAAGACGATTTCAATCCAAACAAAATAAAAAATTAAACACTCCAAGTCTTCAATAACTATTATAAAGCAAAAACAAGGTTAGTTTCCAATATATTTTTAATTCCAAACTTGAAATTTTAGGTTATTGAAAATTTAATCTTCATTATTGATTCTTGTTAAGAACTATTTTGTTTAATGAATTACTTATTATTGATTCTTGATATTGATTATTGATATTGATTATTGATTCTTGTCAAAAACACGTAGTAAACAACTAAAGGATCGAATGTTTTTTTTATTTCTAATGAGACTGTATTTTTTCCGTTTATTTTCTTTATTGTATCGTATCTTATTTTGTGATCGACCCGACCCGATTACCCGAACCGAACTAGCCCAAAAAAATTGTAGTCCGGAACTTAGAAACTGAGCAACAAAAAAAAACGACTCCACTGGAAAATATTCCTGGCTCCGCCACTGGTATGTATCTGTATTTATGCGTGTGTATTTGTATGTATATGTGAATGTGAATGTATGCTTGTGTATTTGCATGTATAAGTTAATGTGTATGTGAATGTATGCATGTGTATTTGTATCTATATGCGCATGTGTGTCCTTGTGCATGCAAATGTTAGTGTGTTTGTGTATGTATATGTATGTGTGTATGTATATGTATATGTATGCGCGTGTATTTGCATGTGAATGCATGCGTGTGCATTTGTATATATGTCTATGTGTATGTGAATGTATGCGTGTGTATTTGTATGTATATGTGTATGTATGTCCTTGTGTATGCAAATGTTAATGTGTTTATGTATGTATATGTATGTGTGTCTATGTATACGTGTGTATTTGTATGTATATGTGAACATGTATGTGAATGTATGTGTGTGTATTTGTATGTATGATCAACATAAGAAAATCGAAGAAAGGAAGATGAATTTGATCGAAGAAAAAGGATTGAAGACATGGTGAAGAAAAGGATTGAAGAACCTGGTGAGGTTAAAATAATAATGACCCAATAACGAACACAAGAGATTGCTGTGAAATTAAAATCAATCAAATAATATTTAGTTTTAAGCAAATGAATAGGCATGGTGATGTTTCAGATTGTGGTAAGGTAAATTCATCAATTAATAAATTTTCGATCTGTTAAATGTTTGCTGATTTGTATTTTCTAATACCATTTTCGCCAGAATAACGTCGTTGTAGCGATGATGGATGTCAGCTGCCATGGGAGAAGCTTAGTGAGCCCCCCTCCTCCCCGATTTTTCGCTCAGTAGTGTTAATTTATACGTATTCGGCCGATTTTTCACGAAGTAGTGTTAATTTCCCCGTACACGGCCTAAAATTTTATAGTTCCGGCCCACCATACGTTTTTCTTCAAGCTTCGAACACTGTGACAACCGCACTTCAAGACATATAATTAGCTAAAAAATATGATATCACTAAATACAGGTGACGGAGGTTGGTACGGATCCACAAAGAGCATTCGAAAATGTTAGTTTGTTCCGTGTTGTCATTTTACGCGCCGCAACGCACGTGGTAACTTTTTTAGCAGTTCGTTTGGGTTTACGTAAAGGTTTTAAAAACACGTGTAAATGCTTTGCTTTTTATATAAAGTTTCAAAGACATTAATTTTTTCACTGTTAAACACATCGTAATTCGTGACGCACGGGTTTTAACACGTGCGCAACACGAGAGTTAACGCACCGCAACACACAGTACTAATTATTAATTATAGTTAAGTATTTATTATTTTATTGTTATAAATCTCTCATTTATAACAGACATTATACTGTCGTTCAAAAAAAAATAACAGACATTATACCTCTAATTAGGAGTATTAAATAACACAATTATTATATAGTCTGTTTCATTTGTATTACCGGTATATATATGTTGTATTTGATAAAAGATATATGATATTGAATCAGTTTCCTCTCTCTCTATTCTCTCTCTTATTTTCAACATGTTATCATGCACGATAGTCTAGAGTTTTCTTTCCTGCAACCACCAACCATTTACACAACCATTGTCGGGGAACGAGATGACTCCAGATGGTATCACGTTAGCCTCACAATGAAACACAAGCAAGCCATCTGTAGCTACAACCTGCAACCGCTACTCACTATCGGTAATTATCATTTAAAAGTTCGAGTCATTCATTCAGGTAATAAAATACAACCCTCTATTGTTTATACATCATATGCATTCATTTGAAAGTAGAATTTGTGTTTGGGTTAATTTTATTCCGGCGATGAGGGGGACTAAACTATGACAAAACACCGACCGGTTAAATCGAATGCACCAGAGAACGACGAACCTACCACCGGAGTTTAAACCTCCGTCTCCGAGGCTAACCAGCTCTTCATTCTCTCTCACGACGTTGGCGTCGCTTGATTCCATAGGATTAAAAAGCCCTTGGAACGAAATCGAGTAGGAAAAGCATTGATAAGATGTTTATATCAGCTACCATCAAAGCTGACTTAGTTCCTTAACCAACCCTTAGATTGGACTTTCTTTTATGCTTTTCTTTTCCGCTGAACTGGTGTCGCACACTGTAACATTTCTGATTTTTCCATGTAACCGTTTTTGATGCAATGCACAAGTATTCAATTTCAATTCTTGTACAATAACTATGCTATAAGTACTTATATACGATTGATTATGTTGCAATAATAGCTGAAACAAACCTTCGTCATCTCACTAAACTCGAGGATCAAATTCGACTAAAACTCAAAGCGACGATAAGACTACAAAGATACAAGGACTATTCTTGAAATTTCCAAAAAAAATCTACACAAGCACGGTCGCGCTTAGCATAAGCACGGTCGCGCTTATAGTTTCAACCACGATCGTGCTCACTATGAGGCACGGTCGCGCCTCCGACGCAGTTTGACTTCTGAAAAGTCAAACCGACTCAAATCTTGTCCAAAAATAGAATTGAGACGCGTTTTAGAAACCGCGGTGTATACAGAAGTCGATATTCGGTAAATTAAGACCTAGACACGGCCCAATACACATCCAATCGAACGAATCCTTGCAATTTTACCCGGACTTTCCATTTTTAATCGAATCGTGTAATTATGATAGAATCAAACGAATTAAACTATTATAATAACTTCGTACGACTTCCATAAACCTATCTCAACCCAAAAATCGTCTGATCATCACCGCTATTCCTCTGCCGATCCTCGAGAACCACGATTTCTTCCTTGAAGCCGACGTCACTCGTTGCCCCATTCTAAACAGGTTAGTAGTAGTCCAATTGGTTCGTCTCTTCACCCTGATCAAAAGCCCTAAACTAATTCGTTGCTACATTACACAAATAATCAGATTTTAAAACTTGGTTTTGAAATAAAAACGATTTAATCAAACTGCACAATGGATGTGTTATAAACGCAATTAATTAGTAGGGTTGGGTTCGCAAACATCCATTGAACGAAAGCCCTGTAATATCAAACGATTTTATTACAAGGATTAAGCGAATTGTGTTCTGGACAAGACCAGACACGGTCGCGCTCATCATGGAGCGCGGTCGTGCCTGACCTAGCACAGTCGTGCCCGAGTCATGGCCTGGTCGTGTTTGCCGAGCAAACAAAGTCCTGACCTAAACCAACCCTAGACGCGGTCGTGCCGGACACGAGCACGGTCGTGCTCTACGGACAGACCCTTTTGAAGCCTTCTGACTCGACCACGGGCGCGCCTCAGACACCACGGTCATGCCCGGACAAGAGCGCGGTCGTGCCTTTCACGAGCGCGGTCGTGCTCCTTAAAAACATAATCTTTATTTTTATTTTCTCCTTATTGAACTCGATAAGCTATATTAAATAACAATTCCTATAGTTATTTTTATATAAATACTTATATATCTCACACTTGGCCTTAAACGAAAATTATTTATTTAAACCTATTTTTAAATGAATAATATACCATAAAACGAACCCTAATCGTACCATCAACCAAATTCACTTTCGATATAATCTAACACAAACAATAACACAAGATTATACGTTTATTTATTAGGTCGAATCTAGCGAATCCACAACACACCGCCATTACATACTTGCTTGTGTGACCTACACTCTGCATAACAAGTGAGTTACATAGCCCCTCTTTTACTCTATTTACAAAACTTTTTGGGGTGGAACATGCGTTCAATTACTATGTTTTCAATTATACACGAATACAGTTTCCATCTTACATACATGTATGCAATTCTGTGCTTTATGCTTGAGTGCTAGGTGTGTAGACTATATACGCTATTCACAATCATTAACTATTAGCCGACAGTATACAGTGATAGTACTATTGAGTCTGACAAACCCACCCAGGTAGGGTGACTGTTGCTGACAACACGATTTGATTTCAGTTACAAAGGTTTGATTGAATACACAGGTCACACGATGGTTTCTCTCCATAAATGCCTTTATTGACATGTTTTGTATGAACTGTATACACACAACACGTTTTTGCTATCACACAACAAAACCTATGTTTTCTCACCAACTCTTGTAGTTGACCCTCTCATTTTAACCATGTTTCAGGTACTAATGTTTGAAGTGATCAAGATATGCTACACATAGGATTTGGACCTAGTTTTAATTGAACCAGTTATATTTTGATGTAATTTTCATTATTGTTTGGTGGATTGAATCTATGTTTTGTTGAACTTGTTTGATTGCAATGAAAACGATTATTAATTATTTAAACTTTAGTAAACCATGAGCAATGAACAGTCTGCACGCTTCACGCCCCGATGTTTCCGCCGTTGGTTGGGGTGTGACAGATTGGTATCAGAGCCTTGGTTATAGGGATTTAGGTTATTAGACACCTTGACCTAGACTATAACCTTAGGACACCCATTATTTACCATACTCTATGAATATATGATATGCTACATGCTATGTGTTACATGCTATGTGTTACATGCTTACCATATTTTATTTTATCATGGTACCTAAATTGTTAGAATTCATAACTTACTAGACTATATCTAAACAGTAAATTAGATAAAATAACGTCCCTACCCTTACCCTAAACCTCATAACCTTCTTGTCTACTTCTTTATCATTATCATCATAGCATGTGGAATCTTCATGGAGTTAAATCTATAAAATTTAATTATTTCTTCGTTAAGGTTTTAAACTTTGTTAATCATTAGAGGACACGTGCAATCTGGAAGGGTGACACCTGTATTTCAGGTTTTCTGTCTAGGAAAGCATTTCGTATAAATCCCAATCAACCGAGGGACCCGTATGCTTTCCTGGGAATTCCCGGGATGAGTGTTACTTATAGGCTAAAGCACGTCTCCTTGAGAGTTATATAAGTTTAATTAACCTTAATGTGTCATAGTATTCAAGTGATTATGTCACTATTTGAGTACAATCCAAACTAGGAATATCAGTTTTTGTTTGGATATTTTTACATGTTACCCTAAGTAATTTCAATACATGCTACAATACATGATAGTTTATGTATCACACTACTTGATAACCCTTGTGCTTACATTCATTACTATCTACATACTACCTATGTGTTTCATTAAAGTGTTATCCTAAGTTTTAAACACACAAACACACACACCAAAGTTTTCATACACCCTTAAATTCACACATATAATGCCACCACCCTTGTGATCTAAATCTAAACTATTGAGCCTAAGGCCCACCAATAATAAACTAAGAAGCCCATCTATCTTTCAGGAAGAAGAAGTCCACTGAATGCATAAACCTTACATTCGGGCCACAAGGCCCAGTCCATAATAATTCTCATCATGACCATGAGCCCAACAATAGTACTATTAATACATGATGGCTGGAAGAGTGTGTAGGCCCATGGGGGATTCTGGCTAAGGAAAGACAGGGCACTTAAGTGTGTTTTAGTGACCCACCCCCCTTTCCTGGGAATGCTCCTCAGGGATGCATGCTTATAGGTCAAGTGTGTTTCTAAAATACTATTGTGGAGACTCGGTGTTATGACTAGTCAAACTCTAAACCTATGAGATCCCCTACATCTAACACTCGATATTTCACTATCACTTACAACCTTTTCATTGTTTCTCTGCTAGATATGGACTCCTACACTCCTTCCTCCCATGTATACCGCCACAGAGTAGAATCTGATTGGGAAGAAGACATCGGGACACCCGTATATCGGTCACCAACACCTCCAGCTGCTAGACCAAGAGTTGATGTAAGTGCAGATTGGACTAGGAACACCGGCCCAAGACTTCGAACACCTGGATCACCCCCATTAAGAGACCCGTATCTGATGCCCGACCCGTATCATCCTAACCCTTGGGCAAGGCATACCATGGCACCCATTAGTGCTATGGGAATCCCAATCAGCGACATTCACCGATATGTGAGGACCTCCGAGTTTGAGAGGCAAAGGATGGAGCACGAAGTAATACACGACTTGCAAGGACAAAGAATGGATAGCCTAGTGAATCAATTAGGGCACCAAAAGGAGTTAATTTCCATCCTCGAAAGAGAAATGCTTGAGAATCGCACGGAAACAGCTAGGGCCGAGGCCAGATCAACTACCCGAATGACCATAGCGGTGCTCGTCTTGGTGATTATCTCCCTTCTAGTGGGAAACTACCAGAGGCGTTAGCAGAAATTTCTATTTATTGTCCTTAAATTTCCAACTTGAAAACTTTTCCTTATGTTTTTGAATAATGTCTACCATTTCAGCATTTAATAAATTTTATATTTTTCCAAATTCTAAAGTTATTATTCATTGTTCATCCATCATATTTTCATTAAGATCCCTCAAGTATCACCTTCATCATTCAATACGATTTCATCTTCTTCGTAACCAAATCATCATATTGGATTTAAACAACCTCGTTATTTTCAAAACCAAACGTTTATCGAAATTTTAAAAATATCAGAAACATAAATTTCCCATAAACATTTTCGCTTTACAAGGAAAAATTAATACAACCTATTTTATGGAAATATTACTTCAAATTGATACAAGCATGATTTTCCTCATTACAGTAATTATTTTTAAACATTGGCTAAATTAATATACGACTACTTGTTTAGCCAATAAGTCATCTTAAAATAATCCCTTCATAATAATTGAAATTTTTTTTTAAATTTAAAGATTTTTCCTGTAAATGGTCTATTCATTTAGGTTATTTAACTCAATAGTTTCATTACTTTATACATCTATAACCAAGAACAATTTACAATTTTCTATTTTCAAACAAAGATCAATTATTTGTAAACACATTCCTCTGAGTGTTTTCAGAACCCCTCGTTACTTTTCACTTGTCGCTTCAAAAGACGATCCGTACCGCATAGATGTTAAACATCCCCACAAACCTCAACGATATTTAAAGGGGCTAGAACCTAACTACCACATCTTACAAGAACGACAATAACACACTTCTTCGCAACACTGAATCGTATGCAAAACCCGTCAGTACACATCACCCGCGAAGTTCAATACTCACGTTCACAATATATTCAATGCAATCTTATGGTACATAAAACTCAATTATTCTCAATATATCCAATACTACACAAATTACATAATACATGAAACTAGTTTGCCTACAAATCACAATTTGCTCGATTAATCACGTAATGCACGAAACAGGTTTAATTGCAATACACATACTACTGGTTTGAGCACATGATACACGAAACTTAAATTGTTTGCAATATACGTGATTGCGTCATTGATACATAGTTCTAGATTGACCACACTATACATGAAACTCA
The DNA here is from genome assembly GCA_023525975.1 of Smallanthus sonchifolius. NCBI lineage: Eukaryota > Viridiplantae > Streptophyta > Magnoliopsida > Asterales > Asteraceae > Smallanthus > Smallanthus sonchifolius. Next base: position 27,634,066 of record CM042034.1, read on the forward strand.
TTTTGTTACAAAGCACTTTATACTAAATGGTGTACATTATACAAAATACATGATGCTAAGTTGCTAACACTATACATGAGATCCATTTCCTACAATACACATGATACTATGTTGTTTACATTACACCTTAGAGCTTATTGATTTACAAAATACAAGACGCTAAATTATTTACGCTATATATGAGACCTATTTGATTACAAACTACGTGGCACTAGATCATACATGAGACTTGTGTGTTTACTATATACTCGAAACAAAATTGCTTACAATATTTGCAATAGATTGATTACATCATACACAAGACATGGTCATGCACTTTGTACTCCAAAGTTGAAGACCATAATACATTGAAACGACTCGGGGTTTGACGTATTCTTGTTCAAACACGAGCAAACTAAGAAACTCTAAGTGTTACTACTTTACTAGTCTTTAGTTGCGAACTGACCTGATTAGGGACATAGTTACTTGGTAGCGACTTTTATGTGTAATCAATAGAAGTGATCATAGTGAAAATTGTGCCCCTTACCCGCACACAACGAAACGATCTATACGGACCATACGATGATTTGAATAATTACGGGTGCACACGGAATTATACAAATCAGCGCAGGGAAAGCATAGTGAAATTTCGTCGTGTGTTATGACCAAAAACCTATCATGATATATGACAACGAGACTAATGTGATGCGACAAGGGCATGGTGGATACGCCGCTGGTACTTCCTATACATAAGTGTTCCTGTCATATTGTAAGTAGTAGCGTTGTTTGTATCACGAGAAGTTTTATGAGATTCTGACATTGACTAATGTTTGTGAAATCTCTTAGCCATTAACAATTCTTGAGCACATTAGACCACATCACAAACAAACACTAATCATCAAATCTCCATCGTTCCCATTTCAAGTAATGCAATGTTATCTTTAAAAGGCTAGAGTATTCTTGATAGTCTTCTCCTTAAACCTTCTCAAACTAAATCCACTACCACCCTCTATGCCCGACATGATGACAAGTTCTAATCTTGAGTATCGGACCCGAACCCTGTCATCCGTCACCACACCTCTTCACTAATGCAGCAGCCTCAACCAGTTGAATTTCGGGACGAAATCCCCTCAACATGGGGAGACTGTAACATTTCTGATTTTTCCATGTAACCGTTTTTGATGCAATGCACAAGTATTCAATTTCAATTCTTGTACAATAACTATGCTATAAGTACTTATATACGATTGATTATGTTGCAATAATAGCTGAAACAAACCTTCGTCATCTCACTAAACTCGAGGATCAAATTCGACTAAAACTCAAAGCGACGCTAAGACTACAAAGATACAAGGACTATTCTTGAAATTTCCAAAAAAAATCTACACAAGCACGGTCGCGCTTATAGTTTCAACCACGATTGTGCTCACTATGAGGCACGGTCGCGCCTCCGACGCAGTTTGACTTCTGAAAAGTCAAACCGACTCAAATCTTGTCCAAAAATAGAATTGAGACGCGTTTTAGAAACCGCGGTGTATACAGAAGTCGATATTCGGTAAATTAAGACCTAGACACGGCCCAATACACATCCAATCGAACGAATCCTTGCAATTTTACCCGGACTTTCCATTTTTAATCGAATCGTGTAATTATGATAGAATCAAACGAATTAAACTATTATAATAACTTCGTACGACTTCCATAAACCTATCTCAACCCAAAAATCGTCTGATCATCACCGCTATTCCTCTGCCGATCCTCGAGAACCACGATTTCTTCCTCGAAGCCGACGTCACTCGTTGCCCCATTCTAAACAGGTTAGTAGTAGTCCAATTGGTTCGTCTCTTCACCCTGATCAAAAGCCCTAAACTAATTCGTTGCTACATTACATAAATAATCAGATTTTAAAACTTGGTTTTGAAATAAAAAACGATTTAATCAAACTGCACAATGGATGTGTTATAAACGCAATTAATTAGTAGGGTTGGGTTCGCAAACATCCATTGAACGAAAGCCCTGTAATATCAAACGATTTTATTACAAGGATTAAGCGAATTGTGTTCTGGACAAGACCAGACACGGTCGCGCTCATCATGGAGCGCGGTCGTGCCTGACCTAGCACAGTCGTGCCCGAGTCATGGCCTGGTCGTGTTTGCCGAGCAAACAAAGTCCTAACCTAAACCAACCCTAGACGCGGTCGTGCCGGACACGAGCACGGTCGTGCTCTACGGACAGACCCTTTTGAAGCCTTCTGACTCGACCACGGGCGCGCCTCAGACACCACGGTCATGCCCGGACAAGAGCGCGGTCGTGCCTTTCACGAGCGCGGTCGTGCTCCTTAAAAACAGAATCTTTATTTTTATTTTCTCCTTATTGAACTCGATAAGCTATATTAAATAACAATTCCTATAGTTATTTTTATATAAATACTTATATATCTCACATTTGGCCTTAAACGAAAATTATTTATTTAAACCTATTTTTAAATGAATAATATACCATAAAACGAACCCTAATCGTACCATCAACCAAATTCACTTTCGATATAATCTAACACAAACAATAACACAAGATTATACGTTTATTTATTAGGTCGAATCTAGCGAATCCACAACACACCGCCATTACATACTTGCTTGTGTGACCTACACTCTGCATAACAAGTGAGTTACATAGCCCCTCTTTTACTCTATTTACAAAACTTTTTGGGGTGGAACATGCGTTCAATTACTATGTTTTCAATTATACACGAATACAGTTTCCATCTTACATACATGTATGCAATTCTGTGCTTTATGCTTGAGTGCTAGGTGTGTAGACTATATACGCTATTCACAATCATTAACTATTAGCCGACAGTATACAGTGATAGTACTATTGAGTCTGACAAACCCACCCAGGTAGGGTGACTGTTGCTGACAACACGATTTGATTTCAGTTACAAAGGTTTGATTGAATACACAGGTCACACGATGGTTTCTCTCCATAAATGCCTTTATTGACATGTTTTGTATGAACTGTATACACACAACACGTTTTTGCTATCACACAACAAAACCTATGTTTTCTCACCAACTCTTGTAGTTGACCCTCTCATTTTAACCATGTTTCAGGTACTAATGTTTGAAGTGATCAAGATATGCTACACATAGGATTTGGACCTAGTTTTAATTGAACCAGTTATATTTTGATGTAATTTTCATTATTGTTTGGTGGATTTTTTTTTTTTTAGTCATCAATGAGATTAACGGCAAGAAGTACCAAAATTACAAACTAATGGCAGGTAGACGGGCAACAAGCTGCGCCGCTACCCCCTAGGAATCTATGTTTTGTTGAACTTGTTTGATTGCAATGAAAACGATTATTAATTATTTAAACTTTAGTAAACCATGAGCAATGAACAGTCTGCACGCTTCACGCCCCGATGTTTCCGCCGTCGGTTGGGGTGTGACACACACCACCTCGATTCCCGTTTGCAACACAGCCGCACACCATGCATGATGGTCGAGAAGGAAAAGATAGATCATGGACGGTGGTGAGCAACGTCAGGTTGTTGCCAACCATGATTTTCGGCTAGGTCTTGGGGCATGAAAGAATGGTCAAAGGAGGAATTACAGCGTATTTGGGGGCACGGTTACAAAAAAAAAAAAAAAACGCCTTCAAATTCATTCTATATTTTCCTTGGTCAAACCCCTTGATATTAGAAATATACATTTGAATTAATTACAGGGATTACCCTCGTGGTTTATCCAAATTTCACTTTTGGCCCTTAGGAATGTGAAAGTACAAGTTTGACCCAATAATTTGCACGATTGTAACACTCATGGTCCCTGGGTTGGATGCATATTAAGTTTATCCGTTAAATGAGTGTAAAATGATCAAAATACCTCTTACATTAAAAAAATAAAAAAACAAAGATTGTAAATTATAAAACCCATCCCAAACACCCTCTTTCTTCATCTCCAAACTCCCCCACCCTCCACCACCTTTCTTCATCCCCAAACACCTTCATCTCCTCTTCCCGCTGTCACCCACCATCTCCGACATCATTTCTTGCAAGATCAAGCGGTTCCGAAGGGGAATCGATCTTTTTTTGCCATTGATGAGTTCTAAAGGCCGGTTGTAGAGCTGTGCTTTGGTAGCAGCGGTTTCCGGTGGCTGCGGCTTTGATAGCCGGAAACATAGGGTAGCCGATTGTAGAGCTGCGCTACCAAAGAATTCAAGAAAATCCACCAAGATTTTGATGGCATTGCATAAATAAGTGAGCGGATTATGGGGATCTGTGCTACCAAAGAAATCAACAAATTTTGAAAAACTGTGTTTTTTTTTAATTCGGATTTAATCTTGAGAAAGTGACGGAATCTTCCGATTTGCAATTTATATATCTGTTTTTCTTGTTGTTTTGAGCTGGATGTTATTCGGAGGGGAATCACGGGTTCGAAAGCACATCTCTACAAAAGATCGGTTCCTCTTCAGAACCGTCTTTGCCGGAAATGATGCCGGAGATGGTGGGTGGCAGCGGGGAGAGGGGATGAAGTTGTTTGGGGATGAAGAAAGGTGGTGGAGTGTGGTGGTGAAAGAATGGTGGGAGTTTGGGGATGAAGAAAGAGGGTGTTTGGGATGAGTTTATAATTTACAAACTTTGTTTTTTATGTTTTTTAATGTAAGGGGTATTTTGATCATTTTATACTCATTTAACAGGCATCCAACCCAGGGGCATGGATGTTACAATCGTGCAAACTATTGGACCAAACTTGTAGTTTCTCATTCCTAGGGACCAAAAGTAAAATTTGAGTAAACCACATCGTGTAATTAATTCTATACATTTTAAACCTTTTGGGTTAATTTGTTTTATTTTATTAAAACCCTCAACTTTAATTTCGATTAAGAGTTTACCTATTCACATGCATTTAGAGAATGAATATAATTACAAGTTCTCTTTTAAGAAACCTCGACCTTGCAATTCTCCGGAATTTTCGTTATAATGTTTACATAAATGAATTACATATATATCTGAAAATGGGTTGAAATTCAGAGGTATATTTAGTTATCAATAATATTAAATGTCTAAATTAGCACGCATTGTAGACATTGTAAGCCATTTAATATTGGCTAGTATATCATGCAATATTGGCTACTATAATAGTGACTTATTTTTTTTCTACACTGTAGACATCGTAACATGCATTGAAAATAATTTAACATTCAAAATAATTTAGACATCGTCATGAATTATTGGAATCCCGTAATCTATGTATCGTATCTAGTCAGGTGGCTCATTTGTAGTCGGTTATGTATCAGTTAACACATCGGTTCCGTTTAGTTTGAACTAAAACTATGCGAAGAGAACATCTAGATTCTAACATGTGAGAACATCCCTAGTTGAATGTTCCATGCTTCTAACATGCTCTTGTCACAAGAAGTACCGGAACATGGTTTCTCACTAAATACTCGAAATCATATAATGTCTTCTCGTCAGAAAGCAAGCAATAAAGCTCCTACTTAAAACCCACTATGTGTGACAACCTAGTGCTAGCCCATTCCATGAAGCGAATGCAACTAACGTTCTAGGTGTATGGAGGAGAGTAAGATGGTGCAACCCCAGCAGTGGCCACAAGCATTGACAATACAACTCATGGAGGTCTTACAAAGGGCAAGAAAGCATCTACTACAAATGCAAAATGACCAACGATACCGCCTCTTTGAGATCTATATAAAAAAAAAACCCAACATGAAAGAAAATAGGTAAAAGGCTGGAAAAAAAACATCGTCGAGGGTGACCTTGCCCCCGTTCTCACCTATTCATTTGGATATTGTCAATTTTAACTATCAACGAAAAATGTTTGATAAATGTCGGTGTTTGTAACTTTATTGAATGCTTCAAAAGAGCATGCATCACCTTGGCTACGTGTACCAAAATTCTTATACAAAATGTCTTATATTCTAATAAATCATAAATAATTTTACTTTGAATACCTGACCAAAAGTAATACAAATATCTCAAATTACACATGACAAATATGGCTAGAAGACCATATTACAAAACTAAAACTTTTACCAACTAGAATATATTTCATAAAATAAATGCCATGATATCAAATATTATAAGTAACCAGAAGTTACTAGCAAAAAAAAAAAACTATTTTTATACATCATGACTAAATAGGTCATCGAGGTAGTATCGTGATGAGGGATACAATCAAAATTGTCAACCGATATCTTTCTAAAAAAAAGACATATCATGTGTAATGTTCTCTCTGGGCGAATCGATCTTTATCGCAAAATAAATATCTATAAACAATTCTTCCTATATTTGGAAAGAATCTAATGGGACATTAATCCCTGATATGTAACATTTGCCAGCTTATTGTATGTCTACCGAGATAAATGTTGAACATCCGACAGATTATGTTCAAACATAAAAGTTGTATCTAAATTATTGATTACACGACTTTGGCTAATAGGTAGACAACTATTGATAAGATGCGAATTCAAAACCAATTGTTTATCACAAACAATCCCCTATACAACTAGTCTCCTAAAGAGAACCAAGTTTGTCTCAACTAAAAATATACTTGGTTGTACGGTCTATGTACCAATACCGCTACCATAACATATAAAAAAGAAGACATTTTTACATCACAATTTGATTAAGACTGTATTCCCAGTCTTAGGGGAAGATAAGAATATAGAAAGACTGGTAACACAAGAATTAACATGGAATGCATCGCCACTATTCAAAATTCGACCCCCGAAGTGGTCAATATGAATCTGAAGTCCAAAAGAGCATATATTTGCAAAGAATAGCAAATGAATTAACTACCAGATGCATTCTAAAACACAATCAGAGTGACAAGGTCACATATACCAGCAACAAATGCACATACTCGAATCAAAGTAATCCTATACGGATTATGGTACAAATAAAACGTGGGGGATAAAACGGTTCCCAAGAAAAGAACCCACGAAAACATAAAAAGCAAAATAACACAGTTGGTGAAACCATAGGAAAAGGTTATAACCCGAGGAAAGGTTATTGATATAACCTAGAAGCGATTACTGATAAAACCATTGAAGAGGTAAATGTCCCGGAAGAGACTATTACATTTCTAAAAGAAAATAATAGAACCTCAGAAGAGGTAAATGTCCCTAAAGAGATTAATGAAATTACATACGAAACTAATAAAACCCTAGAAGAGGATAATAGAGTTCTAGAAGAAACTCAAATACTAAATAATATGAGATCTCTATAAATTATGTAAAAAATAGTACAACATGGAACAGAAATGAAACACATGTTTGAAACATTTTCATATGCTATAACAATAGATGTAATCAATGAAAAAGATTACGTACATAAAATTCTGTGAGAGTACATACACAGAAATGACTAGCCAAAATGGCATGATGCCTTGAAAAGGCTAAATCAAGTTCGCTCGACTATCAAAACGTTTTTGAACCTATAGTTCGAACACCCATAGACGTCAAACCAGTAGGTTATAAATGGATGTCTTTAAAATACAAAGAAACGAAAAGAATAAGATTATGCGATGTAAGGCACAAATTGTAACGCAAGGTTGTTTTCCCAAATCCGAGTAGTTGATTATGAGGAAACGTATTCCCCCTGTAGTGGATGAGATAACCTTTAAATGTTTAATAGGCCTCGCAGTCTTAGAAGGGCTTCAGATAAAACTTATGGATGTCGTCACCATGCAATTATACGAGACACTTAAAAAAAGGACATCTACATGAAAACCCCTAATGGGTTAAAAATGCCCGAAGCATTAAAATTGCTACCCGAAATATGTGTCATATAACCTATAAAATCAGTTATAGGTCTTTATCAAAATTTACTTTTTAGAGTTCATTACAATCGCAGTTTACGGGGATGATGTAAACATCTTTGAGAGAAACTGTCGAACTACTAGAGAGAGAATTTTGAAATAATCTGACATGATTTGTTTATTCCTCGACCAGTAGTTTGAGTACATGTGTTATGGATTTGTCCATTATATTTATTGAAATTTTCACTCTTCATGTTCACCATAATCGCAGTTTAAAGTGATGATGAATCTGACACATGTTAATAATTTCCTCGGCCTGTAGTTTCGAGTATACATGTCCATCAATCAAACAACATCCGGAAGGTGATGTACATTTTAATATGGACAAAATTTTATCTGCTAAGCATACCCATGAATGTCTGGTTGTTACTCATACACAAGAATCCTTACCACCCCAAGAAAGGCGCGAAGAAGTACTTGGTCTAGGAGTACCGTATTTAAATGCAATTGGTGCACAAATGTATCTCATAAAAATCCCGAGACATAGTGTTATGTTCTCAACACATGTGCTAGCAATATACGTTCCAAACTTAATGCATAGACATTGAAATTGAGAAAACGACATATCCCAATATATTTGTGGGACATAAGATTTAGTCAGGATACCAACTTTCATACGGCGACATGAAGATTTCTTAGAGGTCAACAGGGAAATTCACAGCAAGAATAGTATCAAATCTACTAGTCAAGAATGCACGAGGCTAAAAATCAATGATCCACCATATACTAGAAGCATGTGGTTTAGAAGAAATCAAGAAAGACCTAGAGATTACCTATGAAAGCATTGCAACTTGTAGATAAGAGAAGACTACATCAAAACAAAGTCGAGCACTCATCATAGAAGATTAAACTCTACATATTGAAGAACTTTTATTAGTTTGAGGGGGAGTATTATACACGCTGCACTTTTTTTTTCCTTCACTAAGTTTTTTCCCACTAGGTTTTTCTTAGTAAGGTTTTTAACGAGTCAGTATAACTGATCCAGTAATATCAGTTTATATTTTTCGGTCCCGAAGTACCGACTTAACATCATCCTAAAGTATGTTGTTAATAGTGTATAATAAACGGTAATATATCCGAGGGGAGTGTTATAAATCTCTCATTTATGAAAGACATTATACCTCTAATTAGAAGTATTGAATAACATAATTATTATATGGTCTGTTTCATTTGTATTACCGGTATATATATGTTGTATTTGATAAAAGATATATAATATTAAATCAGTTTCCTCTCTCTCTATTCTCTCTCTTATTTTCAACATTTATAACTTTTTAAAAACCAATTTATTTTAAAAATTCCTAAAATGTTCCTCTACATATTTCACCCTGATTTCCCGCCCCTGATTCCCCCCCAACCCTCTTCTAGGGTTTTATTCCTAAATCAAGCTTACTTCCGTCTTTCCCCTATCACACCTTCGTCTGAGTAGTACACCCCCACTCATGCCGTCTTTCACCCATCGTCGCCGCTGAATCAGCACCGTGTCGCCTTTTTGCGTATTTGTAAATCCCATCGGGAGAAAACTTCACCTGTCCAGCAGGTACGACAAAATTTTCCTAAAGCTCTTCTATTAAATTTAGAAATAAATCTTATGAATGCCTATCCCATGTTCTTGGTATTATCCTTCAATAAAATTATTGTTACGGAAGAGCATTTTTGCCCCAATTGCTAATTTTTCATGATTGTAGTTTTGTTGATTTCATCAGTTTTGTAATAACATTTTGTGAATTGGGTATGAACACGGGAATGTTGAGTATATTGATGTCGTTATTCAAAGGTATCGTTTGATAGACATAGATTTTAGTTTTAGTTTGAAATTACCCTGGATTAACTATTATGTGTTAAGTCGTATAATTAGTTTAAGTTTGAAATTAGCTTGAAATGGGCCCCGAGTTTTTACTTCGCTTCGGGCCCCCAAAATGGTTGAGCCGCCCTGTGGTTACCATATGTAAATGAAGGTATGTGTAGGAAGAAAACACGGATTAATTAGTTGATAATACTAAATTTGATGCATTTGAAAATGTAAGTTTACTTGTGATTAGTAACATGAAAGATGGATACAATTTTAGAGTTTGCTACACAATACCACAATAATAATGCTCAGCTACATGACTGAAAGTAATGCTGCCAACCTCACTTCAAGTAATATGGTCATCACATCACACCACATGGCCCCTATTTTGCAGATTTAAATTAAGACTAGCTTTCATCATACAGCTGCCAACCTCACTTCAATCTGCGAAACTAAAAAAAACTAAGAGAATTAAAAAGTAAGTTAGTTAAATATATATGTTAGTTTTGCTCATTGTCCTTGTTTGCTGCAGAAGGTGGTTAATGTAGAATTGCAAATTCTACAACAATCATTTAACCCATGCAAGTTCTTATTTTAGGTGGTTCAGTTTGATTCATAGACATTTTTTACTTATGTTTTCTATCCTGTACTGCACCTGATGTACTTACTTTATCTTCAATGTTGCAGAAAGAAATGTTATAGCCGTGAGGCCGTCCGCTTGATAATTGATTCCACACTTGAACCGTGATTTAGGATTTTATGAGTGTTTGTGTTTGCTAAGAGATAATGAGTGACTAGTAGATAGATCAGTTAGAGATTTGTGTTTAAATTGTGATTGACTTTATCTTAGACTTCTCTGACTTTAAATTATGTCGTCTTTATTACACTGATTAATGAGAATTGTAATCGTTTAACCCTGATTTACTCTGAATCAGTGATAATTCTTTCAGATGCATATTTCTCTAGCAACTCCAGTTTATTTTAAGGTTTTCTTGCTAACTAATAGTATATATAAACTAATAAAAGCAAACCGGTAAGTTCTAGATTTAAGACGTAGTGGGTTGGTCTGGATGTTAACAGTTATGCTACAAGTCATAATCTGAAAGAATGAAGGGACTAAGATATGTTTTGGGGATATAAATTGGTTATTAAAGACTATCTTCATGTGAAAGTTGCATTTTTGTTGTTAAGTATGCATTATTAAGCTGTCTCATTCTTGACTGACTGATTGATTATTTGTTTTTTTTTGCAGTGACAACACACCTGACGTTGCAGATGATGCATTCAATACGTTCTATGATGAAACTAGTTGAGGAAAGCATGTTCCAAGAGCCATATTTGTTGATCTTGAACCGTCATTGATGAAGTGGGACTTACCGCCAACTTTTCCACCCTGAGCAGCTTATTTATCCATCTATAAGAAAATTTATAGAAGTTTACTGTATTTTCAGTTGGGAAGGAGATTGTTGACCTGTGTCTTGATCGAGTAACAGGTGGCCGGCTGGTTTCAAGTGTGAAATCAATTATCAAGCAGACCGAACCTACCTGCAGATGTTATTCAAGTAAGTTCTAGTATTTTTTATATTGATCTGATTGGTTTTAAATAATCATACATGGCTTCTAATCCAATTTGTTTGAGATAATATGATGAATGCTTAAACTATTTTAATTTTAAAAATAAATTCTTTTGTTAAATTTTTTGAATTCAGCTACTTTGAGTGGGTTTGTTTGCGATATGTTGAATCAACTGAATTTCTACTCAAAATTACTTTTAATTATAGTTATTAGGCGAGGTTCAAATAAGAAGTCTAATTTGGCTAAGAAGCCTAAGAAACAATCTCATCCATTGAATTGGATGATCAAGGGTAGAGATTTAAGTATATGAAAAATAAGGGGTGGAAGAGTATTTAAGTAATAACCACTTTTGTTGACTTTTTTCAACTTCATCTACTTTTTTTAAACGTTCATAACTTTTTCATAGGACATTATTTTTTTTAAAAAATTACACTATAAAATCAAGATTTTTTTTATCTTTAATTTGAAAGCATCCATACACTAAAAAACGGTTCAGTGGTAGGCAATAAAAAGCTTATGCATCAAAATGTTGTTTTGTGTTGGTTTGATATACCAGTTTTGTTGTGCTGGTTTGTTTATGATTGGTTAGCTAAGAAAAGCAAGTTACACAATTAACCATGTTTTTTTGGTGTTGTTTTATGATTAAGTAGCACAGTTAATTGTGCTGTTTTACAATGCAACACGGTTAATTGTGTTGTTTTACTAGAAACCAACACATTTACGTAAAGTAGCAAAATTTCACTAAGTGTCGATTTTGTTTTTATAGTAAAATATAGCAATACTATACTCGAATTAAAGATAAAAAACGCTCGATTTTATGGTGTAATTTTTTTTAAAAGTAAGGTCGTATGAAAAAGTTATGTACGTTTAAAAAAAAAGGGGGGAATTTGAAAAAAAGTCAACATTTGTGGGTTTCTCAAGAATGCCTTCCACCCCTTATTTTCCTACGCTTAAATCTATAACCTTGATCATCCAATTGAATGGATGAGATTGCTTCTTAGGCTTCTTAGCCAAGTAGCACTTCTTAGGGGAACCGTTCTCTAGTTATTAGATTAAAATCAATGGATGATCATATTTAGCTCAACTGTTTCTTAGATTAAGAACTCGGTTCTACTCTACAATGTATATAGTGTTTGACATTTGGTTTTATACGGTGTTTGATTTTGACATATTTAGTCAAACTCTACCATATCAATTGGCTAAACTCATGAATTCAAGCAAACACTTGTGATTAGTTTCTACCTAGTTGTTTGTTTACTAATTATTATACATAGTTACTAAGTGTTTGTAAATTCTTACTTTGGAAGTTCAAATGAAAGAAGAAAGGAGAGTACGTGAGGAGATGCGATAGGAAATGGAACAACGAATGGAGGAAACAACCCAAAATGTTTAGAAGAGGCCTTGAGAACTTGGCGTCCTCCCAGTCCTCAGTAGTAGTTTTTTATATACTGTATTAGACATATGTTGCACTTTTGTAACGCTTTAATCGTATTTGAGTTTAATTTGTAAAAGATGTTTTGTGCATTAATTCTGGATTGTTTTGTTAAAATAGGTTGTGTATTTTCTAGCAGAAGAAAATCTGGATTTTTCTGTTTTGAATTTCTTTTAAAAAAATGAAAAAATTTTGCGTCGGGATTGCGTCCCAGTCCTCAGTAGTAGTTTTTCTAGTAGTGATTGTAGTGTAACTTGTATCTATCAAAGATTAACGGCTTGTGTTTGATCTGATTTTTAGAATCAAAGGTCTGTCTTGATTTTAAGTTTCTTTATATGTATTGTTTCTCTTCATTGTACATGTATGTTTTTTTTCTTAGAGTTTTCTTTATAACTTGTAAACTTTGAAGATTAATACAATTTGCATTTATCAGTATTTTCATTATCTCTTGTTACATTACATAGTTGTGATTGTTTTCGCCAACCTCAACTGAACAGAACCATCTTGTAAAACTACGAACCTACATGAGTGTCACAGTTATAGCTAGTACATCATAACTAGTCTAAATAATAGCTTAGTGGAGTGAAATTTTGAGAGGTGTGAATGTATGCATGTGAGAAACCTCTAGCATGGTGGGTCTGGTTAGGTAACTCAGTTTTTTAAATTTTCGCATCATCTTGCTTGTTGTGATGTAAATCTATTGACTATGGTAAGTTTTGTGAGTTGAGTATGACTTTGGACTTTAACTAACACATGATTTAGAGGTGATTTGATGTTTATGTCTAATGATTGTCTAGTGTTGTAAGAGAGTTTCTTTGGGGGTAAGCAAATAACAAGTGTGGGGATGTGATGGTGGTTGATTTTCGTATTTTATTTTGTTTAATTATATGCTCTTGATCTTAAATATGCATGGAATACATCTATATTAAGTGTGTTTTATGTTTATACGTCAAATATAAAGACTACATAAGAATCAAGCCAAACTATGCTCCCTTCCCGAATCATATGACACATTAACTTTAGGCTCTCTATCCATTGATAAGACAGAGGTAATGTTTGTCCTTATGTTTGAAGTAGGATACATGTTTAGTGTATTAGACTCATAAAACAAACATGAATATTACAAAGTGGAATGAACAAGAATCCATCTACATGCACGAACATAATATGATCACAAGTCTTATACGATTACCAAATAAAAATCATGATTAAACTACATACAACATAATTAACAATATTTCATCTTTTATTTGTATTAGCATAGTTGCATAGGAGAATCAATCCAACCATATGTTCCTACCAGCACTGCCAACAACCACCCCTCTCGAACGGAGGAGGCGGACTAGGGGCTCTAGGCCGTGCCTCTCGAACGGACCCTCCTTTTGTTTTATTCATGGGTTCTCCATAGACTAAACAAAAAAGAAAATATTATACATCCAAACATTCTCACAAAAATATGGAATATACATTAAGTCAGTTAAAGGATCATACCAGGTGGATCATTAAATTTGGGTGCTCGAGAGGTATGAAGGTTTCTTGCTTGTGAAGAAATCAGGACAAAGGTAAAAAGAACAACTAAGAACAACGTAATGCCACTTAACTTCATTTTCATAAACCGTGTTTTGATGCTAGTGTGTTGCTTTGATTTATATAGTCATATTGATGATAATATTATCGTCAACATATACATCATGTTCACATTTTCTAACATCTACAAAAAGGATATGTCTTGGCACTCATGTTTTGAGGCATCATGTAAATGCAAACATGATGCAAGGGAAAATAATAGTTGAAAATCAAAGTCTACACAAGTGGTAACACTGCTAAATACTAAAATCAATCCTGATGTTCACACTATTCAACCTTGATCAAATATATTAATTAGTCGTATCTGTACATGCTCTTTTGTTTTTCAACATATATAAAAGAGTTCTCTATCCTAGCACGTGTCAGTGTAAATGTAAACTGAGTCCCACGTGAGAATTTTCGAAATGGAGTACTTATTCAAACAATATTTTTTTTAAATATTTTTACACCTAAATTTCATATAATTTTATATCTGTAAAGATTAAACTCATACTATTTTTGTGAAGATTAAAGGCCATACCACGAACTAGGTAATGAGTGTTTGAATTCAAACAATATTAGTGTGTAAGCAAAAACTTTTGACATTTTTCTTAAAAAGTCAAGTCTTAACATTGTTTTCTCTAAGCTTTGTATTCAAAACTAACAAATATATTGAAAGACTTCCTTTTAAATACGATCTCTTCCTACAAATAATTTCAAGTTTTCAACTGTTCATTTTATAAAATTTTAACAATATTCATCTTTTATATAATACTATTCTAAGTGTGAAAAATGGTGGGCGAAAGTCTATCCTATACATACATTGCTACAATAGGAAAATGATAAAATAAAAACTCATCTGAGATGAGAAAAACAAAAAACCCTATTTAACAAATTTTTTTAGGGTAGATTTGTTACATATTTTCATTACTTTTTATAAAAAAAAGACCCAAGTACTTTTTTTTATAAAAAATATGTAAAAATGAAAGAAAAAAAAACACGTTTTTGAAAATGTTACATATGTAAATTTTTGTAAAAAATTTTAAAGATCTGGTCGGCGTTTTTTTATTTTTTTGCGTATAAAAAGTGATGAAATTACGTAACAATTCTATTCAAAAAATAAAATAAAATTTACAAATGTTTTAAGCTGTTACAAGGTTTTCAAACTAACCATCCCCTACATACAAGATTCATCTCTCAAGCCTAACACATAATCATCATGCGTACTCACAAATTCAATATTCAATCATTTTCTAGTAGTAACTCACATCATCAAAATTTACCAACTTTTGGCCATATGTTTCATTCGATCAGTGTTGTATCTAGCCATTCTTTACTGGATACTTACAAATTAACAATATTTTGAAGCATGATGCATATTTAATGTATTAAGACTAATAAAGCAAACATGAATATTACGAAGTGGAATGGAGTTCAAGAATCCATCTACACGCACAAACATAACATAATCAGTTAATCACAATTAAGTCTTATAAGATTACAAAATAAAAATCATGATCAAACTACATACAACATAATTAACAACATTTCATCTTTTATTTGTATTAGCATAGTTGCATAGGAGAATCAATCCAACATTTCATCTTTTATTTGGATCATTAGTTTCGGGTGTTGCGGAGCTTTGAAGGTTTCTTGCTTGTGAAGAAATCAGGACAAGAGTAAACAGGGACTAAATATATACAAGAGATCAAAGAATAAAATAAGGAAACACCAAAGAGTGAGGCAGAAAAATTGAAGCTAATTTATCTTCTAAATATGGTGATGACTGATCAAAACATTCCTTTCCTCCCCCCTCAAGGTGGAGCATGTAGGTTGCTAATGCCCACCTTGTCAAGAAAAAATTTGAGTTGTTGAGCACCAAGTCCTTGAGTAAATAGATCGGCAAGTGGCATTTTGGTGTCAATGTGCATGGGTCTTACTTCCTGAGCTTCTACTCTCTCCCGAACAAAGTGACAGTCTATTTTAACGTGCTTGGTTCGTTTGTGTAAAACGAAATTGTTGGCTATGTGACGGGCCACTTGGTTATCGCAAAAGACATTCGTAGGGCCAACATAAACAACATCAAGTTCCTTGAGAAGCCAACGTGTTCATAGTATTTCACTAACGGTGGTAGCCTTAGCGAAATATTCGGCTTCCGCTAAGATCAGGAACTAACAGATTGCTCTTTTTTTGTTATCCATGATATTCGGGCACCTCCGAGAAGCAGAAAGTAACCACTTCTGGAAAGTCTTGTAAAGGGGCATCCGAGTCGAAGAAGGCGACGAGTTCAGTTCCTTTGTTGCGTGGCAGAATGATGCCTTGATCGGGAGTGGCTTTAAGATATCGAAAGATTATGTTGGCAACGTCCAAGTGGATTTGACGTGGGTTCGAGAAGAATTGGCTTAGCACGTTGTGTAACATCCATGATTTTCTTGTACTACTTTTACAATAATGACACCCCAATTGAATAACGTACTTGTCCCACTCATTTGAGTCACATTAATTAGCATTATAAACATGTAGTCATTTAAGCTATCATCTCCACTTTTCCATCTTAGTTTCTACTATATATATATATATATATATATCATATATGTTTTAATTATGAACATATGAATACACATACACTGGATTTTATTAAACAAACCACTTGCACAAATTGAAAATTTATTAAAATAAAATTATCTCTTTTATAAATTAGACTTTTATATAAATGATATAAGCAAAATTTTAAAACAAATAACATCGGTCATGAACCCCCAATCTTTACAAATTGCACCTTTGGCCTAGATTTGACCCCCTATGACCAAAGATTGACCTCATTCGTCAACTTTGACTTTGGAAAGTCAAACTGGCCCAATTCGATGAAGCAAGCGGGGATTTCAAATTTTGAATAAGTTTGACTCCTCAGAGTCAAACCTGACGCAAATCATTTTCAAAAATGAGAAATTTAACGCGTTCAATCACGGGAATCAAGCGTAGACTGTTTCCTCATGTACCACACCTGTTATCGCGACCCAAATTCATTCAATTACAACTGGAATAATGCGTAATCGTGACTAAAACCAACTCCCGTAATCCCCTTAATCGAATCAGACATTAATGATGAAATTAATCAAATTAAATCGCCATAGGCCTTCGCACGCTCTATACAAACTCGCCCAAACCGCAATTGAGTCTCATTCCGTCTCTGCTTATCGATTAAACCTCAAGAACTTCGCCTCTGAACATCTAGTCGAAAGCCTCTGTTACGCAACCATTTCAGGTACCATTTACATCATTCGTTTTGTTTTTAACCACTTATCGAAAGCCCCTTATCACCTTGCAAAACACAAATCAAAAGTGGGTTCAATTTCTGGAAATTTCTTGACCTGTTCATATGACTTTAAAAAGGATTTTTTGAATTTATTCTGTTAACACCATTAATATTATCCGATTCAAGTTATATCAGCGAACCACTCCCAGACCAACCGGTTAAGACGGAAGGTTTATATGGGAGTGGTGTGGGTTCGAAACCCACGCAAACCGGCTCTTTTTGCGCTGCCCCTTTACCAGACTCGGACCCCCTTTACATTTATGGGTTAAAGCGTATTTAAACCCGGTCATTAACGCGCCCCTGGTCCAGTGGTAAAGCCCGACTGCCTCACACCTAGACCACCTAGGTTCGAACCGGGTGATCCGATTCTTTTTTTTACCAGTTTTTATAACCCAAACCATTTATAAAAATTATTTTTATAAACTATGCTTTAATTAGTTCAGATTACAATAAAATTTTGAGACTTTTTTAAATAAAATATCTATCTTTACAAATCTAGTTATTTAAAAATCTCACCTTTAATTATTTAAAATAAACTTTTAGATAATTAAACCAAATAATAAATTTTCCTAACTTACAAATACTTTGACAAAATATTTTATACAATTTTCAATCAATCGTTTTCTATATATATTTATATATATTTAAGTGTATAAGAATATAATAAAAAAAACCTTTTTCCTAATATATATTTATATACATGTAGTTAAACTACATTTCTATTACTTTAACAATCAATAAATGAATAAATTATTACGTTATACACTTAGAGTTTTCTTTAAATTGCATTAATACATTTTGACACATCGTCCTAAATAAATAAATAAAAGACGTATTTTTTTTTCAAGACTCATTATTTTAAATAGATAAAAAGAATGTTATTTATTAAACCATGAACCTCAAAAATAATACTTTCATATGACGTTTTGAAAATGCAAGATACAACGCAAACCTTATACAAACTCCTACCCGATGAACATTAGACCTATCCTTAGACTTAGTACATGTTATTAATTTAAGATCATAATTGTTATACTAGGTTAACTGATGATTTGTGTTGGATCTGAGTTTGATTGTTATGAACTTTTTGCTAATATAACAGTGAAAGATGAATGAGTAAATATGGAAAGTGCAGCGGAAATAAGCTTTAATTCATAACAAACAGAAGATTGCTTTTCATCAAGTACTTTTCATTCATTCATATAAGAATAAAAGTACAAGAATTACAAACTCCCCCTCAGCCCGATCACTCAGTTTGTTCGTGCAGAGTATGTGTGCAGAGTGATGAATAGAACAGTACAGGTACTGATCTATTTATACACGAACCAAACATCTGTTGATCAAAGCTGACGTCACCTAAGACAGCAACATCTAACAACCTCTAACAAACTCTAACATCTGTTTACATAACATCTGTTCTATAGCTAAACACTGTTATCCTAACAACTGTTTATACAGACATTGTTCTATTGCTAAACGTTGTTGGCTTGAACAGACCTTGTGTCTTCATCAGCAGAGGTTAGCTTTAGCAGACTTTAGCTCAAAACAGATCTTGCATATTCTTGGGCAGATGTTAGCTCCAGCAGATGTTAGCTTTGACAGATCTTGTATAAGCAGAGGTTGTAGTATCAACAGTCTTTTAGGCAAACAGATCTTCTAACTTCTGTTTTATTAAGGATCAGATGTTAGCAAGTTTTGGCTTTCCAATCATCTATTCTTCTTGGGTCCAGCAGATTCCAACAATCTCCCCCTAGAACGGATGATGCCAAAACTCAGTCTTTATTGCTGATCTTTATTCCTCATCATTGATTCCCTAATTTGTCCCTTTAGTTGAAGTTCAAAATTAAAGGAGATCACATCTTCAAAATCCCTTTCTAGTTCTAAATTCAGCAGGTTTTGGTGATCTTGTTCACTTAAGTTGTAAGCATCGTCCATGCTGAGTTTTTGAACCTCCCCATCAGATCTGAGCAGAGTCAATTCGTGGGCGTCTTTATCTGACTTCCACTTTAGAATTTTTGAATCTGAGGGGTTTCTTGGGTGAAGCTTTATTCTTGATGAGTTTGGTGAAGAGGTTCTACCAAAGAGCTGTCTTATCTCATTTGAAACATCATCTGAGAAAAATCTTAATTGATGAGACAGCCCTTCTTTCCACAGATCGTCATGAAAGTTCTTCTGATCCTCTTCAGACATTTCTTTTTGCCTTTTGGCTTGTCTTCTTGCAGCTATCACTGCATCGGATACAGAAGGCTGTGGATTGTAAGTTTGGGTCTGTCAAGATGGTTAGTCATCTTCCTCATCAGATGGGTAATCAGGTCTTCTGGGAAGAGAAGGATTTATTAGCCTGTCTTGTCTTAGCTTCTTGTAAGTTTCAACTAACCTCAACTCAGACCATCTTGCAACTGATCTCATGGGACCATATTCAGCAGCTACCAGCTCTTCTCTCATTCTTCTCAGTTTCAAGATATGTTTTGGATCTTTACCCATTCTTGGTGGTGGAGTGGATTTGATAGAAGAGTTTTTGATCAAACCTTGAATCCTGTCAATTTTGTCTTTGAGAGCTTGAGTGGTCCAGCCACTGAATTGCTTTTTGGTGGCTTTGTAGGGTTTGTTTTTCATAATGTGATCCAGATAAGCTTCCCTCACTTCCCTTTCAAGATCACCATTGACTGGTTGTTCTGACATGGACTTGCTCAGGTCCTTAGCATAATCTTCTATGAGTCTGAGTTTGCTAAGTACTGCTGACAAGATTCCCTGAGCAGCCCCGTCATCCTTCCCCTTACTTTTCTCCCTCCCAATAGTATCAGCTTGTTGAGCTTTGATCTTTAGATACTCCTCAACATTTTTGGGTTTAGGGTAGTTTTGTAGAGATGGAAAGGATAGTTGAGATGGGTCATCAGCATAATAGAATGATTTGATTTCATCCCTAATAGCTGCAAGCTCAAGTGGGTATTGAGCACCCAATGGGCCAATGGAAGAAGTGGTTGCAGTGGGTGTGGATGATGTGAAGGGAATGGCTGGTGTGGGAACAGATGTGTGGATCTCCTCTTCATCATCTACAACAACGAAAGTTTTTCTTTTTCTTTTAGTTTTGATGAGAGGAGATGGTGGAGATGGTAATTTTGAAGTGGTGGTTTGAGTGGGAATTGGTTTGGATATAGTGGGAGAAGGTGGTGATGTAACATCTGTTGGATATGAGCTCAAGGGAGTGGGATTTACAAAGGCTAGAGCAGTGGTTACAGAAACAGAGGTTTTAGGAGCTAAGGAATCCTCTGTTGAAGAGCCAACATTTTCCTTTTTCTTCTGTTCTTCTTTTCTTTGCTCAATCAGTAGACAAGCCTTTGCCTCCCTTGTGTCAAACCTCTTTTGTTTTTCCAAAGCAACTTTGTCAGCAGTGATGTTGAGAGCTTCATCAACTTTCTTTCCTTTGTCATCTGCTGATTGCTTGGCAGAGGTTTGAGGAACAGATGCTTGCACATTTGGAGATGGTTTTGATGGGACTTCAGTGTGCAGCTTTCTAAGACATTCCTGTTCATTCTCCCCCTTTTTGGCATCATCAGGGTTATCATCCCTGAGAACAGTGGTAGGGGTTGAACCGGTGGTCTTCAATAGGTGGTCTTTGATGGCCTTGATATCTGCTTGGGTATCCTTGTATCTGGCCTCCACCATGTTTCGAATGAGCTCCATGTGGGAGTCATGGGTGATGTCTGCTAATTTTCGTTGAGCTATGATGATGGGATTGACATTTTTCCATAGCTCATTGGCAAGATCAGCGGTTGATGGTTGACTGTTGGAGAGCTTTTCTAAAGAAGTCATCATAGTCTTCATGTCAGACTTGATTTCAGTGATTGATGACTCAATATTTGTCACTCTTTTCGTCAATTCCTGGTATCTTAATCCATCACCTAACTGAATAGGATCATCTGAATTCCTACCAGATATGGTAGTTGTAGTTGGTTTCTTCCTAGGAGGTGAGTCCATGGAAGAGTAACCAGCTGCCCCTTGTTCATGGTACTGGGGACTTCCAACTGGAACAGAGGTTACAATTGTAGCCTCAATAGTTGTTGCCTTCAAGGAAGACTTAGCAATGGAACCACTGTCCAGTTGTGAGACAATGGTCTCTACAACTGTAGTGGCTGCTTCTCTTGAACTACCACCAAGAGTTACTTGTAACTCAGGGGGTGTAGCCTCCTCTGTTTGTGGGATAGCTGATAAATTTGGCCTAGGCCCAGTCACTTGTTGAAGTATACTCTCAGTGATGGGTGGTTGAAAGGAACTGGTTTGTGCCTGAGTTTGATTTATAGCTTCAAACAGTGATTGTAGGGTAGAGGGAAATGTAGAAGATGGTGTGGGTTGTGTATGAAAAAGCATTTCAGCCCCGGGAGAAGGACTTGTAAACAAATGATCAAGTGATTCATAAGTTTCATTATGTGGTTCCCCTTGGCTTTCAACATGATCCTTTTGAGAGGATACATGAGGAGTTTGGCTGGGTTGAGATATTTCCATCTGTTGAGAGGAAGTATCAACAGTGGTTGTTAGTTGCCGTTGTGTTGCAACAGGGTTATCCTCTGGTATCTCATCCTCCAGAGTTGCCCTTTTTGGTTTTGTTTTGGTGGGCTTTTTGGATGGAAAGTTTCTTGTGAATGTGATAACTGGTGGGGGTTCCACAGCACTGGTTGTAGTACTGTGGTCACCAGGAGCAGTGGGCTCGGCAACAGATGTTGCTTCAACAAATGTTGTTACAACACTGCTGGTGGGTGGTGCAGAAACAGATACTTTTGAAGATTTTACTTGGGGTTTTGAACCCATCATTCTTGTAAAAGTTTCATGTGAAATGCTTGTTATTTTGTAAGCCTGACCATCTTGAAAGTCATTTTGAGGCAAAACTTTTTGTAGGTAAACACTTAGCAGTCTAGGGTATAATAAAAATGCTTTGTTGGACCCTGACTTGATGGATTTCACATTTGCTGCCAAGTCCATGAACAATGTCTGGGATAGATTATAATCAGTGTCTGATAAAATCGCATATCCCAGATATTGAACTTTCAAGGGAATCTCATTAAAAGAAGTTGTCTTGGCAGAGAGACATATGAGAAGGGTATGGAAGAAAAATTTCATTTCTAGGGGAAAGTTAGGTTTAAAAATGGTTGCCCCAGTTGTCTGACCATCATAACCCCTCTCAATGAACTCTGTGTGAAGTTCATGCTTGGTGAATTCAGTTTTACCGTTTAAGTCATTCAAGTTGAATACTGCTGAAATGCTCTGTGGTGTGATTTGGATGGTGGTGTCGCCGATTTTTGAAATAATGGCGGATGGCTTCTTGTTGGCCATGAGTGTGTTGGCATTCAGCCAGAATGTTTGAAGGGTGTCGGAGAAAATGGGAGCATCAGCAGTAAGAATGGAGAGATATTTAGAGTTGGTGAGCATGTCGATGATTGGATGAAATGGTGTGTTGGTATCTGTTTTGACCAGATATGGAAGATGATTGTGTGGGGTTTTGATTGGAAGATCCATGACTGTGAACGGAGGTGACGGTGTTTGTGAGAGTAAAACGGTTCGCAAGAAATTTAATTTCAAGAAGACAACGTAAACTCTGTTTTGGGGAAAAAGGGTTTTATAGAATGAAAAAGTGATGCTGACATGGCCAAACGTCTGTTTTTGAGAACTGACGTGGCATCTGTTGGAAAATATCTTTTTGAAAGATCTGATGATCAAGGTCTGTTGACCTTGTGCTAAACTCTGTTTAGACAAACATCTGTTTGACTAGTCAACAGATGTTGAAAACAGTGGTTATCTTCAACAGTGGCAGATTTTTTTTTTTTTTAATATCAAAGTGAACAGATGTGGAAAACAGTGGTTTCTGAATAGACTTTTGAAATATCTGAACAGATGTTGATGTTGCGAAAACAGTGGTTTCTGAACAGACTTTGAAATATCTGAACAGATGTTTTGATGTTGAAAATAGTGGATTCTGAACAGACTTTTGAAATATCTGAACAGATGTGTAACAACAAGATAGATTTTTATGAAAGATTTGAATTTTTCAACATTTTTAATGTTTTGAAAACAAATTTTGTTGTTACTGCATGTTTAACATGCCTATCCGAGAGATCAAGCTTTCAAAGGTGGATGTGTCTAAAGGTTTTGTTAACACATCTGCCAGCTGATCCTCTGTTGGAACATGATGCAGAGAAATCAGACCTTTTTCATAGCTGTCTCTGACAAAATGGTGTCTGATGTCAATGTGTTTGGTGGTTGAGTGTGATACTGGATTTTTGATGATATTTTCAGCTGCTTGACTGTCCAGCATGAGTGGAGTCTTTAGAGCAGTTATACCAAAATCCAGCAGCTGGTTTTGAAGCCACAGAAGTTGGGCTGTACAGCTGGCAGCTGCAATGTATTCAGCCTCTGCTGTTGAGGTTGAGACAGCTACCTGCTTTTTGCTTTGCCAAGAAACCAAAGCATTCCTAGGAACTGGCAGCCTCCTGAGGTGGACTTCCTTGTTGTTTGACAACCAGCAAAATCACTGTCTGAGAAACCTGAAAGCTCAATAAAACCATTAGCAGGATACCACATACCAAGTGTGGGAGCACCTTTTAGGTATCTGAAGATCCTTTTCACAGCTATGAGATTAGACTTTCTGGGTGAAGCTTGGTATCTTGCACAAACACAAGTGGCAAACATAATGTCTGGCCTAGAAGCAGTTAGGTACAATAAAGAACCAATCATGCATCTATAATGTGTCTGATCTACCAGTTCATTGTTTTCCTCAACAGTGAACAACTTTGTGGTGCTCAAGGGTGTACTGCATGGCTTACAATCATTCATATCAAATTTTGTTAGTAGGTTTTTAACATACTTGTTTTTATGAATGAAAGTTCCATTTTGCAATTGCTTAACTTGGAGACCAAGAAAGCATTGGAGTTCACCCATGGAACTCATTTCAAACTCTGCTGTCATGAGTGTCCGAAACTCCTCACACATTTTGTTACATGTGGACCCAAAAATGATGTCATCCACATATATTTGAACAATCATTAAATCTTTTCCTTTCCATTTTAGAAACAAGGTTTTGTCAATTTTACCTCTTGTGAAACCTATGGATAAGAGAAAAGTTGAGAGAGTTTCATACCAGGCCCTTGGTGCTTGTTTCAAGCCATACAAAGCTTTGTTGAGCTTGTAGACATAATCAGGATGGAATGTGTCTTCAAAACCAGGTGGTTGGCACACATATACCTCTTCCTGAATTTTGCCATATAGGAAAGCACATTTGATGTCCATCTGATACACCTTGATGTTGTGGTTGACAGCAAAGGCTAGAAAGAGTCTGATAGCTTCCAACCTAGCTACAGGAGCGAAGGTTTCATCATAATCAATTCCTTCTTCTTGTCTGAAGCCTTGAACCACAAGCCTGGCTTTGTTTTTGACAACAATGCCCCTTTCATCAGTTTTGTTTTTGAAGACCCATTTTGTGCCAATTGGATAAACATCTTTTGGCAATGGTACAAGTTCCCATACTTGTTGTCTTTTGAACTGAAGGAGCTCTTCTTGCATGGCCTCTACCCAACTGTTGTCTCTTAATGCCTCTTGGTATTTGACAGGTTGTATGAGTGATAGAAAGCCAGCAAAAAGACAAATGTTAGAGGTTTGACTCCTTGTAAGGACCCCGTCATCGATGTTGCCAATAATGAGATCTGGTGGATGAACTCTAAGGTAAATGAGGTCTCCTGTGTATGGAATAATGGCATTTTGAGGAGAGGGACAGAGATGTGAAACAACTGTTGCTGTATCTGGTGCAACATCTGCTTGTTCTTCAGAGGTGCCAACAGATGTTTGAAATGGAGGTGGAGGTATGGGTCCAAGTGGTGTAGCAGTGGATTAACTTTTGTCACCATAGGATGAACTTTTGTCAACAGATGATGAACTTGGTGAATCAGTGGTTTGGGGATGATACTGATCAACAATGGTTGAAACAGCTGAGGCAAAGCTGTGACAGACATTCTGAACATCTGATGCTCCTTGTGTGGACAGACCTTTGCATGGTGAGGGAATCACTATGTCGAATCTGAAATCTTGTGGAGAGACTTGTGGTGTACCTGCACTGTAAGGTTTATTTGTGATATCTTCAAATTTGAATTTATCTAAATCAAACAGTTCTGCAGGATTTTCAGGGATGAAAGTTCATTGAATTTTACATTCAAAGTTTCTTCTATAGACCTAGTTCTTGTATTAAAAACTTTGTAGGCCTTGGCAGTAGAAGAGTATCCCAAAAAGTAACCACAGTCTACTTTGGCTGCAAATTTTGAAATGGAATCTTTGAGATTTAAAATGAAACATGGGCAGCCAAAGATTTTAAAAAATGATATCAGTGGTTTGATTTTGAACAAGATTTCATAAGCAGTCTTTTGATGTCTGGGATTGATTAAAACTCTGTTTTGTACATAGCAAGAAGTGCTTACAGCCTCTGCCCAAAAGGACAGTGGTAAACCAGAATCTGCTAGCATAGATCTTGCAGCCTCAATCAGAGTTCTGTTTTTCCTTTCAACCACCCCATTTTGTTCTGGTGTCCTTGGAATGCTGTACTGCCTCACAATTCCTTTTGACACACAAAACTCATCCAACTCCTTATTTCTGAATTCTGTTCCATTGTCACTTCTAAAGACTTTTACTGGCAAGTCATATTGTTTTTCAACTTTGATGACAAAGTCCTTCAAGATACCTGCAGTCTCATCCTTAGAGTGTAAAAAGTAAGTCCATGTAAACCTAGAAAAATCATCAACAATGACAAGACAATATCTCTTTTTCTTTAGACTCATGATTTTAAATGGGCCAAACAAATCCATATGCAACATTTGAAGACATTGGATTGTTTTGGACTCATCAATGGATTTGTAAGAGCTTTTATGCTGTTTTCCTTTTAAACAAGAAATGCAATGCTCATTACATTTAAAATCTTTTGGTGGAAGACCACGGACGAGGCCTTGTTTGGAGAGTGTGTTAATAGTTTGAAGGTTTGTTTGACTCAATCTCCTATGCCACAACTCTGTCTCTTTTGTACAGGCAGGGGTGAATAGGTAAACATTTGCCATTGGGTTATCCCTCATCATATCAACAACATACACATTGCCACTTCTGTGAGCAACAAGTTGTGCTTTGCTCTCAGCAATGATTGTTTCAATCTTTTTCACCACTTATGGCCCAATGATTTTACAGGTGTTCTTAGTGAAAAATGAAACATACCCTTTGTCACTCATTTGTGAGACACTCAAAAGATTAAATTTAAGATTATCAATGAGATTGACATTCTCAAACTTGAGTTTCCCAGCCTGAACAGTCCCTGAACCCAATACCTTACCTTTAGAGTCATTACCAAAGGATATATCACCCCCTCCATGAGACAAGAAATCTTTGAGCAGGGCTTTACATCCTGTCATATGCCTGGAGCCTCCACTGTCTACATACCATAAACTGTCTAAGCAAGTAGAAGCTCTCTGCACATCAGTAAAGGGTTAGTTTTGGTGAGTGTCCAAAGCCGAGTTGGCTTTGGATGGGGTCTTAGTGTTCATAGGCACAGAAGTTGATGTATGATCAGTGGTTTGAACAAGCTTTTGGACCAAGTGTAACAATTGTTGTTGATCATTTTCCAGTGCTTGAATGTTTACACTTGGTGCAACAGATGTTTGATCATTGCCTGTTAAGTGATAATAGCCATGAGGATGCCTGTTTACCTTTGGTTTAGAAGGCCTTTTTGGCTCTTCATAAACATGGGACAATCTATGGTAATGTGGTTGACCATAGCCTCTTGGAAAATGGTTTGAAGGTGGAGCATCTGTTACTTGAATATCTTTATGGACATAGTTTTCATTCAAGCTTTTGGTAACAGATGTTTGGACAGGTGTGAAGGTCTGTTTGGACAAGTGTTTTGAAACATGGTTTTCCTTTTGGTTTTGAACACCAAAAGTTTGCCTGGACTTTCCTTTTGAAGTACTAATCCCTTGATCCATTTGAGTTTTAGTTTTATACTCTTTTATCTTGACATAAAAATTTTTGAGATAAAAACACTCTTGAGTTTTATGATTCTTTTTCCTACAAATTGAACAATTTGAATCAGAATCACACACACTTGTTTCTTTGTTGACATCATAAGCTTTTAGAAGAAAACAATTTTTAGTAACATGATTCTTCTTTTCACAGAAGTCACAAAACAAGTTCAAATCCTTTTCTTTCTTCTTCCCATTTTCTTTCTTCCTTTCAACAGATGTTTGATCATCTGCTGGAAGATTTGTTAGGGGAATGATTTTGACAGTTGGTGCTTTCACACCATCAGTGGTTGAAAATTCTACTGGTTTGAAATTTTCAAGAACATCACACTCATCTGACCAAGTAGGTTTAAACTGATATTTTTCAACCTCAGAATGAGATGAGGAACCTTCATGTTTTGTAAGAACAATTTTCTTACCATTTGGTTCAGTGATTTTGACAACTTGACCCTTTTCATTTTAAGGAACAAGTTCAACCAAGTTTGTTTCCCTTCCAACAGTGTTTTGAACATCAGTGGTTTCAGGGAAGCCAATGCCAAATTTTACATTGCCCCTGGTCTGTTGGTTGAGCAAGATCTCACAACCTTTGCATGATTCCACCCATTTTTCACAAGTGATCTGGGTGGACTCAAGCTCCTGTTTACAACTTTGATATTTGGTTATCATTGTTTAGAGCTGGTCTTTGGTTATGCTTGCCTCATGTTTTAAACTGCTGATTTCAGAATCCTTTTCAGTTAATTTTGATTTTAACTCTTTTGTGAGTTTTTCAAACTGATTTTCGTCTTCCAAAATTTTCTTTCTAAGGTTTTCATTCACCTCTTTTATGTTAGCAAAAGCTATCACACATGTTTTTGAACATAGATCCTTTAGGATTTGAGGAGATACCTTAGCAGCAGCCATCAATGCACACTCACACTTGCACTCAACATCATCAGAATTCCATGGATCTGAGAGATTCACAACTTCCTTTTCAACCTTTTCTTCTGAAACATCTGTTTTAATCATTTCATTAGTCACATTTTCAGATTCAGAGACCACTTCCTCAGATTCAACTCCCTCAACTATTGACTCTAATGCCATGAAACAGAAGTTTTCTGGTTCAGTGGAGTTGGCAACTAGAGCAAAGTTCTCATCTGTTAACTCATCTGGTAAACTGCTCCAGTCAACAAAACCTTGTGTAAAGAAGCTTTGTTGACTAGCCTCTGCAGGTGCAGAGGATGGGCCAGCAGCTTGTGGTACTGAAAACTGAGCAACAGGGGTTTGAACATATTGGATCTGAGGAACAGTGGTTTGGACAAAGTGCACTGGAACAGTGGTTGGGGTCTGTGCAAAGTGGGCGGTGTTTTGCACATTTTGACCAGGAGGGGTAGTTTGGGGATAATGATAATTGTTGGTCTGAGGCCTTTGGTCAGGGTAGGATACTATAGGTACACTATTTTGACTCCTACATTCCCTAGCAAAGTGGCCAAGTCTGTTACATTTGTAACATTTCAGTTTTGATTTATCCAACCCTACCTTTGTCCTCCCATGTAACCCTGGAAATTTCCTACCAGTTTTCTTATAAAACTTGTTAGTTCTAATACTGAGTAGGGCCAGTTGGTGCACTAGTTCCATTTCTTCCAAATCTAAGGGATCAAAATATTGAAGGTCATTATACTCAAAGGACATTTTATTAGAAACTTGACTGTCACCATTTGCTGCAAAAGCATAATTGGATGAATGAGAATCAAAGTTAAAACCAGAAGTTATATCAATAAAATGATCATAACCCTGATCCTTATTGCTAGTCACCTCATCTTGACCCAAAAGTGTTGTATTCCCAAATACATAGTCATCAGACACTTTTCCAGAATTCTGGAGCTTCTTTTTCTGGTTAAGCTCTCTCTCATAAGTCAAGAGCTTACCATGAAGCTGGGTCAGAGACAAGTCCTTGAAACCAAGAGAGTTTCTCATAACAATTGCAATAGTATCCCATCTATCAGGTAGTGATCTTAAAAATCTGTGGTTTAAAGTTGAATTTTGATAAGTCAGATCCACAAGTTTTAGTTCACTGATTAAACAGTTAAACCTCTCAAATTGTTGAGTTAATGACTCTCCCTTCACATGACAAAATGTTTCATACTGTTGATTCAGAATTTCACGATTGTTTTCAATAACCTCTTCAGTTCCACCGAATTGTTCCTTCAAAGCATCCCACAACTCTTTGGCACTGTTACAGTGTAACAGCCCAGCATAGATATCATTCGGTAGTGCCATTGCTACAATACTGAAAGCTTTGGCATCTAACTCGATTTTCTGAAAATCTATGTCAGAGTAGTTTTCAAGCTTTTTAGGCTCCTGAATTTTGGGATCTTCGGTACTCGGCACCATCGGAACATGTGGTCCATAGATGACCGATTTCCAGCATCCCGTGTTCTGTTGTGCGAGAACATGGCTCATCCGACTTTGCCAGATATTGTATTCAGATCTGACAAGCACCGGTGGCTTGTTGTTCGTGCCGGTGTTGTGTGGATCGTGATTGATGGTAGACATTCTCTGCTTGTTTTCAAAATAGATTTTATAAAACTTTGATCGTCAATAAACTCTAAATTTGTTTTCAAAAACGAACAAACGAAATCAATAAGAGAGCTGATCTATTTGTATTAAATTTGATTGGTTAGATCAAATTCAATCGAGCAAGCTCTGATACCAATTGTTGGATCTGAGTTTGATTGTTATGAACTTTTTGCTAATGTAACAGTGAAAGATGAATGAGTAAATATGGAAAGTGCAGCGGAAATAAGCTTTAATTCATAACAAACAGAAGATTGCTTTTCATCAAGTACTTTTCATTCATTCATATAAGAATAACAGTACAAGAATTACAAACTCCCCCTCAGCCCGATCACTCAGTTTGTTCGTGCAGAGAATGTGTGCAGAGTGATGAATAGAACAGTACAGGTACTGATCTATTTATACACGAACCAAACATCTGTTGATCAAGGCTGACGTCACCTAAGACAGCGACATCTAACAACCTCTAACAAACTTTAACATCTGTTTACATAACATCTGTTCTATAGCTAAACACTGTTATCCTAACAACTGTTTATACATACACTGTTCTATTGCTAAACGCTGTTGGCTTGAACAGACCTTGTGTATTCATCAGCAGAGGTTAGCTTTAGCAGACTTTAGCTCAAAACAGATCTTGCATGTTCTTGGGCAGATGTTAGCTCCCGCAGATGTTAGCTTTGACAGATCTTGTATAAGCGGAGGTTGTAGTATCAACAGTCTTTTGGGCAAACAGATCTTCTAACTTCTATTTTATTAAAGATCAGATGTTAGCAAGTTTTGGCTTTCCAATCATCTGTTCTTCTTGGGTCCAGCAGATTCCAACAATTTGAGAATCACTTGTGCTACATACTTGCTCGTGTTATCCACACAATATATACAAGAGAGTATTACATAGTCCATTTTACTCTTTTACACTTTTTGGGGTGAAACATGAACTCTATACACACAATTGCTTACATTTACACAAATTACACAAACAAAAATCCTCTTTACATTCATATATACAAAATTTGAGCTTTATGTTTGAGTGCTAGGTGTGTTAACTATTTATGTGCAATTTATGTGCAATCATTAACTATTGAGTCTGACAAACCCACCCAGGTTGGGGTGATTGTTACCGACAACACAATTTGCATACTAGTTACAAAGGTTTGATTGTACTTTGGTTACACAATAGTTGCTCCCCATAAATGCCTTATTTTATCATGTTATGTAAGGATTTGATTTATTCACATCTATATATACTACCTATGTACAAACATGTGTATGCTCACCAACTTTTTAGTTGACTTTATTTTATTCATGTTTCAGGTGCTAATGTGTGAGTTGATCAAGATATGCTACACTTAAGTTTGGACTTAGTTAAATTTAAACAAAGAATATTATGTATTCATTTACATACTTGTTTGAATTTAGTTATGTTTGATTTGTTTGCAATGAAATTTGGATGATTAATATATTGCAATCTAGTCAACCTTGTGCGCATGAACAGTCTAAATGTCCCGCCCCGACGTATTTCGCCGTCGGTTGGGGTGTGACATGTTGACCGCATTTGCTAAGTCGGGTCCCGTGACTTGTAAGTACAAGAGTTTTCCGGTTAATCGACGATACATGTTATCATCAACTTTCAGCCCCTCTTCATCTTTGTCCAATCGTAAGATTTGCTCAATAAGGAAAGCACTCGATCGGGTTACATTGTTCCATGTCGGTATCTTTAAGGATGCCGAGAGTGTATTTAATTTGACTTAGAACCAATTCTTCCGATGTTCTTGCTACTTCAATACCAAGGAAATACTTAAGGGTCTCAAGATCTTTGATACCAAATTTTTTATCAAGGTCGGTCTTTACTTGTTGAATTTTGGGCATGTCTTTTCCCAAAATGATAACATCATCAACGTAGATGAGAGCTACAATAAAAATGTCTCTCTCTTTGTATACGAAGAGGGAATGATTGGCCTTGAATTTTTTGAAGTTTAGGCCGAGAAGGACCGTAGTAAACTTCCGGTACGAGACACAAACTCTAGTTTAGTTATCCTTCTTGAATAAACCATTCCTTCTTGACGGCTACGGCCAATAGTGCTCTCACGGTTACTAGTTTAGCAACCGGTGTAAAAGTGTCATGATATTCTACGCCTTCGGTTTGTGTGTAGCCTTTTGTGACAAGCCTAGCTCTGTATGGTTCCACTTCCCGATTTGGTTTGTATTTTATTTTATAAACCCACTTGGAGTCTCTAGCACGTTTTCCATCAGGCAATCGTTTGAGCGGCCAAGTTTGATTTTCTTCGAGTGCTTGTATTTCCCTTTTCATTACTTCTATCCATTTTTTGTTATCCATGATATTCGGGCAACTCCGAGAAGAAGAAAGTAACCACTTCTCGAAAGTCTTGTAAAGGGGCATCCGAGTCGAAGAAGGCGACGAGTTTAGTTCCTTTGTTGCTTGGCAGAATGATGCCTTGATCGGGAGTGGCTTTAAGATATCTAAGGATTTTGTTGGCATCGTCCAGGTGGATTTGACATGGGCTCAAGAAGAATTGGCTTAGCATGTTGACCGCATATGCTATGTCAGGTCCCGTGACTTATAAGTACAAGCGTCTTCCGGTTAATCGACGATACATGTTATCATCCATTTTCAGCCCATCTTCATCTTTGTCCAATCGTAAGTTTTTCTCAATAGGGAAGGCACTTGATCGGTTTACATTGTTCCATGTCGGTATCTTTAAGGATGCCGAGAGTTTATTTACTTTGACTTAGAACCAATTCTTCCGATATTCTTGCTACTTCAATACCAAGGAAATACTTAAGGGTCTCAAGATCTTTGATACCAAAGTTTTTATCAAGGTCGGTCTTTAGTTGTTGAATTTTGGGCATGTCTTTTCCCAAAATTATAACATCATCAACGTAGATGAGAGCTGCAATAAAAATCTATCTCTCTTTGTATACGAAGAGGGAATGATTGGCCATGAATTGTTTGACGTTTAGGCTGAGAAGGACCGTAGTAAACTTTCGATACTAGTTACAAACTCTAGTTTAGTTATCCTTCTTGAATAAACCATTCCTTCTTGACAGTTACAAATTCTAGTTTAGTTACTAGTTTAGCAACCGGTGTAAAAGTGTCATGATATTCTACGCCTTCGGTTTGTGTGTAGCCTTTTGTGACAAGCCTAGCTCTGTATGGTTCCACTACCCGATTTGGTTTGTATTTTGTTTTATAAACCCACTTGGAGTCTCTAGCACGTTTTCCATCAGGCAATCGTTTGAGCGGCCAAGTTTGATTTTCTTCGAGTGCTTGTATTTCCCTTTTCATTACTTCTATCCATTTTTTGTTATCCATGATATTCGGGCAACTCCGAGAAGAAGAAAGTAACCACTTCTCGAAAGTCTTGTAAAGGGGCATCCGATTCGAAGAAGGCGACGAGTTTAGTTCCTTTGTTGCTTGGCAGAATGATGCCTTGATCGGGAGTGGCTTTAAGATATCTAAGGATTTTGTTGGCATCGTCCAGGTGGATTTGACATGGGCTCAAGAAGAATTGGCTTAGCATGTTGACCGCATATGCTATGTCAGGTCCGTGACTTATAAGTACAAGCGTCTTCCTGTTAATCGACGATACATGTTATCATCCATTTTCAGCCCATCTTCATCTTTGTCCAATCGTAAGTTTTTCTCAATAGGGAAGGCACTTGATCGGTTTACATTGTTCCATGTCGGTATCTTTAAGGATGCCGAGAGTGTATTTACTTTGACTTAGAACCAATTCTTCCGATATTCTTGCTACTTCAATACCAAGGAAATACTTAAGGGTCTCAAGATCTTTGATACCAAAGTTTTTATCAAGGTCGGTCTTTAGTTGTTGAATTTTGGGCATGTCATTTCCCAAAATTTTAACATCATCAACGTAGATGAGAGCTGCAATAAAAATGTATCTCTCTTTGTATACGAAGAGGGAATGATTGGCCTTGAATTGTTTGACGTTTAGGCTGAGAAGGACCGTAGTAAACTTTCGGTACTAGTTACAAACTCTAGTTTGGTTATCCTTCTTGAATAAACCATTCCTTCTTGACAGTTACAAATTCTAGTTTAGTTACTAGTTTAGCAACCGGTGTAAAAGTGTCATGATATTCTACGCCTTAGGTTTGTGTGTAGCCTTTTGTGACAAGCCTAGCTCTGTATGGTTCCACTACCCGATTTGGTTTGTATTTTATTTTATAAACCCACTTGGAGTCTCTAGCACGTTTTCCATCAGGCAATCGTTTGAGCGGCCAAGTTTGATTTTCTTCGAGTGCTTGTATTTCCCTTTTCATTACTTCTATCCATTTTTTGTTATCCATGATATTCGGGCAACTCCGAGAAGAAGAAAGTAACCACTTCTCGAAAGTCTTGTAAAGGGGCATCCGATTCGAAGAAGGCGACGAGTTTAGTTCCTTTGTTGCTTGGCAGAATGATGCCTTGATCGGGAGTGGCTTTAAGATATCTAAGGATTTTGTTGGCATCGTCCAGGTGGATTTGACATGGGCTCAAGAAGAATTGGCTTAGCATGTTGACCGCATATGCTATGTCAGGTCCCGTGACTTATAAGTACAAGAGTCTTCCTGTTAATCGACGATACATGTTATCATCCATTTTCAGCCCATCTTCATCTTTGTCCAATCGTAAGTTTTTCTCAATAGGGAAGGCACTTGATCGGTTTACATTGTTCCATGTGGGTATCTTTAAGGATGCCGAGAGTGTATTTACTTTGACTTAGAACCAATTCTTCCGATATTCTTGCTACTTCAATACCAAGGAAATACTTAAGGGTCTCAAGATCTTTGATACCAAAGTTTTTATCAAGGTCGGTCTTTAGTTGTTGAATTTTGGGCATGTCTTTTCCCAAAATTTTAACATCATCAACGTAGATGAGAGCTGCAATAAAAATGTATCTCTCTTTGTATACGAAGAGGGAATGATTGGCCTTGAATTGTTTGACGTTTAGGCTGAGAAGGACCGTAGTAAACTTTCGGTACTAGTTACAAACTCTAGTTTGGTTATCCTTCTTGAATAAACCATTCCTTCTTGACAGTTACAAATTCTAGTTTAGTTACTAGTTTAGCAACCGGTGTAAAAGTGTCATGATATTCTACGCCTTCGGTTTGTGTGTAGCCTTTTGTGACAAGCCTAGCTCTGTATGGTTCCACTTCCCGATTTGGTTTGTATTTTATTTTATAAACCCACTTGGAGTCTCTAGCACGTTTTCCATCAGGCAATCGTTTGAGCGGCCAAGTTTGATTTTCTTCGTGTGCTTGTATTTCCCTTTTCATTACTTCTATCCACTTTTTGTTATCCATGATATTCGGGCAACTCCAAGAAGAAGAAAGTAACCACTTCTCGAAAGTCTTGTAAAGGGGCATCCGAGTCGAAGAAGGCGACGAGTTTAGTTCCTTTGTTGCTTGGCAGAATGATGCCTTGATCGGGAGTGGCTTTAAGATATCTAAGGATTTTGTTGGCATCGTCCAGGTGGATTTGACATGGGCTCGAGAAGAATTGGCTTAGCATGTTGACGGCATATGCTATGTCAGGTCCCGTGACTTATAAGTACAAGCGTCTTCCGGTTAATCGACGATACATGTTATCATCCATTTTCAACCCATCTTCATCTTTGTCCAATCGTAAGTTTTTCTCAATAGGGAAGGCACTTGATCGGTTTACATTGTTCCATGTCGGTATCTTTAAGGATGCCGAGAGTGTATTTACTTTGACTTAGAACCAATTCTTCCGATATTCTTGCTACTTCAATACCAAGGAAATACTTAAGGGTCTCAAGATCTTTGATACCAAAGTTTTTATCAAGGTCGGTCTTTAGTTGTTGAATTTTGGGCATGTCTTTTCCCAAAATTATAACATCATCAACGTAGATGAGAGCTGCAATAAAAATGTCTCTCTCTTTGTATACGAAGAGGGAATGATTGGCCTTGAATTGTTTGAAGTTTAGGCTGAGAAGGACCGTAGTAAACTTTCGGTACTAGTTACAAACTCTAGTTTAGTTATCCTTCTTGAATAAACCATTCCTTCTTGACAGTTACAAATTCTAGTTTAGTTACTAGTTTAGCAACCGGTGTAAAAGTGTCATGATATTCTACGCCTTCGGTTTGTGTGTAGCCTTTTGTGACAAGCCTAGCTCTGTATGGTTCCACTTCCCAATTTGGTTTGTATTTTATTTTATAAACCCACTTGGAGTCTCTAGCACGTTTTCCATCAGGCAATCGTTTGAGCGGCCAAGTTTGATTTTCTTCGAGTGCTTGTATTTCCCTTTTCATTACTTCTATCCATTTTTTTTGTTATCCATGATATTCGGGCAACTCCGAGAAGAAGAAAGTAACCACTTCTGGAAAGTCTTGTAAAGGGGCATCTGAGTCAAAGAAGGCGACGAGTTCACTTCCTTTGTTACGTGGCAGAATGATGCCTTGATCGGGAGTGGCTTTAAGATATCGAAGTATTATGTAGGCAGCGTCCAGGTGGATTTGACGTGGGTTTAAGAAGAATTGGCTTAGCACGTTGACCGCATTTGCTATGTCGGGTCCCGTGACTTGTAAGTACAAGAGTTTTCCGGTTAATCAACGATACATGTTATCATCCACTTTCAGCCCCTTTTCATCTTTGTCCAATCGTAAGATTTGCTCAATAAGGAAAGCACTCGATCGGGTTACATTGTTCCATGTCGGTATCTTTAAGGATGCCGAGAGTGTATTTAATTTGACTTAGAACCAATTCTTTCGATGTTCTTGCTACTTCAATACCAAGGAAATACTTAAGGGTCTCAAGATCTTTGATACCAAATTTTTTATCAAGGTTGGTCTTTACTTGTTGAATTTTGGGCATGTCTTTCCCCAAAATGATAACATCATCAACGTAGATGAAAGCTACAATAAAAATGTGCCTCTCTTTGTATACGAAGAGGGAATGATTGGCCTTGAATTGTTTGAAGTTTAGGCCGGGAAGCACCGTAGTAAACTTCCGGTACCAGTTACAAACTCTAGTTTAGTTATCCTTCTTGAATAAACCATTCCTTCTTGACGGCTACGGCTAATAGTGCTCTCACAGTTAGTAGTTTAGCAACCGGTGTAAAAATGTCATGATAGTCTATGCCTTCGGTTTGTGTGTAGCCTTTTGTGACAAGCCTAGCTCTGTATGGTTCCACTTCCCCATTTGGTTTGTATTTTATTTTATAAACCCACTTGGAGTCTCTAGCATGTTTTCCATCGGGCAATCGCTTGAGCGGCCAAGTTTTATTTTCTTCGAGTGCTTGTATTTCCCTTTTCATTACTTCTATCCATTTTTTTGTTATACACGATATTCGGGCACCTCCGAGAAGCAAAAATTAACCACTTCTCGAAAGTCTTGTAAAGGGGCATCCGAGTCAAAGAAGGCGACAAGTTCAGTTCCTTTGTTGCGTGGCAGAATGATGCCTTGATCGGGAGTGGCTTTAAGATATCGAAGGATTATGTTGGCAGCGTCCAGGTGGATTTGACGTGGGTTCAAGAAGAATGGGCTTAGCACGTTGACCGCGTTTGCTATGTCAGGTCCCGCGACTTGTAAGTACAAGAGTTTTCCGGTTAATCGACGATACATGTTATCATCCACTTTCAGCCCCTCTTCATCTTTGTCCAATCGTAAGTTTTGCTCAATAGGGAAAGCACTCGATCGGGTTACATTGTTCCATGTCGGTATCTTTAAGGATGCCGAGAGTGTATTTACTTTGACTTAGAACCAATTCTTTCGATGTTCTTGCTACTTCAATACCAAGGAAATACTTAAGGGTCTCAAGATCTTTGATACCAAATTTTTTATCAAGGTCGGTCTTTACTTGTTGAATTTTGGGCATGTCTTTTCCCAAAATGATAACATCATCAACGTAGATGAGAGCTACAATAAAAATGTCCCTCTCTTTGTATACGAAGAGGTGGCCTTGAATTTTTTGAAGTTTAGGCCGGGAAGGATCGTAGTAAACTTCCGGTACCAGTTACAAACTCTAGTTTAGTTATCCTTCTTTAATAAACCATTCCTTCTTGACGGCTACGGCTAATAGTGCTCTCACAGTTAGTAGTTTAGCAACCGGTGTAAAAATGTCATGATAGTCTACGCCTTCGGTTTGTGTGTAGCCTTTTGTGACAAGCCTAGCTCTGTATGGTTCCACTTCCCCATTTGGTTTGTATTTTATTTTATAAACCCACTTGGAGTCTCTAGCACGTTTTCCATAGGGCAATCGTTTGAGCGGCCAAGTTTTATTTTCTTCGAGTGCTTGTATTTCCCTTTTCATTACTTCTATCCATTTTTTTGTTATCCACGATATTCGGGCACCTCCGAGAAGCAGAAAGTAACCACTTCTCGAAAGTCTTGTAAAGGGGCATCCGAGTCAAAGAAGGCGACGAGTTCAGTTCCTTTGTTGCATGGCAGAATGATGCCTTGATCGGGAGTGGCTTTAAGATATCGAAGGATTATGTTGGCAGCGTCCAGGTGGATTTGACGTGGGTTCAAGAAGAATTGGCTTAGCACGTTGACTGCGTTTGCTATGTCGGGTCCCGTGACTTGTAAGTACAAGAGTTTTCTGGTTAATCGACGATACATGTTATCATCCACTTTCAGCCCCTCTTCATCTTTGTCCAATCGTAAGTTTTGCTCAATAGGGAAAACACTTGATCGATTTACATTGTTCGATGTCGGTATATTTAAGGATGCCGAGAGTGTATTTACTTTGACTTAGAACCAATTCTTCCGATGTTCTTGCTACTTCAATACCAAGGAAATACATAAGGGTCTCAAGATCTTTGATACCAAATTTTTTATCAAGGTCGGTCTTTACTTGTTGAATTTTGGGCATGTCTTTTCCCAAAATGATAACATCATCAACGTAGATGAGAGCTGCAATAAAAATGCCCGTCTCTTTGTATACGAAGAGGGAATGATTGGCCTTGAATTGTTTGAAGTTTAGGCCGAGAAGGACCGTAGTAAACTTCCAGTACCGGTTACAAACTCTAGTTTAGTTATCCTTCTTGAATTAACCATTCCTTCTTGACGGCTACGGCTAATAATGCTCTCACAGTTACTAGTTTAGCAACCGGTGTAAAAGTGTCATGATAGTCTACGCCTTCGGTTTGTGTGTAGCCTTTTGTGACAAGCCTAGCTCTGTATGGTTCCACTTCCCCATTTGGTTTGTATTTTATTTTATAAACCCACTTGGAGTCTCTAACACGTTTTCCATCGGGCAATCGTTTGAGCGTCCAAGTTTCATTTTCTTCGAGTGCTTGTATTTCCCTTTTCATTAATTCTATCCATTTTTCATCTTGCATGGCTTGTTTGAAAATTTTTGGCTCATTTTTTGTGCTCATGGCCATTAGAAAAAGCTTTGTGAGTAGTAGAAAATTTGTCATAAAAATGTAATTAACAATAAGGTGTATCGTTAAGGATTCTTGATTTGATGCAGGTGGTACGAGGTCTATAGATTAGGAGAGCTTCACAATAAAATCATTTAATATTTTCTGAAACATTTTTATCATATATTTTCTTTTTACTAGTTCATTATAATTATAATTATAAGTAAACTTAATTGTAAGTGTCGGTAAGTTTTCATAAAATTCAATTCTAATCCTTCTAATTTATTGAAATGTCATAACTCACCCATGACTTTATAAAATGTTATTTTAACCCTTTCAAATTTCTAAAGTTTTGAGTTTACCAATGTACTACATATAATCATTTTTGTTCGTTAATTTTTTTTCTTTATGTCCCGGTATAAATTTCGTTAAAAATGTAGTCATATTCGATGTAAGGCATTTTTTATGTGTCGTGGATTATATCGACTAACGGTAATGTGTTGATACCATGTAGAACGAGATCGACACCGACTGAAAAATATCGGTTCCATTATGTATCTATTTTTTATCTATGTTTCGATCTCCACAAGTGATTTGACGTAACTTTATACATCCATGTACTTAACCACGTTTTCTTTTTATGTTTAGCCAAGTTAATGCCACTGTCTCAGCCGTTTAAGGTCTGCCTCCCACTGTGTGGCGCAGGAACCTCCCGTCGCGGAGCGCGGGGCTCATAACGGATTCGTCGTAACTTTATACGTTTATTCTATGTACTTAACCATGTTTATTTTGTGTTTAGCTACGTTAATATCACCGCTTCAGCTATTTAAGGTTCGCGACGGGTCTCATTTTCTAGTTATCATCAATAAGGATCTAAGCATCCCAAATTTTGGACAAACTCATGCTTATTTGCCTAAGTAAAGACTAAAGAGCCGCCCTTGTTTTATCTCATTCTTTCATCGGAATGAATAGAAGGAAAGTTATTGATTGATCCATATGATTAATCTTACTACTCTAATAAATGAAAATCTTTTAATAACACGTGTCACTCTCTGGTTACTCCTCATATTTATTTTTCCGCCTCCCTCTCCTATTAAATATTAGATTTTCTATTTCTCTCTCGTATTAAATAATAATCTTTATATTAATAAATCTAATTACGGATACTTATTATTTAATTATAAATAGTTATTATATCATCAATCAAATGAACTTAATATGAACTAAAATTTGTTAATTAAATTAAAAAATTAATACTCAATTGAAAAAAAAATTTAAAAACTAACTTAACAGACCTTATAACTGTCACGACAAATTACATTTTTTAAAAACATTTTTTGACAAATGTGTTTGTTAACAAATTACATTATATTTTATTCAATCGATGTAATATACTGCTTTATTTAACCCGTGTATTACACGAGCTGAT
This sequence comes from Smallanthus sonchifolius, assembly GCA_023525975.1. Lineage (NCBI taxonomy): Eukaryota > Viridiplantae > Streptophyta > Magnoliopsida > Asterales > Asteraceae > Smallanthus > Smallanthus sonchifolius. Next base: position 27,674,937 of record CM042034.1, read on the forward strand.
AAAAATATAAAAATTTTATTTCTAAATATATAACATTTTATTTATTTAACCCGTGTAATACACGAGATTTTAACCTAGTTAAATTATTATATAAATTAAATATGCTAGTAATTACTTGGAAATCTCTACAAAGGATCAAGGCTGAATAGTGTCAACATCAAGATTGATTTTATTATTTAAAATGTATTAACTAAATCAATAAAGTTAATTACCTGGAAATCTCTACAAAGGATCAAGGCTGAATAGTGTCAACATCAAGATTGATTTTATCATTTAAAATGTGTTAACTAAATCAATAAAGTTTTTAAAAATGGTGTTAGGTTTGAAATTTAAAACCTTGAAAACTTCGGAATTCAAATTGATAGGTTTCTCTCGGACAACATCTAGAACATTCAGGACAACCCATCCAGGATGAACCTCTAACTAGGTAAACCCTCTGATCTAGTCACATAGCCTTTTTTTGACATAGCCTGAATTCGAACTGACGACCTTTGATTTTGAGTCACCAAAGTACCACCGGGACAAAGCCCCTTGATGGGACCTTCTAGTTTCTAGCTTCAACTATTGTTTTCTCTTGCTGTACCTCCTGAAAAGTTAAACATCTATATTTTCTTTTCTCCTATTTCAAATTTGGCTTGTGAAGTTCAGTCATAGATGAGTAGCCTACGTGTATACCTACCTACATATGTGAATGCATATATATTTATGTTTGTACCTTACGATCTACTCGTCTATTGGTATGGTGCTTGGCTTTTATAAAAATGGTATGTGTTTAAATCATTCCAAAATAGTTCAAATATTTACCAACTTTTTATATGATAACCATGTTAACCACTATAAAACAATCATATAATTTATAAATTATTTTTTCTTTTAATTGTTAAAATAGTATTTAAGTATCTTGAAAAAATAGTTTCAACGTAAATACGAAAATGATAAGTCTTACGTATACGTACCAAATAATGTTACATATACTTGCCACATAGTGTTTACATATATGTAACACTAACATAATGAAAATTGTTACATATACGTAACACTATGTTTGAGAGTTATCACGTAAATATTGGTTAGCATTTGAAGCTCACTCTGTATGTATATGTATGTATCGATGCCTCAAAAATGTGAGTGCCAAGAATGATCCTTGTTCAAGATATTGAAAGTGTCAACTTGCTGATGTATATGATTTAAGTTACAGTCAACCATTCCCTTTGTTTACTATTTCCTTATTTCTAAAAATTAATAAAGAAACCATGTCACTTAAGTTGACAATAACATTATCCTCTATATAAATCAAAGCAACACACCAACATCAAAACACACTTTCTAAAAATGAAGTTCAGTGCTCTTGTCCTGGTTTATTCACATGGAAGAAACCTTCAAACCTCTGCAGAAATCATGAATGAAAGAAAAGGACAATTCGAAGAAAAGGTGGGCAGCTACGGTTGTTGGCAGTGATGGAATAAGCATGGTCACCGTCGCCTATAGACCATATGGTTGAGTTGACTTGTGCATATAGATATGCATAGGAGGACATATGATCTAACTGAATCGTATATGCAACTATTGTTAGAGGTTTAGTTTGTAATTCCTAGATTCTACAGGGACTAGTTTTATAATATTTCTAATTCTGGTATAAGCCGGTATATAAGGCTTTGTGTGCTTTGTAATTGGGGTAACACCTTAAAATAACTCTTAATAAAGTTTGTTATTTTTGTTAATGATATCTTGATTTTCCGAGGCTTGTATCAAATTGGTATCAAAGATTAAGGGTTTGCTCTATAATCGATCCAAAGGACTGGATCTAAGTTCAAGATTTCATCGCCAATACGAACGTCGAAGGAAGGGAGTAATGGGAGATGCGGTGGCAAATAAGCCGATTATGATTAGGGAAAACTACACCATAATTCCTCTGCAGTGTCCAATCCTAACTACGACGAATTACACCATATGGGCAGTGAAATTGAAGGCAATTTTCAACGTTCATGGCCTGTGGGAGGTAATTGAACCAGCAGAGGGATTTCTTGTTAACCTGAAGAAAAACAATGCTACAATTGCGTATATGTTTCAGGCGATATTGGCGGAGGAACTTTGAATGTTGAATTTGAAAACAGTTTCTAAAGCAACAAACTTTAATCAAGTATAAAGTGATCAAGAGCAAAGGGATCGCTCCTGGGTTTAGATTACAAACGGTAGTGATAAACTTAGTAGATACTTGTTGAACTTTACTAAGATATGAAATGTAAAACACCAATAATTGACAAATAGATAAAACCCTGAAAATTTAACTGTGCTGATTTACGATTGGAAAATTGAATAATTGACACAAGATGAATCTTTAGTTAGTTATCTACCAATTTCTAAACATAAGACTTAATGAATTCAATGGTTCACGATTAGAAATCGAGTAACTGATAAAAACACCAAATCCTAAACCAAATTGTTCAATCAATAAAGGAAAACAATAGCATGCAATTAACCAAACGATTGAATCACAAAACTAATCCAACAAAGTATAAACCCAGAAAAACTCACAAAACAAAAGTAATACTACACCCGGGAACAACCACGAGTGATTTCGCTACGCATAAATGACATTGTACCTTTAAAACTTGTTTCAGTGTTACAAAACATCAACCAACAGATTAGAAAGCTTTCAGAACTCTCAAGATCGCCCAAAATTCGTCCAAGAAGCTTCCAATGATGAATCACACGGCTGCTAGGGTTTAGGAATGGTATATATAGTCAAAAGCCTAAAAATTCCAGAGATTCCCTCTTGAGGGTGTAAGCTACGTCGAGAGGAGTGTAGGCTACGCTCTTCTGACCTCCTCTACGCCCTTTTCACATGTGCTATGCTCTAGAAACGCTCCAGACAAAACGTCCTACAGCATAGGCTACACTCTAACCCCATTTTCACACCCGGGTCGTCAAGACACATCAAATTCATATATTATGGCTCTCGTAACTCATTTTATAGTCCGAGATATGCTTATTTGAAGTTTTAGCCTCTCAAACTTCCTCAACAACTTCCATCTTTTGCATAGTATCACATCTAGTCCTTCCACTTTGTAAGACCCCAACCCGACCACCCTACAGTTGGTTCTTATAACGGGTCATTTTCATTAAAAACGCATTTATTGCAATTCAAACTACAGCGAAAGTTTTTCAAAACTCATTTATAACAATTTAATGTTATTATGTTTACTTCACAAATGCCTGCATACCAATCCGAGAAGTCCCGCTCCCAAGCCAAGATACGTCGACGCAATGCTTACCTGTAAAACAATCTATCATACACACAAAGTCAGGTACGCTGAGTGAGTTCTAGTAGTTTAATTTAACTGAAAGCTAACTCGTCATAACGGTTAATTAAAGTTTACTCAGGACCCACGGTCCTTATAAAGTAGTTTACCAATTGTTAACAAAAAGATAACCCTGTATCACACGGTATCCCATACTTGTTCATTACCCAAGACTCGTCCCATAATAATAATATTAGTAATATTTCTCCTGTCTTGTCGACATAGGTCGAACCAACTACACTAGTAACTCATACTCTAGAACGCGTATTAACTCGACACTCAGCTAACACAACAAAACCCAGCACATCTCTTTACTCAACCCTAACCAAGGCTGCCGCAATTAACGGACACGACATCTATACACGTTACGTCACCGTATTGATATAACGGTCGATCTAACTCTACGTACCACAATGGTATTACCCACACATCACATTAGCATCGCCACATTAACATCATCACACTACTATTGTCACATTACGTAATAAATATAACTCTACGTTTGCATGCAATTCAACACCCACATAAATATACTCGTAAACATATACCTCGTCACTGCACCCTCGTCAGGGCGTTCAACACACCCCGAGCTCATCATTAACATGTTAAATAAATTTCACCGTTGGTGACTTCCCGAAGGACCTCATCCTTTACAAATCCCGTTTGCCATGTCATATAGACAACGATACAAACACGTCACATTAATATAAAGCACATAATATCACACATCATACACACGACTCGTTAACTTCACATGCACCTCACATACAACCATAGAACAACATTTATCTCACATAAAATCATAAGCGTTTATCTTACGGCCCGACTCGTTCATTCGTTCGTTCGATTAACTAAATGAACGAACATGAACATAGGTCTCGTTCATTCAGTTGTGTTCATGAACGTTCAGTAACGTGTTCGTGAACGTTCGTTTATTAACGTTCGTTCGTTTATGTTCGTTTACGTCCGTGTTCATTCATGTGTCGTTTTTTATGTTTTTCATTAAATATTTTTGTATACTTTTATTTTATTTTATCTAAACTTTTTATATTCTTCAATTTTTATTTTATGTTTTACCCTAAAATTAACACACCACTCATTCCTCGCTAGTAACCCTAGCTACCACATTCACATAAACACACCATAGACCCTACAATTTCTTAATACTCATTTTATTTCAAAAGCACAACGGGTTAAAATCCTTAACCTGATTAATTATATTAATACCTCTTGAAAATATGTACGATAGCCTCAAAACAGTAAAACATTTAAAATAGGGGATTAGAAACTCACCGGTTACGCTGAGTCCTAGTCCTCACTTTGAAAAAACGTCCACTCATGCTTAAATCTCAAACCTGACAGACGTATAATCCTATGATCAGAATACGTCTTAAACACACGTCGCATTGGCATAAATAACAATCCCCGAAGCTTAGGCTAGTCTGCTCGTCCCTTAACTCTTACAAAACACTAGGTTCACATGATCACTCGGACCGATCATACTTGACTAGTTCGGGACTCGCATACTCGCACAGGGTTACATGCAGCGCGCACCATGCAATCTATAGTCACGTGAGAATACGCGTATACGGGCCGGTTTTCTTCTTCGCACGAAAGCTAGGTAACGAGGAACCTTAAACACTTGTCACCACCGCCGTCCTCGCCTCCTTCCCCGTACCCCGCTATCATTATCACCACCATGCACCACTACCGAGTGCCACCGCCTCCCTCATCAGGTAAATCCTTAGCCGGCTCGCCACCAAACTTCCTCCGCATCAGGCAGCGCTACCTCGGCTGTCATGCATAGCCGTTCTCCGCCATCTGCCTGTCAGGTTCATTGTCTAGAAACGTAGACGAGCCTAGTCCTAACTGCGACGACCGGGGCTGTCCAAACACGTTAATGAGTTATTAGAAATTCCAAATCAGCCCTTGGAACAGTCCACACATTCGTCCCTCCTTCCTTCTCGTGACTTAGGTCGGAACCCACAAAACTCTAAATCCCGATTCATTTAAGTAAGATACATGTGTGCGTAGGATAGAGGGTAATACGTGCTGAGTTTAAACCTGGATGAAGACGTGAACCAACGGGATCTAGATCTTATCCAGTTCCTCCTCCTCATCTCTCGGCCAGAACTTCACAACCAAATGGAGCACAGATTCAACCTAAAAGTCGCAAAGACGAAACAACCGTTGCGCAAGGAAGAAAATAAATTAAACCGGGAGCATAATCCCATTCACAACAGTCGCAAATACGCAACGACTAGAACTCGAAGTTACCTCATCGTGCCCTTGGTTTCCGGCATGTGAACACCACCCGGAACCACCATGGCCGGCATTGCCTCTCTCTCCGACTTCCTCCCGCACGCTGCTGCCGTCATGCTCAAGCCTAGGCCGAATGGCTTAGGGTTTGCTCATAAAGTGGCTTTTAAATGCTCAACGTTTTCGTTACGGGTGCTTCATGTTTTGTCTAACTCGTTTCCGTATCGAATTATAAAATAAACAGCTAACCGGCTTTCCTAGTGTCGTTAAAACGTGCCATCCATGATAACCCTTTCTCCTCATAACGATTTAATAGAGATTCAGGTCGTCCACTAACCCGAACCAATGGCTTATGGATTTCCGGTATGTACACACATCCTTCCAAATGCTTCCAAAACTCTTGTTTAAAGTAAACGCGTTTCATACGATAATTCAACTAAGAATGTGAAATTAAGCACAAAAACTGTCATATAATCACACACTCATCAATACAGGGGTTAGAAATCCTAGTTTTAGATAAAGTCAAATAAGTGAGTGATTATTTGGAAATCCGTACAAATTAGAGCACCGCATGTTTGGTTTGCCATCCGGTCATATGTGACAAAAACAAATGGACACACAAACGTTGGAGTAGGGTCGTTCAGTTTTGTGTATTCGGAAAGAAATCCAAACGCCTGGAAACGAGTTTAGTGCCCCCCCCAATCTCTCACACACAACCATTTTTAATATTTTTTTATATAAAAAAGTGGGTATTTGAAAAAGGATTTAATATTGAAGTAAAAATGACTGTTTTTTAAGAATAATTGGAAATCTTATTTGTCAGCTGATGTGGCGTGTTTGGTTGTGTTTTTTTCGTCCACCATTATGGATGGTAGGGCTGTAAAATAACTGGACGTTCAGCGAACAGTTCATGAACTGTTTGACGGGAAGTTCGTTTACGTTCGTTCGTTTAATAAATGAACGAACATGAAAAAGGAACTCCGTCCGATTAACTAAATGAACGAACATGAACATATGTCTCGTTCTTTCAATTGTGTTCGGGAACGTTTGCTAACGTGTTCGTGAATGTTCGTTTATTAACGTTTTTTCGTTTATGTTCGTTACGTTCGTGTTCGTTCATGTGTCGTTTTTTATGTTTTTCATTAAAGATTTTTGTTTATTTATATTTTATTTTATCTAAACTTTTTATATTTTTTAATTTTTATTTTATGTTTTACCCTAAAATTAACACACCACTCATTCATCACTAGTAACTCTAGTTACCACATTCACATAAACACACCATAGACCCTACAATTTCTTAATACTTATTTTATTTCAAAAGCACACCGGGTTAGAACCCGAAATCCTTAACCTGATTAATTATATTAATACCTCTTGAAAATATGTACGATAGCCCCAAAACAGTAAAACATTTAAAATAGAGGATTAGAAACTCACCGGTTACGCTGAGTCCAAGCCCTTGCTGTGAAAAAACGTTCACTCATGCTTAAATCTGAAGCCTGACAAACGTATAATACTATGATCAGAATACGTCTTAAACACACGTCGCATTGGCATAAATAACAATCCCCGAAGCTTAGGCTAGTCTGCTCGTCCCTTAACTCTTACAAAACACTAGGTTCACATGATCACTCGGACCGATCATCCTTGACTAGTTCGGGACCCGCATACTCGCACAGGGTTACATGCATGCGCGCACCATGCAAACTATAGTCACGTGACCATACGCGTACACGGGCCGGTTTCTTCTTCGCACGAAAACTAGGTAACGAGGAACCTTAAACACTTGTCACCACCGCCGTCCTCGCCTCCTTCCCAGTACCCCGCTATCATGATCACCACCATACACCACCACCGAGTGCCATCGCGCCTCCCTCATCAAGTAAATCCTTAGCCGGCTCGCCACCAAACTTCCTCCGCATCAGGCCACCGTAGCGCCACCTCGGCTGCCATGCATAGCCGTTCTCCGCCATATCCCTGTCGGGTTCATTGTCTAGTAACGTAGACGAGCCTAGTCCTAACTGCGACCACCGGGGCTGTCCAAACACGTTAATGAGTTATTAGAAAGTCCAAAGCAGCCCTTGGAACAGTCCCCACATTCGTCCCTCCTTCCTTCTCGTGACTTAGCTCGGAACCTACAAAACTCTAAATCCCGATTCATTTAAGTAAGATACATGTGTGCGTAGGATAGAGGGTAATACCTGCTGAGTTTAAACCTGGATGAAGACGTGAACCAACGGGATCTAGATCTTAGCCGGTTCCTCCTCCTTCTCATCTCTCGGCCAGAACTTCACAACCAAATGGAGCACAGATTCAACCTAAAAGTCGTAAAGACGAAACAACCGTTGCGCAAGGAAGAAAATAAATTAAACCGGGAGCATAATCCCATTCACTACAGCCGCGAACACGCAACGACTAGAACTCGAAGTTACCTCATCGCGCCCTTGGTCTCCAGCGTGCGAACACCACCCGGAACCACCATGGCCGGCGTTGCCTCTCTTCGACTTCATCCCACACGCTGCTGTCGTCATGCTCAAGCCTAGGCCGAATGGCTTAGGGTTTGCTCAAAAAGTGGCTTTTAAATGCTCAACATTTTCGTTATGGGTCCTTCATGTTTTGTCTAACTCGTTTCCGTATCGAATTATAAAATAAAAAGCTAACCGGCTTTCCTATTGCCGTTAAAACGTGCCATCCATGACAACCCTTTCTCCTCATAACGATCTAATAGAGATTCAGGTCGTCCACTAACCCGAACCAATGGCTTATGGATTTCCAGGATGTTACACACTTCCTTCCAAATGCTTCCAAAACGCGTGTTTAAAATAAACGCGTTCCATACGATAATTCAACTAAGAATATGAAATTAAGCACAAAAACTGTCATATAATCACACACTCATCAATACACGGGTTAGAAATCCTATTTTTAGATAAAGTCAAATAAGTGAGTGATTATTTGGAAATCTGTACAAACTTAGAGCATCGCATGTTTAGTTTGCCTTCCGGTCATATGTGGCAAAAACAAATGGACACAGAAACGTTAGAGGAAGGTAGTTCGGTTTTGTGTGTTCGGATAGAAATCCAAACGCCTGGAAACGAGTTTAGTCCCCCCCCAATCTCTCACACACAATCAATCTTAATATTTTTTTATATAAAAAAGTGGGTATTTGAAAAATGATTTAGTGTTGAAGTAAAAATGAGTGTTTTTTTAAGAATAAGTGAAAATCTTATTTGTCAGCTGATGTGGCATGTTTGTTTGTGTTTTCCCGTCCACCGTTGGATGGTATTTAAATGGATCAAGTGTGTCAACATCAAGATTGATTTTATTCTTTCTGATGGAGTGGTAGCCCCATGACTTTTCAAATGGAAGGTCATCGGTTTGAGTCTCGCTTAGGACAAATTGTTTCAGGTTGAGCCAGAGAGTTTTTCCGGTTGTGAGTTTCCTCTTAGGTGAGATACATCATACCTACATACATACATATTGTTGATCGATTAACAAAGTCCGCTCACTTCTTAACAATCAAAGAGACCGACAAAATGGATAAGCTTACTCGTACTTACTTGAAAGAAATAGTCTCTCGGCACGGGGTGCCAATCTCTATCATTTCGGATCGTGATTCACGTCTCGTTTCTAGCAGTCATTACACAAAGCCTTAGGCACGCGTCTAGATATGAGCACAGCATACCATCCTCAAACGGATGGCCAAACAGAACGTACTATTCAAACGTCGGAGGACATGCTACGAGCTTGAATGCTTGATTTCGGTAACACTTGGGAGTCTCACCTACCGTTGGTGGAGTTCTCCTACAACAACAGTTATCACACCAGCATCAAGGCAGATCCATTTGAAGCACTTTATGGACGGAAATGCCGTTATCCTATTTGTTGGACCGAAGTTAGGGATAGTCAACTTGCAGGTCCCGAACTTGTATTCGAAACCTCTGTAAAGATCATTCAAATTAGAAACGGTATGGCAGCAGCTCGTGATCGTCAAAAAAGCTACGCCGATAAGCGTCGTAAACCGTTAGAATTTCAAGTAGGTGACATGGTTCTACTCAAAATCTCACCTTGGAAACGTGTAATTCGCTTCGGGAAACGAGGCAAACTGAATCCTTGTTGTGTTGGGCCGTTCAAGATAATGAAAAGAACTGGCCAGTAGCTTATCAACTGGACCTACCTGAAGGACTTAGTGGTGTACACGACGTCTTTCATGTCTCGAACTTGAAGAAATGTCTAGCAGACGAGACACTCGCGATTCCTCTTGAGGAACTACACATTGATGAACAGTTACGTTTCATCGAAGAACCTATGGAAATTATGGATAGGGAAGTCAAAACGTTAAAACGCAGTAAAATCCCTATTGTCAGAGTTCGTTGGAACTCGAAACGCGGACCGGAATTCACGTGGGAGCGCGAGGATCGGATGATGCGCAAACATCCTCATCTGTTCAAGCGCTCTACGTCATACACTTAAGATACTATTCTAATTTTAGGGACGAAAATTCTTTCAACTAGGGGATGATGTGACACCCTAGAAAAAAAAATTTATTATTCTAATTTTCGGGACGAAAATTCTTTCAACTAGGGAATGATGTGACAATCCGAACTTTTCAGGTTAACTCCTTTAACCAAATCCAGTTAAGGTTAACATAGTTAACTTAACTCAAACCTTAGAGGCTAATTATGTCAATATTCTAAACTTAAACTTCAGGGACTAGTTGTGCAATATCCCTAAACTATTCTCTTGACTTTACAAAGTCAAAATTTAATTCCTTTTGACTTTTATTAGTCAAACTAACCAGATCATAACTTTGTAAACCAAATTCAAACCATAGGAACTATTCCTGTCATTTCCTAAACTCCAACACATAAAACAGAGGGACTAAATCCGCATTTAACCCACTCTTGATTTGGGTTGACTTTTGAAAGTCATACTCATGCTCTTAGATTTGAATTATCAAAATCCGTTTGATTTTGTAACTGAAACCCACGATAATCCGTTAAACGACCATCATGAAGTCATTAAACCCGACATTGATTCGTAGTTAATACCAATTATGGGGATTAAGTCCATAACCGTCGGCGCCATTAGCAACCGCTATCGATTGAGCTCGAATTCGTCTGTCATCCTATTATTTGAACACCTACACACCTTCATCTCACACCATAGAAGCTGCTTCATACACCATTTCGACCGGAGGAGCGGTCACGATCACCAGAGGCCAAGCCTTTTTCAGGCGAAGTCCTTTTTACTCGTACACCATCAATTCGAACACCAATATGGTAAATCCTTACATCTTTAGTTTCGTATTTACACCCTAATCAAAAGCCCTATGATAATTAGGGCTTAAACTATCGAATTCCCCACGATCGAATTCTAGGGTTCTTCGGGTTTACAGTTTAATTGAGCACCACCTTTAACCCTGTTTAAATTCAATTAACCTACACCTTTAGACTCATAATCATGTGTATAATAATAGCCCTATGATAATTTGAGTTTATAACATCGAATTTACCCTGATCCAGATTCTAAGGTTTGTTCATACGATGATTTGGGGGTTTTGATTCTAGAATCAGTCTTAATCTAATTAAACTATTCAGACACATTCGCAAGCCTTTAATGAGTGAAAACCCCATAATTCCAATCCAAAATATTATCGGACTCAATAATTTTGATCTTGAGTTCATAACCTAGGGTTGTAATGTTCGAACATGAAATTAGCGGTCTTAAACTCAACGATTTTTGCAATTGATCACACCTACTGACTCGTAATCGACTAGTGAACAAAAGCCCCATGAATCCTCGTCCTGTCACGATCGAATGGAGGGGTTTCGGGACTGGATTCGATCGTAGGGGTATTTGGGAGGGAAATCACATGAATCTGTTTGATAAAAGAAATCTTATCCGGTTTTAATTGCGATTCCCTAGCGGGCTGTTATGGTTAAAGCGTTGGACTATTGGGGAGGAGGCCCGGGTTCGAGTCTCCTCACCCCCATTTCGTTTTTTAAATCGATTTTCAAACATTATTTTATTATAAAAACTACCCCACTATTATTATATTAATATATAAATGTGTTTTAACCCCGGAAACCACCCGTAGGCTCGGGTTTGGTTTGTAACTCATATTTGTTGAAAATACCCACTTTTAATTATAATATATTTATATTATTCTCAAACCACGACTTCGTATAAAATAATATATTTATATTATTTTTATCCCGTAACTTCTATTAAAAAATAATATATATTTATTCCGTCTCGTTTATAAATCTCGTGTAATGTTTCAAACTAATTGATAATATAATTATTTATATTATTTACTCGCGTATTATATCCTCGAATAAAAATAACATATTTATTATTTTTGTCACGTAAATGATTATCGTATATTTCCTAAGAGTTCAAAATAATATATTAATTGTATTATTTTGCTAGCCATCATTTTAATGGTACAAACGTACAAATATATTTATATATTAATATTATTCGTAATTAGAGACGTTCGACACGTAACGTAATTATCTTAATAATTAAATTAAGAAACTCTTATTCCCGTGGACACGTTCGTCTACTCATTGACCCTTGGAATGTCTTAAGACGTTCAAATCTTTCGTGTCGTCGTCACAAAACCCCATTGTATCCCTAACTATTATGCTTATAATTTTAGGGTATACGTAAGCAGTTCATAGGCAAACTCTTGTGTTTCCTACTTGCATCCTTGTGTGGTGCTATCTACAACTCGTACACAACTCAGGTGAGTTTCAAGGCCCCTTTTTACATATTTTTCCCGTTAGGGGAGAAAACATGACACAACTATTTTAGATTATTGTAATTCATATGTTATTACTGTTAAGGCTAAGCGTGACACACTATCACAGAAAGTTCTCATCATACATCGAACCGTTAATATGGATCTTAGCGAGGTAATGTTTAGTAGTACCACTGGGTTTGACAAATCCCACCCGCTTTAGTCGCGCTAACTCGATTAGTGATCGAACGGGTGAAATGTTAGCCTACTCACACCGCCATTGTTGATAGACAAGGCAAGAGGCAAATAAAAAAACAGTCAGCTTCGGTTGCGAGCGCTTTAGTAAGACATGAACATAGGATAGCTACCTATAGTTATGCATATTGAATGTACATAATCTGGCAAACACTCTCTTATTGTAAACTTGAAACCTGTGAACTCACCAACCTCGTGTTGACACTTTTTCTTACATGTTTCTCAGGTCGCTTTGGCACAGGTTGCACACTTAGGACATGCATGAAGGCCTACTATCATTTCAAACATGATAAACAGTTTACTTAATTATAATGATTGACGCTTGTTGCGTGTAATTACTTTTAAGTTTATATTAACGTTTACGCTTCCGCATTAACTCTGAACTTTTATGTTATGACATTTCAAGTCCCATATAGTGTCGTTTGATGTAACTAATGACTGAGATCCTGGTTTGTCACGCTCCTAACGGTAGAACTCCGTTAGTGGATTTTGGGGGTGTGACACAATAGTTGCTCCCCATAAATACCTTATTTTATCATGTTATGTAAGGATTTGTTTATTCACATCTATATACTATCTATGTACAAACCTATGTATGCTCACCAACTTTTTAGTTGACCTTATTTTATTCATGTTTCAGGTACTAATGTGTGAGTTTGATCAAGACATGCTACACTTAAGTTTGGACTTAGTTAATTTTAATTCAAGAACAATTTGTATTTCAGTTATATACTTTTGGAATTGGTTTATGTTTGTTTGAATTGAAATGAATTTAATATATTACAATTTAGTCAACCTTGAGCTCATGAAAAGTCTAAATGTCCCGCCCAGACGTATTCCGCCATCGGTTGGGGTGTGACAATCTGGTTTTCAAGTTTTAGGCATTTCTTTTCATGTACGTATGTTGCTATCAATACACTCATTTTCCTTTGGTACTTCTGAGTGTTTTGTTTGATTTTAAGGCAAGTAATCATACTAGTGAGAAAAAAATATATATTATTATGTACCCACTGAAAAACTTTTCACTGATTTTTATGTATAAACCCTTAGTTTTATGGGTCATGTCAGTGTATATTATGATGTGTTCATGGATGCCACTTAACCTTTTATTTAGAATTAGAATGTTTGCATTCGTATTTAGGAATTATTTTTTATTCTTTCATTTCCACAGAGAATAGATTAGTCTTAGGAAAATCAGAATCTATAATAGCTCCCCTGATAGCAATCATGAACATGAGTTCTTGATTACCATAAGAGACATTATGTTTGACTTATCTTATTTCTTATGCTCTAGTTTTCTTCTGTAGTATTTTTAGCAGAAAGATCAGCAGGAATGTCATGTCTTAAGAGATAATCAAGATTCAATAAGAGCAAATATTTAAGGAAACTCTTATTTAAGCAAAATACATCTTAGAAACTAGAGTAAAAATAAGGTACAAATAGCTAAAGAAGAACTTAGAGTGGTCTATGGGGTAATAATCTAAGGCAGGCAGAAATAATAAAATTAAGTAAGGTTCTACTTAAGAACAATTATTTTTGAAGATGTGATAAAATCTATTATAACACCAAACTAATAGATTAATTAGGTTCTACTTAAACAATGTACCACATCACCTTTGGGTAGAATTTGTTTAGTATTAGGAACAATTTAATAGTGAGTATGTGCAGTAAGAATGTAACACAAATGTAATACATCACCTTTGGGTAGAAATAGGAACATTCATGTATTTTAGGCTAACTAGTGCTTAATTAGACTTAAATAACTTTACGAGCGTGACACATCATCTTTGGACAGAAGTGAAACTTTAGGTGTTATTTAAGTTAATCATGTTTTTCTAATTTAATATCATGATAAGCACTAAGTTATAATGGTTATTTAAGCTTGAATAATTATACACATGCATCACATCACCTTTGGGCAGCAGTGAAACATTAGGTGTTATTCAAGTAAGTTTTAAAATTTTGAAAACCATTTAATTTTATGGTTTAACAAAATAAAACTAAAGCATTTATTAATAGCAACCCCCCCCCCCCCCCCGCGAGGAAAAATTTTAGGCACGTAAATGAGGCTAGGTTCAAGGTTCCTTAAGGGTTCACGGTTGAGGTGAGGGTTCACGGTTCAGTAAGGGTTCACGGCTTAGGTGAGGGTTCACGGTTCCAATAAGGTTCACGGTTCATTAAGGGTTCACGGCTAATGTAAGGTTCACGGTTAAGGAAAGGTTCACAGTTCAGTAATGGGTTCACGGTTCAATAATGGTTCACGGCTCCTCTAAGGTTCACGGAAATAGTTCATAAATCATGAACTATAAAATCGTGAACTGTTAAACCGTAAACAGTTAAATCATGAACTGTTAAAACCGTAAACAGTTAAATCGTGAACTGTTAAAACCGTAAAGTTTAAGACCCGTAAATACAAACCCGTGAAATTCTTAAACTGTGAATGATGAACCTAATAAGGTAGGTGCAATATTTAAGGTATTTGATTGTATTTTCAAATTTCGAAAATCTTTTAAGTTGTATAAAATATCTAAGTTTCTTTATTTAATGTAATAAATTAATATTTTAATTCGAAATCTTGGATATTAAGTTACAAGATTTTAGCAAAAAAACACAATCAAATAATTATTCATCCAAAATAAGGGGATTTTCATCAAAATAATGATGAACACGAAGAACAGTTTATGAACTGTTCTTCAATATTATTAGATTAAAGCCCGGAATCGAAATCTTTGAAATATTATTTTAACAGATTTCGAAAATATTTATAGATCTCAATTTTAGGAGATCAAAAATATAATATATTAAATAAAAACAGAAAATCGTTAAACGCTATTTGGAAGATTTTCATACGGTTTTAATCAAAATTTTGTTCTCCGATTTTAATTCCAGTTTAGGGAATGAAACAAAAACTGATTAATCAACATACGCTTTGATACCACATGTTGATCAGTTCTTGTAACATGATAATGGAAAACACTAAAGTAAACACACTTGATAAGCTAACCGCATAGATAGGGAAGACGTCATAATCCACAGGAAGATCGGGTTCCCGTTTAGGGTGTACGGTTAAGATGACTAAGGGTTCACGGTTGAGGTGAGGGTTCACGGTTCAGTAAGGGTTCACGGTTCCAATAAGGTTCACGGTTCATTAAGGGTTCACGGCTAATGTAAGGTTCACGGTTAAGGAAAGGTTCACGATTCAGTAATGGGTTCACGGTTCAATAATGGTTCACGGCTCCTCTAAGGTTCACGGAAGAGAGAGAGGGACGAATTAGGTGTTGGTAGTTGATTCATTCATTGATTGATTAGTCAATTCCCTCTAATAATCTCTTTATAAATATGTATACCCAAGGGGGAAACCCATTAATGGCCCATTAAGAGTAGTTAGGCCTATCAACTAATTACTAGTCATAGGTTAATAATAAAACATTTGATCATTTAATAATAAGATAAATGATTATGAGAGCCACATAATAAATCGTGTCTTACATCAGTCACCTCGGGTGCTTATTCGTGAAATGTTTTTACATTAGCATACGCTAAGGACACCGCTTTGTCTCTTCAAAACTATTTCTTTTATTATGGGACTCATTGGGTCTCGGAAAAACTTAGGTCCCTTAATTCGTTCTCTAAGCACCATAGGCCCCCATAACATTTCAGACATGCCTATGTTATGTCATTTACGAGATCCTTGAATCGCGTAGGTTCCAGGCCTTTCACATTCACAAGGTCCTTGAACAATAATAAACATTAGCTACACATTTATTTAAACGTTGAGAAATAACATAAACACAATAAAGTTGAATCATAATAAACATGAGCCCGAAACATCGGCTATAGCATTTGTGTACATACTGATCATTAGGGGCGGATTTACATAGGCCCGAGGGGGTTAATCAGAACCCCCGAGTTTCGAAATTATAGTAGAAAGTTATATAGAAAACTGGGATGAACCTCTTAAAAAACTGGTGACCGACTGATGGAGGAGCAGAGGATTGGATAGAAGAGTGAACTCATTGTCGGAGTTTTTTTCTGGCCAAAAGGAGTTAATGGCGAAGGTAGCTGTTGTTTAAGTGAAGAAGAAAAAGAGGAATGATTTTGTTTTAAATTTCTTTTGATAAATAAATGTGTGTTTAAAGTTTAGTGATGGGATTAATCAAATCAAACAGTAATACTTGTAGTCTACTCTGTCTCTCTAAAATTATACAAACTTATTGGTTTTTATATAATTTTTCTTTTCCCTTTTTAACAACATAAAGTTAATATATAATAATATTTTAGTTTTATTATTTTGCTACTTCGTTTAATTTATAAATAATATTTTTTTTAAAGATAATTATGTTGTTTCATATTAAAAAAAACATATTACTTTTAGTTTAAAGGTAAAATTAATTTACAACCATTCCAAAATATGTATTTTAAAGATAATTAATTTTTAAACGATTTCACCTTTTATTTATTTTCTAGTTTATGGACTGTTTTATATTGACTTGTTTATTTGTTCTAGTATATAACATTCTTATTCGTTCTAGTATATTTTAAATTGGTTATAATTTTTTCTGATTCTAAAGTTCGGTTTAACCGGTACGGTTCTGAAAACATTGGGTAGAATGATATGTGTGGTGGGGAACAATTATAGCTAGTTTTTTTAATTCATAAAGTCCATTTTATCTATATTATGTGTTTTTTTAATTTCTAATAACGATTTTTTATTATTATATCGTATTTTTATTATGTGATAAACCTTATCTGACCCGAATAACTGAACCGAACCGAAATTTTTTATGTCCAGTCCTATGAAATTGGAGAATTTAAAACATAGTGAACACCCTGGAAATCCGCCACTACTAATCATTTAAGGATAAAACCATAACAAAAATCAATCTATTCACAAGCATAACATATTCATCCATACTATAGTTTACAAGTCTATATACATACACAGAATACATAAAAAAAAGTTAAAGGCTTACCTTGTATATGAAGCCTTTGCAAATATTATAAACCAAAAACTCATGCAAAAATCAATCTATTCACAACTATCTACCTGTAATTTCACGAAACCATCGGTTATCGGGAGTGCATGTAAAGTCCTCTCATAACTAGGAAAAACTCGTCCCCTAGCTAATACCAAATCGGGAAAGCTATCGTCGAATGGCCATTGACTGCAAACACAAACATATTTTAGTTATGGGTGTTAAAAAAATCCGAATCCGAAACCGAACCCGAATTATCCGAAATTCCGAATCCGAATTATCCGAATTATCGGATTCGGATACTGATATTGAAAATTTTTGGATATTTCGGATATCCGAATATCCGAAATATTAAATTTAGTTATTTTTAATTATTTATTATAATTAAATATATATAGTATAACACACAAAAACACTAATGGCCTATTTCTCCATTCTGCGTCTCCTTCTCGTGTACACAGCCACAGGCTCCCCCCTATGGATATTCAAATCTGCCGCAGCCTCCTCGCCACCCCCTGCCGACTGCTGCAGCGGCTTCCTGCTGACCATCGCAGCCACTCCCTTCCGTCCATGTAAGCCGCTTCCTGCCGACTGCCACAGCTGCAGTCGCTTGTGTCTTATGTTCTTCCACGAGACCATGGCGTCTGCAAGTTTCGTAAACCTAAGTAGATCTGATTTTGTGTTGTGTGTATGGAGGACCTGTTGGAGTTTTTGTTGAAAATTGAGTATTTTCACTAAGTTGCAAAAACGACTTTTTGTCAATTTTGGACAGAAATAAATATATGTTAATAAGCTTAACATTCTTATTTCTTTCTGTTGTGTGAGACCTGCGTTAGGAAACAAAACATGTCCAAAACAGAGCTAAGATGAATAAGATATCAAAGCTCAAAGTTGGGTGTTTGAAGCTATCAAAATTCAGCATTTCAAATAGGGAAACTTGTCCCACATAGGAGGAGGAAGGAAACTTGGAGTGAATTATAAGTAAAGGCAGTCCACACTTTTTATAATCTAGTATCTCACACCACTTGACTAGTAACTCACATGCGCAAGTTGCCCGTTAATATTTTTTACGAGCTACGGGTGGGTCTCGGCGACCCGGGTATTCTTCTTTGACCATGTCAAAATTCAAAATAAATAAATTAAACGACATTGAATAGAATTAATGTCATTAAAAGGAGGGCATTGAAGACAATTCAATATCATTTTAATTTTTGTTTGAAATCCTCTTTGGTGTCTCCACTATAAATAAGAGTGTTTGTGCAATACTCTAAACACCCCTCTCCAACACAAAAATTGTATACTTACATATAAAAGAAGAACTCCAAAACTCTCTTCTTTTTCCAAGGTATAATTTTAGGTTTAGAGTCTTTTCTAGCTGTACGAACAACTTCGGCCGTTATACCCTGGGAAACATTCGAGTTCTCTTGGGAGACTCGGAATTTGTTTTAAGGGATCCGTGTTAAACACGAAGCCTCGGTCACGAAATTAGTATTCGTTTTTATTTTTGTACTTTTCTTTATTTCTTTTATAAAAGTATTGTAATTTATTGCTTTCTTTGATAATTCAACTAAGAATATGAAATTAAGCACAAAAACTGTCATATAATCACACACTCATCAATACACGGGTTAGAAATCCTAGTTTTAGATAAAGTCAAATAAGTGAGTGATTATTTGGAAATCCGTACAAACTTAGAGCACCGCATGTTTAGTTTGCCATCCGGTCATATGTGGCAAAAACAAATGGACACACAAACGTTGGAGGAGGGTAGTTCGGTTTTGTGTGTTCGGATAGAAATCCAAACGCCTGGAAACGAGTTTAGTCCCCCCCCCCCCCAATCTCTCACACACAATCATTCTTAATATTTTTTTTATATAAAAAAGTGGGTATTTGAAAAAGGATTTAGTGTTGAAGTAAAAATGAGTCTTTTTTTAAGAATAAGTGGAAATCTTATTTGCCGGCTGATGTGGCGTGTTTGTTTATGTTTTTCCCGTCCACCATTGGATGGTATTACAATGGATCAAGAGTATCAACATCAAGATTGATTTTATTTCTTCTGGTGGAGTGGTAGCCCCATGACTTTTCAAATGAAAGGTCATCGGTTTGTGTCTCGCTTAAGACAAATTGTTTCAGGTTGAGCCAGAGAGTTTTTCCGGTTGTGAATTTCCTCTTAGGTGAGATATATACATACCTACATACATACATGCATATTTTAACATGCATGCATGCATATATCTAACGGCGAAAACACATGTCAAATTACTTCTAGCTAATCCCTACATACTTACATATATATATATATATATATATATAGAAAAAGGATAATGTGTAAACCTATTTTAATTGTGTAAACCAAAAAATCAATTTTAAGCTAATAGTTTAATTTCAACTTATAATAATTAGTGGATGAGATTAATTCTAACATTTTTTTTATAAATGAGTGGCTGAGATTGTTCAAGGAGTATAAGAGTAATTATGTTTATTTTTTTTAATTAGTTTTTTGAAACTAATTCCCCCTCTTTCTTTAGACTTTAATAACTTTTTTATACATTTTTATTTTTTAAACAAAATATACCTTAAAATTAAGAATTTTTTTATCTTAAATTCGGTTATAGTCTCGAAATTTTTTCTAATATTTTTTTTACGTTTTTTTATTACATATATGTAACAAAAACTTACATATATGTAATATAAACATAAATGTAAGTGTTCAAACTTTTCCTCTATTTTTTTTAAAAATCCCCATCATTTTTAGAACACAAACAACTTTTTATACAATATTATTTTCTATAAAAAAATACAACATTAAATATAACATTTTTTATCTTTAATTCGAGTATAGTTTTTTTATAGATTGACTATTTAAATTTAAGATTGGCTATTTAAATTGTTCTATTTATATTTTTGATCCAGCTTTTTTTTTACACATAATATGAATATACATGATATTGTTTATCCAAAAACCATAAACCACGAGATCAATTATAGTTCAATTTATATAAACGACTTTATTCAATAACGTTTTTTGTCTTGATGTTTTTTTATTTTTATGTATGAAAATTAGTTGTAAGTTAACATTTATATGTAATATTTTTATAGAAACTTTTAATAGCAAGTTACATTTTGTTCTATTACGTATATGTAATACAATATTATATATATGTACTGTGAGACTACATTATCTACATGTATGTAACAATAAGACATTACATATGTGTAATATGATATTACATATATGCTTGTTTTCTTAAAAATGCATAATTTTTTTTTTAAAGAAAACTAATATATATTAACTAAATTGTTTTTTTTAAGAAAAACTAATATATTAACTAATTTGTTTTTTTTTAAGAAAACTAAAAATCGAATTAAAAATCACTAATTATAAAATATTTTTATTTTTTTAAAGAAAACTAAAAGCTAAAAATTAATTTGCTAAGAAAACAACATTATACAAAAAATTTATTAAAGTTAAAAGAAAATTGGGTGAAGTTAGTTTAAAGAAAACTAATTAGATTAACACATAGTTATGAGTTTTTTAACGAAAATAAATTAATTTAGTTTTTAAATAAACAAAGTTATGAATTTTTTTATTTCTTTAATGAACTAATTTCTGTTTTTGGTTTTTTTATGAATAAGTTAGATTAACACATTTATATCTGGGTTTTTGATAAAAAGCTATCAATGTTCTAAAAAATGAGAATTTAAAAAAAAATGAGATATAGTTGGAACAAATATATTTATGTTTATATTATATGTACGTAACTGTTCGTTACATACATGTAAGTAATTGATGTTCAAAAAAATTTTGCAAGATTATAATCGAATTAAAGATAAAAAAATATATTTAATGGTGTAGTTTTTATAAAAAAATAATGTTTTATAAAAAAAGTTATTAAGAAATCTAATTAAGAACCGGACGACGTAATAAATAATATAAAAATACTCGTATTTTGAATGAACAAAATTTTGGGTTTTGGTTTTTTTGTATGAACAAGTTAGATTAACACATTTATATCCAAGTTTTTGATAAAAAGTTGTTTAAGTACTAAAAAGGGATTTTTTTTTTTAAAAAGATAAATTTGAAACAACTACATTTATGTTTATATTTACATGTATGTAACTGTTCGTTACATATATGTAAAAACTGAAGTTTAAGCTTGGTGTTCAGGAAATGCAAGTCTGGTAAAAATTTTATTTATATTTTTTCAATGATTGCCTCCTTCAGATGCTAAATATTTTAAGTGTTGAACTGTCATGATAACTTGCACAAGTATGTAAAAAAATTGAAAATATTTGTGTAATAGTATATATACAGGTAAAAAACAGAATAGAATAATAAGGTGGTGGTTGAACTTTTGGAGACCTTGTAGCCGCTAATGGCAGGATGGGCGCAAAAGCTTTTAATGGTCTGACCGTTACTAACCCCATCTTAAAGTTCAATGCTGTTTTTGTAATAATTTCCTTCGGTCTATAATTCTTCAGATAATTTTTAGTCTTATGCTAAATATTTTTAAGTTTTATTTTAAGGTTATTTTAAAGATTCTGTAAAGATGTTTTAAAGCATCTGTAAAGATGGTAATTAAAGTGTATATATATATATATATAGAGAGAGAGAGAGAGAGAGACACTAATTCATACATATCTATATTTGTATTCACATGATGCCTCAAAACATGAGTGCCAAAAAAGATCCTTCTTGTGGACATTGAAAATGTCAACCTGATGTATATATATGGTTAGGTTCTATTTACGTAAGACATAAAATTGTTAATTAAAATTTTGGTAGAATTTCAAACCAACCATTCCCTTTGTTTATTATTTCCTTATTTTCTACGGAAGGACTTAAGGTGACAATTATAATATTATCATCTTTAATCTTTTATACATCAAATAATCAAAACACCAACAATAAAACACAGTTTATGATGATGAAGTTCGGTGGCGTTACTTTCTTCTTGGTTGTTCTTTTTACCCTTGTCCTGATTTCTTCACAAGCAAGAAACCTTCAAAGCTCTCCATCAACCCAAATTAATAATCCACCTGGTATTATTCTTTAACTGACTTAATGTATATTCTATATTTTTGTGAGAATGCTTTTTAAGGTGAGAAGATACCCCAACTTCAAAAAACATTCTTGTTAATCAGAAGAGTTTGTTGGTGACATATTTTATAAATTAGTTTCTGGTTTATTTCCGTAGTGTACAGTTTTGGTCTCGAGTGGCTCTACAGTGCAAGCAATTAAAACAACCGCTTTATGCTCTCAAATTTGAAGGGCCCCAAAAATTGAAAAACTACTTTAATTTGTATTCTCAACTTTTGTGTTTTCAGAGAGAAATGATAATTTCATAACTTTTATGTCAACATTATACGTTTTGACGTCCATTAAATTACATTTTAAATTTTTTATATATTTATAAAACTTTCACAGAATGCCTCAGTTTCAACGTTCGCTCACAAAATATGTTGAGCCAGGCCTGTTTGGTCTCATATCAATGAACATATGTGTGTTATGTTTCGGTGTATATTAGTTTCTTTTATGTCTAGTTTATGCAGAACCCATGAATAAAACAAAAGGAAAGGTCGTTGGAGAGGGGCAGCCTAGTCCGCCTAGTCGGGGCGGTTGTTGGAAGTGCTGGTAGGAACACGCAGTCACGGTAGCATGTAGATCATATGGTTGTGTTGCATAGGGAGGACAGATGGTTGGACTGATTCTTCTAAGCAACTATGATAATAAGTTGTTTGTGTGGTATGTAGTTTAATCATGAAATTTTTGTAATCATATAAGACTTGCAATTATATTAGGTTTGTGCATGTAGATGGAGTCTTGAAGTTCATTCTACTTCTTAATATTCATCTTTTCTTATGAGTCTAATACACTAAATACGCATCCCACTTCAAAATGTTATTAATTTGTAAGTATCTAGTAAAGCATGGCAAGATACAATACTGGTTGCTCTTGGGGTGGACTGTCGTAGATGTTTTAGAATATCTACAAAAAATATATTTACAAAAGATCTAGGGATTTCCGTATCTCCGATTTGCCATGTCCTTGGAAGCTTCGGTCACCTCGGGTGCTTATTCGTGAAATGTTTTTACATTAGCATACGCTAAGTACACCGCTTTGTCACTTCAAAACTATTTCTTTTATTATGGGACTCATTGGGTCTCGGAACAACTTAGGTCCCTTAATTCGTTCTCTAATCACCACAGGCCCCCATAACATTTCAGACATGCCTATGTTATGTCATTTATGAGATCCTTGAATCGCATAGATTCCAGGCCTTTTACATTCACAAGGTCCTTGAACAATAATAAACATCAGCTACACATTTATTTAAACGTTGGGAAATAACATAAACACAATAAAGTTGAATCATAATAAACATGAGCCCGAAACATCGGCTATAGCATTTGTTGATCAATGGAAAACAATAAAGTAAACATATCCAATAAGCTAACCGCATAGATAGGGAAGACGTCATAATCCATAGGAAGATCGGGTTCCCGTTTAGGGTGTACGGTTAGGATGACTAAGGTGAATTCGTAAGAACTCACGGTTATGGAAGAGAGAGGGACGAATTAGGTGTTGGTAGTTGATTCATTCATTGATTGATTAGTCAATTTCCTATAATAATCTCTCTATAAATATGTACACCCATGGGGAAACCCATTAATGACCCATTAAGAGTAATTAGGCCCATCAACTAATTACTAGTCATAGGTTAATAATAAAACATTTGATCATTTAATAATAAGATAAATGATTATGAGAGCCACATAATAAATCGTGTATTACATTCTCCCACTTGGCTGAGTAATCATTTATTATGAGCATTAGTAAGTCTGCGCAGATTTAATACTCATTTTAGTTTTAAACCAAAATTGTCGCACCCCAACCGACGGCGGAATCATCGGGGCGGGACATGTAGACTTTTCATGAGCACAAGGTTGACTAGAGTGAAATATATTAATCATTCAAATTCATTTCAAGTATTCAAGACAAAACCAAATCAAACCAAGTACATAAAATGAAATACATAATCCTTTATTAAAAATTATTTAGATCCAAAACTTATGTGTAGCAAGTCTTGATCAAAATCACACATTAGTATCTGAAACATGAATAAAATAAGGTCAACTAAAAAGTTGGTGAGCATACACAGGTTTGTACATAGATAGCATATAGATTGTAATGAAAAATCCTTACATAACATGATAAAATAAGGCATTTACGGAGAGCAGCTATTGTGTAACCATGTACAATCAAACCTTTGTAACTAGCATGCAAAATTGTGTTGTCGGTAACAATAACCCCAATCTGGGTGGGTTTGTCAGACTCAATAGATCTATCATTGTTTACCGTCGGCTTGAATAGTTAATGATTGCACATAAATTGCACACAAAAGTTAGCACAACTAGCACTCAGGCATAAAGCTGAAATTGCACATATGAATGTAAAGAGGATTTGTATTTGTGTAGTTTGTGTAAATGTAAGCAATAGTTTGTATAATGTTCATGTTCCACCCCAAAAAGTGTAAAAGAGTAAAAAGGGCTATGTAATACTCACTTGATTTGAAGGCGTAGCTAACTCGAGATACTAAATAGTAATATGATCCTTGTAATGCGCAACGTTAACCTAGTGTGGAATGTATATTGGATTAATAGTGTGCACAATAGTCCATGTCTAAGTCTAGGGTTGAATTGGTTGTGTGTATAAAGCTTGTGGTTTGTACTTGAAAGGTATTGTATAAAATGAAAGATTTGAAATGGATATATTTTAGACATTTTACTCAAGGTTTGTGTTCAAATAACTAAATTGATAAATTACAAAATTATTATTTATTCACTTAGTTATAAAAATAATATAGGTATTAGGGGTAATTATGTATAACCTAAATAAATAATTTTTGTTTAAATGTAAATTAAATAAATAATTGTTACCTTATTTATTTATTTATAAAATATGTAACTTAGTAATTTAGTTATAAAAATGTATCGGACGTTTTATATTAAATATAGATTTCTTTACTTTATAAACATGTGTAAATAATATTTAAGTGTAATGTTTAACAATAGTATACTTTTAATTTTATAAGTTTTAAATAAATAATTTCTATTTATTTTAAACTAGAAATTTGATCTTTTTAAATAAAATTAATATAAATCTTTATAAAATCAATTATTTTTAGGATTATTGTATTTTAATAATCCCACCTTTTACCAATTGGCCGATAATAATCCCAACTGAGAATATTCTTACCACCGGTCCCTACTTTCAAACTATTTTTTTACATTGGACTCCTCGTTAAAAAACTTAACGCCGTTAGAGTTTATATGACATGGACATCTGCAAACCGCCGGAAAGTCGAGCCAAGCTAGCAATGGTCTCGTGTTGGCTTTTGAAATTGGCTTTGGTGGTGTTTAACTGGTCTCGTTAAACACCACCGTTTTCTCTGTTTGGACTTTCCGGACCCACGAGACCAGTTAAACACCACCAGAGCCAATTTCAAAAGCCACCACGAGACCACTGCTAGCTTGGCTCGACTTTCCGGCGGTTTGCAGATGTCCACGTCATATAAACTCTAACGGCGTTAAGTTTTTTTAACGGGGGGTCCAATGTAAAAAAATAGTTTGAAAGTAGGGACCAGTGGTAAGAATATTCTCAGTTGGGATTATTATCGGCCAATTGGTAAAAGGTGGGATTATTAAAATCCAATAATCCTTATTTTTATTTAAAAATCCATTTGGAATGCTTATTGATTTTAGAATATAAAAGTAATTATTCTGTCAAGATTTTCTCACACACACGACCGTGCCTGGGACAGGGCATGATCGTGCTAGAACCACGGGCGCGACCGTGCTAGTCAGGGACGCGACCGTGTTGACGTGCTAGTCAGGGACGCGACCGTGTTGACCAAACAGGAGGCATAATTAGGCTGATCACTAGGCACCATCGTGTCTGGGCCAGGCACGACCGTGTCTAGGGTTTTGAGGCACGACCTAGTCTAGTCGAGAGGCATGGAAGGGTCTGAGTGTGTGAGGCACGACCGCGCTATTATTAGCACGACCGTGTCTCATGAAGCACGACCGCGCTAGGAGACTAGCGCGACCGTGTCTGTTCCAAAACAGGAACGAATTTCTTAAATCTTATATTGTTAATGTTGGATTTCATAGGGCTTTCGTGTGTAGGGTTATTACGAGTCTATTGAAATATATTAATTGTATTTAAAACGTGTTCAAAGCGGGGTTCGATTAAACCATTTTAGAATGAACCCTAGATTCGGGTCCGTGTTAAATTGGATATTGTAAGCCCAAATTAGGTTAGGGCTTTTGATCTATAGGCTAAAACAAAAGTGTTTCAATTACCCGGAAGGATGGTGAATCGATAGAGTGTGGTAGGAACTTGTTCCGGCAACGACGGTTTGATCTCCGGTGCCTTTTGCTGCAACTCCGGCTGACTCAGTGTTGCCGGAAGCTTCAGAGAGGATTGATAGTATGTTGGCTTGGGAGAATCGTAATCAAAATGGTTGATTCGTTGGTCTTGTGAGAGGATTGGACGGTTATGAGTTGAATCGTTGCATTTGAGTTTATTTGTTGTAAATACAATGATTAAACGACTTAATTTTGTTCGTTAATAGTAGAAACGTGTGGAGCGGTTACGAAATCGAACGTCTCTGTGATTAAAGGCTGCATTTACGTTTCAACTGACGAGAGGCGCGACCATGCCCATATGAGGCGCGACCGTGCCAAGGCACCGGGCGCAACCGTTCCAAAGCAAGGCGCGCGACCGTGCCAGAACGAGGCGCGACCGTGCCTATTAGGGTTTATGGTTATTTATTTATAAAATCAGTCCTTGCAAATTTCAGTATTGACATATTTGTATAAATATGGACTTATGTAGAGTTTAATAGGATATACTCGTGTAAAATTTGTGGATTTGTATTGAAACATAGTATTTAATTGTTGGTACGAATAGAACAAGTCAGTGTACTAGAATTTGGTTTGAAATGTATCACATTAAACTGAAATATAGATAATAAAAATCAGAAATGTTACAGTATCCCCATGTTGAGGGAATTTCGTCCCGAAATTTAGCTAGTGGAGGCGACGGTATCAGTGAAGAGATGGGGGTACTTGAGCTTCATTTGGTCCTCTCGTTCCCAAGTAAACTCAGGACCACGTTTAGATTCCCAACGAACTTTGACAATAGGAATACGGCTTCGCTTGAGCTGCTTGACTTCGCGATCCATGATTTCCACTGGTCTCTCAACGAAGTGCATCATTTCGTCAATGTGCACATCGGCAAGGGGTATGTGAAGATTTTCATCATCAAGACATTTCTTCAGATTAGACACGTGAAAAGTAGGATGCACATTGCCAAGTGATGGAGGTAAGTCGAGTTTGTAAGCAACTTTCCCAATCCTTTCAAGGATCTTAAATGGACCCACATAGCGAGGTGCTAATTTGCCTTTCTTTCCAAAACGGATCACACCCTTCCACGGAGACACCTTTAGAAGAACAAGGTCACCGACTTGGAATTCCAATGGTTTTCGTCTTTGGTCGGCATAACTCTTTTGCCGACTTCTCGCTACTCGAATGTTGTCACGGATTTGGATAATCTTGTCGGATGTTTCTTGAATGAGCTCGGGACCGGTGATTTATGTTTCACCAATCTCGTTCCAACAGATAGGAGAACGACACTTGCGACCATAGAGAGCTTCAAATGGAGCCATGTTGATACTCGTGTGATAGCTATTATTGTAAGAGAACTCGATTAGGGATAAATGTGAATCCCAATTGCCACCAAAATCAATTACACAAGCTCTAAGCATATCTTCAAGAGTTTGGATTGTTCGCTCGGTCTGACCATCAGTTTGGGGATGGTAGGCCGTGCTCAAATCCAATCGTGTACCAAGAGCAGTTTGGAGAGATTGCCAAAAACGAGAGGTGAACTGAGCATCCCTATTGGAGATTATGTTTAAGGGATCACCGTGACGGCTCACAATTTCATCAATGTAAATTCGGGCTAGTTTCTCAACCCGATAGTCTTCACGGATAGGCAAGAAATGAGCAGATTTGGTGAGACGATCAATGATCACCCAAATGCTATCATAACCACTTGAGGTGCGAGGGAGTTTGGTAATGAAGTTCATAGCTAAATTCTCCCATTTCCATACAGGAATTTCCGGTTGTTCGAGTAAGCCAGAAGGACGTTGATGTTCGGCTTTGACTTTGGAGCAAGTTAGACATTTGGCAACATAGAGAGCAATGTCTTTCTTCATTCCGGGCCACCAATATTATTGGCGAAGATCTTGGTACATTTTATCCGCACCAGGATGAATAGAATAACGGGTCTTGTGAGCCTCGTTCATGAGAAATGCACGGAGATCATCTCGATCGGGAACCCAAATACGGTTCAAGTAATAAAGTAAGCCATTGGGTTTTGATTCAAGCTAAAGTTCAACACCACACGACATTTCCTCGTACATGTTACCCTCGGTGACTGAGACGTGTTGAGCTTCTAATATGCGATTTTGAATGTCGGTTTGAATTCGGACACATTGAAGCATGACATGGTCCTTTCGACTCAAAGCGTCGGCTACAACATTCGTTTTGCCAGGATGGTAACGAATCTCGCAGTTATAGTCGTTAAGGAGTTCAACCCAACGTCGTTGCCTCATATTGAGTTCTTTTTGGTTGAAAATGTGTTGAAGACTTTTGTGGTCGGTGAACACCACACATTTTGTGCCATAGAGGTAATGTCTCCAAATATTCAATGCGAATATGACCGCACCCAACTCTAGATCGTGCGTCGTATAATTCTTCTCGTGAATCTTAAGTTGCCTTGATGCATAAGCGATTACTTTGCCACGTTGCATGAGGACACAACCGAGACCTTGGTTGGAAGCATCACAGTAGACAACTAGATCATCATTCCTATCAGGGAGAGTCAAAATAGGAGCATTGCATAACTTTTGCTTGAGAGTTTGGAAAGCTTCTTCTTTTTTTGGTCCCCATTCATAAGTTTTACTCTTGTGGGTCAAAGCGGTAAGAGAGACAACAATCTTAGAGAAATTTGAGATGAACAACGATAATATCCCGCAAGACCAAGAAATGAACGAACTTCGGTGGGGGTCTTCGGGGCATTCCAATTTTTAACCGCTTAGATCTTAGCAGGGTCAACATGAATTCCCTTGTTGTTGACGATATGACCAAGAAATTGAACTTTCTTTAGCCAAAATTCACATTTGGAGAATTTGGCATATAGTTGTTCCTTCCTCAAGAGGTCCAAAACCAGTCTAAGGTGTTGCTCATGGTCGGCTTTAGTCTTGGAGTAGATTAAGATATCGCCAATGAAGACGATCACAAATTTATCAAGGTACGGTTTGCACACACGATTCATGAGGTCCATGAAGACCGCGGGTGCATTGGTTAGTCCAAAAGGCATGAACATGAACTCGTAGTGACCATACCTTGTTTGGAAAGCAGTCTTTGGAATATCTTCCTCTTGTACACGCAGTTGGTGATAACCAGATCGAAGATCAATCTTCGAGAAGCAAGTAGAACCTTGAAGTTGATCAAAGAGATCATCAATTCTAGGCAACGGATAACGGTTCTTGATGGTAAGCTTGTTGAGTTCGCGGTAGTCAATACACATGCGGAATGATCCATCCTTCTTTTTGACGAATAAGACGGGTGCACCACACGGTGAATGACTTGGACGGATGAAGCCCTTGTCGGAGAGCTCTTGGAGTTGACTTGCAAGTTCTTGCATTTCAGAAGGTGCAAGACGGTAAGGAGCTCTAGCCACGGGGTTAGCTCCGGGTATAAGGTCAATGCGAAATTCCAATTGTCGAACGGGTGGAAGACCGGATAGATCTTAGGGAAATACTTCGGGAAAATCCCGAATGATGGGAATGTCTTGGATACTCTTCTCCTTGACATCCTTTTGAACAACATGAGCTAAGAAGGCTACGTACTTCTTTCGTAAGTACTTTTGGGCGGTAGTACATGACATCAACTTGAGTCCTTTGCAAGGCTTTTCACTAAAGACTCTTAACGTTTCTCCCGACGGTAGAGGTATTCGGATGCACTTCACGAAACAGATGACTTCGGCAAGATGATTTGATAGCCAATCTATGAATATGATGATACCAAAACTTCTTAGTGGCATTGGTACAAGGTTGATTGGAAATGCATGGTCATTAATTTCTAAAGAGAAGTCGTGAATAACAGAGTCAATTGTAAGTGAGTCACCATTTTCTACTTCGACGATGAAGGTTTTCTCTAATTGGGATCGTGTCTTTGCAAGTAAGGGTTCAAAATTAAGTGACACAAAACTTTTATTGGCACCGGTATCAAATAAAATGGAGGCATATTGACTATTAACAAGGAACGTACCGTTGACCACATCATTGTTGGCTTGAGCTTCATTGGCGTTTATGTTGAAAGCACGCCCACGAGCTCCGCCTTGTCTAGCATTGATTAACTTTGGGCACTGATCACGGAAATGATTTGGGTTACCACATTCATAACAAGCACGCCCATTTGCAATAGCGGGAACACCTTGATTAGCCACTTGAGGGTTGGTTCGGTTTGGTGGGTTGACTTGGCCTGCAAGTGCTTTGGCTCTACAAACATTGACTGTATGGCCATATTTCCCACGGTGAGTGCAAAGGCGACATGGAATGTTTTGGAGATGGTGATAGTTGCATGTGGCACAGAGTGGGTAGATCCCAACATATGGCTTTTTGGCTGGTGCTTGAACCATAGGAGTAACTTGGTTAACAGGGATAGCAGGAGTGACCATAGCATAGTTTCTAGCCTTCCTTTTCTTATTATTACGAGAGGGTTCAGTTGTGGCTTCTTTGATGTGTACAGGAGGAGTTGTGGTGTCGGGAACTTTCTTGGTGCCTTTTCTAGTCAGAGTTCCTGCTTTCACATGGTTGTCAGTTAATGTAGCAGATAAGCGGATAGCATCTTCAAGTGTTGCGGGATTTCTCCCTAGGACAGTATCTTGAATTTTCCTAGGTAATCCACCAATATACTTCTCAATGCAGCGGGATAAAGGTGTGACCATATGGGGCACAAGGAGACTCAACTCATGGAACCGAGTTGTATAAGCTAGACTTTCACCACCATCTTGGGCAAGATCTCAAAACTCGGCTTCCAGTTTCTTTACCTCATTTCAAGGACAAAATTCTTCGGTCATTAGCCTTTTAACCTCACCCAAGGTAAGGTCATTGCTACTTCCACACCCCTAGTTCTCTTTTCCCCATTCCACCACGTGAGTGCCCGTTTTTGTAAGACACTTGTCGCATGACGAACACGAAGGTTATCGGGGCAGTCACTATTAAGAAAGGTATTCTCAATACTTTTGAACCATTGAAGAAGTCCCGTAGCTCCTTCGGTACCATAGAACTTAAGAGGATTACATGAGTTGAAATGCTTGAAGGTGCATTGTGGTGGGTTGGCACCACCACCCCCATTAGCTCCATGGTTACCATTGGCAGCCCCATTAGCTTGAGTGAGTTGATTCACAAGTTGTGCAAGGATGGTAGCAATATCGGTGTTGTTGTTGGTCACGGTAGCACGACGGGGAGGCATTCTACATAATTGCACAACACAAGAAAAGATGTAAGAACTTATGAATGTTGTTTGGATTTAAAAGAATAAGATAGCAAATAAAATAGTTAATCATACTTTGGATTGTACTCAAATAGTGATATAATCACTTGAATACTATGACACATTAAGGTTAATTAAACTCATATAATTTTCAAGGAGACATGCTTTAGCCTATAAGTAAACACTCATCCCGGGAATTCCCAGGAAAGCATACGGGTCCCTCGGTTGATTGGGATTTATGCGAAATGCTTTCCTAGACAGAAAACCCAGAATACAGGTGTCACTCTTCCAGATTGCACGTGTCCTCAAATAATTAACAAAGTTTAAAAGCCTTAACGAGGAAATAAAGAAATTTTTATAGATTTAGATCCATGAAGTTTCCACATGCTAAGAAGATGATGATAGAGAAGTAGATATGAATATTATGAGGTTTTAGGGTATAGGTAGGGATATTGTTTATTTAATTATTATTTAAGTATATCTTAATAAGTCATGAATTTTTTTTAACAAATAAGGCATCAAAAACAAAATAATAACCAATCATAGTAAGCATGTAACACATAGCATGTAGCACATATCACATAATCATGAAGCATGGCATAAGTGGGTGTCCTAAAGTTATAGTCAAGGTCAAGGGTGTCTAATAACCTAGTTCCCTATAACCAAGGCTCTGATACCAATCTGTCACACCCCAACCGACGGCGAAATCATCGGGGAGGGACATGTAGACTTTTCATGAGCACAAGGTTGACTAGATTGAAATATATTAATCATTCAAATTCATTTCAAGTATTCAAGACAAAACCAAATCAAACCAAGTACATAAAATGAAATACATAATCCTTTATTAAAAATTATTTAGGTCCAAAACTTATGTGTAGCAAGTCTTGATCAAAATCACACATTAGTACCTGAAACATGAATAAAATAAGGTCAACTAAAAAGTTGGTGAGCATACACAGGTTTGTACATAGATAGCATATAGATTGTAATGAAAAATCCTTACATAACATGATAAAATAAGGCATTTACGGAGAGCAGCTATTGTGTAACCATGTACAATCAAACCTTTGTAACTAGCATGCAAAATTGTGTTGTCGGTAACAATCACCCTATCACACCCCAACCGACGACGGATTATACGTCGGGGCGAACGAAGTTGTTAAATAGCACAAGGTTGACTATTAAAGTTTCAATATTTCATTAATGAATAATTTAAGATTCAATACATGGAAGAATAATACGAATACAACATTTAATTTAAGTAGTCTAGGTCCAAAGCATCCTATGTGATCACGAATAAGTCTCATGATGTAAACCTGAAACATGTGAAAGAATCTGTCAACTACAAAATAGTTGGTGAGATACAAAGGCTTTGACACAGTTTAACAAGTATTTGAAAAGTATTACAATTCACTATGATTTGTGCATTCTATAATGTAAGTATGAGAAAGCAAGCATGTTAGACATTGTGCACATCAACCCTCCAACCAAGTTTAGGCATAACCCGCAGGTTACCCTTATAAGTCTCAAGTTTAAAGTTTAATGTAGTAACAAACACCAAGGGCTCCCCCCCGAAGGGGTCAATCAATCAAGGTGGATTGGTCAAATACAATAGATCTATCATTGTTACTATCGGCTTGATCAAAGCTAATGAATGTGCTAGTTTTAAGTTTAATCTAAGCATACAAGTCTCAAGTTTAACATTAAGAATAAACACATAGTCATAGTTGTACAAGAATTGTATAAGTTTAAGAATTGTGAACATGTTTCACCCCAAAAGCATAAAAGGAAAAAGGGGCTAAGTATACTCACTTGGATGATGAATAGTATCCGACACGGATAAGTATTTGCAAGACTTGGAGGGAGAATATCCTCACGATAAGCCTAAGTATGCAAGTCTAAAGATTTAAGTAAAAGTCTAAGACAAAAGATCTAGGATTTCAAGATTCGACTAGGGTTCCAAATGGGAGACGGGAATGATTTGCGTTTTGTAAAGTTTAAACGAAAGTTTCAAATGTGGTTTTGAATGTATAATGCCAAACTTGAATACCAAAGTTTAGTAAGTTTATAGTTTAAAGTAATTATAAAAAGTCATTATAATTATCAACTGTACAAGTTATGTTATAATAATCAAAGATAGTTAAATGTAAGACTAAATAGTTGTTTAGCGATTAACAATAATTATTTAGCGTATGAATTAAGAATTAGGGTTTATAATAATCATTTAAAGGCTAAATAATTATCAAGGGTAATTAATAATTATTTAGAGAGTAATTGATTTCTAAACGTAATAATGATTATGATAATAATAATTATTTCAAGATAAAAATAATTATTAGGGATAAATAATTTTCATGTAAAGAGTATATAATTGTTAAGGATAACGATTATTTACGAGAAGAATTATTTTATCCTAGCAACATAAATTGTTAACGATTTGTTAAAGAATTTAAGTATTAACATTTACTTTATAAATTAAAGTGAGATGTTTATAAGTTTAAATAATAGGTATTTATAAGCGTGTAAAACGTTTAGTTAAAATTTCTCATAAAGTTTATATTTTAAGTATAAGTTTATAAATGATTAAGAAATAAATAAGGTATAGTTGTTTCCTTGTTTTAAATAAATAAATAAGTCTTGACTTAGGTTTTAACTAATTACAAAGTTTATAGATTTTAACCTAAAGATTAGGATAAAAGAATTTCTTTAGAATATAAGTAATAAATCAAGTTTTCTCTTTTAAATAAATAGTTTCCTGGGAAATCATAAGTTTTATAAAAGTTTTTAAAATTGTTTCTATAGTTTTTAAACATTTAAAAACTATTTTTAAATGATAAGTTATTACAAGTTAAATTAAGCTTTATAAGAATATTTCAGATTGTGAAAAATGTAAATAAAAATCGTTTTTAGGTTTATATAAGTTTAACATAATTTATAAAAATTATTAAAAGTTTAAAAACTGTTTTTAAAAGGCTGAAACAAATAAAATGGGCAAAACCGGTCCCCCAGGATTCGAACTCGGGTCACTGACCGGTCGAATCATGCACACACACACTAACCATCCCGACTACGGGCTAGTTAGTGTATACCATGAAACGGAAATCCCTTAAACGAGGACTCAAATCGGCCCCCAAATTGACATGAGCCCTAGAACCAAGAATCGTCAAATAAGCATCGAATTACCCTATGTTTATGAAATTAAACAGAGGGCTTTTGATCCTCATACGAAAACGATCAAGATGAATTCAAAGATTACCTGATTCGGTGACGTTTTGAGTGAGAACGGGTTCCGACTTGGAGTCGGCTGTCGCAACTTCAAATGGCCAAATACGAGTTCGATTCGGATGATTTGTGAGTTAGGATAGTTGTGGTGTGATGTTACTAAGATTTCTAATCGGTATTTATAGCCAAATTTCATGATTTAAGGCTGGATTAGGTGGGAAGATTGGTTTAAAGTCGGTTCAAGCGTCTGTTAAAGGTGAAATCGAGTATTGGAGTGTCTCGGGTTACGGTCGCATGCACGAGGCGAGACTCGAGGAGCATTCAATTCGACCGGAACACGCGTTTTCGATTTTTCGAGCTCAAAAACGGCTCCAGTGGGATTCGATCTTAGGATCTGTTTCCAAACTGGAAGTTTGGGTTAATTACAGATTCAGTCCCTGTAGTTCCGAAGTTTTGTTATTTTATGTTAAAATTTGATTTTAAGTTTAAAATGGGTTTTCAAATTGACAGTTTTGGTCCCTGAAATTTATAAAACAATAATATGTTTTATTAAAACTACATAAGTTTTATAGGATTTTATTATTTTATAATTTTTATAAAATAATTAATAAGATTTAGAGCTTACAAGTTTAAGTATTAAAAATAAGTTTATAAATTATTTTATTTATATAATTATAAACTTATAAAGTTTTCAAACATTTTTATTTATAAGATACATATATATATTTGTCTTATATATATATATATACCAAGTATAATTGTTTTTTTTTACTAATAAAAATGTATTTTTTTAATAAGTTTCTAAGATTCGAATGCTCAATACGTGCACGGTTTTAGGAAAAATACATCGGGAAAATCCTGGATATTACAGTCTCCCCTACTTTAGAAAATTTCGTCCCGAAATTAAAGTAGAAGGGTCTAGTTCAGGATTTAAGTTTATAGTACGTACGAGATGATGAGAGAAAATCCTTTACGTTCCCAAGTAAAACCCTGGGTTATGTTTAGAATCTTAAATTGGATTGTAATGATAGGGATAAGATTACGCTCGAGTTTCTAAGTTTTCGAAGTATTTTGGTTGCCAAGAGTTTCCTTAAGAAGCATATAGTTTCATTGAAATATATGAAGGTTTGTTTTCAAAAGCATTGGAGAGGACGACTGTTGAATTTCTATCCAAGATTTAAAGTGAGATGTATCACTCAGGATGGATTCGATGATAGTTCAAGGATTTGAGTTTGTAGACTAATACGTCTAAGGATTTTCTACGGTACCTAAGTTCCGTGGCTCCCTTTTACGATAAGTCTTAGATCGTAGCACACGACAGAGTTTACTATGTCTTTCCATACGCTAATTTTCGTACTTACGTGTGCACCCGCAAGCATTTAAATCGTCGCATAGTCCGCATAGGTCCTTCCGTTTGTGTGTGGATCAAGAAAGAGTATAAGAATTTGTTTAACACACGACTAAAGTTTCCACATAGGAGTGTGATCATTGATTAACGAGTCCCTCACAGAGAAGCGTCATTCAATGAGTAAAGAAAAGAATGTGACAAGACTTAGAGTTTCAAAGTTTCCTCGTGATTGATTAAGAATACTTCAATCATTGAGTAGTTTAAAGTCTTTACACTTTCCTCGGGTTTGATCAAGAATACATCAAACCTTGAGTAGTTTAAAAGTCTTATACGTTCATCATGTTTGAATAAGCATACGTCAAACATGGAATAGTTTAAAGCCTTATACGTCCATCGTGTTTGAGCAAGCATACGTCAAACATGGAGTAGCTTAAAGTCTCATACGTTCATCATGTTTGAACAAGAATACATCAAACATGGGGTAGTTTAAAGTCTCATACGTTCATCATGTTTGAACAAGAATACGTCAAACATGGAGTAGTTTAAAGTCTCATACGTTCATCATGTTTGAACAAGAATACGTCAAACATAGAATAGTTTAAATTGTGTTTGAACAAGAATATGTCAAACATCGGATAGTTTAAATTATGTTTGAACAAGAATATGTCAAACATCGAATAGTTTAAATTGTGTTTGAACAAGAATATGTCAAACATCGGATAGTTTAAATTGTGTTTGAACAAGAATATGTCAAACATCGGCTAGTTTAAATTGTGTTTGAACAAGAATACGTCAATCATAAAATAGTTTAAATTGTGTTTGATCAAGAATACGTCAAACATAGGATAGTTTAAATTGTGTTTGAACAAGAATACGTCAAACATAGAATAACCTTAAAGTCTCTTAGTTTAGCTTCAGTGTATAGAAGTATACGATTACGTTTTGAATATAAAGTGGTTATCTAAATACTCTAGTGTTTAAGAGAGGTGTGGGACAGCGTTTGGAACAGGATTAGCCGTTATAAGCTTTCTCACAAAAGATTCGAGTTGTCCAGAAGATTAGTGGATCCCGATGTTTGGTTTAGATAGGAGTCAGGGGATGTACTCTGCTAAAGAGAGTAATGTCCTCCTTCCTGCTAGTGTCTAGTATCAAGAGTGAAGTTTTCTCGTATATATGGAATGTACGTTTATCAAGTCTCATAGGGTTTGGTTAAGATGGACACACAAAGTTTTCAAGACTAAGAATCCAAGTATACGTTTGAAAATAGGATAAGTCAGTTGAGTTTCAAGTTTCAGTATTAAGCTTTACATGATCCTTTATTGATCATGTTTAGTTTTAAGAACACGGTATTGAGTATTTGTACAAGTTTTACATGACTCAAAAGTCTCTGACCTCATAGTTGCGTATACGAAGTTTAATGTTTTAGCAATGTGTATTTAAGCTTTTAGTCCCCGTTGTGATTTTTAGTAAGTCTTTTACGTGACAAGAGTTGAATGAGGAAAGTCTCCAAGCATAGGGTGACGGGAAAAGTTTCGATAAGGTTTATGATAGTGTGTTTACAAATGATTTATCTTGATTCATAACAGAAAGTATAGTTTTTTTTTGTATAGAATGTAATTAAGATGTTCAAAAATGACGAGTTAGGCATCGATAAGTAGTACGAGTAAGATTTATAAAAGATAGGTGTGATTGTCAAGCGAAAAGTTGGTCAAGTTTACAAGTGTTAAGTCTATACAAGAAGCAAGGGTCATGGTTGTTTGAGGTAATGATTCGTAAGTCGGGTTGTTTTTGAAAATGTGCTTACGAATTAGAAGATTTGTTCAAGATTTATTCCTCAGGTACACGTGTCACTTAGGATTTTTATAGTTTAATGCAACGTTGTTAATTATTTCAAGTACTAACGTAAGTTGTTTTTGACGAAAGTGTTTGGGTAGGTGTGTTAAGTTTACAATGATGAAAGGAAAGTTAAACTAGTAAATGATGACAAGATGAAATTTCAAAATGGTTTCCATTAAGATGTTTCAAAATTGGGACTTCTAGCCCTTACATAATACAATTTAAATGGAAAATTAAAGTGTGTAAGTAAGTTGATTAAATATGTTCAAAAGGTTTTTATTCATAATACTGAGTCATCACAGTACTATTAAAATGGTTTTTGGCTTGACGTTGATGGGCTGACGAAGAGAATTCCCGGAAGAAGGGGTGGGTCACAAGGACTCACTTATATACCCTATTTCCATAGCCAGAATTTCCTCGTGAGTCTACAACTTTTTAGTTATTGTCACCGATATTTGGTTTTATGGTACTATGTCGAGGTTCCTTGTGGGTTTAGGGTCTTAGACGTGGAGCTTGTTTATCCTATAGTAGGCTTCTTCCCTTGCGGGAAAATGATCAGGTTACTGATCCCTTTGTTAATGTACTTTAGGTTTAGAAGACGTTAAGTTTTGTTTACAAGAAACGGTGATGTGTAAGTTTTAAGGATGTAATTAAAGTTTTGAGATATATAAATGTGTAACAAAGTTTGAGTAGATCATCAAATGAAGTTTTGAGTGTTAAATGAAAACACAAGAGTTTCTCCTTAGGTGTCAAGTTTACAAAGTAATGAAGTTTGTAAAAGGACTTGTAAGGTAATACATGGTTTTAAATGTGCTGGTATTACAAGGATCATGAAGTTTAAGGACGTATGAAAGTTTTGAGATGTATAAAAGTGTAACGAAAGTTTTGAGTTAGTTATCAAATGAAACTTGGTTAAGTGTCAAGGGGGTAAGGTAAGAATACAAGGGTTACATCTTAGGTGTCATATTTATAAAATAATGAAGCTTTATAGGAGAATTTGTAGAGTAATACATAGTTTTAAGGGTTGTATTACAACGATCACGAAGTTTATTGGGTAGTATCTATAAATATAAGTTTATGTATGTAGTTTTTAAGTATAACCTCGTAAGAATTTCTCCTTGAAGGTAACTCCTTCAGGTCATGACGAGTAAGCATGCTGTCATGTGACAAGACGGGACTTAAGAATCATAGAATAAAGGTTACAGAGGGAAGTCTTTGAATCATGAATTTATGAAGTGTATAGTATTTGAGATAGTACTCATTTAGTGCATATCACTAAGTAAGTATTTTGACATATCAAGAGAGATCTAATCTCACAAACGTTTAGAGAAGTCATGCATTCCTATAAGTGGATACTCATCCCAAGAATTCCCAGGAAAGCATACGGGTCCAACGGTTGATTTGGATTTATACGAAATGCTTTCCTTGACAGAATTTCCCAGAATACAGGTATCCACCCTTCCGGTCCGCACAAGTTCTCACACATTATCTAGAACTTAAATATTCTTTACGAGAGTTTAGTGGTGGATTAGACTTAAAGCCTAAGAACGTGTCCTCGATGTGGTAGACTCTTGCAGCACGTAGGTAAGTAGAATCGTAGAATCTCCAAGCGTTCACGTATAAGAATTAAGAATAGAATGAGGAGAAAGTCCCTAGTAAAGGGAATGAGATAACTCATGTTTGGGTCTCCTAAGTTATAGTCTAGGTCATGTGTCTAATAACCTAATTCCCTATAACCAAGGCTCTAAGACCAATCTATCACACCTCAACCGACGGCGGATTATACGTCGGGGCGGACGCAGTTGTTCAATAGCACAAGGTTGACTATTAAAGTTTCAATATTTCATTAATGAATAATTTAAGATTCAATACAAGGAAGAATAATACGAATACAACATTTAATTTAAGTAGTCTAGGTCCAAAGCATCCTATGTGATCATGAATAAGTCTCATGATGTAAACCTGAAACATGTGAAAGAATCTGTCAACTACAAAATAGTTGGTGAGATACAAAGGTTTTGACACAGTTTAACAAGTATTTGAAAAGTATTACAATTCACTATGATTTGTGCATTCTATAATGTAAGTATGAGAAAACAACCATGTTAGACATTGTGCACATCAACCCTCCAACCAAGTTTAGGCATAACCCGCAGGTTACCCTTATAAGTCTCAAGTTTAAAGTTTAATGTAGTAACAAACACCAAGGGCTCCCTTCCCCCCCCCCCCCGAAGGGGTCAATCAATCAAGGTGGATTGGACAAATACAATAGATCTATCATTGTTACTATCGGCTTGATCAAAGCTAATGAATGTGCTAGTTTTAAGTTTATTCTAAGCATACAAGTCTCAAGTTTAATATTAAGAATAAACACATAGTCATAGTTGTACAAGAATTGTATAAGTTTAAGAATTGTGAACATGTTTCACCCCAAAAGCATAAAAGGAAAAAGGGGCTAAGTATACTCACTTGGATGATGAATAGTATCCGACACGGATAAGTATTTGCAAGACTTGGAGGGAGAATATCCTCACGATAAGCCTAAGTATGCAAGTCTAAAGATTTAAGTAAAAGTCTAAGACAAAAGATCTAGGATTTCAAGATTCGACTAGGGTTCCAAATGGGAGACGGGAATGATTTGCGTTTTGTAAAGTTTAAACGAAAGTTTCAAATGTGGTTTTGAATGTATAATGCCAAACTTGAATACCAAAGTTTAGTAAGTTTATAGTTTAAAGTAATTATAAAAAGTCATTATAATTATCAACTGTACAAGTTATGTTATAATAATCAAAGATAGTTAAATGTAAGACTAAATAGTTGTTTAGCGATTAACAATAATTTTTTAGTGTATGAATTAAGAATTAGGGTTTATAATAATCATTTAAAGGCTAAATAATTATCAAGGGTAGATAATAATTATTTAGAGAGTAATTGATTTCTAAACGTAATAATGATTATGATAATAATAATTATTTCAAGATAAAAATAATTATTAGGGATAAATAATTTTCATGTAAAGAGTATATAATTGTTAAGGATAACGATTATTTACGAGAAGAATTATTTTATCCTAGCAACATAAATTGTTAACGATTTGTTAAAGAATTTAAGTATTAACATTTACTTTATAAATTAAAGTGAGATGTTTATAAGTTTAAATAATAGGTATTTATAAGCGTGTAAAACGTTTAGTTAAAATTTCTCATAAAGTTTATATTTTAAGTATAAGTTTATAAATGATTAAGAAATAAATAAGGTATAATTGTTTCCTTGTTTTAAATAAATAAATAAGTCTTGACTTAGGTTTTAACTAATTACAAAGTTTATAGATTTTAACCTAAAGATTAGGATAAAAGAATTTCTTTAGAATATAAGTAATAAATCAAGTTTTCTCTTTTAAATAAATAGTTTCCTGTGAAATCATAAGTTTTATAAAAGTTTTTAAAATTGTTTCTATAGTTTTTAAACATTTAAAAACTATTTTTAAATGATAAGTTATTACAAGTTAAATTAAGCTTTATAAGAATATTTCAGATTGTGAAAAATGTAAATAAAAATCGTTTTTAGGTTTATATAAGTTTAACATAATTTATAAAAATTATTAAAAGTTTAAAAACTGTTTTTAAAATGCTGAAACAAATAAAATGGGTAAAACCGGTCCCCCAGGATTCGAACTCGGGTCACTGACCGGTCGAATCATGCACACACACACTAACCATCCCGACTACGGGCTCGTTAGTGTATACCATGAAACGGAAATCCCTTAAACGAGGACTCAAATCGGCCCCCAAATTGACATGAGCCCTAGAACCAAGAATCGTCAAATAAGCATCGAATTACCCTCTGTTTATGAAATTAAACAGAGGGCTTTTGATCCTCATACGAAAACGATCAAGATGAATTCAAAGATTACCTGATTCGGTTACGTTTTGAGTGAGAACGGGTTCCGACTTGGAGTCGGCTGTCGCAACTTAAAATGGCCAAATACGAGTTCGATTCGGATGATTTGTGAGTTAGGATAGTTGTGGTGTGATGTTACTAAGATTTCCAATCGGTATTTATAGCCAAATTTCATGATTTAAGGCTGGATTAGGTGGGAAGATGACGGTTAGGAAGACGGGTTTAAAGTCGGTTCACGCGTCTGTTAAAGTTGAAATCGAGTATTAGAGTGTCTCGGGTTACGGTCGCATGCGCGAGGCGAGACTCGAGGAGCATTCAATTCGACCGGAACACGCGTTTTCGATTTTTCGAGCTCAAAAATGGCTCCAGTGGGAT
Source organism: Smallanthus sonchifolius (assembly GCA_023525975.1). Lineage (NCBI taxonomy): Eukaryota > Viridiplantae > Streptophyta > Magnoliopsida > Asterales > Asteraceae > Smallanthus > Smallanthus sonchifolius. The sequence goes on from CM042034.1 coordinate 27,717,792, forward strand.
TCGATCTTAGGATCTGTTTCCAAACTGGAAGTTTGGGTTAATTACAGATTCAGTCCCTGTAGTTCCGAAGTTTTGTAATTTTATGTTAAAATTTGATTTTAAGTTTAAAATGGGTTTTCAAATTGACAGTTTTGGTCCCTGAAATTTATAAAACAATAATATGTTTTATTAAAACTACATAAGTTTTATAGGTTTTTATTATTTTATAATTTTTATAAAATAATTAATAAGATTTAGAGCTTACAAGTTTAAGTATTAAAAATAAGTTTATAAATTATTTTATTTATATAATTATAAACTTATAAAGTTTTCAAACATTTTTATTTATAAGATACATATATATATTTGTCTTATATATATATATATATACCAAGTATAATTGTTTTTTTTTTACTAATAAAAATGTATTTTTTTAATAAGTTTCTAAGATTCGAATGCTCAATACGTGCACGGTTTTAGGAAAAATACATCGGGAAAATCCTGGATATTACACACCCCAATCTGGGTGGGTTTGTCGGACTCAATAGATCTATCATTGTTTACCGTCGGCTTGAATAGTTAATGATTGCACATAAATTGCACACAAAAGTTAGCACAACTAGCAATCAGGTATAAAGCTGAAATTGCACATATGAATGTAAAGAGGATTTGTATTTGTGTAGTTTGTGTAAATATAAGCAATAGTTTGTATAATGTTCATGTTCCACCCCAAAAAGTGTAAAAGAGTAAAAGGGGCTATGTAATACTCACTTGATTTGAAGGCGTAGCTAACTCGAGATACTAAATAGTAATATGATCCTTGTAATGCGCAACGTTAACCTAGTGTGGAATTTATATTGGATTAATAGTGTGCACAATAGTCTATGTCTAAGTCTAGGGTTGAATTGGTTGTGTGTATAAAGCTTGTGGTTTGTACTTGAAAGGTATTGTATAAAATGAAAGATTTGAAATGGATATATTTTAGACATTTTACTCAAGGTTTGTGTTCAAATAACTAAATTAATAAATTATAAAATTATTATTTATTCACTTAGTTATAAAAATAATATAGGTATTAGGGGTAATTAAGTATAACCTAAATAAATATTTTTTGTTTAAATGTAAATTAAATAAATAATTGTTACCTTATTTATTTATTTATAATATATGTAACTTAGTAATTTAGTTATAAAAATGTATCGGACGTTTTATATTAAATATAGATTTCTTTACTTTATAAAGATGTGTAAATAATATTTAAGTGTAAGGTTTAACAATAGTATACTTTTAATTTTGTAAGTTTTAAATAAATAATTTCTATTTATTTCAGAATAGAAATTTGATCTTTTTAAATAAAATTAATATAAATCTTTATAAAATCAATTATTTTTATTTAAAAATCCATTTGGAATGCTTATTGATTTTAAAATATAAAAGTAATTATTCTGTCAAGATTTTCTCACACACACGACCGTGCCTGGGACAGGGCATGATCATGCTAGAACCACAGGCGCGACCGTGCTAGTCAGGGACGCGACCGTGTTGACCAAACAGGAGGCATAATTAGGATGTTCACTAGGCACGATCGTGTCTGGGCCAGGCACGACCGTGTCTAGGGTTTTGAGGCACGACCTAGTCTAGTCAAGGGGCATGGCAAGGTCTGAGTGTGTGAGGCACGACCGCGCTGTTATTAGCACGACCGTGTCTCATGAAGCACGACCGCGCTAGGAGACTAGCGCGACCGTGTCTGTTCCAAAACAGGAACGAATTTCTTAAATCTTATATTGTTAATGTTGGATTTCATAGGGCTTTCATGTGTAGGGTTATTACGAGTCTATTGAAATATATTAATTGTATTTAAAACGTGTTCAAAGCGGGGTTCGATTAAACCATTTTAAAATGAACCCTAGATTCGGGTCCGTGTTAAATTGGATATTGTAAGCCCAAATTAGGTTAGGGCTTTTGATCTATAGGCTAAAACGAAAGTGTTTCAATTACCTGGAAGGATGATGAATCGATAGAGTATGGTAGGAACTTGTTCCGGCAACGACGGTTTGATCTCCGGTGCCTTTTGTTGCAACTCCGGCTGACTCAGTGTTGCCGGAAGCTTCAGAGAGGATTGATAGTATGTTGGCTTGGGAGAATTGTAATCAAAATGGTGGATTCGTTGGTCTTGTGAGAGGATTGGACGGTTATGAGTTGAATCGTTGCATTTGAGTTTATTTGTTGTAAATACAATGATTAAACGACTTAATTTTGTTCGTTAATAGTAGAAACGTGTGGAGCGGTTACGAAATCGAACGTCTCTGTGATTAAAGGCTGCATTTACGTTTCAACTGACGAAAGGCGCGACCGTGCCAAGGCACCGGGCGCAACCGTTCCAAAGCAAGGCGCGCGACCGTGCCAGAACGAGGCGCGACCGTGCCTATTAGGGTTTCTGGTTATTTATTTATAAAATCAGTCCTTGCAAATTTCAGTATTGACAGATTTGTATAAATACGGACTTATGTAGAGTTTAATAGGATATACTCGTGTAAAATTTGTGGATTTGTATTGAAACATAGTATTTAATTGTTGGTACGAATAGAACAAGTCAGTGTACTAGAATTTGGTTTGAAATGTATCACATTAAACTGAAATATAGATAATGAAAATCAGAAATGTTACAAAAATTGTAGCAGAGAAATACAATCATTGAATCAGTATGCAACTCAAGACCCCCATTGATCATACTACAATCCCAACTTAAAACTTAAGTAAACTTATGATCAAATTGACAAATAACCATTTAACGTTGATTTGTATAGTTACTTGTCTATACGTCTTTAGGCATGCTTGAACGTATTTAGAGACCAACAAATTCAAATAAGTGAGGAAATTTCATTAATAATTAATCATTCATAGTACGATATGCAATTGCGTATGGTCATTAGTAAACTCGTCTTAATTATAAGCGCTTACTAAGACTTATGGATGGTAGACCTTAGTTATTGGATCCATTAGCATATCATGAATGTATTCGATACAAAGATTTAGTTTCCTCAACTTGTTCATAATTCATAAGTGAACAATAATTTTGTATCGAACATTAATGCAGCTCCGCTCGAACTATTACTGTTCGAGAAGTAACGGTAGCTGACTTATCACAGTAAGTCTTTGATATAATATTTATGTGGAGTTAATAAATTATGAGTCTACTGATAAATTTTTCAACAACATTTAGTGACAATTATGTCAGTTAAACTTAGGTCGTTGTTAACAGTTCCTTGTTTCCACTAGATAGGTATGTAGGTCGTTGTTAACAGTTCCTTGTTTCCACTAGATAGGTATGTCTGTTGACATAAGGATATACCCCGAAGTTGACATTTTGTTTTCTTTCAATACAACAAAACTGAATAAGAGTAGTCAACTGTTTAAATTCTCACTTCTTCTTTAACTTATAGTCTATCGTTCTTAAAGATATTGTAATATTTCTTTAGATATTTCACAATAATCTAGACTAGTCTAGTGTTCAACAATGTGAGCAATATCTAAAAGAGTGTAGACTTTAACCTTCATAAGGCTTCTAATTAATGAAGCATAATGAAATAGTTTTCATTTATCCTATTAGCCTCTAAAAGAGAACAATTTAAATGTTACACGTGTAAGGATCCACTTAGTGTAAAGCTTGTGGGACGAAACTAATGTCCCATTGGATGTATCTCAGTGTATTTTGATACTTATCACATAAGAAGTATCTCCGAGATTCATCATGTCAAAATATGAGTAATCAATGTTTTGACTCATGTAACATATACTTGTCAAAAGAATGTCATCTATATAAGGACAAGTTTACATTAGTTGCTTCCACTCATCTTGAGGTAGGTATACAAATTCACTTAGTTCTTGATGAAGAGAGTTGCAATATGAATTCAATCAACCCATATATAGATTTCATTGACTTACGAAATAAGTGTTCTTAACCTTCAATTTAGAACTTTCAAGTTATTTTATGAACATGTATGTCAATGTTAGGGAAAGTTGTTTTAATGTCCATCTAATGTAGCTTTAAGTTATTGTAAGCTACCAAAACAGTAATGATCCTTAAAAAAAATTTAATTTATTACTTCTTGAGTATAACCTTTAGCAATCAATCGTGAGTTTTCATTCGGATTTAGTTTAGTTATGAACACCATTTAGGTAATTCAACAAATCCCAAATGTTATTCTAATTCATGGAGTTAGGCTTGCTAATAATAGTTGTATTCCATTTAGAATATTGATTGATGCTAATGGCTTAATTAGAAGAAGTAGGATCGGTAAACGTTCCAACATCCATTTTAAATTCAGTCAGGTAGGATACGTAATCATCAAATTTAGTATGCTATTGGACCTAGATGACCTCCTGAGTTGATTATTGGGTTTATTAGGAGTTTCAAGTTTATAAATTAGCTCTTGGTTATGTGCTTTCATTTTCAGGTATATTAGGAGCAACATTAGTTTCTAAGTGTGTAGGAGTTGATGCAGTATGGTTATTACGAGGTGTAATCGGATTTAAATTCGGAGTTAAATTTAACGAGTCTCTCCCCCCGCCTCTTGTACTCCTAGGCAAGTCATGATAAGGACTTTTACTGCTTCCACTTAGCTTAGAAATTATAAGTAATTTAACATGCTTAGGTTCAACAGTGTATCAAACATTTGAAGACCAATACATTCTAATAGAGAAACAACTTAATGATGTTTATGTTAGTTTCTCTTGTTGAGGATTACTTTAGTTTTGGTAAGAAATCTAGGTCTGCCCACATAGTAGCATCTATGAGACTTTGTTAGGAGTAGTATTAGATTCTAAGGAGACAAGATTTCATAAGAAATTTTAGAAACAAAGTTAGAAGGAATTCTATCAAGTGTATATGAATTGAAATCTTTAAAGGTTTAGGTCGTAGGAAACAGATTAGATACAAGTAAATATTCTTCTAAATGATAAATGAATTATGTTCGAATATTCCATTTGGGATAACATCCGGTGGACCCTTAGTTATTCTCTTAGCCATTTGATATTTAGGGCGTTTAACACATGTTTAATGTCATTGAGAATGATACTTGGTAACAATTCATCCTGCATTGACCTGGTCATGATTTCTCATAAACCTTGGTCTTAATGGATGAAGTGCATAGGTCTCATTTATCTTTTGTTAAATTTTTATTTTCATGATAACAAAAGTTGTGAAAGTTTATTGTATCAGCTAGTTCTATGTCATAAATGTTTCTATCCAGATAATGATAACCAATAATATGAGAGTTTAAGTTAACGGTGACTTTGTTTTGGCCACGCAAACCTCCTAACTGTCAAAGTGTAGCTTTATTATTGATACTAAATTCTGAGCATTCTTCAGAATATGTAAGCTATCATAAAGCCTAATACAAAAATCAATTATTTCATGGTTCTATGTAGCCTTAACATTTAAATCCACCACTAACATCTCATCTTAATTATTAGTTGAATTCTAGTAAGGAAACATATAGAACTAGACTCATCTCATCATGTGTTGATTGGAATATTAATATTAGCGGACTCAAAAAAATCATTAATTAATAACTACTTTATCTTAGCCAGCTAGTCACTTGGCTTATGGATGGTCTCATTACTTATGTCTAGTATAATGACATAGTTTTGTAATGAGAATTCTCCTTGGAGTACTTAGAGCTGGAAGTAGTACTTGTATTTTGTTCCCGAACCTTAGAACTATTCTCTTTTTAGGTTTAGTGGTAGTGAGGTGAATAACATCTGGTTTTCAAGTTTTAGGCGTTTCTTTTCATGTACGTATGTTGCTATCAGTACACTCATTTTCCTTTGGTACTTCTGAGTGTTTTGTTTGATTTTAAGGCAAGTAATCATACTAGTGAGAAAAAATATATATTATTATGTACCCACTGTAAAACTTTTCACTGATTTTCATGTATAAACCCTTAGTTTTATGGGTCATGTCGGTGTATATTATGATGTGTTCATGGATGCCACTTAACCTTTTATTTAGAATTAGAATGTTTGCATTCGTATTTAGGAATTATTTTTGATTTTTTCATTTCCACAGAGAATAGATTAGTCTTAGGAAAATCAGAATCTATAATAGCTTCTCTGATAGCAATCATGAACATGAGTTCTTGATTACCATAAGAGACATTATGTTTGACTTATCCTATTTCTTATGCTCTAGTTTTCTTCAGTAGTACTTTTATCAGAAAGAGCAGCAAGAATGTCATGTCTTAAGAGATAATCAAGATTCAATAAGAGCAAATATTTAAGGAAACTCTTATTTAAGCAAAACACATCTTAGAAACTAGAGTGAAAATAAGGTACAAATAGCTAAAGAAGAACTTAGAGTGGTCTATGGGGTAATAATCTAAGGCAGGCAGAAATAAAAAAATTAAGTAATGTTCTACTTAAGAACAATTATTTTACGAAGATGTGATAAAATCTATTATAACACCAAACTAATAGATTAATTAGGTTCTACTTAAACAATGTACCACATCACCTTTGGGCAGAATTTGTTTAGTATTAGGAACAATTTAATAGTGAGTATGTGCAGTAAGAATGTAACACATCACCTTTGGGCAAAAATAGGAACATTAACTAGTGCTTAATTAGACTTAAATAACGTTACAAGCGTGACACATCACCTTTGCGCGGAAGTGAAACTTTAGGTGTTATTTAAGTTAATCATGTTTTTTCTAATTTAATATCATGATAAGCACTAAGTTATAATGCTTATTTAAGCTTGAATAATTATACACGTGCATCACATCACCTTTGGGCAGAAGTGAAACATTAGGTGTTATTCAAGTAAGTTTTAAAATTTTGAAAACCATTTAATTTTAAGGTTTAAAAAAATAAAACTAAAGCATTTATTAATAGCAAACCCCCCCGCGAGGAAAAATTTTAGGCACGTAAATGAGGCTAGGTTCACAGTTCCTTAAGGGTTCACGGTTGAGGTGAGGGTTCACGGTTCAGTAAGGGTTCACGGTTCCAATAAGGTTCACGGTTCATTAAGGGTTCACGGCTAATGTAAGGTTCACGGTTAAGGAAAGGTTCACGATTCAGTAATGGGTTCACGGTTCAATAATGGTTCACGGCTCCTCTAAGGTTCACGGAAATTGTTCATAAATCATGAACTATAAAACCGTGAACTGTTTAAATCGTGAACTGTTAAACCGTAAACAGTTAAATTGTGAACTGTTAAAACCGTAAAAAGTTAAATCGTGAACTGTTAAAACCGTAAACAGTTAAATCGTGAACTGTTAAAACCGTAAAGTTTAAGACCCGTAAATACAAACCCGTGAAATTCTTAAACCGTGAATGATGAACCTGATAAGGCAGGTGCGATATTTAAGGTATTTGATTGTATTTTCAAATTTTGAAAATCTTTTAAGTTGTATAAAATATCCAAGTTTCTTTATTTAAAGTAGTAAATTAATATTTTAATTCGAAATCTTGGATATTAAATTACAAGATTTTAGCAAAAAAAACACAATCAAATAATTATTCATCCCAAAATAAGGGGATTTTCATCAAAATAATTATGAACACGAAGAACAGTTTATGAACTGTTCTTCAATATTATCAGATTAAAGCCTGGAATCGAAATATTGAAATATTATTTTCACAGATTTCGAAAATCTTTATAGATCTCGATTTTAGGAGATCAAAAACATAATATATTAAATAAAAACAGAAAATCTTTAAACGCTATTTGGATGATTTTCATACGGTTTTAATCAAAATTTTGTTCTCCGATTTTAATTCTAGTTTAGGGAATGAAACAAGAACTGATTAATCAACATACGCTCTGATACCACATGTTGATCTGTTCTTGTAACATGATATTGGAAAACAATAAAGTAAACATACTTGATAAGCTAACAGCATAGACTGGGAAGACGTCATAATCCACAGGAAGATCGGGTTCCCGTTTAAGGTGTACGGTTAGGATGGCTAAGGTGAATTCGTAAGAACTCACGGTTATGGAAGAGAGAGAGGGACGAATTAGGTGTTGGTAGTTGATTCATTCATTGATTGATTAGTCAATTCCCTCTAATAATCTCTCTATAAATATGTACACCCAAGGGGGAAACCCATTAATGGCCCATTAAGAGTAGTTAGGCCCATCAACTAATTACTAGTCATAGGTTAATAATAAAACATTTGATCATTTAATAATAAGATAAATGATTATGAGAGCCACATAATAAATCGTGTCTTACATCAGTCACCTCGGGTGCTTATTCGTGAAATGTTTTTAGATTAGCATACGCTAAGTATACCGCTTTGTCTCTTCAAAACTATTTCTTTTATTACGGGACTCATTGGGTCTCGAAACAACTTAGGTCCCTTAATTCGTTCTCTAAGCACCACAGGCCCTCATAACATTTCAGACATGCCTATGTTATGTCATTTACGAGATCCTTGAATCGCGTAGGTTCCAGGCCTTCACATTCACAAGGTCCTTGAACAATAATAAACATTAGCTACACATTTATTTAAACGTTGAGAAATAACATAAACACAATAAAGTTGAATCATAATAAACATGAGCCCGAAACGTCGGCTATAGCATTTGTGTACATACTGATCATTAGGGGCGGATTTACATAGGCCCGAGGGGGTTAATCAGAACCCTCGAGTTTCAAAATTATAGTAGAAAGTTATATAGAAAACTAGGATGAACCCATTAAAAAACTGGTGACCGACTGATGGAGGAGCAGAGGATTGGATAGAAGAGGAGTTATTTTCTGGCCAAAAGGAGTTAATGGCGAAGGTAGGTGTTGTTTAAGTGAAGAAGAAAGAGAGGAATGATTTTGTTTTAAATTTCTTTTGATAAATAAATGTGTGTTTAAAGTGTAGTGATGCGATTAATCAAATCAAACAGTAAAAAGTAAACTACTTCTAGTCTACTCTGTCTCTCTAAAATTATACAAACTTATTGGTTTTTATATAATTTTTCTTTTCCCTTTTTAACAACATAAAGTTAATATATAATAATATTTTAGTTTTATTATTTTGTTACTTCGTTTAATTTATAAATAATATTTTTTTTAAAGATAATTATGTTGTTTCATATTAAAAAAACATATTACTTTTAGTGTAAAGGTAAAATTAATTTACAACCATTCCAAAATATGTATTTTAAAGATAATTAGATTTTAAACGATTTCACTTTTTATTTATTTTCTAGTTTATGGACTGTTTTATGTTGACTTGTTTATTTGTTCTAGTATATAACATTCTGATAAGAAAAGACTTTTTTTTAATGTTTACATTTATTATATTTTAAATTGGTTATAATTTTTTCCGATTCTAAAATTCGGTTTAACCGGTACGGTTCTGAAAACATTGGGTAGAATGATATGTGTGTGGTGGGGAACAATTATAGGTAGTTTTTTTAATTCATAAAGACCATTTTATCTATATTATGTGTTTTTTTAATTTCTAATAACAATTTTTTTATTATTATATCGTATTTTTATTATGTGATAAACCTTATCTGACCCGAATAATCGAATTGAACCGAAATTTTTTATATCTGGTCCTATGAAATTGGAGAATTTAAAATATAGTGAATACCCTGAAAAAAATTCCTGGATCCGCCACTACTGATCATTTAAGGATAAAACCATAACAAAAATCAATCTATTCACAAGCATAACATATTCATCCATACTATAGTTTACAAGTCTATATACATACACAGAATACATAAAAAAAAAAGTTAAAGGCTTACCTTGTATATGAAGCCTTTGCAAATATTATAAACCAAAAACTCATGCAAAAATCAATCTATTCACAAGTATCTACCTGTAATTTCACGAAACCATCGGTTATGTGGAGTCCATGTAAAGTCCTCTCATAACTAGGAAAAACTCGTCCCCTAGCTAATACCAAATCGGGAAAGCTATCGTCGAATGGCCATTGACTGCAAACACAAACATATTTTAGTTATGGGTGTTCAAAAAAATCCGAATCCGAAACCGAACCCGAATTATCCGAAATTCCGAATCCGAATTATCCGAATTTTCGGATTCGGATAATGATATTGAAAATTTTCGGATATTTCGGATATCCGAATATCCGAAATATTAAATTTAGTTATTTTTAATTATTTATTATAATTAAATATATATAGTATAACACACAAAAACACTAATGGCCTATTTCTCCATTCTGCGTCTCCTTCTCGTGTACACAGCCACAGGCTCCCCCCTATGGATATTCAAATCTGCCGCCGCCTCCCCGCCACCCCCTGCCGACTGCTGCAGCGGCTTCCTGCGGACCATCGCAGCCACTCCCTCCCGTCCATGTAAGCCGCTTCCTGCCGACTGCCACAGCTGCAGTCGCTTGTATCTTATGTTCTTCCACGAGACCATGGCGTCTGCAAGTTTCGTAAACCTAAGTAGATCTGATTTTGTGTTGTGTGTATGGAGGATCTGTTGGAGTTTTTGTTGAAAATTGAGTATTTTCACTAAGTTGCAAAAATGACTTTTTGTCAACTTTGGATAGAAATAAATATATGTTAATAAGTTTAACATTAATGACTTTTTGTCAACTTTGGACAGAAATAAATATATGTTAATAAGTTTAACATTATTATTTCTTTCTGGGTTTGTGTTCTCTTGTGTGAGACCTGCGTTATGAAACAAACCATGTTCAAAACAGAGCTAAGATGAATGAGATATCGAAGCTCAAAGTTAGGTGTTTGAAGCTGTCAAAATTCAGCATTTCCTTTAGTAGGAAAATAGGAAAACTTGTCCCACATCAGAGGAGGAAGAAAACTTGGAGTGATATATAAGTAGAGGCAGTCCTCACTTATTATCATCTAGTATCTCACACCAGTTGACTAGAATTTCATACGACCAATAATATTTTAGACTAGGTGTCTTCACTATAAATAAGTTGTGTAACACTCTAAACACCCCTCTCCAGCATAAAAATTTTATACTTACATATAAAAGAAAGAAGAACTCCAAAATTCTCTTCTTTTTCCAAGGTATAATTTTAGGTTTATAGTCTTTCCGGCTGTACGAACAGCTTCGGCTGTTGTACCCTGAGAAATATTCGAGTTCTCTTGGGAGACTCGGAATTTGTTTTAAAGGACCCATGTTAAACACGAAGCCTCGGTCACAAATTTAGTATTCGTTTTTATTTTTGCATATAAAAGAAGAACTCCAAAACTCTCTTCTTTTTCCAATGTATAATTTTAGGTTTATAGTCTTCTCCGGCTGTACGAACAACTTCGGCCGTTGTACCCTGTGAAACATTCGAGTTCTCTTGGGAGACTCGAAATTTGTTTTAAAGGACCCGTGTTAAACACGAAGCCTCGGTCACGAATTTAGTATTCGTTTTTATTTTTGTACTTTTCTTTATTTCTTTTGTAAAAGTATTGTAATTTATAGATTTCTTTGATTATTGTATTGTATTTGGAATTTATACAAGTGTTAGTTATTATTTTTGACGAACGGTTCCTACAATCTTAAAACAAATTTTTAAAAGGATTATTGGATTTTAATAATCCCACCTTTTACTAATTGACCGATAATAATCCCAACTGAGAATATTCTTACCACTGGTCTCTACTTTCAAACTATTTTTTTACATTGAACCCCCCGTTGAAAAAACTTAACGCCGTTAGAGTTTATATGACGTGGACATCTGCAAACCGCCGGAAAGTTGAGCCAAGCTAGCAGTGGTCTCGTGGTGGCTTTTGAAATTGGCTCTAGTGGTGTTTAACTGGTCTCGTGGGTCCGGAAAGTCCAAACAGAGAAAACGGTGGTGTTTAACGAGACCAGTTAAACACCACCAAAGCCAATTTCAAAAGCCAACACGAGACCATTGCTAGCTTGGCTCGACTTTCCGGCGGTTTGCAGATGTCCATGTCATATAAACTCTAACGGCGTTAAGTTTTTTTAACGAGGAGTCCAATGTAAAAAAATAGTTTGAAAGTAGGGACCGGTGGTAAGAATATTCTCAGTTGGGATTATTATCGGCCAATTGGTAAAAGGTGGGATTATTAAAATACAATAATCCTTTTTAAAACTACCGTTCGTTGTAAAAAGTATTATCTTTAAAAAAAATAATAAATTAAAAACCTCTGTGTGTGTTTTTTTTTTTTTCATAGAAAGTGGATTATTTTTTTTGTTCTACACTTTGGTTTTTTCCTTTAGTAGATTTTGGTCCTTTATCATTTATTGAAAGCTATTAAAAATCTACTGCTTCGAGAAGAGCTAATTTATTTGTTTTGTCATAAACCTTTAGTTGGTTTTGTCATTTTTTTTGGAACCCGCTTTTTCTTTTGCTACACTATTTTGAGTGGCTATCGTCTTTGCTTCTCTATTTAGCATAAATAACCTACTGTTTCTTTTGATGGTTTTAAAAAAAAGAAATCTTCTAAGGCTTCTGTTGGTTTTATTTGACCTTTTAAAGACTATAAAATTATAAACCTTTGGTAGGTTTAAAATCAATTATTAATAAACCTTTTGTAGGTTTAAGATTAATTATTAGAAACCTTTAGTAGGTTTTAGTTTAGTAATTATATACCGTTTGTCAGTTTAATCTTTAAATCTTAAAGACTCATAATTTTTGGAACTTTGTTTTCAAGAAATGGCAACACCAAATAACTCTTCTTCCGTGCTACCATTAGTTGGTAACCAAATCGCAACAACGGTTGAACCCGAAAAGTTTTCGGGATTGCACTTTAAAAGGTGGCAACAGAAGATGTTCTTCTACTTGACAACATTGAACCTAGCTCGGTTTTTAACCGAATCCCCTCCTACACCCGTTGAGGGTGAGAACGCCGACGTTCAACATGTGAGCGTCATGGATGCTTGGAAGCATTCCGAGTTCTTGTGCCGCAACTATGTATTGAACGGCTTAGTGGATGCTTTGTATAACGTATATTGCAAGATAACGACCACAAAAGAATTGTGGGAGTCGTTGGAACACAAGTACAAAACGGAGGATGCGGGCACAAAGAAATTTATGGTCGCCCGTTTCTTGGACTACAAAATGGTTGATGGAAAAACGGTCATTAGCCAAGTCCAAGAGTTACAAGTTATACTTAGTGACATTCACGCCGAGGGGATGGTCCTTAGTGAGACCTTTCAAGTCGCTTCAATGGTCGAAAAATTACCTCTGTCATAGGTTGACTTTAAAACTTATTTAAAACATAAAGGAAAAGAAATGACTATTGAAGACCTTGTGGTTTGTCTTCGAATTGAAGAAGACAATAGGTTGTCTCTTAAGGTGAGTCAAGTGCAAATTTCCGCTAAGGCCAACATGGTTGAACATGGCTAATCCTCTAAAAGCAATAAGGGCTTTAAGAAGGGGAAGGGAAAGAAAAAAATGTTAACCTTGGTCCCAAAAAGGGGGGCGTGGTAAAGAAGAAGTTTAAGGGCAAATGCTACAATTGTGGCAAAAATGGCCACTTAGCTCAAACTTGCAAGGCACCAAAGCGTGAAAAAGCGCACATGGTGGATGATGATGGCATGCCTCTTGTGGCAATGATCACCGAAGCGTCGGCAATGATAGCGGAAGTTAACATTGCGGGTGACAAACCGCAAGGTTGGTATGTTGACACGGGAGCTACCCGTCACGTTTGTGGTGACAAAAGCCTCTTTAATACGTTTAAGGAGGTGAAGGGTGATCCAAAGCTCTACATGGGGAACAAAGCTACCGCCGATAACAAGGGTGAAGGGGATGTGATCTTGAAGATGACTTCGGGAAAAGAACTCACCTTAACCAACACCTTGTATGTTCCCGAGATTCGTAAGAATCTTGTTTCGGGATGGTTGTTTAGTAAGTTTGGATTTCGACTTTGTTTTGAATCTGATAAGGTCGTGTTGACCAAAAAGGGAATGTTTGTTGGCAAAGGGTATGCCCTTAATGCCATGTTTAAATTAAGTGTAATGGTTGTGAAAAATAACATGAATGACAAGGCTAGTACTTCTTCTTACATGCTTGAGTTGAATGATAATATTGATTGGCATGCGCGTCTTGGTCATGTAAATTTTAGAACTATGAAACGCCTGAGTAATTTAAATCACATTCCGAAATTCAAAATAAATTCAAAGTTAAAATGCACGACGTGTGTAGAAGCCAAATTTACTAAAAAAACCCCATAAATCGGTTGTAAGAACTACCAAACCGCTTGATATAATTCACACCAATGTGTGCGATTTAAAAGCCATTCCCACAAAAGGTGGAAATAAGTACTTTATCACTTTTATTGATGATAGTACAAGATATTGCTATGTATACTTACTTAAGAGTAAGGATGAAGCAATAAACAAGTTTGTCTTGTATAAAAATGAAGTTGAACGTCAACTCAACAAGAAAATCAAAGTTGTGAGAAGTGATAGGGGAGGTGAATATGTCTCACCTTTCGCGGATATATGTGCACAAAATGGAATTATCCATTAATATACCGCTCCTTATACACCACAACAAAATGGTGTCGCAGAACGAAAAAATCGTACATTGAAAGAAATGATGAACGCCATGTTGATTAGTTCCGGGATGAGTCCGGAAATGTGGGGGGATGCCATTTTAGCGGCTACCTATCTTTTAAATAAGATACCCCACAAGAAAAGGGATGAAACCCCTTATGAGTTATGGAAGGGTAAACCACCACCATACAAACACTTGAGAGTATGGGGGTGCCTAGCCAAAGTAACTATACCGCCTCCGAAGGCGCAAATGATAGGTTCCAAAACTGTAGATTGCGTCTTTATAGGTTATGCTCATAACAGTAGTGCTTATCGATTTCTTGTACACGAGTCAAAGAATCCTGACATACACAAGAACACTATCATGGAAGCTGAACATGCTTCATGGTTTGAACATGTGTTTCCTTGTAAACGACAAGAACACGCAAGCTCATCGACATCGGTTGAAGATGAGGTTCATGATAAGAGACATAAACGACCCGAGGTGGAAGAAGTTGAAACGAGAAGAAGCAAACGACAAAGGGTTGAAAAATCCTTTGGACCGGACTTCATGACGTACATGGTTAAGGGCGAGCCCAATACCTACCGTCAAGCGGTTACATCTCCCGAAGGACCTCAACGGAAAGAAGCAATAAAGAATGAAATAGATTCTATTTTGCAAAACCATACATGGGAATTAGTAGATCTTCCTCCCGGTTGTAAACCGCTTGGGTATCGTTGGATATTTAAAAGGAAAATGAAACCCGATGGTAGTATTGAAAAATACAAAGAGAGGCTAGTGATCAAAGGATTTAGACAAAAAGAGGGTCTAGATTACTTTGATACTTACTCGCCGGTGACACGAATAACCTCGATAAGGTTGGTGCTTGCAATAACGGCTTTGAGAAATTTGGAAGTTCACCAAATGGATGTAAAAACCGCTTTTCTAAACGGAGATTTAGAAGAGGAAATTTACATGGAGCAACCTGAGGGGTTCTCCACTCCCGGTCAAGAGGGAAAAGTATGTAAATTGGTCAAGTCTTTGTATGGCTTGAAGTAAGCTCCAAAACAATGGCACAAAAAGTTTTAAAAATGTCATGATTGACAATGGTTTCAAAATAAATGAGTGCGATAAATGTGTCTATGTGAAAGACACAAGTGGAGGTTATGTGATCTTATGCCTTTATGTAGATGATATGCTTATCATTGGAAGTGATGATTAAATCTACTAAAGACATGTTGAAAGCGAGGTTTGACATGAAAGACATAGGTCTCGCTAATGCAATTCTTGGTGTAAAGATTACTAGAACCCAAATGGTCTTGTGTTAAGTCAATCTCACTCTGTGGATAAGATTCTTGAAAAGTTCAATTCGGGGGACATGGATATAGCTAAGACTCCGGTTGATACCACCACACATCTAAGTAAAAATAGAGGTGTGGCGGTTGCTCAGTTGGAGTATTCAAGAATTATTGGTAGTCTAATGTATCTTATGACATGTACTAGACCCGATTTGGCTTATGCCGTGAGTCGACTAAGCCGATATACTAGTAATCCAAGTTCCGTACATTGGAAAAGTATAACCATGGTGCTAAGGTACTTGAGATACACAAGAGATTATGGACTACATTATAATCGAGATACAGCTGTAATCAAAGGATACAGTGATGCTAACCGGATACCGGACATAAAGGACTCAAGATCAACCAGTGGGTATGTGTTCACCCTGGGTGGTGCGGCTATAGCTTGGAAGTCATCTAAGCAAACTGTTATAGCTAGATCCACGATGGAATCTGAGTTCATTGCCTTAGATAAATCTGGTGAAGAGGCGGAATGGATACGTCAATTTGTGGAAGATATACCAAGATGGCCAAACCCTTTGTCGGCTATTTGCATACATTGTGACAGTCAAGCATCGATTGGTAGAGCTCAGAGCTCAATGTACAATGGCAAATCAAGGCATATTAGACGTAGACATAATACGGTACGACAACTACTCTCGACGGGGGCTATCACGATTGACTATGTGAAGTCAAAAGATAACATTGCGGACCCGCTCATGAAAGGCTTAAGCAAAGAGTTAGTTCAAAATTCGTCAATTGGAATGGGACTAAAGCCCGTGAAAGAGGGAGTGTAACGGAAAACCTAACCTATGTGACTGGAGATCCCAAGATCTAGGTTCAATATGACAACCAAACTACATGAACTACGGTCACTATGGGGTACCCAAAACACATAAAAGGGAGATACATTCTTCCTAGTCCATTCATATACAAATAAGTGACATAATTAGAGGATAAGCATAACATATGGTTGGTGATTTATGGTAATCACAAGGAACCTAATGCTTTTAATGATTTATTAAGAATCACCTATGTGAAGAGAGAAGTGTGGTCGCTTCGAAAGGAATTGGTGGGGGCGCAATTCTTAGAGCTCTCACGGAACCAGGCTAGTGATCCACGACCATAATGGACACAACTATGAGGGGTTGACCAGACCAGGGAGATTATTGTGTGAAGTATATGGGTTGTCTACATAAACGGTGGTTGGTTCAGGGACATCGTGTCTACCGAACCACCGGGAGACTAAGTATGCATCACAACGGAGGGTTCAAAGCTAACAACTACCTATCCGGCAATATTCAACCATTAAAATTATATTTTGAAATTGAGAAAGTAAAGTTCGATCTCCATTCATATGGGGGATTGTTGGAGTTTTTGTTGAAAATTGAGTATTTTCACTAAGTTGCAAAAATGAATTTTTGTCAACTTTGGACAGAAATAAATATATGTTAATAAGTTTAACATTCTTATTTCTTTCTGGGTTTGTGTTCTATTGTGTGAGACCTACGTTAGAAAACAAACTATATCCAAAACGGAGCTAAAATGAATTAGATATCAAAGCTCAAAGTTGGGTGTTTGAAGCTGTCAAAATTCAGCATTTCCTTTAGTAGGAAAATAGGGAAACTTGTCCCACATAAAAGGAGGAAGGAAACTTGGAGTGAATTATAAGTAGAGGCAGTCCTCACTTATTATCATCTAGTATCTCACACCAGTTGACTAGTAACTCACACGAACAAGTTGCACTTAATATTTTTGACAAGCGAACGAGCTACGGGTGGGTGGTCTATCCGGGTTCGGTACCCGGGTTTCTCGGGTAGGGTCTCGGTGACCCGGGTATTCTCCTTTGACCATGTCAAAATTCAAAAAAAATAAATTAAATGACATTGAATAGAACTAATGTTATTAAAAGGGGGCATTGAAGACAATTCAATGTCATTTTAATTTTTGTTTGAATTCCTCTTTGGTGTCTCCACTATTTATAAGAGTGTTTGTGCAACTCTTTAAACACCCCTCTCCAACACAAAAATTGTATGCATACATATAAAAGATGAACTTCAAAACTCTCTTCTTTTTTCAAGGTATAATTTTAGGTTTAGAATCTTCTCCGGCTGTACGAATAGCTTCGGCTTCGGCCGTACCCTGGGAAACATTCGAGTTCTCTTGGGAGAATCGGAATTTGTTTTAAGGGACCCGTGTTAAACACGAAGCCTCGGTCACGAATTAGTATTCGTTTTTATTTTTGTACTTTTCTTTATTTCTTTTGTAAAAGTATTATAATTTATAGCTTTCTTTGATTATTGTATTGTATTTGGAATTTATACCAGTGTTAGTTTTTATTTTTGACGAACGGTTCCTAGAGGATCCGATTAATTGTTACTGTTACGTGGTAGGTGAAGTTAGGGTTTACTTTAATTGCAATTTGCAACTGCAATTGGATTTCATTATTGTTAGTTTGGTTACTGTTGTGGTAGGCTGGATTTCTTATTTGTTCTTTGCGCCATTAGCAGCCAGTGGATCAAATTTGTTTTTTTTTCTTTTCAACAGAGTTAATAACTATAAAAAGCCTAGTCCTATTTTTTCCAAATTTCGGATAGTGGATTTTACTATCCAAATCTGTATCCAAAATTTCGAATATGGATTCGGATAGTAAAATCCACTCTCTGAAATTTTCAGATATCCGGTTTTGAACAACCCTAATTTTAGTAAATCGTTGTATAATTTATCAGACGCATAAGTAAAGCCACATCTAACTAATCTTTAAATTAAATGATAAAAATACAATATCATAATGCATTCACACATATCATCATAGAGCCTTTTGTCTAGATCTTTAACGACTTCGTAATATGGGATCCTTTTCATGAACTCTATACCGACCCATGACATAAAAAGCGCTGCATTTCGTCAATTGCTAAACCGTTCTCGTTAAATTCAGTTGTAAATTTATCCGTGTCGGTAAACTTTTTCTTACATATTGAAACTCCGTTTGCCCTTATTAGACATTTTAGTAGTGGATTATTATTAGAAAAACAAAAGTTAATAATAAATGAGATACCAATCAACTGACCCGCATAACATGATTATATGAGACAAGTCATACTTCATAAGAAAAAAGCTATAGAACATTAGACTATGTATAGTACCGGGTGGTGATCGTGGGCGTGGTGCCACCTCACCCCACCACGGGCATGGAACACCGCTCCGAGGTGGGCGTGGGCGTGGGCGTGGGGGACTCTTTTCACTTGGAAGACTTTGATGTTGAACTGTTTGTATTGAATTACAAAAGGGAAAGACCCAAAATAAATAGAAACAATAGAAGACACTAAACATGGAAATACAATAGTGAATTGGCTGTCAAAAGCAACGATCCAAGAGATGATGAGGAGCTAAGCTGTCAAATATCCCAAAAGAAGAAAATGGTGATTTGATGATCCTTTTACTTTTCCCATAAAAAACTTTAATTTTCTTTTTATTTTCTAACACTCCCCCTCAAGTTAAGTAGTGGGATCTCTAATGCTCAACTTGTCAAGACACTTACCGAAGATTCTCCCGTTGACGGATTTGGTTAATATATCTGCTAGTTGGTCTTCTGACCGAACGAACGGAAGCTCTATAATCCCTGTCTCAAGTTTCACTTTGATGAAGTGTCTATCAACCTCCACATGCTTTGTACGATCGTGTTGAATCGGGTTTTCTGATATTTGTATAGCGGCTTCGTTATCACACATGATCCCACTAGCTGATGTTTGGGTGAACCCGATTTCAGACAAAAGTTTCCGTATCCATAGAACTTCTGCCAAACCTCGAGCAATCCCTCGAAATTTAGCTTCAGCACTGGATAAAGCTACCACCTTTTGTTTTTTACTCCTCCATGTAACTAGATTTCCTGCGACCAATGTGAAGTATCCTGATGTTGATCTTCGATTTCCTTTATCTCCTGCCCAATTTGCATCGGTGTATGCCTGGATTTCTAGATTTTTGTTTGGTTTGAAGAGAACCCCATGACCTGCTGTGCCTTTGAGGTATCTTATAATCCTCCATACGGCTTCCATGTGGGTTACTTGAGGTTGATGCATAAACTGGCTAACCACCCCAACCGCATATGCAATATCTGGACGAGTATGCGAGAGGTATATGAGTTTACCTACCAAGCGTTGATATCTCTCTTTCTCTGCTAATTCTGCTCCTTCTTCCATACATAGTTTATGGTTGACCATCATTGGGGTGTCGGCAGGTTTGCAATCGATCATTCCTGTCTCGGCTAAGAGGTCAAGGACATATTTCTTCTGACATATAAAGATCCCTTGTTTAGACCTAAGTACTTCAATTCCAAGAAAGTACTTAAGTCTTCCTAAATCCTTCATTTCGAAGTCCGTGAACAAACTTTCCTTAAATTGCTTCATTTCTTCCTCATCGTTTCCTGTAATGATCATGTCATCAACAAAATATAATCAAACAATTCACAAATTTACCTCTCATTTTAAGGAACAATGTGTGGTCGGAGTTGCTTTGTTGGAATCCATATTTCTTCATTGCTAGAGTAAATCTGCCAAACCAGGCCCGAGGAGATTGCTTAAGCCCGTAGATAGATTTCTTCAACCGACATACTTCCTATGTTTTGAATTTCTTTGTGTATCCGGGTGGTGCTTCCATATACTCTCCATGTACGAAGGCATTTTTAACATCGAATTGGTGAAGAGGCCATCCTTCATTTGCAGCAATGGAAAAAAGAACCCAAATTGTGTCAAACTTGGCCATAGGAGAGAATGTCTCTGAGTAGTCAATCCCATACGTTTGAGTGTAGCCTTTAGCCACTAATCGCGCTTTATATCTCTCAATGGCTCCATCCGGTTTGTATTTGATTGTGAAGACCCATCGACATCCTACCGGTTTCTTTCCTGGAGGGAGGTCACATCTTTCCCATGTTTTGTTTTTCATTAACGCCTCCATTTCAGTTTCCATTGCATCTTTCCAATTTTTTGATTCCAAAGCTTGTTCCAATGAGTTTGGGATTTGTTCACCGTAAAATGTGGAAACAAAGGCCTTGGCTTCTTTGGATAGGTTTCCGTTGGCTCGGTTTGCCATCGGATATCTAGAGGGTCTAGTTTGTTTTTATGGAGAGTACCGTTTTGGTGGGACCCCTCTATTGACTCTTGGTGGTAGAACATACCTTTCAGTTGCTTCTTCGTGCATTGGTTCACCCTGTTCTTTCTACACAGTTTGTTCTATCACGGACTCATGGTCATTAGATGTATCTATATTTTGACTTTCATGAGTCTCAGTATTTTGAATGTTCTCATGGGTTTGAGAGTTGCTTACCTTGGGACTCGGGCTAGGAGGATCTTGGTTAGTAACACTGATTGTTGGCCCGCCTGATTGTTGGGAAGCAAGAGACTCTTCTTGGGTACTGTGAACTTCTTTTAGGGATGGACCCCATTTCAACTAACTTAGTGTGTCATCTTCTATCTCCCCCTGACCACTATGTTGGGATGTGTAGAAGAATTTTGTTTCAAGGAAGTCGCAGTTCATGGTCGTGTATATGTGACGATTTTTTGGATTATAGCAACGGTATCCTTTTTTATTAATGCCATAGCCAACAAATACACACTTTTCAGCACATGGACCGAGTTTGGTTCGGTTAGCTTTAGGTATGTGGACGAATACGGAACACCCAAATATCTGTGGTTGAAGGATAAGAGCAGGAGGAAGTTTGGTAAAATCAGATAGGGTTTGGAGAGGGGTTTTAGGTCAAGAGCTTTAGTTGGTAGCCGATTGATAAGATATGTAGCAGTAGCAAGCGCTTTGGGTCAAAAAGACCTAGGCACTTGAGGCTCAATAAGTATGGCCCGAGTTATCTCAAAGAGGATGCGGTTTTTTCGTTGTTTTGTTCGGGAGTGTGTGGGCAAGTGGTTTGGTGAATCACTCCTTTCGTTTGACAAAATTGTTTCATGGAGTCATTTACAAACTCCCCCATTGTCGGACCGGAGGATTTAGATATTGGTTTTAAACTGTGTTTGTATCATGGTATAAAACATAGTAAATTTGTCAAAAACTTAAGATTTGTGTTTTAAAAAATAAATCCATGTCATACGAGTGCAATCATCAACAAATAGAAGGAAAAAACGAAAGCTTTGTCCCCCAATAATTTCCGTTGGCCCCCATACATATGAATGGATAAGAGAAAAAGGAGAATCAACTCTTGTGTTATTCGGTTTATATGTTTGTCTATGACTTTTAGCTAGAATACAAGTTTCACAATTTAACGGTTTATTTGAAGGAAATAACTTTGAAAATAAGAGATGCAGATAACCAGTGGAGGGATGTCCTAATATTCTGTGCCATAGCCACGCTTCTCTATTAGTAGTTCCGTGAGCAAGCATCACAGTACCTTGTTGAGTCACCTCTTCCACATAATACAATCCTTGGTGTTCAGTGCCACGCCCAATGATCACTCACGTCATGATGTCTTGAAGAATACAAAAAGTGGGGTGCAATGAAACAGTGCAATTTAATTCATTTGTCACATGACTGATAGATAAAAGTTTATGTGACAAGGACGGGACATAAAGACAATTTGTGAGTTTTAAAGTTGAGGATATTTCAATAGTTCCTCCTCCTTTAACAGGGACTATTCCTCCATTAGCGGTCTTGGTGTGGCTAATTTTGGGTTTAGATCTTGACACAATGTCCAATAGATCAAATGTCATGGTGTTGGTTGCACCACAATCAAATATCCAACATTTATTTAAATTTTCGCAGGTGTTGACTATATTAGCTTGTCCAAGGGGTTTCTTTTTTGTAAAATATTGAATTTTGTTTTGTAAAACACTATAATTATTTCCGTAAACAAAATATCGTGAGGGGTCATTTTCTAAAATATCATTTCCTTTTAGCTGTTGACCAGTATCATAATTAAGAGTATTGTTATTTTGTAAAATACTATTTTCTTTTATCTTTTGGCTGGTATCACAACTAGAAGTTTGGTGATTGTTTTTAAGTATTTTTAAAATGTTAGGACATAAAAATTTAGAGTTTAAAAGACAGGGGCTTGAGGGTTTATTCTCAAACCCGTTACCTCCATTGTCCATCTCTCCTAGGGTTGAGACTCCTCCTCCAGCATAGACCACACCGTCGAATCCGCCTCCATATCCTCCTATGTCGCCGCCGCTACCGGTAAGTTCAGGGGTGCCGACGACAACAGAAGATTTTCCCCCTTCTTGTGCCCATCATTCCACCACTCGGGGTAACCCACGAGTTTGAACCATTGGTCCTTGGTGTGTTTTGACATACCACAGTGACTGCACTTCAGTTTGGTCTTATCAGCATGGAATGATGGATTGCTTGAGTTCTTCTGGCCTGGACGCCCTTTTGACAGAAACCCTAGACCCTCAGAATCGTGAGAACTGTTGGCAGCAAGTCCTGCCGCCACATCGTTCACGGAGGAGCTGTGACAATCCGACTTTTCAAGCTAACTCCGTTAGCAATCCCGTTAGATTCTTTGTTAAATCCTAACCCTGTTAACTCTGTCATAAACCTCAAGGATTAATTCTATCAATTCCCGAACTTAATTACATGAAATCACAGGGACTAATCCTGTAATTAATTCAAACTTAATTCTTTGACTTTTAAAAGTCAAAATCATGAACTCTTGTTACCAAGTTCAAACCAAAAACTGATAATCAACTCGAATTAGTAACTGATTTAATCCTTAATGCCATTAACGACCATCATCGATACCTTAATCACAGCTTTAATCCGATAGCAAACCCAATTATTACACATTAAACCCGTTACCGTTGAAACCCCCACTCCCACGATCAAATTCGCATCGATTCGTTTATTTTCCTCACAATTGAACATCTGCACACACCCTACGAACTCCACAGAAGCTACCTCGTATGCCAATTTGACTGGAATCGTTATAGAAATCGTCGGAGGCCAAGATCATCGAAGTCGGAGTACGTTTTAGTCGGCAACCACCAATTCGAGCACCATTCCGGTAATGATTTAATTCTACAATTTCGTTTTTGTGTTTAGATCGATAACCCTATGAGAATTGGATCATATAACACCGAATTGAACCCAATCCAGATTCTAGGGTTCATGTAATTTGGGGTTTAATCGAACCCTACCTTCGAATCGATCTCAATCAAATCAAACCACAGGGTTAGATTCGCAACTCATCACTAATTAAAAGCCCCATGATTTCATCAGAAAACATTAACGCATTCGATCAATTTGATCTTGTGTTCATAACCTAGGGTTTCTAATGTTCAATCATGAAATTAACAGTTTTAAATTCAACAAGTTTTGCAATTAAGCGCACCCACAGACTCGTTTTTCATTATAGAACAAAACCCCTTTGCTAATTTGGCAAATCGCGACCGATATAAGGGATTGGGATTGGGATCGATCGCATATGGGGAGGAGAGTTCACTGGGGCTTATTGTTAAAACCAGTTAAATCATAATCATGTTGCGATTGCCCTACCGGGTGGACTGGTTAAGACTTAGTGCTGGTAGGGGAGAGACCCGGGTTCGAATCCCTCCCCACTATTTTATTTTTAAACCATTTTTTCCACTATTAATTTAATATAAAATCAAACCCTATATTATTATATTAATAAATAAAAATGTTTTGAGCCCGTTAACCACCCGTAGGCTCGAGTTTGGTCTTGCAACCCGTATTTATTATTAAAATCTATTTATATTATAATATATTCACATTATTTTTGTACCGTGACACAAATTAAAAAAAAATAATATATTTTATATATATTATTTCCTCTGTATTATAAATATTTTTGTAACGTTTCAAAGTTATAAATAATATAAATATTTATATTGTTTACCCGTAATTATATTCTCGAATAAAAATAATATATTATTATTTTTGCCACATAAATAGTTATCGTATTAACTATGCGAGTTTAAAAATAATATAATAATATTATTTTTCTAAATCATTACTTAATGACGAAGGCGATTGAATATATTTATTAATTATTGTAATTTTTGTCTTTCGTCGCATATCGTAATCGTTCTAATTATTTAACTTAGAAATCTGTATTTCCGTGAACACGTTCGTTTACTCTTAAACATTAGAGCGTTTCTTTTAGGACGTTCCACATTTCCGTGTTGTCGTCACATATTCCATTGTATCACTAATTGTTATGTGTATAATTCTAGGGCATACGTAAGTCGTTGCAGGCTAACACTCGTGGTTTCAATCTTATTCTAGTGTGAACTTACCTACGCCGTTCAGGTAGGCCCGTTGATTTTACCCGTACCCGATTAACCCGACCCGAACCAACTTCACCCGAACCGATTAAACCCGTACCCGAATAACCCGTAACCGATTAACCCGAAAACCGTTTAAACCGATTGTTATTCGGGTCGGGTTTCGGTTAGACTTTCAAGCATCAAAAACCCGATTAACCCGAACCGATTAACCCGAATAAACCGAACATTTATATATTCTACCATTTCTTTTCTCACCATCACCACCAACACCACCACCAAAATCCGCTTCTAAAATATGAGTTTAAAAAATCCACCACATAAACACGAATACTTCTATTTGAAGCTTTAATCTCTTGGAAATGTACTTATTTTTGTTTCACATACACGTTTATTTTATGTTTTTAAACTTAATTCATTTTTTTTTCAACCATGTGTCCCTACCCGAAACCCGACCCGATTAAACCGAAAACCGATTAACCCGAACCCGATCTACCCGAATGTTATTCGGGTCGGGTTTCGGATAAATTTACACACACGGAAAAACCGATTAACCCGAACCGATCTACCCGAAACCCGATTAAATTACCCGAACAACACCCCTACGTTCAGGTGAGTTTTCACGGCCCTTTTTACTGTTTTACAACTGGGGGAGAAAACATGACGTAAACATTTTTGGTTATGTAATTCATATATGTTATCACTTGTTTAACTATGCGTACACATCTATCACTAAGTCCTCACATCGGACCGTTAATATGAACATAGCGAGGTAAGTTGAGTAGTACTACTGGGTTTTACAAACCTCACCCGCGTTAGTCGCGCTAACCCGACTGGATGTCGAACGGGTGCAGTCTTGACCTAAACATGCACCATGGTTGATAGGCCTGGTGGGAGGCAAAAACATAAACAGTCAGCTGTCGGTTGCGAGCGCATTAGTTAACATGCTTATGGGTTAGCTACCTATTGATTTATATATTGGATGTACATTAACCTATTGAACTTTGTTACAAACTGAAACTTGTGAACTCACCAACCTCGTGTTGACATTTTCTTACATGTTTTCTCTGGTCGCTTAAGATAAGGCACAGGTGCACGCATAGGACATGCATGAAGTCTTATGATTAAATTATAAATTATTATTGTCGATTTGCTTTACTTTGTTTGGACTGAACACTTAGAGACTTTTCTTGGACGCGTTTGTTTTGCGCATTTACGTTCATTTTACGCTTCCGCGCTTACTTTGATCATTTATGATATATTTTCATTTTAGTCCCATATAGTGTCGTTCAATGTAACTAATGACTGAGATCCTGGTTTGTCACTTCCCAAACGGTAAAACTCCGTTAGTTGAAATTGGAGGTGTGACAGGAGCTATCCGAGAGATTGTGTTTTTTGGTTTGGTTTTGGCTGTTGAGACTGTTTTTAAGGAGATTGGAAATTTGTAGGGCAAGATCATCATTTTTATTTCCTTCCGACAGGACGACCCTTGATATTGAACGGGTTGGAAACACGGTAGATGATGAGAGGACATGAGCAGGTTGATCCTAAGATCATATGTCCTGCTCTGAGACCATCTTTTCACTTGGAATACTTTGATGTTGAACTGTTTGTCTTGTATTACAAAAGGGAAAGACCCAAAATAAATAGAAACAATACAAGACACTAAACATGGAAATACAATAGTGAATTGGCTGTCAAAAGCAACGGTCCAAAAGATGATGAGGAGCTAAGCTGTCAAATATCCCAAAAGAAGAAAATGATGATTTACTGATCCTTTTATTTTTCCCATAAAAAACTTTAATTTTCTTTTTATTTTCTAACAGGGACGGGTGATGGTGTTCACGGCGTGGGAGGAGGAGAAAAAGAGTCGTTGGCTCGTTTGCTGGTCAACATAGCCGTTGGCTATTAAATAAAAAAAAAAAAGTTATATATATATATATATATATATTACAAACCAATTATCAATTACCAATTCTTTTAAAACCTACACTCTATATACTCTCTATATTTTTCAAGTTTTAATGGATTTATTTTCGTCATCAGATTTATCATCCGACTCATCGGATGGTGAAGTGCTTTTCATGAGTGCGGTTCAAGCGTAAGTGATGTTTATAAATCATCTAGTCGAAGAATCCTCTAGAGTTTCAAGACGATTCCAAGTTAACCAGGATCGCGTGGCTGCACACAATCTTCTAGTGAGAGATTATTTTACGGAAAATCAAAATTATAAGGATAAATCTTTTAAACGTCGATTTAGAATGAGTCGTCCGTTATTTCTTCGAATAGTTGGGGATTTAGAACGCGAGTTCGAATATTTTCAACAAAAATATGACTCCCGAGGGAGGCTTGGGTTCACTGCTTTACAAAAGTGTACTTCGGCAATTCGACAACTCGCGTACGGGAAGACAACTGACTCGATAGATGAATATTTGGAGATTGCGGAGAAAACATCACGTGATAGTGTATTCTATTTTTGTGAAGGTATTTCTAAACTTATATAAACTAATTTAGTATGGTAAAATATAAATTAGTTTTTGTAACGTGTAGGTATAATTAGCTTGTATGGGAAAAAAATATTTGAGGAAACCAACGAAAGCTGATATACAAAAATTGTACGACGCACATGATTCTGTCCATGGCCTTCCGGGGATGCTTGGTAGCATCGACTGCATGCATTGGGAGTGGGAAAACTGTCCTACTGTATGGCGTGGTCAACACCAACATGGAGACCATCCTAGGCCCACATTAATGCTCGAGGCCGTTGCATCGAACGATCTTTGGATTTGGCATGCATTCTTTGCTGTTGCGGGGTCAAACAATGATATAAATGTCCTAGACCAGTCACCTGTTTTCGATGACATCGAGAACGGTGTTGCACCAGGGTTTTCTTTTATAGCTAATGACAATGAATACAGTTTTGGTTATTATCTGGGCGACGGTATTTATCCCGAATATGCTACTATTGTCAAAGCATTTACTTGTCCGCAAGAAAGTGATGAAAAAAGATGGCACTTTAAAATAACTCAAGAGTCGGCGAGAAAAGATATCGAACGGGCATTCAATGTCTTAGAAAAGAAATGGCATATAATTAGTCATCCCGCATGTATGTGGACGAAAGAGAAAATTCGAAATGCAATGTATGCTTGTCTGATATTACATAACATGATTATAGAAGATAAAGGGCGAGCTATCTGCACCAATTATGAAGAGGACGAGCCGAATAATACAGAAATAATAAACGAACAAAGACAAGCAAACCGTCGGATAATCCGTTGTTCGAAAACTCATACAAACCTTAGAACTGGTCTGATAGAGCATCTATGGAGTAATCGTAATTATCATTAGTTTTTTTATTTATTTGTTGTTTGTAATCCAATTTATTAATTTAAATTATGTTTTGTATTTATTTGTTGTTTGTAATTCTATTAAATAAATTATATTTTTTATTTATTTGTGATTAAAAACTAATAATTATGTAATCATTACAAAACTGTTCACCCTCACCCCACCATTACACACCTGGGTGAAGGTGAGGGTGAAATCTGACATAGTCTATGTGACGCCTACGTGGCGTGAGATGTGCTCTCACCTTCACCCGGGTACTACGGATAGTCTTATCACTTAACACATTAGCTGAATTCTAAGTTTCACACTTTGCTAGATGTCTATTTTTGCAGATAGAAGCAAGATGTGCCTAATTAAATTAGTCCAAACATTTGACCCAACGATAATAATAGGTATTTTCTATGTGTTATATGAATGTATAATGTTTATATAAGATTTGGTGAAGGCTTCAACACGACCTGTCAATTCATATGTTTCTCAAACATGCATCAACAGTAAATTCTACTTAAAAGAATGAACTTTGTGTACACATTCTGTTCTACTAATACTTAATCTGAAGTGAAATGCCACCGATAACTTCAACCCCTTATGTTTGGTTAAATGTCAAACATTGCTTTTAACTTTGTAAAATGTTACTTTAATCCTTTCAAGTTTTTAAAGTTTCAAATTTATGTAGCATATATATTATGATTTTTCCTTAATTATTCTCGTTTTTTGTTTAAATTTTTTAACGTCCCGGCATAAATTTTGTTAAAAACGGAGTCGTATTCAAAATAAAATATTTTTTTGGTATTGTGGGTTGTATCGAGTGACAGTGACATGCTGGTACCGTGAAAAATAAAACCGGCACCGACTGAAAAACATCAGTACCGTTATATAATTTTATTTTATCTATGTTTCGATCTACACAACAGAGTCGCTTAACTTCATATGTTTCTTTTATGTGACAACGTTTCTTTTTTGTGCTTAGCCACACAGATGTCACCGTTTCAACCGTTTAAGGTTTGCCTCTTGCCATGCAGCTTGGGACAAGATTTATTTAACCACGTTTTTTTTTTACTTAGTCACATTATTGTCACCGCATAAATCGTTTAAGGTGCGTCTTCCACCACAAAACGCGATCAATATTTCTAGTTAACTTTAAACCCAAATCGATGCATTAATAAGTAGTTGGAGTACTGACTCCAAAAGGTCAAAATAAAGCTAGCTCAGCATCTTTAGAACATTTTCAATCCCCTGCACAAAAATTCCTACGCTTTTTTGTTTGTTTCATGATTTAAAAAAGTAGAGTAAATTACTCTTTGAGTCCCTTACGTTTGACCATTTTAATTATTTGAGTTCTTTATGTTTAAATCCGTCTCTTTTTAACCCTAACGTTTCATTTTTGCATCTGTGTGAGTCCTTTTGACTAACTCCGTTAAATTTTCTGTTAACTTTTTAAGTAAAAGACCAAACTACCCTCAGATATTATACTGCCTCCACCCCCACCCCCATTTTGTTCCCGAGTCCTTGCACCATCACCGTCATCGATGAGCTCCACCACCGCCACCACTATCAGCTTCTTCTTCAGACGTCGCCACCACCACCGTCTTCTTCACACCCCACCTGGCTTCTTCTTCAGACGTCACCACCACCGCCATTCTTCAAACCTAGGTAACGTTTTTTTACCCCCCAGATTCAAATCAGACCATCATTCCCTCAATCGATTTGCATAACAACAAGATCAACCCGTCAAATCGATTTGCCCAGATCTTGTAGTTAGGGCACCAAATCGATCACCCTTCATCTTCCTCAAAAACCTTCTTTGCCCTGAATGGTGGTGGCGATGGAGTTGGGTCTGGTTAACCCGATTTGCATAACAACAAGATCTACCGTCAACCGTAGAGTGTGTGGGGTGTGGCAAAGAGTTGGGGTTCACCCCGATGAAGGTTGCAGGTGTGTAATGTTTGTGCAATCGTATGAGTTCATGTTAGTGAGAATTAGTTTTCTGCAAGCAGAAAATTTGAATATATCGTGAATCTCTTTTAATTTTGGATTATTGGATTTTAATAATCCCACATTTTACCAATTGGCCGATAATAATCCCAACTGAGAATATTCTTACCACTGGTCCCTACTTTCAAACTATTTTTTTACATTGGACCCCCCGTTAAAAAAACTTAACGCCGTTAGAGTTTATATGACGTGGACATCTGCAAACCGCCGGAAAGTCGAGCCAAGCTAGCAGTGGTCTCGTGGTGGCTTTTGAAATTGGCTCTGGTGGTGTTTAACTGGTCTCGTGGGTCCGGAAAGTCCAAACAGAGAAAACGGTGGTGTTTAACGAGACCAGTTAAACACCACCAAAGCCAATTTCAAAAGCCAACACGAGACCATTGCTAGCTTGGCTCGACTTTCCGGCGGTTTGCAGATGTCCATGTCATATAAACTCTAACGGCGTTAAGTTTTTTTAACGAGGAGTCCAATGTAAAAAAATAGTTTGAAAGTAGGGACCGGTGGTAAGAATATTCTCAGTTGGGATTATTATCGGCCAATTGGTAAAAGATGGGATTATTAAAATACAATAATCCTTTAATTTTTAGGTTAATTTACTTACTGTTATAACATTTAATAACAAAGCCCAAAAAATTATTGAAGTTGCATGATTGATGGCTTATTCAGCTTTCAAATCATTACTCTGTGCAAATTTTGCAACGATTTGGGGTTCACTCCGATGAAATAAAATAATGGTTGCCGGAGACGGTGGTGGTGGTTGCCGGAGATGGTGGTGGTGGTTGCCGGAGATGATGGTGGTGGTGAAGACAGTGGGTTAGTAAAAATATAAGTAATTTTAACAATTTAAGTCCCTGTGTACTTGGTCTTTTATTTAAAAAGTTAACAGAAAATTTAACAGAGTTAGTCAAAAGTACTTAAACAGATGCAAAAATAAAACGTCAGGTTTAAAATAGACGAATTTAAACATAAAGCACTCAAATAGTTAAAATGGTTAAACGTGAGGGACTCAAAAAGTAATTTACTCTAAAAAAGTATTTTAATTAAAAAATTGTTTATTATTAATTAATTTTTATAACTTTTAGGGCATAGTTTTAAAGTATTTAGATTAAAAAAATAAAATGAATTGTAATTTTTCCCTTAATAATAATTTTTTTTGTTTAAATTTATTATCATTTGGAGTCAATTTCTGTAGCTCATCCCGCCTTCTAAATCTTCAGCTCCGGCCCTACATTTACATCCACATTGTGTTTTGTAATATTTATAACTAGGTTAAAATCTCGTGTATTACACGGGTTGATAAAATGTAATATTATATACTTAGTAATAAAAAAATACGTATTTTAAAAAAACCCATGTGTTACACGTGTTGATAAAATATAATTTTATATATTCAGTAATAAAAAGTTATATCTTTAAAAACATGTATATTACACGGTTTGAATACATTAATTTTTATTTAATATAATTTGACTTACATCACTATTTAGTTAAAAAAAAGTCACATAATTAAATTTTAAAGTTTTTTAAAAAATATGTTTTATTAGTATAATTAATACTTTTCTTCAAATATAAATCATTTTTAGAAAAAAAATGTATTTAATAAAATAGAGAGAAGGAAAAAAAATGGTGAAAAAATATGTGAACGCGACACGTGACATAAATGATTTTTTCATTTATTTATTATATAGTATATATAGGTAGAGGTGTACAAATCGGTTTTTAACCCAAACCGGTTTGGTCAACGAAAAGTCAAAACCGGTTTGGCCCTAAACCGGTTCGGGGTAAACCGGTTTCGGAGGTGGAAAATGTCTAACTGGTCAAACCGGTTAGGGTTGGTTACAAACCGGTTTGCCCTATAAACCGGTTTTTATTAAAAAAAAATTCAACTAAATTTTATATTTTTAATATAAAATCAAAAAAATATATATAACAAATATAAAACATAAAGTTCAACGTTTATTAATATTTGGAAAGTTCGGAACGTTTATTGATATTTGGAAAGATCGGAATTTAAAAAACATGACAAGATAAAATTATAAAATTCTAAAATATTACAAATGACAATATATATTTTTATTTTTTGGAATATTGATTGATTATTCTTGTGCGTTGTCTTTAGAACTGGAGCTTCGTAGCCTTGCATCTTCGGCTAGTTCTTCATCGGTGACTGGTTCAGATATTCCAAGATCAACCTCGTTGTTGTGTATTATTTCTTCTGCTTGAATTTTGTCTTCGAGAGAAGTTTGGTCTTGTATCCTATCCATCGCATCCAAATGGTCTTTCAAGCAAATGCACATTTCCATCGCTAGGGGGTGAGTCTAGTCCTTCGTATCGATAAGACCCTGCCACTAAAAGAAAACGCAGATTCCGAAGCTACCGTGGAAGCTTGGACGGTTAGTACATCACGGGCCATGGCGGAAAGAATCGGAAACGAAGCTTCGTTTTTTTTCCACCAAGCCAAAATATCAAACTCCTCAAAAACGGTAGGAGGCACAAACGTTAAAAAGTTTGTGCTAATAAACCTTCCGAGTTCGCTACTCGGGGTGTTTACTAAATTCATTTAACATTTCGTTATATAAATTCAAATTAACATTTCTCGAGCTACCACCTGATGATGTACCCATTGTATCATGTGGAGTCGGAGTTGTACCATATTTATGTAAATAAATATCAAATAAATCTTGTAAACATTTGTTAAAATATGTTTTTATGACTTGTGCAAAATGGATGTCTTCACTATCCAAATTCAAAGCGTAAGTAATTCTATAATATAGGTATATAAATCTATACTAATAAATAAAGGTTTAAGATGAACACTTGTCATTTTCTCGTGCCTCCTCACATTAGTTTTTTCGCCTCTCTCTCCTAATAAATGCGCTTGTATCTTATAAATAAAAATGATATTATAAATATATTATTAAAGAAAAATACTAATTATACTAAATAAGAATATATAATAGGAAATCAAAATATAACTAATTAAAGAAAAATATTAATTTGTTATATACACACATTTCAACTTGATATATCTCGAGACGATCATAATAGTCTGACAAGTTATGATATATTTATAAATTTATAAGTTATATAATTTTTAATATACAACCCGTGTAATACAAGGGATTCTAACCTAGTTATATTTATATAAGTCAGACTGATATAAAATATAATACCTTTGATACATACATGACCTACACCAACTAAATGGATACATAGAAAGTTCCATCAACTTAACACTTCCAAATACACTTCTCAAACTTCACCTTCCAACCTTATTTCATCTACACCTTTCACATCTCTCTCTTTCTTCCCTAATCTCAAAGTGTTCGCTAGGCCGGATTCAAGAGGAAGTTCCGATCCAACTTTAGTCAAGATCATGTCAAACCAATGGTGGACCAGCCAAGTCAACATACCCGGAATCGAAACACCACACGCCGGTTCCCCAGCGATCGAGCAACCCGATCTTGGAATCTCAATGAACAACAACAACACAAGTGAAGAAAATGAAACAGATAACAACAGTCCAAGAGAAGGCGCAATCAACCCCATGAACCGTCGGCCAAGGGGCCGTCCTTCGGGCTCCAAAAACAAACCAAAACCACCGGTTTTCGTCACTAGGGACAGCCCCAACTCCCTCCGCAGCCTCTTCATCGAGGTGGCGAGTGGTACGGATGTGATCGAAAGCATAGCGCAGTTTAGTCGAAAACGACAACGCGGCGTGTGTGTGATGAGTGCTAGCGGATCGGTTATGAATGTAACCCTAAGACAACCTTCAGAACCCGGTCCAGTCATGGGTTTACAAGGCCGGTTCGAGATTTTATCATTAACCGGAGCCTTTTTACCCGGTCCAGCCCCACTTGGATCCACTGGTCTCACTGTATATTTAGCTGGAAGTCAGGGTCAGGTGGTTGGTGGGAGTGTGGTGGGTTCGTTGGTAGCATACGGACCGGTGATGATCATAGCCGCCACCTTTTCTAACGCTGCCTATGAAAGAATCCCGGTTGAGGAAGAGGTGGAAACCGGTGGTGGTCCGGATCATATTCCGGGTTACAATATGCAACCTAATTTGATCCACAATGGAGGTGGAATGATGAACCATGAAGCTTTGGGTTGGGGTCATGGTCAGCCACCATACTAGAGGATTAATTTATGGTAATGTTTTAAAAACTAAATAGTCATTTTATATTAGAATAAGTAAAAATTTAAAACTACTTTTAGGTAAATTGTAATTTGTAATGTTGGAGGAGAAGGTCATAGTGTTGTAACCAATAAAAACAAATATATAATACATAATGAATAGTTTGAGGGTTTGCATTTGTATAGTTTCTTGACTTTGTTTTCAGTTTTATACACAAATAAGTTAAGTTGTTGGTGTAAGATTCTTTAAATATTGTTATTAACTTATTATGATTTTTAATATTTTAATGTTTGGCTAATGAAGGAGGCACCTCCATGGTCTTCTAATATGGAGGTAATGGGTTCGAGTCTCACTTGTTGTAATATGCTCAGGTGGGCAGCGGTTTTACCACAGTGGCTTTCGGGTGGTGGGTTTCCCCTGGAATCTGCGTTCGCGGGCGTGGGTGGTCTTTCGCCAATAGGTTTACCCGGGTGGCCGAGCTTATAGTATTTGTTGATCGTTATAAAAAATATAAATATTTTAATGTTTGAAATTACCATATTTATTTTTATGAAAAGCTACAACCAGTTTATAAACTTTATAAATTGTAAGGGTGGAGGGGGTGGGACTTGGGTTGGGGCCCGGCTTACGTCGGGTAAGCGGCTGGGTGTCGGCTTGAATGCACGGGTTCGTATAGCACACTTGTAGATCTCAAAAAAACTATTTCTGATAAGCCTTTTGTATATATTAATAAATATTAAAAGGCAAGCTGTGTGGATATTACTGTTTAAAATTTATAAGTGTCTAAGCTTAATGTACAAGCCATGTTATACAACTTTTTTATTTTTTAATTTTTTTCATACACACTTTGTTTTACATAAAAACAATTATTAGTTAAATCTTAAAGAACAAAAAACTGCACTCTGCCTCTGCTCCCTTGGTTAACACGCTTGCATATCCCATAGGAAACGCAGGTTCGATCCTCTCTCTGTCGGTTTAAGCATTTTTATTTGTATTTTAAGGTAAATTTATTTTATTGGTTATTTTAAAGGCTTTTAATATTTTGTTTTTTTCCGCATATTCAACTTTAATTTTAAAAAGTTGCTGCAGCAAATAGAAACCAAAAGGTGGCTTTTGCGCAGTGGTATCCATGGTTTACGCTTAAGCAAGCGACGCGGGTTTAAAACCCGCAGCCCCACCCCTTGGCTGGTTTTAAAGGCTTTCATGCCAAAAAAAAAATCATGCGTTTTAATTTACAATCATAAATCTTATACGCTCTTTTTGCGTAGGGTGCGTTTACCTAAAGGCTTTTGTTTTATTTTATAAGCTTTCGGGTACGTTAATTTCTTTCGCGGAGATACCGCCGCAACACGCGGAGCCCTCATTCTAGTTTGAATTAAACAATATTGTTGAAATTTAATATAAATATAAACATAAGATTAAAATATTATGGAAACCTTTAAAAAGCATTTAAAAGTGGACCATGTCCATTTCTATCTTGTTTGCGGTTTAAAAATATAGGTTTTCCATGTCTTTTTTTATTATTTTCTAAACGCTTAGTCAAAAGTCAATCACAATTTTATTTGTTTGGTCTTTCTTAATTTCATTTTTATTGAAAGGTATCATCAAAAAGTTAAAAACCAATCAAATTTACTATACAAATTAAACAATTTCACGGTGAAAAAGTAGCTAAGATATTATATTATATACGATATATTTGATTGTTATACGTTAACAAAACGTACGATTTAATTATTTTCTAAACATGTCAATTGTAGTCATACATACAGGTGTGTGTATATATAAAAGATTATCATTAACATCATATCCGTTATCAACTTAATATTATATTACAGAATTAATAAAATAAACAAATAAATAAATAGAATTAGTCAAACACTTATCACCAAACCACTTGTTAGTGTAAATTTCCATGAACTTAAAAGATATGATGACAATGAAGAAATCATGAAATGTTATTGTTATTTCATTATTTATTCGATGGTTTGGTAACTATAAATTTATCTATTTAATTATCATATAAAACAAGATAATATTCCACTCCATAGTAACCAAGCTCTTTTAGTCTTCTATTAGAGTCGTTTACATTTTTTTAAAATTAAAATCACTAAAATCCTAATTTTGTTTCATTGTTATGAATTTTTTTATAATTTTTTTTTAAATTAAGCAACTTAAATAAAAATACATCAAACTTGGTAGTTTTGGGAGCAAAGAAATGCTATGCCTCGTATATTGTAAGAAAGGATTCATACATATAATATTGAAAATAAAAACTTGGACTTAGTAAAGCAAGTTGATTCATGTATTGTACCAAAAAGTCTTCATGATATGCCACATTCATGCATGTGATATCATGGACTAACGCCAGATGGAAGCCCTACGACTACCCGCAACGCTAACAGCTATCATTCTCACAAACAGTCGTAGTCAGCATGTCACATCAGTTTTTTTCTCATCCTTCTCACAGACTCATTTTACCCTCAATACTACCGTACTCATCCTTCCCACAAACAATCTCATTATTTCCACATAATATTTTTTATTTTCATTTATTTATTTAAGTTATTATTAGTTATGAAATAACTTAAATTAATTAATAAATAATTAAATAACTAAATAATAAAACAAAAAATAAAATTACATTAAATTAAATAAAAACAACAACCTAAAACAATAAAATCAAAACACAATACAAATTTAACAAATAGAAAACATAAATAAGCTAGTCACTATTCGTAAAAATATGTTCTACTAGATCGCTTCGTAGTGCCTGGTGAGCCTCTTGGCTACGTAAGTCTGTAAACCTCTCTAGATGTGTTTGAAAGTGTGATGGTGCTTCGATTAAACCTGTACGCCCAGCAAACCCACCGCCTCTGGTTGAACCTGTACGCCCAACAAACCCACCGCCTCCGGTTGAACCTGTACGCCCAGCAAACCCACCCCCTCCGGTTAAACCTGTACCTGCTGATGAACCATTGACATGGACGGATGAAGAATGGAACTGAGCATTAGACCAAGTCTTCGGCCAACTACAAATTGGGGATGAGCATATCCCTAACTCAGAGGACGGACACATCACTGACCCCGGAGCGAAATACGGACCTGATTATGAAGACGAGGAAACAGATGACGAGCGCTCGAGGTATCACGACCCATGGAAAGACGAGCGTTCAACGGATTCAGATTGCTCGTTTGATTCAAGCACGCACCTTTAATTATGTTTTATTCTTATTTAAAATTAGGTTTAATTATGTTTTACTCTTGTTTAAATTAGGCTTTTTCATGTTTAATAATGTAATTTTGTAAGATTTAAATTAGGTTTTAATTATGTTTAAACCATAATTTAAATAACATACTAATTAAATAAATAAAAAAAACTTAAATCTTACCGTTAGGAAGAAAAAGAATATTAAAAGTTTACATGGGGCCCACTAAAATAAAACAAACTTCAGCCTTTGGGGAAGGGCGGCTGGCCACGGGCAGGGACTCCTCAACGCATGCCCTTGGGACAGGCGACCACCTGGCTTAATGAGTTTACATGGGATTATTGGGTGTAAACTCATTCCTCACATTGAAAAATGTAAGAAATTGATGCGTACATAAGCCTGATGCTATTCACCCATTGTCAATTATACCTATATTTAAAAGAGAACGGAATGAATAGTAATTTTTATAACTTTAGCCATGATTTTCAACATAATCACAACATTACCATTGGATCTTCAACATAACGGTGTTCTCTCTCTCCCTCTCTCCAAAGCTCTCCACTGCAATCTCTTCTTTTTGTTTTGGGTTCTACCGGACGAAGTGTTTTGTGATATGGTGGTTGTTGGTCAGCTCGATGTTTTGTGATATGGTCGTTGTTGGTCAACTGTTCGTTGATGGTGATGTAAACCTTTTTTAGACAGACACGGAGAGATGGGGTCTTGCACGGTGGCGGCGAACTTACCAAACGGGGAGCTGGGGTCTTCCCTGCCGTTGCTGGCGGATTTACGGCCGTATATGGAGGCGGCAGAGATACAACTTGCGGTACCTTCTCTCTCTATTCTTTGATATTCTAGGTTCTTTCTTTGGGTTTTTTCGATCTTTCGACGCTGACTATTGTTTGCCTCCGGTTGTCGATTGTTGACATGTGTGTGTTTGCTGCTGTGATTTTAGCCCATGATGGGGACATTCATTTGAGTTTACCCAGTTTATGTCCTCCTCTTTGTCTCCGGCTGACGATTCCATCGGCCGTTGTAGACGCGAATTTTTTTTGGGAACGGTATATTTCAGCAAAAAATTTAGGTTAAAGGGGAAGTCAAAAAAAAAAAGGTTTATGGTGTATCCGCTATTACCAATAGCGGATTAGGAGGAAGAAACTTGAAAAATCTGACACAACTGCGAATGTTGCGAGTTAACATAAGCCGCTATTCACAATAGCGGATTAGGAGAAATAAGCCGCTATTCACAATGACGGATTAGGAAGATCAAAAGTTGTAGCATCCCACATCCAAGAACATTTCTTCCTAATCCGCCATTGTGAATAGCGGCTTATTTCTCCTAATCCGCTATTGTGAATAAATCCGCTATTGTGAATAGCGGTTTATGTTAACTCCTGCAACATTCGCAGTTGTGTCAGATTTTTCAAGTTTCTTCCTCCTAATCCGCTATTGGTAATAGCGGATACACCATAAACCTTTTTTTTTTTGACTTCCCCTTTAACCTAAATTTTTTGCTGAAATATACCGTTCCCAAAAAAACTCTTGTAGACGCTGCTGTGAATTCGGCCATGATGGTGACGTTCACCTGACTTTACCTGATTTTGTCTATGGCTAACGATTCTGTCGGCCATTGTGGCAACTGACTTCTTAAAATTGTTAACCCTCATGGCTTTTCACCATGGATTTGATTTATCTATTATGCAAGAATGAAGTTTAGAAACGCTAACGTGCTAATGTTGGTTATTGATTTAGATTTGGGATTAAGGGATTGTTCCTCCTATCATTTCATGGTTTCTTTGAGGGTTGTAAGCAGAGAATGTTGAAGCTATGATGCATTGCTGAGCTTTATATTTGTTTGTGCTTCATGTTATTAATTGTTCTTGGAAGATTGCCACTTTGCTGGATATTTTACATGTATTAAGTTTCAACTAATACTTTGTTCTTAGTTATCTTTGCTAACCTTGCAGGTTTTGATGTAATTTGGACGACCCATTTACCAATTCCAAAACTGAATTCGGTGACCCGATAAAACCTTAAACAAATAACACGAGTTTTTTGGGTTTAAACCTGAAACCCACTAAAACAACTTGAATAACACTCCTATATGTCATTTAGTGTCGCTTTTTTTGCACATATTTCAGGTTTGTCTTCAACTGTTTTGCAATTATAAATGGTTATTAGACATTTATATAGATTTGTTTGTTGATTGTAGGATTAGATGCAATGTAGTGTTGCTTTTTGGCACACAATCTGTGGAACTGGGGGTGCTCCCGTCACAAGATGTGGACATGGGAAGCTGGTATCAATTCTTTAGCCATGGCTAAACGAAGGCGTAAGATTAATTGGTTTTGATTCATTCAACGATACCTTATTTTTTTGTCTATTTGTTTAGTTGAATTTTGTATTTAAGAGTGGAATTAACTCAGTATGCATGTCGCACGGAAGATGCTTTAAAGTTCATCTTATTTAATAGAGCTAAAAGGTGAAATCGTGGGTGGCACTCTTCATAACAGGTTAGATTAACATCGTTCCTTCGTTACAAATCACATTGTGTATAGTAGCGTCAGATTAGAGATTCCGTACCCGCCGCATCGCGCGGGGGATACAACTAGTTAGTTTTTAATTGAAACTTATGTGAGTTTATATGGTTGGTTTTTTAAGGCGGGGTTAGTTCTTTTTTCCTTACGATGGGTCTAAGTGTTAGGCCTGTAATGAACCAAACGAACACGAACATCGACATGTTCGTGTTCGTTTATTTAACTTTAACCGAACACGAACACATAATCAAACACATTTTTTTTGTTCATGTCCGTTTATTATGAAAAATGTATGGAAATATATATAATATTATGAAACTTTGTTTTAATATTTAAACGAACGAACACAAACAAATGAACATAAACGAACATTCATGAACGAACAAGACATGTGTTCATGTTCGTTTGTTTAATTAAATGAACATAAACGAACTTCCCGACGAACAGTTCATGAACGTTCGATTCATTTACAGGCCTACTAAAAGTATGTCTTTATCATGTAGGGAGCTTCTAATTGACAATTCTTCAAGATGAAATGATGATCTTTTTTTAATCCCAATTGCTCCATCTAGTTGCAACATCAGTGTTGCAAAGGATATGATTATGGATGAAGGTATGAATACTATTTACTGTAAATATTCTCGACTTGTCTAGGAGGTAAACTGTCAAAAAAAGGTATAAATTGAGAACAACAAAAACAAGAAACCAAATGGTTCCAAATTACATAGTAGTGAACCAGATACACAAAAATAAGGAATTAGAAGACTACATCTTGTCGTTCTTATGTGTATTGAAGCAGGAGGACAACGACTTTATAGAGGAGCGCCCTAACGGGTAGATCACCAATCACGCACACAAATATGGAAAGATAGCAAGAATTTCATCAAGGATTGATGGAGATTTGGTTAACAACAGCTCATCTGAGCGTTAATGGTCAAGAAGCCCTAATCCTCTTTTCCTTTGAAGTTGATGATGAACCGGATGAGACTTCCATAGGCTTGGTCCAACCATGAGATACTTGAAATAACATCAATGGACTCAGTCCAACCATAAAATCCAGTAAGTGAGATTGAAACAAGAAACCGTGGTGGAGCCAATATGCAAAAGAAGAAAAAGAAAGAAAATGGACTATTTTGTAGAACTAGCCTAATAGCAAAGCAATATGATAAAGAGATATAGGGAGAAAGAGATCTATTATTCATGGATAAAGTGTATAATACAATGAGATACAATAAGATATATATAGGAGAGGAAAACTTGTTCAACAAGTTTGATCTATTTTAGGCGTTTATAACCATAAATCATATATATTTATAACACTCACCTTGGTTATAAACTTAATACGCTTGGAGATGCTGCCTCGATAAAAACTTTGTCAGGAAACCTAGTGGGACAAAATCATAGCTAAGGGAAAAAGAGTGCATCACACATTATACACAATTAACAACATACTTCGGGATGATATTAAATCAGTATTAGATAAACTGATGCTACTGGATCAGTTATGTTAACTCATTAAAAACCTTACTAAGAAAACCCAATAGGAAAAACATTTAGTGAAGGGAAAAAGAGTGCAACGTATATAATACTCCCCCTCATTTATATATATATATATATATATATATATATCCTTTAAGTGATGCGTGTTAATCTTCTATGAAATTTGCTCAAAGCTTCTATAGTTGATAGTTACTGCTTGATCCCTTCATGTGTCATCCTTTTATGCTAAGCAATGTTGTATGATCTTCATGTAAAACTCCCCGTGCCTAATCTCATAAGTGAATATCACAAGATTCACGACTGTGTTTTGTTACATTACCTGCAGCTGTAAGACTAACTAAACTTGTTTTGATGGGTTAGTAAAATATAAACCCAAATCTTTTTTACCTTAAAGGTATCAAAAATATTTGTTTACCACATTCCAGTATATCTCCCCGTGGACACGAGGTATATCTTGCCGAATAAATGAGCTATCTTATCTTAAATAGCTAGCAAAAACATAAACGCACAATTACACTTAACTATGGTACGTCCAAACCTAGTTTTCCTCATTATTTGAAGATGATCATTATGCGTATCACTTAACTTGACAACATTAACATACTTAGATGATAATCTTTGTCC
Organism: Smallanthus sonchifolius; assembly: GCA_023525975.1. NCBI lineage: Eukaryota > Viridiplantae > Streptophyta > Magnoliopsida > Asterales > Asteraceae > Smallanthus > Smallanthus sonchifolius. The sequence continues at coordinate 27,760,146 of CM042034.1, forward strand.
GTATTAAATGTTTCAACATCTTCATGGTGTCACTCGATTGATGGATAAAAATACCTTTATACAAATGATTAATCTCTTCAAGAGATACAATAAACTAGTGATTGTTCTTTCAATAAAACATATGGATCATTTACAACATATCTATATCTTTATATTTCAAGATAATCAGTGAGTCGATTGTACCACACTGACTATTTCAATCCATATATAGAACTTGTTATAATTAAATTCTCAAGGTTGTATATAATGCTTGAGACATTTACAATCCATCATGAACTTCTTTTCAACTTGACTAATTATGCATTTTCATTCACTCATTTGCCTCATTTGCAAACTTCTTCTCAAGGTTGAATAGAATTCTGCCTCATTAGCAAATTTTCATTTTGGCCAATCATTTCTACTCTTCATACATAGACAGATCTTAATTATTGATCATCATCGTTTCAGTGCTACATTATATTCAAAAGTATAACGACGTCAATTTTCTTTCGATTCCATACATTTCTAGACATTACATAATTTACGGAGATCTATTTATTTTCGGGTACCTGAGGTTCTTCTGGACATATCATATCTAGTGTCTCTTTAAGAGACCATTCTAATGTACCTCAACTTGACCATATTAACTACTTGCTCCTTTTCTAAGGATTTTTATTCTTGGAATTGACTAGTCGATCATGCTGCAGACGTGCCATAGACTCATTATCAATATGTGATTGTCCTTCTTGGACACTAAAACTAATTGAAGTATTAGCAGCTGGCATATATGACTTAGTCAGTCTTTTAAAGGTCAGTGAATATGTCTGGTAACTGATTCTTTAATCTTGGTAAATGGATTATCTTTCGAACTTCTAGTTCACATTTTTTTTTAGTTTGAGGATCAATGATAATTCATTCTTAACTCATTCTTTTTCCAACTGCTTTTAATCTCCCCCTAATGTTGGGATGTTAATTCATTAAGTAAAAACCAATATATTGAGCCATAAATGAATCATTCATTAGCGGCTATATTCATACCCAACATATATTCTCAACCTCTTTTGAGGTCCCATCTTTGTGCGTTGTGGTGGATCAATTTCAATACGTATACCGTATAACCAAAAATCTTATATGGGAAATATTTGGTTCCTTACCAAAAACCAACTGTAATGGGGAGGAAATATTAAAACTTGTTGGCTTGATATGAATTAATGTTACTACATGCAAAATCACATGTAACCAACACATGTAACCAAATATGAACATGAACTTTTGCTCTTATGATTATTGGCTTTGCAATTAATCGAAGACGTCTGCTGATCGTTTTCAACAAAAGCAATTCATGTATTAAGAAGTTCAACACTTATTCCAATAATCATTAGTAACTTGGGAATCCAATTCGTTGTTATTACCAATACAAATATGATAATCTAGAATAACGTGCTTGCTATCTCATTAGCTGAGTAACAAATCATGCAAACTTCTGGTTGCAAATTTGATAACCATTTAGATGATGCATCGATTTAAAACTCTAAAAGGTATCATGTAGTGATGTATGTATATATCTTTATCACTTCAAGAATATATCTATAGGGATTCACACCCTACTATAGTTGGTAAATAATTAACTTTCATTGAGAGCAACCATTACATGTTTAATTCTCAATCCAGGTTCTTCAATATGTTTCACATCATCATTGACTCGGGATGGTCTAACCGGTCATGCCAGTTAATTAAATAATCATGATCCATAAACTTTTGGTTATGATCATATATGCTTTAGTTGCACCCGTGTTTGTTTAATACACAATGCAATATACGAGAGAATAATGTATTATTATTTTAAACAATCTTGTCATATAAACTTTTTATGCTTTCCAAACTTTATTATCATATAATGACTCTGTTAATTTGCCAGTGTGGTGGTCAATCTCATTATTTACATAAACATCATTACAATTCCTCAGTTACGTTCATGATCACCACTTTTCAACGGTCATCATATAGTCACATTCACTTCAGGTAATGTAATAGAACCAAACAAGTTTCATGGTTTTTCATTATTTTCCTGGACACATGGATATTAAATCATTTCACCTTTCATACTTTTTCCAATAATAATGCTACTTCAGGAGCATATTTGATATGTGATAAATGAAAATTGTTTTATCTTATTTTTCCTTGTAAATAATCTTCTCTTGATATAATATAAATGAGAAGTAGCTAAATATCCGAGTCATGTAAACTTTATTGATCTTAAATCTTTTAACCTTCTGCAAACATATTTATACTCTTTCATGAGTGTGATCATAAGATATGTAACTTTTGTCTTTTACTTTTTTATCTGATGATCTCTGTTTAATTAACATGAACTACATGATTTTCAAAACATTGTTGTTTTATAAAGGAGATAATTGATATATGATGAAAGGAACCATCAAATCATATACACCTGCATATGAAACTAATACTTGAATCTTAACTAATTATATAAATTAATGCAATCAAATTCCATATCAACAGCTGACCTAAAGTTTTAACTTTTCATCAAACAAACAAAAAATACCTAATTTTTTAAGTCAAACCAAATGCTTAAAACTTTGTAATCAAAAGAATGTGAGTACTTTAATCAACCAAGTAAAATCAAATAAGCAATCATAATAAATTTTTAGTAGATCATATATTTATTTTAGTAAAACACATCATTAGAATTAATCATATTATATCATAATTATGGAATATATACGTAACATTATATTTGAAATTTACTAAAATAAATACATTATTTTCTTTTCCTTTTAACATAACAATATTCATTCATCAATGCAAGTAAAAAAAATAAAGGTAATAGATCAAGAAATATGAAAATCTAAACACTTACAGAATCTCTTAACATTAGAACATTCCCATATTCAGATGAAAATTAAAAAAAAACTCATTTTCTTTTTTGTTATCAAGGAGTATTGATCATACTCCTGGATAACGAAAACTTAAATGCATATGTACTACATCCTTCAAAACTTAAGAAAGTATTCAATCTTTATTGATTTCTTGAAAAAGATTTTATTGGGCTTAATCAATGAATATATCTTCTCATTCAAAACACAACTCCCAAAGGGAAATTACATAGAGATAGAAGGCAAACGGGCAACAAGCTGCGCCGCCTACTCTTTTTGAATAGCAAAACCAATGAATTAAAATATTAAACCACGCACACAAATTTGAATTACAAACACAACCAAATAAATATATCAAGTTCTACTTTCTTAGAACCAAAACTAGAATTAAATAATATATAATTCATATAAATATAAATCTCCTTTAACCCAAAAACTGTATGGATTACAATACGTATTGGTTTTGAGATTTAAGAGAATAACAAAACAAATCTCTAACATAATCCAAAATTGTATGAATTACAATATGGTTTGTTTTGAGAGATTGAAGACGAGCAAAAACAAGTTATTGACATACCTTACGATGATTCAACTCCAAAAGCAATTCGTGCTGATAACATGTTGTAGAACTAGCCTAATAGCAAAGCAATATGATAAAGAGATACAAGGAGAAAGAGATCTATTATTCATTGATCAAATGTATAATACAATGAGATACAATAGGATATATATAGGAGAGGAAAACTTGTTCAACAAGTTTGATCTATTTTAGGCGTTGATAACCATAAATCATATATATTTATAACAAATTAGAAATAAAAAGGACATGATTATCAAATTGAAAGATTAAGTATTTTTAACAACCCCCCCCCCCCCTCAATTTGATAATCCAAACATGTCACACATAGATAATTTTTTCAATTAAGAATTTATGTTGGAAGACAACAAACCTTTAATGAAGCCAAAACAGAATGCACGACATTTGGGAAGCCTTGAACCCATATAGCAGCACCAATTAAACTCTCAACCATACCAAAGAAACGGCCCAAAACAAGATCCATAAAGTCCATTGGCACATACATGTGAGATAAAAAAGAGACATATTAATCATATAGATTCACATGCATAGTTTAGAAAATTTTATAAGACAAAAAAGTCACACGACTTTTAAAAAACGAATCACAAGATTCATATAAGACTATCAGAAACATATCTGATATGAAAAATAAAACGCACACACATTTTTAGGAGTTCAGAACCAAGACTGAAAGACAAGACAATATGCACACACATTTTAAGAATTCAGAACCAAGACTGAAAGACAAGACAATGCACACACATTTTAAGAATTCATAACCAAGCTTGAAAGACAAGACATGTGAAGAACTTAAAGACTAATTTGATATGATCAAAAACTTTTACAACTTTACGAGAATAATAAAAAGAATCATATAAGAAGAAACTCGAAAAGAACTTAAAGACTAATTTGACATAATAAAAAACTTTTACAACTTCACAAAAGATACCGAATCACGAGATTCAAGAAATAAGCCAGATAATAATAAGAGTAACATAAGCTATATCAGACAAGAAAGATACAGCCAAACAGATTTTAAGTGAAAAACAAATTCATAGAATCACTTACGCAAGAAAATAAATAGCTGTCAGAGTCTCTTACACAAGAGAACGAACATACATGCAAAACAACTTTTATCATTCTTAAAAAAAATTGAATCACACGAGATAGAATGAGATTTTTAGAGGATAAGACATACTAGTCAAGCAAATTATCATGAAACCAAATATACCGGTAATCAAAAGGATATTCATGATGCAAATGAATCACACGATTTTGCAACCAGAAAAAAAAACATCTCACAGAGGAGAGGACAAGGCTGCCAAAAAAACATGAATAATCTTGAACACATACAACTGGTTAAGTTTGTGAACCACACGTATGAACAACCACAAGCAAACTTTCATCCAAAACCTTTTAACTGAAACAAACAAGATCCTATAATTATGACATATAGACTTCAGGATCAAGCAAACACAATGTGTAAGATTACAAATATAAAAAGTTTTTTTTCCAGCAAACAGTTTTAAGAGTATGAAAACTTATTTAATAGAAGACAACCCTGTATACTCTTACACATAGACATGATTGACTAAAATTTAATTTAACCATAAGTCGAAAGAATTTTTAATGGTGTCAAAGACAAACTTCAGATAAAAAATCAGTTGATAGTTTCTAGAAAAATAAACAAATCCCAAAAAATCATGTAAACTTAGATGAAACAGCAGATAATGGAACAAACTCATATGCCTTAAAGGAAAACACTCGATTTTCATTTTTTTTACCAACTATCATTAAATTTCAGACCTGAACCAAACTAGATTACCATTAAAAACTGATTTTTTTTTAAAGAATGACAGATAGAGGGTGAGCACAGATGATAATAGAAAGATTGCACTCAAACCTTCGAAGCTGGATTAGTAAAGTTCCAAGCAAGTCCACGAAGCGGAACCATGGAAAAATTCAGCAGGGGTAAGTCGAAGAAACGGAGGCTTCAGTATATAATGACCAATCGTGATTAGGAACACCACATGAACCAAGCAGCTAAGGACATGGTTATCAAATTGAAAGAGTAAGTATTTTTAAATAAACCCATTCATATTTTTTTTCTAAGGTTAGATGTTGTTTGATGTTTCGCACTTTCGTGCGCATCTTTGACTTTTCCACGAAAGTTTAGCTTAGACTTTCTTTCTGTTTCGTGGTAGCTTAGTTTCTATTTTTTTGGTTTTGTATATAAGTGTCAAACATGTCTTTGAATAAAAAAAACACGAAACTTGAAACTTTTGTGTAAAAGTTTATGCGACCCTTGGAACTTTCAATCAAAGAGAAATCAATATGAGCTCATATTGAACTAATTCAATCATCGAAAAAGGATAAAAAAAAATGATAGCAGAGGAAGAACAACAAGAATCAGATTAACAAGATGAAAACATAATCACATAATCGAGCAAATAAGCTATGATACCATGTAAAACGAGAGAGAATAGTGGGGGAATTTTCTGATTCTCATTAATAACTTAAAATAATGATACAAATCTTTTTATATACAAAACCAAGAAATAGAAACTAAGCTACCAAGAAACCAAAAGAAAGTCTAAGCTAATTTTTTGTGCAAAAGTTAAGGATGCTCACAAAAGTGAAACTTTCATGTGAAACATTAGATAACAACTTACCTTTTTAATTTTAAGAAAGTGGGGTTGAAACTAAACGAAAAACAGTAGCCATCTTATCCATGTTATCACATGTCCTATACATGCAAATTAAGCGGTTGCAATTGCACTTTAAATTAACCGTTAGGTTAAATTACATGTCAGGTCTTATGCATATTTCACTTTTCGTCTCTAGGTTTTATAAATTACGGATTCCGTTATTATTGTTTAGAGAGTCGTCATGCTTTACGTGTCCTTTATAAAATTCTATTAAGTTGATGTAATATTATTTTTTTTGGTCCTTTCAATTAAAAAACAAAAAAAAATCAAGGGGTCGTCTGTTTCAACCTACGTCCATGTCCTATTGTGTTACAACAAAAGCTTCTCTTGAGCTGCAACATAAGTGTCTGATTCGAACAAAAATGGGAGTCGGGGTTACCTTGCAACTCAATCGAATCTAGCGGTAGAGTGGACTGTAGCTCGAAGATAACCAAATCGAGTGGTATAATGGATCGCACGCCTCCAAACTTTGGTTGATATTTCGTTTGAGACGGAGGTATGCGATGATGTAGTCATTTTAGAATTTCGTGAGGTCTATCGAAGTGCACGGGTCACCGGAATACAACCGGAAAGAGTCGCAGATTCTTCCACATAAATAGGGTACACCAAAGATGAGGAGACCATAGATGAGGGTAGGTGGTTGGGAATGGATGTCGAAGTCGTTGCCTAACTTATATCAGCTGGTGGGGGAAACGACACAACAGAGAAGAATGGGGCATGGGATTCTTTTTAAAATTATTATGTCTTTTTTTAGAGTCATTGTAGTTTTCATCCGTGAGTTTTGAACAAAACATCAAGTTTTGTCCACCCATAACACATTTGATTCTCGACGTTTGATGTTTTAACACTTTGCGTTCCTGATCCTTAACTCCGTTAACTATTCTGTTAGATTTTATGTAAAACTATTGATATACCCCTCCCCCTTCTTCTTCAAGCATCAAACCACCACCCACCACCACACCACCACCACCAACCCACAACACCTCCTATCACAACCACCACCGCCTTCAATCCCACCGACGCCACCTCTCTCCTCCACCACTTCAACTCTTCCTCTTCCTCATCTAATTTTGCTTCTCCTTCCGATGGCACCACTTCAACTCTTCCTCCTCCTCATCTGATTTTGCTTCTCCTTCCGATGGAACCACTTCAACTCTCCATCTGATTTTGCAACCACCGACGAAAACTCGGCAACAGTGAAAGCAATCGGGTTGGACGGATCATCAACAGTGAAAGAAACTGTCGACGTGTTTTGCACCACCTTAGATCTGGCTAGAGGTGGCTGAACACCGGCCGGAGGAGACAAATTTTGGACCTTCATTGACAGGAGGAGTTCCTGGTTACAAATTGACGTCGTTTCATTGAGGAATTTAGCCACCCGAAGGTTAGAGAGCAGGGGCGGTACCGATTTTGGCTTTTCTCCTTACGAACTGCCCGATTGCCTTGTCCTCTCATAACTCTAACACCATTACCACTCCCGTATGGGGAGCTCCTTTGCGAAGTAGGGTAACCTCTAGTATGGGAGAGGTTACAATTTGGACCAGACTCAGAAGCTGAAGAAGGTATCTCCATCTATGGGGGGAGAAGCACCAGAGGAGAACCGTAATGACCAACCCATCGATGGGGTGTGGGTTGGTGGTGGTGACAATAAAAATGAAAGTTAAGACTGTCACCGGTTAAATTACTAGTATAGATTACTATCGACTAATGAGGTATAATTTGGATTGTTGAAATCCGATTTTCCAAAAGTAAAAAAGAACGGTTTCCTAAGGTGGGTAAAGATAAAAATCAATAGGTTAATCGATCAAACCCGAACAAGACTGGTTTATTAATCCGAACATGACCCGTTTATAAGACAGTTTATATTAACCAACCAAAACCTGATTCTTTTCATGTCAATGTTTCAAATTGTGTCAGGAATTACGCTGTAACCACCACTTCTTCAGTTAAACGAAACCAATCGGGTAGAATCAAAGAAGTAAAGGGAGAAATACGATCATACATAAACTTAAGGGACCATAGTGTAAACATTCAGAAGTTAAAACCCTAATAAAAACCCTGGTTCCCTCTCGCCCCTAACAACCTCATACTTCGAAACTTGTTGCTTGCTGAGGCATTATCAATACAATCGCCATAAAAGGTATTATCTTCTTCCCTGTAACCCTAGCTTTCGATTATATTGTTTGAATCTGTCAATTGAAGGCACATATTGAAACAATCAAAGCTCTTGGACCTCAATAATTGTGCGAATTTGAAGATTCATCTGTAATTGATGTTTCCTGTTGATATGTTGTGTTTGGATGTATGTGAAACTTATACATGAAGTAGTTTTAAGAAGTGTTTGGATGTGCGTTTAAAATGATTATTTGTACTTGGAATAACAATAACCTGTTTGGAGTTTTTGGGTAAGAGTGATTATGATTATTAAACAATCGAATTTGGAGAATAGAAGACTGATTATGAAGATAAATGTGAATTTTAATGCCTATCACAGTTTTAATCAACTAATTATATGATCCTGAATCCTGATAATGATTTCAAAATGCATATTCAAATAGTCATTTACTCTCCTGGTACTAGTTGGCTTGGTGTTAAACCGGTGTGGAACTCCAGAATGAAAATGTTCAAACGGTTATAAACGCGTGGAATGAAGATTTTGTTGCACGATTTTTCTGGTAGAAAATAGTTTTTGATTCGAGAAAAGTGTAGGTTCATTGTTGGTGTCTATGATTTTTAAAGAAAGCTTCTTTAAATGATCTTATGTAGACACTGTTTGTAGATATAACCTGTGGCTCTAGCTAGAAAACATGTTAATTCATTGGCTTGTTCTAACTAGAAAACGTGTTAACCTAACCTGTTTGTTAGCTAAGTTTTTAGTTTACCTAGTTTTACCCATAGATTGGTTTGGAGAAATATAGATGTAACTTTTACCGGTTCAAACGGCTCGGGTCGGGCTGTCCTGTAAACAATTTTTGCCTATATTTTAGTGCTACAAAATAGTTAACTAGGATTATAAAAACTATGTTGTTGAAACCACCAGTGTGAATACTCTTATAAGTTATGGCATTTGCTTGTAGTATTTGGATCAATATTATTGTGTTTTATTTATTGTTCAAAGTTAGGATTATGGGACTATTTATTTTAATACCTCATGAGGTCTATTACCAAAACACAAAGTACTCCATTATATGGTTTTATTGCTATTTGTGCATGATTAATTTCATAATTTAAAGTATGCATTCATAGTTTTTTGATATTAGAAAGAAAAAGAAAGTCTTGAATTTTAACAGACTTGTATTGCAAAATTTTCTTGCTAAATATATTTTTGATAGAAAATAGTATTTTAAAAATTCTCATTTAGGGTGTACAAGCAACCATCTAGGTGTTAAGTAGGGTGTAAATGAGCCGAGCTGAGTCGAACCAGAGCTCGTTTAACCGGAGAGTTTTTGAGCTTGAGCTTGGTTTGTTCAAACTTCTGAGCTCTATGTCTAAAGCACGAGCTCATTTAGGGTCAAACTAATCTACATACCACACTAATATCATCTACACGTCACACAAACCTTACCACATTAATATCATCACACGCATAATAAATATAACTCTACGTTTGCATGCAATTCAACACCACATAAATATACTCGTAACACATACCTCGTCACTGCACCCTCGTCAGGGTTACCATCGTCGGGGAGATCGACGCACCCTGAGCTCATCATTAACCTGCTAAATAAAAGTCACCGTTGGTGACTTCCCGAAGGATCTCGTCCTTCAGAAATCCCGTTTGCCATGTCATACTGACAACGAGGCAAACACATCACACAGATATAAACACATAGTATCACACATCATTTATGTGACTCATTAACTACACTTGTACCTCACGCATAACCTTAGAACATCATATTTATTGTCATGAATTCATAAGCATTTAGTATAAGGCACGACTTTTCCCGTTCGGACATTAACACGTCACACATTAACAACCCATACCCTTAGCTCACACATTCATAGACTCTACGACCCCCTTAATAATAATTATCTCATATTCAAAACGCATCGGGATAGAACCCCAAAACCCTTAACACCTTTAATAAAGTAAACCTTTTACATAAGTATGTACGATAGCCCCGAAACATTGAAAACATTTAAAGAGGGGGATTAGAAACTCACCGGATATGTTGACCTTTTGTATTTGCTCCGCAACTCTTTCGATCATGCTCGAACTTGACCCTGTCAAGCATTCGATTACATGATCAGAACACATCTTAAGCTTACGTCATAAATATAAACCCCACATCTCATCATACCCACTCGTCATTTAAATCAATGAACCCTCGCTCCACCTATACACTGGTCGGACTATTCTTGATCCGCTTGGAACTTGAGTAATTAAACCGGGTTCCATGCATGCGCGTGACTTTACCATGCAAACCCTAATCACCCGTACGCCGAAATGCAAATCTTAGCTCATGCCGGACCCACACCCGAACTCGTCCATGTCTCACCCGGACATCACCATCTTCACTGTGCACTACTCCCATAGCCACCACCTCCGCCGCATTGTCATCCCCATCGCTCAAAATCTTATCCGATCATCGACGTCACCATCCTTCACGCTCATCTTCATGAACGCCAACACCCATGCCGTCGCACAACCATCGAGCACCAGCATCGTGTGCCACACAAACAATCATCACGGTTGCGTCCTCTTCGTCGGACAACCCAAGCGGTTGTCATCGCCTCCCTCGACACCATGGCTCTCCACCCATTCCGCCATTGCTGAGCACCTCCACCGTTGCCATCACAGTCGCCGTCGGGCACTACCACAACCGTCGCCACCATGGTTGTTGTGTGCATGCTTCTCCTCCCTTTTTCTCTCTCACTCTTCTCTGAAAGCCACCATCACGCCACACGGGTTTCACCCGTGTTCCTCTTGACTGCCTCCGGTTGCATATGCGGCTACCAACACAGCCGGCCTCTACCATGCTCAGCTCTCCCAGCGTCGCCGCTAGCAGCACCACCAATGTCGTACCAGTCGACCCTCAATCCTCATTTCGACACTCTTAAACACAAAGACGAATATGAGTATAGTTAGGGATGTAAACAATAGTTACCTCGTGAGGTTCCGGATTCCCGCCGAGCCACTGTCGCCCGGAACCACCGTGATCGCTGCCTTTGTCGCCACTCCCTTGCCCGGTTCCTTTTGCCGTCACGCACACTCCCTCGGCCATATGCCTTAGGGCTTATGTAAAGGTGGTATTTAAATGGACCTTATTTCCGATTTGGGTCCTTGCACTTCCATCTCGCTCGTTCCGTTCCCAAACTTTGTGAAAAGCAGCTAACCGGGTTCTTTTATTCTTGTTGAATCAAGGTTTATGTGGAAATTCCTGCTCATCGGGATATATCATACATATTCGGTTAGTCCGCCAACCCGAACAGGTTGCTTACGAATTTTCGGGATGTTAAAGATGCTTGGATATCGTGTAGGGATTTACGCGAGAATAGTCGGGGTAATGAACTTAGGGGGTGTTTGGTACAGAGAATGGAATTGTAGAGAAATGGAATAGAGAAATGGAATTGCAGAGAAAGGGAATTGGTCTGGAGAATGAGAATTGACTGTTCTGTTTGGTAGTACAGAGATTTCAGTAGAGAAATATAGCTGAGAATCATTTCTCTTGTTTGGTACATAGGAAATAAACAGATAATTATATCAACTTTATCATTAGCACAAGTCTTTTTTTCATAACAAATATTTATTAAAAAATAAAAAAACATATAAAAAGATGCATAAATTCCAACCAAAATATGCATTGATAAAACCAATTCACATACAAAACATAGTTTTTAAGCAAAAAACATCAACCATAGTTACTAGTAAAAGTACTTCAACCATGCTGAAACCAAAAAAGGTACTTCAACAACCACGGTGAAACAAAAAAAATTACTTCAACCATACACAACTATCCCATTGAACCATCGGTATACAACTCGACCATCTCAATTTTCTCTTCTATTGTCAACGCAAGAAAAGAACGTCCTAGATCCACATCTTTACCAATCAAATGAGCTGCTTTGAACCGTTTTTTCGTAGTGATACCTGGTAAAGCTTTCAACTCATCACTAACCTTTTCATAGATTTCACGAGCCTCCATACCTTCTTTGCTAAGTTGTTCACCCACCATCTCCCCAAATCGAAGCAAAACTTCCTTGATATCTTTGCAAGACTCTCGATATATCTCATCTGCATCCGTGCTTCTACCTCTTTTGCGCTTGCTTGTTACACTTCCTGTTTGTCCTTCAGATCTATCAACATTTGGAACGACTTCATCAACAAAATCAAAGTCTTCAATATCAACAGGTGAGCTTTTTTGCGTCTCTTGAACAACATCTTCTTCTCCAAGGTCAACTGCTTTACTACCAGTAGCTCTATCCTTACCGAATATGGTACACAATTTGTCATAGAAAGGAAATGCCTTGTCACGAAAATTCACAGCACCTTTGTGAGACTACAAGACAATTACAAATAAATTAGACTAAAATTTTAAAATCTAAAAAATATATTTTTTAGAATATACCTTCACGTATTCATTCCAAACACTATCATCGGCAATAATACAACATTTTTTTTCATCCCAACCAAACCCACTTGTATGCACCATATCATATACAATGCTAAAGTGTGTCTTCCATGTCTTCATCCTAGACTTTATATGTGGTTCTGCTTTGAGGCCAGAGTTAGGAAGACTTACATCTAGCAATTGTTGAACACCATTTAAATAACCTGGTTTGAATCCATTGTCAGCACCAGCATACTTTCTGGATGCATGTATCTCCATTAATGCATCAATTAGCTGTGCATCTTCATCATTTGTCCAGGTATGCTTGCTCCGAGTAACTCCTCTCACTATATTTGAATCTGCCATGTCTACGTACAAATGCATAATTATACAATTAAAAATCATAATTCATGTAACTACAAATACAAATATAACAAGAAACATTAATAAGAAACAAATAAAGTGCATAAATAAACATTAATAAGAAACATCCTTGGTTCTACAAATAAAAAATACATAATTGTCAAACATAATTAAGAAACATTGTTGGCACGCTGCGCACGCATCGCAGTCCAACTATTAAACATTTCATTAGCAAGAAGGTCTCTACGATCGGTCCATTCTTGTGAGGGCTCGATCATAGAAATAACATTGTCATGGTCATTTGCAGGTTGTGTGTGATTTACTGGGATTTCGTTATCAAGAGGGTCTTCACTCATTGTTGTTCGTATGAAATTGTGCAATAAACAACATGCAATGATGATACGTGGCATGGACTCTATGGGATGATATGAGTTATCACGCAAAATAGCCCATCTATCTTTAATCATTCCGAAACATCTTTCTATAACATTCCTGGCCGATGAATGTCTCATATTAAAGAACTCCTTAGCATTCGTAGGAGGACGAGACCAATCGTTAAGATGATAACGTTGACCTCGATATGGAGTTAAAAATCCTTCACCATTTGTATAACCGGCATCACAAAGGTAGTATGTTCCTACAATTAACCATAAACTCTATGTTAATTATCATACTTACATCTATGTATATTCTTTGAAAATTGTCTATCACATACCCGGAGTTATTTTAAGACCATTGGGTCTACTGATTGCATCACGCAAAACTCTACTATCAGCTGCAGAACCCTCCCATCCCGCTAAGACATACGTAAATAAAAGGTCTCTCGTACATATGTTCCTACAATTAACCATAAACTCTCGTACATACGTAAATAAAAGACATACGTAAAAAATTCAATTCTTTGCAGCAAAGTTGAAGCTAATTTTTGGCCTCAAAATCGCATACAGACCCTGTTTAAACTCACTTGATTTCACCTCCACACAGTTACATATTGCCTACAGTTCCCATTCTTCATGAAAAAACACACCAAAAAGGAATCTCTCTATCACTGGCATGCATACAATTTACTCGTTTATGCCAAACCTAGTGCAAGTACAACATGGAATCATATAAAATCCAATGCATACCTTTTGTTATTTCTAGTACTTATTGCAAGTAATTAATCTGATTACAAACTCATACCAACAATTTAGCTAAATATTGATCACTTTAAAGTTTAACCTAACATATCCAACACTATCTCTGAAAATTAAATAAAAGCAAACAAATCAATCAAACTTCTTAATTTGCATAAAACAGCTAAAATCAACGACCTAATCAACCAGAAGCAGAGAAAACACATTCGCAAACAGTAAACAGGTAGGTATCATAACATTGTTAACCTTGTAGAGTCTAACCTTTTTGTATAAGCTGTTGATCAATGTATTTCTGTTAAACATTGTTTAGATAGTTTATTTTCATGTAATTTCTTTTAAACGAATTTACTGCTTTTTAGTCTAAGTCTGGGCCATCGAAACTATAGTTTCGAGTGAGATTTGTTCACTCGAAACTAGTAGTTTCGATCGATAGTAGTTTCGACAGGCACTTTTTCCACTTGTAAATGTTCACTCGAAACTAGTAGTTTCGAGGAACATAGTTTCGATACCTGTGAAACTACTATAAATAGCCTAGTTAGAGAATTTCTAGGGTGTGAGTTGCGGCTGTAACCCTGAATTCTCTCTTTCAGATTTGTTTTTGAATCAATACAATTTGCATTCGTTTAATGCTTGTTCTTACACTTTCACATATTATTTGCATTGATTCTTAGTGTGTTTGGCTGTCTTCTTCACCAAGTCTGTCTCTAATCCTCTGTTACAACACCATACATACAGATTCCGCCTGTGTGTGTGGGTAATCGATCACTTTCGTGATTTCCGACTGAAATCTGGACCTACAAACCTAACGAATCTGAATGCCGATTAATTCGATTTCTAAGCCCTAAATCAGACGAACAGATGACAGGATCTTAAATAAACATCAAATCGATCAACATAGGGCAAAATTAGGGTTTGTAGATGGAAGTTTGAGGATTTTGGTTTACCTGAACAATGTATTGACGAATGCCGGAGAAGAGAGGTGACTGCGGATTGAAATCGCCGGAGAAGAGAGGTGACAGCAGGGAGAGGCGTGAGAGAAATCAGACGAACAGATGACAGGATCTTAAATAAACATCAAATCGATCAACATAGGGCAAAATTAGGGTTTGTAGATGGAAGTTTGAGGATTTTGGTTTACCTGAACAATGTATTGACGAACGCCGGAGAAGAGAGGTGACTGCGGATTGAAATCGCCGGAGAAGAGAGGTGACAGCAGGGAGAGGCGTGAGAGAATTGGTCTGGAGAAATGAAACCCTAGAAATCCAATTCTCCGCTTTTTTTAGAGAAACAAAATCAGAGAAATGGAAATGGTTTATTTCCATTTCTCACCTCTTTCTTTCATAAACAAACAAGAGAATTCTTTCCAATTCCATTTCTCACCCCTCAATTCCCTCTACCAAACACCCCCTTAGATCTTTTTGGATTTATCTAGGAGGTGTTGGCATGGGAACCGGTACGTGGTTCATGTTTAGTTAACGAGTCATGGTAAATGTAGTGTGTTGTTATGTGTTATATGCGTATAGTTATGTGTGCTTGTGTCGTCGTCCTTGTGACACGACGGGTAATGATGGGAAGGACGAGGTCCTTCGGGTAGTCACTAAAGGTGATAGTGCCATTAGGGCAGTGATAAACTCGGAGTTTGACGAAAACCCTGACGAGGGTGGTTGTAAATGAGGTAACTGTCGTGTGCATTTATTTTATATATATATATATTGCATGCAAGTGTTTATTGATAATTAATGTGTTGTGATATTATTGCTTTGATGTTAAGTAGTAGATTGACTGTGTTCTGGGAACGAGGTCGTGTTTACTACTAATGTGTGGTAGCCCTTGTAAGGGTCATGGTTAGGGCTAGTCGAGTCTAGGCTTAGGGTGTGGTTGATATAACCGGAATTCTTGTCGATACGCGTGGTGAATTAAAAGTTAGTAGAACGGTAACTTCGGTCCATGTCAAAGAACTTATGGGATTATGAGCATGGGTTGAGTCATGGGTTATTAACCCTTATGAGATATTTTAAGATAACGAGGGTTATTAATATTTCAATAAACGACAAAACTATTTTATTAAGGACAGTAATATCATGAGTTGAATTAAATACTATTGGTGACGTGAATGTTTCTATTTTAAATAAACTGTTAAAACTCACTCAGCGTAGCTCAATTTGTATATGTACGTTAGACTGTTTTGCAAGTGAGTTATGAGGATGACGTATCTTAGCTTAGGAGCAGTGCTACTTGAGATGGTGTGTATGTATTCATAGGGTAAGTGAAGTATAATAATGCTTTAAGAGACAAATATTATTTTAAGTTAAAAGTTCTATTGTATGTTTTTATAAAGAGTTAAGTGTTTTTAAATAAATACCTTGCGATGAGAACCAACGATAGAATGCCTATTTTTAAGGTCTTACAGAGAAGTAGGCGAACCATACCTCTATCCTAGAGGATAGAGAGTATAGTTTTTTTTTGTATTTAGATTCCTGGAGTGAAATAACAATAGAAATAAGAAATGAAGTTATTTAAGTTTCATCTCAATTAACCCAATTACGTATAAAAAGATTAAAAAAAATCTATTTTATTTAGGTTTACACCCAATAATTGATTATTTAATATTCATGAATACGAATAGTCGTTACTATATAAAATAGATGATTTTGCTATAATAATTTTGTTTTCTTTATGATTATAACAGTTATCGTCATATTAATGAATTTATATATATATATATATATGTATATATATATATATATATATATAAGTTTACTAGGTTAAAACCTATGTATTACATGGAGTTGGATAAATAAATTATTAAATAGTTATTAATGAGCAGAAAAAACAAAGGAAATAGTTGATAAATTAATTATTAAATAAATGAAATATTTATAAAGTAATATTAATAAAGAAGATAATAAATAATTGAAAAACAATAATTGAAAAAAATTTCATCTATTTACTTGTTTATTAGGTATAGTTTATGCTCACAGAAAAATAAGCGGAAAATTTTTCAAACGGTTACAAAATCATGGGCTCACACAATTGACACGTCACGCAACTAATAATTGATTATTTAATATTCATGTTGGTCATTTGGTACAATAGTAGCCCCAAGACTTCCCATATGGGAGGTCTTGGGTTCGAATCGTGGCAACAACAAAAAAAGGGGTTTGTGGCTAGGTCAGGGGGTTTACCCAGTTAGAGGGTTCCTCTTGTGGTGGGCTGCCCTAGATGTTGTAGGTGTTGCCCCGAAGAAACCCAATTATTCTACAATATTTAGATGTTCCCGTTAAAAAAAGGATATTCATGAATACGAATGGTCGTTACTATGTCAAATAGATCGTTTTACTATAATAATTTTGTTTTCTTTATGATTATAACAGTTATCGTCATATTAATGAATTTATATATATAAGTAGGGGAGGTTCAAATAAAAAGTTGTTTTTCGCTAAGAAATCTAAGAAATGACAAAAACGCTAAGAAACGATATCAAACGAACTCCGATTGAGCTCATTCCAGCGGCGTTGGAACCGTATCGTCGAACTCTACCGTCTTAGTATTTAGGGTTTAGCTTTTAGGGTTTAGATTTTAGCGTTGAGTTTTAGGATTTTAGCCTTAGGGTTTAGCTTTTAGGGTTAAGGTTTTTTTTTTTGGGGTGGGGGGTTAGGTTTTTGGTGGGTGGGGTGGTGGTTTTAGGCTTTTCGGGTGGGGTTGGAGGGAGGGTTTAGGTTTTTGGGGATGCGGGTGGAGGGGGTTTAGGTTTTTGGGTCCGGGTTAGGGTTCAATGAGACGGTTCCAACACCGCTGGAATGAGCTCAATCGGAGTTCGTTTGACCCACTTTTTAGCGTTTTTTAGCGTAAAACCACTTTTTAATGGAAACTTCCCCTATATAAGTATATATTTTCGTCTATAATACGCGGAAAGAATGAATATAATACTGTGACATATATTAGCATACATATTGACGAAAAGAATGCATAATGTGTTAGCAATCATATTGAATTCTTGTTTGATAACTACTATCGACTGGTTTTTTAAAGATGTTACGTGAAAGAATATCTGAAACGCGATAGATGGTATCATAAAACATCTAGAAAAATTGTACTATTTTGTTGATTTTGTCAAAAACCAACAACCTACAAAATTAGTGATCATTTTTTATTGTTTCATTACTTAATTATTTCTTAAATACATTCCTAACTTTTTCTCTCCACCATAAACCGCACGTTGGTCTAACAGAATGTTGAAGTTCATGCACTCGACCACCAATACCTTTCTAGATTCTTCACAATTTCAAACCAAAATAAGGCTACTATAAGTACGTATGTTTATTACTATTTATGATCCTAAACTTTCATGACTTCAAATATGAAAAATATATTTTTTGAGAAGCTAAGTTTGGATCAAAACTCCCCACCTTAATTCATCGTATAGATCACATGCATTAAACTAGTTCTTTAACAGAAAATGGTGTCGCTACCAGGATTTCACTCTAATCCAACGACGCCTATTCAGACGACAAATGTTGTCGGGATAGGACACCTTATACCGACGACATGTCGTCGGGATAGGCTATTCCCCAATTTTGGATAGGGTTGGGTCAGATGGAGGCAAAACTGACGCCCATATTTTCACTGGTGAAAACCTATACCGACGACATGTCGTCGATATAGGTTAATTTCCATTTACTTTTTCCTTTTTTTTTATTTATTAAAGGCTAGGTTATAAACCCCGTGTATTTCATGAGTTAAATAAATGAAATATTATATACTTATTAAAAAAGTTTACATGTTATATAGTTTTTTAATATAAATTATAGGACCGCTATATAGTTATTTTTTTAAAATGTTTATAAAAAAATTAAAGAAATGTTCATTTTATAAAACTATTTTCTGAACAAACCTATTTTTTATATAAAAATAATTATATAAATCATTATCATTTAATAGGAGAGGAAAAAAAACAAAAAATTACAAAAACAATTAAGAAAATTTGTATAATTAATAGGAGAGAAGCGGGAAAAAAATGTTAAGAATGAATAAGAGAGTGACATATGTCCACCAAAACTTTTATTTATTAGATAGTATAGATGTCACATGTCATGAGTTTAACAAATTAAAAAAAATCTGAAAAAGCATATACCGACTAAATGCACAAGTTAAGTATTGTCTCTATAGATGTCACATGTCATGAGTTTAACATACAAGGCATCCTTCAGTTTTGCACCGATGGGATGCATTATGATCTTGGTGTTGGAGGCACTACTAGAAAACATATATATTTCCTACAAAAGTTTTTAAAAAATTATCAACAAAAGAAATTTCCCACAAGTTAGTGACAAATTTCCGACAAAACAAAAACAAAAAAGTAACTATACGATTTCCGACAATTTTATTAAATAAGTTAACTTATTTATTTACTATAATCTTCGTAATATTGTCGGAAATTACCGACGAATGGCTTTTGTTGCTAATTCGTCGGAAAATTAGTCGAAACTTTGTCAGAAAAAAAACATTTCCTACGAGTTTTTTTCCAACAAACATTTTTTTGTCGGAACTTGTCGTTACGACCAATTCCGACAAATTTCCCACGAAATCTCACTACTAAAAATATGAAAAATTTGCGACAGCAGTTTCGTGGGAAATTTGTCGGAATTGGTCGTTAACGACAAGTTTCCGACAAAAAATGTTTGTTGGAAAAAACCTCGTAGGAAATGTTTTTTTCCGACAAAGTCCCGACTAATTTTCCGACGAATTAGCGACAAAATTCTCTCTTCGGTAATCTCCGACAATATTCCGACGATTATAGTAAATAAATAAGTTAACTTATTTAACAAATTTGTTGGAAAATTGTAGGAAATCGTATAGTTACTTTTTTGTTTTGTCGAAAATTTGTCGCTAACTTATGGGAAATTTCTTTTATCGAAAATTTTTGTAGGAAATATATATGTTTTCTAGTAGTGAGGATCGAAATGACTTGAGGACGAAGTTTAGACCGCACAAGGATAGTCTAGTGCAAGTAGATCATATGAGAATCAAAGAGTCACGAAAAAGAGTAGGAATAAAGAGCAAACTAGCACATAATAAACGACAAAACCAGTACATATATAAACAACAAACCAACACACATATAAACATTAAACCGTGGTGAGAGAAACTAAGGTGATGGCGGTTTTCGATTGTGGCAGCAACGATGGTGGTCGGTAACAAAGACGAGATATAATCAGGATTTCACAATTCTCAAACGACATATATCTTTATAATTAAATTTATAATTTTTAACTTTTAAGTTCTAAATAAATACATGATCAAATAAAATTGTAAAACTTCACGTGCACAACTCTACAACTTGAGCCATTTAACTTCGCCATCGTTACATAAAAGGTTAGGTTAAGATGGAATGGAATTATTATTGAGCATTAACTGAACCATAAAATTTCTAAAGTATGATGTAACATGTTCATGAACCATGCATTATGCTTAAAAATATAAATTTGTAGGGTCCTTTTTAATTTAATATGGTTTCTTTTCTAATTAATTTCAATAAAAACTCCTCATATATCTTAAATTGGAAAGTGATACTAGTTTCTGATGATATGTCCATGTTGGGTTGGATTTATTTAATGTTGAAAGTTGGGTGTGCTTATGATCCGGACTGTCCACGGTCGATTTTATTGATTGCAATTGAATTAATAATTTAAGAGATTTTTGAAGTTGTTTTTATTGGTTCTGTTTTTAAGCTTTCATTTTTGTTGTTTTTGGATTCCGTATTCTAATAAACGATTCCAAAAATACCATGCGTCATTGCCAAATTTCTTTTCATTAAAATCCACTAACTTTTTCTATTTTAAATAAGTTTGAATTTTAAAATTTAATTATCTTAATGTTTTTATTTTTCAGAAAAAAATAATATAAAATTTGAATTCTAATTATTACTTAATTAAGAAACAAAGAATTTTATTTTTTTATTTTTTACACATTATTCTATTTTTTTTATTAAACAACCCCATGTAATACATGAGTATATAACCTAGTGTGATATATTCTAATTAGGGACTCCTTAGAAACTGAATAAGCACTGAATCTTTCAATACAAACCAACATTTGAAAATGATTCCCCTAAAATTTTATTCATGGTCATTGTAAAATACAATAATTGTATTTTTTTTTTTAAGTTTTAATAAAATTCTTTTGTCTGAATATGTTAACCTAATTGTAGGGATAAAATTGTGATGGTCAATGTTACTTCAAAATACAATATATCGTTTTTTAAAATCAAAATTTAAAACTACAAATTTTAAAAATTTCACTCCTTAATATTTCGACACAATTAAATTTAAATTTTTAAAATTAAATATAAAAAATTTAAAACTAATAAATTAGAAATGAAACTTGTAAACATGTTTTTTGAAAGAAAAAAATCTCGTCGTTTAAAAATAATTAAAGTTTAAAATATAATACATTTTTTAAAATAAATATTTTTAAGTTTCTTAATTTTATTAAAACTAAGTATTAAAATTTATAATTCAAAATATTAAATTTATTTATAAATATCAAATTTAATTAAAAAATACTAATTAAATATTAGTAAACTTTATTTTAACACATATATATTTATTTAAAATTCAAACGTAGTATTTTTAAATTTTATATGCAAAATTAAAAAGATATTATTTTTTGATCATAAATTTTTTTTAAAAATGATTTTTTTAAATCTCTTGTTTTTTAATTCTTTTTTTTAATATTAACTTTTGATGATAATTTAAAAAAAATATAAGCAAGTGGTAATAATGATGAAAATGTTTATTTATGTAATTTAAAAAAACATAAAAATATTAAATGGAAAATATTAAAAGAGAGATGTTACTTTACGCATCGTTTATGCAAAACCCTGTCAATCTTCTTTATCTTCAAATTCATTAAACTAAATTGGATTTTGCACACAATCACATAATTTATTATACCACCCAATAGTGTCCGTTTTGCTCGTTAGGAGCTTTCAAATTTGCTTTTTGTTATCGGGATGGAGACTTCCCAAGAAATCACCATTCCTGATACTATTCTCACCTGAATACGTTTAACTGTGGAGTTATCCTCTCATCCACAGTCATTATGCCCAAAGCACGTTGATGTAATTTGAGGTCCGACATTCCTTATAAACTAACATCTCTTCTTTCCATGGCCAATGCAAGATATACAAATGTCGGCGTTACAATTATAATTCATCTTTTAGTTACACAATAATTCAAACCCACCAAGAATGAATAAAAAGCGTATGTGTATGATTAAGGACCATTCAAATGTTAAATACAATGTCATTCAATCAAAGTTTACAAAATTAATTGCGCCAAACTCTAATCCTTGTCAAATAAACAAAGTGTAGGAACTTTTGGTGAAAACGAGAGCTTTCATTAAGTTATAAAATGATTTTTTATCAACTTTGTACATAAATAAATATATGTAATATTGGTTAATATATTTATTTCTTTCTGGGTTTGCATTCGATTATGTGAGAGATTCGCAACGAACTAAACCACTTCTAAAACGAAGCTAAAATGAATGAGATGTCAATGCTCAAATCTGGGTGTTTGAAGCTGTGAAAGCCGTGAAAATTGGAACCTTTTTGGGAAGAAAAAGTGTGTAAGTTGTCCCTCATAGGTAGGAGGACCAAACTTTGAGTGTTATATATGTGGGAGCCTTGTAAGATATTTGTTTCCTTTAAATGAAACACTAGTGGCCAAACCCTAGATCGCCCCACCAGGTGTCAAAAAGCAAACCAAATATTCAATAATCAACCATATGGGGTTTGGGATATACCTTTTGTGAAAAGGAGATGGCAACCGAGATGTAACACCACGTGAAAACAATCCAGTCGTTAGATCCGGCTACACGAACTAAACTTGTAACTTCTAATCACTCGTACAAAACCGGATATCTATATGTTTGTGTCTCCAATTCTCCCGATCACCAAAAGCTATCCAAATCTCTATTCGGATTCTCCCTCAACAACGCCCACTTATATGACTTAAGTGATATTTGTCCTTCAATTGTGATTGTAGACCCGACTTAAGTAACTCAGGAATCGTGGTCCTACCTTCGAATAAAATTGTGGCGTCGGATGCAGGGTAATTCACTAACACCGACATTTCGGATAGATTATTTGAAGTGTAACAATTTAGGGTGGCGCAAAAATATCGATTTTGAATTGGGATTTCTTTAATATTTTAAATTACCGGTTAAGGGTAGAAAACATATTGGACGACGAGAAGCATTAGCCAAGTCGTGCAATTTTAGTAAACCAATTTTACTATATAAGTTCGTGAAACGCTTTCAACACTCGACACGGTCCAATTTTAAATACCTTATTTTTAAACTAAATTGGTCGTTAGTCGCGAACTTAGTTTTAAACTAACTAACTTTTAATTAATTTAAATATGGTTTTAAATAAAACAATTACATTTAAAAACCCGTTTTAACTTTTAAATAAAAACTACTCTTATTTAGTTAACTTTCCGAGAAATTTTAAACATTTTAAAATTCTCGTCGTTTTATATGATTGTGTTAAACGTTTCATAAAAATATTTACAGTTAAATTATTATCCTAAATAACTAAAACAACCACAAAATATAAAACAATCATCGAGCCACTAGTAAGGGTGTTCGATTTTGTTCGAGCCATCAAACGACAAATCGAACCGGTCTAAAGGACAACAAATAATAAATAAACTTGTCGCCTCCCACTTAGTCCAAGATCACTATCTTCAAATCCAGTCTTTGTCAATCTTCTGTCTTCAAGTATTCGTTTTGTTAGGTTTACAACATTTACATTTTACAATAAAACTTAAATAAATAAAAGAAACTTAACTATTACATCCGGGTTTCAAATAACCCAAAATAAAATACAAAAACTATAAAAAAAACCATGACAAACAAATACCACGGGTCACCAGGGATTGATATATCAAAACACGATCACAACCAAAACGATAAAGGTTAGATCTTTTGTTAACCAAAAGTGTTAACAAATAAAACGGAGATCAAAAAATAAATAATTATGTCTAAACGCGCATAAAGGTGGCTCTTATACCACTGTTGGATATCGTGCACCGGTTTTAACATTTAAAACAATACTTGTAAAATCATATTTACAATGGCGGAAGCGTAAACAATAGCACACGATATTAAAGTTCAGAACTTTATCCGACAATGATCCAATTACACAATGTTTAGACAATAATATTAAATAAATAAAACACAACCATAGGGTGTTTAGAATTTATACCTTTGACGAATAACCGGGGTTGTAACACTCGGTTACAAAGAACGTCACGCTAGATGACTATAAACGAATTCGTTTCACGAACACACCTTTAGTCGCAAAACCCGGCCCTCGGATGTTATCCGGTTCGTCTCACGGGAAGCACACGGTGACGGCAGGAGCGGCACCACAGGACTGTGCAACAAGGGCAGTGGCGGCGTGACTCGGTGGTGGGTGGTGGGTGTCCGAGAGCGGCGGCAGGTAGCCGGCCGAAAAAACAGGGACGTGGGGGGTTTCGGTTTTACGAAAATCGCAAACGAGGAGATGCAAAAAAACCATATTAGGGTTTAGAGTTAAGCATGCATTTATAATCACACTATTTACAACTCAATGCCTTATGTAATTAATGTTTAATTACCAACTAATTAACGCTTAATCAGTCTTACTCCTCGTAGTTTATAATTACTCTAATTAATAAATTTATCTTGCGTAAACCAAACACGTTCTTTTATATTAACATTAAACATAAAAGTACCCCTTTGATACATGTATATAACCATTATATATATATATAAAGTCTCATTCTGTTCTATCGTTATATTTAATTATTCTAAATAATTAAATACAGCATAAATAATAAATATCTCTCTAGATATTCAATACATCTAATCCGGACATGTGTTTCGTTAAATAATGTTTAACAATTAAACGCTATGATTTGTTCTTTGCTCAAAGTGTAAATCTTCGGATCGTACCTTGATAATAACGTTAATATTAATGATGATCGAAATCTAATATCTAACACTTATTACGCGATATATACACATGGAATAGTGAATTAAGCTCAATGGAACCAATGGAATTGTTTCAAGATACCCAAAGTTGTAAATAAATGGATTACACATCCTAAGTTAGAGGAACTCATCTCAAATAGTATTCCAACTTAGTTTCAATGAAATAGCAGAAAAACCTTATCCAAAATCTTAGATTGTATCAATATCTCTTAAGTATGTAAGCCTAGCTTAGTGGTAAGATTAATCTTAAATAATGAGATAGAAATTACCTTTGAACTATTTACCACGGTTGTTAACGGATTCTCGACTAATCACACTCGACGTGTATCGGAAGCTTGGACCGTGATTCTCAAAATGTGTGTGTGTGTGTTTTGGAATGTTCAAATGATCTCTCATTGCTCATCTATTTATAGACTAATTGTGGGACCCATAGCAGACCGCTATGCAGGAGATGGTGGACCGCTACCACCCCATATGCCAGTCGCTTTCTTTGTGGCCACGTAGCGCACTGCTAAGCATACCGACCCTGATTCAGCGAGTCAGCTTTGCCACGGGTCACCCTTCGCTTGCAAACTTTCTGAGCACGTAGTGGACCGTGAGAACCCTCGTAGCGGTCCGCAACTGATCTACTTTTCAGTTTTTTTCACTTTTGGTCGCTGGGGTTTGGGCTATGTATAGTTCTAGTGTTATACTTTTGTTTTCTCATATTTTCGTGGTGTTACATTTAACCATGGGTTGTTCGCGTTCAACAACGGGTTATTTGGGTTCATGTTGGTTGTAGGAGTTAAATAGAGTTTGTATAAAAAGTTGAGTAGAAGAAGAGTAGAATTTGTAAAAATATGTGATAAAAATGAAGTATAAAAGATTGATATTTATAGATATTTTTTTAAATTAAATTTTTTTACTTAAAATAGAACCAACGGCTCTTTCTTCATCCGTCAACAAGCATCAATGGTTCCTTTCTTCTCATTCACGCCGTTGCTGCGGTCACAAGTGGCTAGCCATGTCCCTAGCAACGACGTGACGGAACGGTGTTCCATGCCCCTCTCACGTCCCTCGCCTCACAAGCACGATGAGGGTGACGGTGTACGTACCAAAAAGGAATAAGCAAATCATCTTTAATTACTCCATGGTGACAGACATGATGTCAGCATGATCTAACTCGCAGCCATGAAAGACAAAACTCTTTCACCACATCCTTCTCTATATATTCTTCCAACTAAATAAACCAAAACACAAACACTTTCAATCATTTAAACTTAAACATCACATGGATCCATCCTATGATTCCTATTTCCACCATCCATTCCCGGAATTCTCCCCGGAAACCTATTTTACCTCACCGGAATATTCCCATTATTCCCAACAGATGCTTCTCCCTGAACAAGCTAATGATGATCAACAAGAGAAGGAGTGTAGCTACCGCGGCGTGAGGCGCCGACCGTGGGGGAAATACGCGGCGGAGATACGCGATTCCACACGAAACAGCGTTAGGGTTTGGCTGGGAACATTTGACACGGCGGAGGCGGCGGCTCTGGCGTACGATCAAGCGGCATTTTCGCTGTGGGGATCGGAGGCGGTTCTTAACTTCACGAAGGAGGTGGTGTATGAGTCTTTGAAAGAAATGGGGTTCGTGTATGAAGCCGGGAGTTCGCCGGTGCTGGCATTGAAGAGGATACATTCCATGAATAGGAGGCAGGCGATGTGGACGAAGAAGACGCGAGATCGCGAAGAGGCGAAGGTTGCAAACGTCGTCGTTTTTGAGGACTTGGGTAGTGATTATCTTGAACAATTATTAGGGTTTGATGATAGTTGTAGTACTAGTACAAGTTGGTAGAGAAAACCATGCATGGGAATTAAAGTTGACAAGACAGAGGACACCAATCATAAGATGTTGGATATACCTATAAACTTGAGATATATTCATACCATATATCAATAAATGATTGTTCCACCTTATATAATGATAATATTAGAAACCTATCTATCTAATCTTATTTGAATTGAAGAAAATTTTAAAATGACTTTATGAATACGAAAATGGATATTTAACCAAGAAAATACTTAAAAATATACATCCTTATTTAGCCTACTGTTTCATGGACATTGGTCATGACAGCCGGCTAAATACGGCTAAGCTAGCCGGCTAAAATTTCCGTGCCAAAATTATATTTGTCAGAGTACGAACCAATAATATGGCGACACGTGGCAGGCTTAACTGTCTAATAGACGGCTATAGCCGTCAAAATAAACAGTTTTAGCCATCTAATGTATTTAGCCGTCTAAATAAACAGTTATAGCCGTCTATTAGACGGCTTAGCCTCCAAAAACATTTTTTGAAAATTTTTGGAGGCCTAGCTGTCTAATAAACGGCTATAACTATTTATTTAGACGGCTAAAACTGTTTATTTAGACGGTATAGCCGTCTATTAGATGGCTAAGCCTGCCACGTGTCACATGCTTATTGGCTCGTACTCTGACAAATGGAATGTTGGCACGGGAATTTTAGTCGGCTAGCTTAGCCGTCTTTAGCCTTTTCGCACAGTAGGCTAAATAAGGATGTCCATTTTTGATTATTTTCTTGGTCAAATGTCCATTTTTGTATTTTTCACGTGATTAAACCAGGAAAAGAATAAATATTGATACACTTGGCATCACTATATTCATCCTTACAATCTTTTTCCCCACAAAACCACTTATGATTCATTCCCAAAAGCGTGGATCAAAAATATATTACCAGGTTTACTCAAAAGCACGGATCTTTTACCCGGAGTAACCACACTTGGCATCTAAACCCTATTTCGTCCCCCTTCCAAACGTCTCCCTTTCTTCCACAACAACCTTGAGTATCTTCTTCAACGATTCAAGTTTTTAACAAAATGTTTTGCAAGGTGCAATCGTTTTATAGTCTTCTTTGATTAGGTTTTCCAGTCATCAAACTTCACGGCTTATAGTTTCCTTATCTTAACAATGATAGTCAAATATGGTGATAATTAATAATAGTTGGCTACTGAAAGATTCTACCCATGGAAATTTATGTTGTTCTTGCTTTCCTTCTCGACGACACCAATAGAGAAACGGAAGCAAGAGAGTTCAGATTAAGTTTATTGATGGTAATTTTGTTGTTAGGGCTTTTAATTTTTGTGATTCTAAGAATGATGTGCAATTAGGGTTATACGAAAAGTTCTGCTCAATTTGATGCAAGTTAAAATTTGATTTAATTCCCGAACCGATTTACTTTTAATCTTCAATTTAATGTGTGTTAATTTCAATTCTAAACATTATTGTGAATTTCTTTTACACATTATTGAAATTTCAGTTTTCTATTATACAATACCTTGTAATTTCAGTTTCCATTTAATGTGTAATTTAGTCTTACGTTTTTTAAGAACATCATTTATGAAATTTCTTTTCATGTATTTTTTTTAATGTTTTTATTACTCTCGTCAATATATTCTTAATTTTTAACATTATGAAAAATTTACCAATACATCATCTAATCAAATGTTGTATAAGAATACATGTTCAGATATTTATCAGTCTAATATTAAAGTTTATACCGTGTAACACATGGGTTTAAAGCTAGTGTATTATAAATGAGTATTACTACAAGTAAAAGATAGTGAAAAGGGCAAATTACTAGAGTTAGAAAGACTAGAAAAAAAAACATAATCAATAGGATTCCAAAACGAGTGTGAATTGGTGATATGGTGATATCAACAGTGAGAGAGTAGGTTGGTGTGATCAATGACAAGTTGGTTTTAGTTAGACTGAACAACCAATATATTATTTAATTTTAAGGTATGCTTTTTTATGGAATAACCGATGTGAGAGATGCGTTGTGTCGTGACAACCACTCATCGACTACTTATATATGGTGTTGCATCCTTAACGATGTATAGGTATGAATGTATGATGTTGTAATGATACAGAGGAGATTAGCATGGCCCATTGTAACACCCATACAAATCACATATCGGCCTTGGTCAGGAGAGATTCTTGGTTCGTAGTGGATAAAGCGGGCAATATTAGTGGTACGGAGGCCGGATCTTACAATGGATGAATTGAAAATGATTGGCCCCAAACTGGGCCAATGAAAAATGGGATTTGATGGTTCTAGCTGTTGGGTCAATAGATCCAGGAAGTCCAATCTTACTGCTATTGGGCCCTACCCAAGGGTTTGTGTTTGGAGTGTTGTGGCGGCTGATATGGACCAGGTCTGTTGTGGGCTAGTCTCATTGGGAAGTTGGTGCAAATGATTAAGGGGGGAGAAAAAATCATTTTGGACAAGCTGTTTATGTTAGGATGGGAAAGTGACCCTGTTAGGGTTCGAACTTTGACGTATTTGAATTCAAAAATAAGAAACATGGCAAATAAATAATAATAATAATAATAATAATAATAATAATAAATATTCAAAACTTAGCTAAATGGTAAGTGATTTGATCCATAACAAAAAAAATGAGGTTTCAAATCCTGCAAAATACAGGTGATTCTCTTAAAGTTAACGACTATGACTTTGCCTCCGGCATAATTTAGCGACTGACTTAAGGAATTAATGCTTGCAACTGGGTTTGCGACCGCCTATTTTTCATTATGTTTTCTAAAAATTGTGACCGGATTATTAACCACTTATTTCTGTTATTGTTGAGTGTCTTTTTAAAATACGATAGGGTTAGTAATCACATATTTTTAATTTTCTATTTGTTTTTTAAAACTGCGGCACATTCTTTTTAATCTTTTTAATTTTTTTAATTTACAACTGATTAACAACTGTAATAAAAGTATAAAACAGTGGGTGAATTAGCTATCGACATGTGACCCTAGTAGAAAGACATGCCTCATGCTTACCCTCCGGATCAACCTATAAATAGAGGCCTTAGTAGAAAGACATGCCCCGTGTCCACCACCGCCTCCAGTCGCAAGTTCAACTTAGGGACCAAGTAACGGACCGTTACTGGTCCCTTAGCGGACCGTTAAAACCACTTGTCCCGTAGCGGACCATTAAGATATCGGTGACGGTCCGCCATAGGGTACGCGTGTCATTTTTCACCCGCTAGTCAACGTACACGTGTCGAGCCATCACTGCTCCCTTGCTCACCAGGTAGCGGACCGCTAGGCCTTGGGTAGCGGTCCGCTACCCCTTAAAGTTTCAGAATTTTCACTTTAATTCTTGGACTTTGATTATTTACATATTAACCCTTAAACTTTGAAATTTGGGCAAGTTTGGTCCTTTATTTTCTTAGGAATTTTCAAGGTGTTACATGTAGCTTACTGCATAGCTTGACGAGAGTTTATAGGAGGATTAGACTTAAAGCCTAAGAACGTGTCCTAGATGTAGTAGTCTCTTGTAGCACGTAGGTAAATAGAAGCATAGAATCTCCAAGCGTTCACGTATAAGAATTAAGAATAGAATGAGGAGTGAATTCCTAGTAAAAGACATGAGAAAACTCATGTTTGGGTCTCCTAAGTTATAGTCTAGGTCATGTGTCTAAAACCTAATTCCCTATAACCAAGTCTCTGATACCAATCTGTCACACCCCAACCGACGGCGGATTATACGTCGGGGCGAACGCGGTTGTTCAATAGCACAAGGTTGACTATTAAAGTTTCTATATTTCATTAAATAATAATTTAAGATTCAATACAAGGAATATAACAAGAAATACAACGTTTAATTTATAAGTAGACTAGGTCCAAAGCATCCTATGTGATCACGAATAAGTCTCATGTTGTAAACCTGAAACATGTGAAAGAATCTGTCAACTACAAAATAGTTGGTGAAATACAAAGGTTTTGACACAATTTATTACAATTCACTATGATTTGTGCATTCTATAATGTAAGTATGAGAAAACAAGCATGTTAGACATTGTGCACATTCAATCCTCCAACCATGTTTATGCATAATCCGCAGGTTTGAAAGTTTGGTTTAGTAATAATCACCAAGGGCTCCCCCCGAAGGGTCAATCAATCAAGGTGAATTGGTCAAATGCAATAGATCTATCATTGTTACCATAGGCTTGATCAAAGTTAATGAATATGCTAGTTTTAAGTTTAATCTAAGCATACAACATAAGAATAAACACGCAGTCATAGTTGTACAAGAATTATATAAGTTTAAGAATTTGAACATGTTTCACCCCAAAAGCATAGAAAAGAAAAAGGGGCTAAGTATACTCACTTGGATGATGAATAGTATCCGAAACGGACAAGTATTTGCAAGACTTGGAGGGAGAATATCCTCACGATAAGCCTAAGAATATAAGTCTAAAGTTTCAAGTTTATTTCTATAAGTCTAAGACAATGATTTGGGATTTCAAGATTCGACTATGGTTTCAATGGGAGATGGGAATGGTCGTGTTTGTGAAGTTTAAATTAAGTTTAAAATAAAGGTTTTGAATGAATGATACAAGACTTGTGTGTCAAAGTTTAATAGATTTATAGATTAGAATTTAAATGTTTTATCTTTATTAATTACTCAAAATAGGTAATAATAATTTAAAGAAATTTTCTAAGTAACTTAATAATATAGTTGGAAGGATATATAAAGAGGAATAATGCTTAAGGATCAATAACAATTATTTAAAATAAATAATTATTAAGAATAAATAATAATTATTTAAGAATAAATGAGTTCTAGGGATAAATAATTATTTACGAATAAATAATTACTACGGACAAATAATTATCCCAAAAGAATAATTTATAAATCATTCAAGATTTAAAGTATTTAAGAATTGAGTATTCATCTTACAAAACAATTTATAATTTAATAATGTTTAGGATGTGGTTATAAGTTTAAATAATAATGAGCATTTATAAGTTTACAAAATGTTAAATAGAACTTCTTATAAAGTTTAAATTATACGTTTAAAGTTTAAATAAAATTATGAGTTTATAGATGTCTTAAATAAAGTTTCTTATGATTTAAATTTATATAAACAAATGGATTTCTTGTTTATATAAAAATGTATAAGTTTAAAATTTATTAAATTAAAGTTTATTAAATTAAAGTTTTAAACAAAAGTAGGTTTATTGTATATAAAAAAAAGGAATAAGGAATTAAGCTTCGAATTTTATAAAACGATTTCTATTGAATGTCCAAGTTTTATAAATTTCGGAAGTATTCTTTTTAAATGTTTAAAACTATTTTAATAAATTTATTATTGTAAGTTTTAATTAAGATTAATTAAATAAAATGTTTTCAGAAAATAAAAGTGTAAATAAAATTCATATTCACGTTTATAAAGGTATCACAGAATTTATAAAAATTATTAAAAGATTTAAACTATTTAAAATGATAATAAAAAAAATAAAAACAAAAACCTGGGCCAGACCGAATCGAACTCGGGTCTGCCCCGGGTCAACATCACACACAAACACTTAACCACCCCGCCTACGGGTCTCGGTGGTAATATACATGGAAAATCAAATAGATAAGTATATTCCCAAATCGTCCCTAATTTGCTCAAGAACTCTAGAATTGAAATCCCTCAAATTCGATCCGATAATCCCTCTGTCTATAACGATTGACAGAGGGAAAATGTTTTCAGCATGGAAACGAAGCTAAGGGTATTTCGAATTACCTGTTAAGATGACGAATCGAGGAGGAACGGGCTTGAAGGTCGAAGTCGGCTGTCGCGAGTTCGGATTTGGAATGCTGGCTCGTTTAGGACGAATTGAGTATTGAGAGCGTTTGAGGGTGATTTCATGGGTCGATTACACCCGGTATTTATAGTTGATTTCGTGATTTAAGGCCCGATTAGGTGGGGGTTAACGGTTGAGTCGATGGGTTAAATCCCGAGCCCATGCGCAGCCAAGGATTTAAATCAAGCATTGAATATAGTTAGGTAGGAGTCGCATGCGGGAGGCGAAAGTCGAGGTTCAGTGCATTTGGACGGAAATCGCGATTTCACGAGAAAAGGGTCAAGAACCGGTTGATGTGGGACTCGAAACCGTGACTGGTTTGGCTTTCGGGTGTTTGGAAAAATGGCAGAACAGGTCCTCAAAGTTTTACTGAATTACACTTTATGTTTAAAAGTAGAACTTTAGTTTAAAACAAGTTTCATTACTTGGCAGTTTTGGTCCTTGAACTTTTATAAAATAGATATATTTCCATTTTTATAAATATCCAAATAAATTTTATTATTTTAAAACTTTACGAGATATTTTATAAGATTATTAGTTTATAAGTTTAAATATTTAGGATAAGTTAATTATAATTATAAATCGTAAAGTTTTAAGAGTTTAACATATTCATATATGTATACTTTTAAATAAGCCTTATATATATACATATATATATATATACATATATATTCCAAGTATAAATGTTTTTCCTTAACTATATATAAATTAATATTTATTGTTTAAGGAATAGTTTTAAAACGAATTCGAGTTTTAAATAAATGATATGTGCAAGGGTTTAGGAACAGGTATGACGGAAAAATCCTGGATATTACACTCGGTCCCTTCTGGTAAAGATAAAGTTGGTGCTTGGGTTAATCTTTCCTTTATCTCTTGGAACGCATTCTCTTGTTTTAACACCCATTCAAACTTTGAATCCTTTTTTCAGTCTTGTTAATGGTGAAGCGATCTTAGCGAATTGTGAATAAATCTTCTATAATAACCCGTCAATCCTAAGAAACTTCGGACTTCAGTAGGTGTCTTAGGTGGACTCCACTTCATCATCGTTTATAATTTTGACAGATCCACCAGAATACCGCTTACGTTTATCCCATGTCCTAGTAATTGAACTTCCCGAATCCAAAACGCACATTTAGAGAACTTTACATATTACTTTTCTCTTTTTAATGTCTCTAATACTTCTTTGAGATGACACGCATGATCTTCTTCATTTATTAAGTGAATTAGAATGTCATCGATAAACACAATAACTGATCGGTCTAACATAAGTTGACATACCCGATTCATGAGATCCATGCAAGCATCAGGGGCATTAGTAAAACTGAATGACATCACTAAGAACTTATAGTGCCTATATTCGTACAGAATGTCGTCTTTGGAATATCTTCTTCTCTTACCTTTAGTTGATGATAATCTGACCTTAGATCTATTTTAAAGAACCAATATATTCCTTGCATTTGATCACATAACTCATCAATCCTTGGTAACGGGTATCTATTCTTCACGATTAATTTATTCAGCTCTCGATACTCGATGCACATGCACATTAGGCCCATTGATTTTACCCGTACCCGATTAACCCGACCCGAACCAACTTCACCCGAACCGATTAAACCCGTACCCGAATAACCCGTAACCGATTAACCCGAAAACCGTTTAAACCGATTGTTTATCGGGTCGGGTTTCGGTTAGACTTTCAAGCATCAAAAACCCGATTAACCCGAACCGATTAACCCGAATAAACCGAACATTTATATATTCTACCCTTTCTCTTCTCACCACCACCACCAACACCACCAAAATCCGCTTCTAAACTATGAGTTTAAAAAATCCACCACATAAACACGAATACTTCTATTTGAAGCTTTAATCTCTTGGAAATGTACTTATTTTTGTTTCACATACACGTTTATTTTATGTTTTTAAACTTGATTCATTTTTTTTTTTCAACCATGTGTCCCTACCCGAAACCCGACCCGATTAAACCGAAAACCGATTAACCCGAACCCGATCTACCCAAATGTTATTCGGATCGGTTATCGGATAAATTTACACACACGGAAAAACCGATTAACCCGAACCGATCTACCCGAAACCCGATTAAATTACCCGAACAACACCCCTAATGCACATGCACATGCACATGCACATGCACATGCTTTTGTCCTTATTCTTTACGAATAATATTGGAGCACCCCAAGGTGAGATACTCGGTCTAATAAAACCTTTGTCCATCAATTATTGCAGTCGTGCCATTAATTCCTTCATCTCTGATGAAACTAATTGATACGGTGCTTTAGCAATTGGTTTAGCACCAAGCACTAAATCGATTCGAAACTCCACTTCTCTATTAGCTGGTTTCCTGATAAATCTTCAGGAAATACATCTAAGAAATTACATATCTTTTATTAAACCGTAGGATTGAATTCGCCATGGGTTACAAGACACG
Source organism: Smallanthus sonchifolius (assembly GCA_023525975.1). Classification (NCBI taxonomy): domain Eukaryota; kingdom Viridiplantae; phylum Streptophyta; class Magnoliopsida; order Asterales; family Asteraceae; genus Smallanthus; species Smallanthus sonchifolius. The sequence continues at coordinate 27,795,505 of CM042034.1, forward strand.
TAAAATCGAGCTGAAGGTTTGATCCATCACGAGAATTTATTTTTAATTATTGTAGTTCTGAATGCAATTTTAATTTCTTGTTTTACAAATTAGTTTAATTTCCAAAATTTTAAGAAAAAATGAAAATTATTTTTTTAAACAATTAATTAGAATTATTGATGGCAGTATCTGTCGGTAAAAGTTTAAGAGTCCGTCGGAACTCTCAGCCAAGTGTTTGTCAGTTAGCATCATAAGATAGCTTAGTGGTAAGACGTTTGAAAGGTCTCCACTCTTCCCAAAAGACCTAGGTTCAAACTGTCCATAGGTAAACATCTGGATGGTCATCACCTGTTAAAAAAAAAGTGTATGTTGATAAGCAGTCTCTAAATATTCTTTCGGTAAAATTCAACTTGGATGACCTTTTGCATTAGTTGCTAGTAATCCGTCAGTATAAGTTGCAAGGTCGCACGCATCGTAGGGCTTGATCTTCAGAATCATAGATCTCCGGTATAGATGGAGGAATATCTGGCGGGGGTGGGGGTTCACACTGCTGACGCTGAGAAAAATAAACAAACAAAGGGGGAGACTTGGTGAACATATTAGTATATCTATTTATTATTATAGTAATAATTTTTTAATTAATTGTTTTTATTTTTTAATCAAATCAAAAAGATTTTGTTTCTATATTTTTAATAAAATAACTATTTAAATTTTAATAAATTATTTATTGGATTTTGTTAACTTATAAATTAGATATTACTATAATTGTTATTTAAAAATTCAGGAAGTTGCGATGGTGACGTTAACGTGGTCAAATATATAAAAAGAAGTGTATAAAGTTGTGGCGGCTCGATTCTGAATATCAAAATGTCGATAAAAAACACGTTGCAAAGGTATATTTGAAAATCAAGAAAAAAGTTACATCGTTGTAAAAATGAGCATTAAGAAAACAAAAAGGCGAATTTTAAAAATAAAAAGAAGAAAAAATATATCATATTTGACTAGGCTCGGTTTTGAATAAAATTTACGTCGAAACGTAGCCCTATCTCGGTTTTGAATAAAATTTATACCGCAACGTAGATAAAAATAAACATTTCATTTAATTATAATACCTACATATGTAATATTTATTCATCTCTATTGAAATTTAAGAAAAAACATATGAATAGATTTCATTTAGTTATAGTACATATGTACAAGTCTATGTAAATAAAATTTAAAAGTTCAAACATATACAAATAAATTAGTTTGAATGTTTTTTATGTAGATAACATACATCCTATTTCTAATAAACGATTCCACTTAATGCCACGTGATAACACCATATTTTTTCTCACTAAAATATTCTAATTTTTACTATTTTAAGTAAGTTTGATTTTAATATCTAATTATGTTAATGTTGTTTTGTTTTAAAAAAAATATATTATAAGATTTGAATTCTAATTTTCCCTACACATTATTGTATTTTTATTTTTCTATTAAATAACTCCATGTAATACATGGGTATATAACCTAGTATTTGTATATAAAAGTAAAAAATATAAAAAAAAATGATCCATTAATCAAAAAATAAACGATTTAAATTTCTTCACCACAATGGTATAGAAGAAAATAAACGGTTCAAGTCCCTTTCCTAATAGGAAATATATCAAAAAAAAAAAATCTTCACGTTATTCTTGTAATAATTTAGTGTTCTGAAATAAACATCTTCTTTGTTTATTATTTACCTATTTTCTAAAAAAATAAAATAAAAAAATAAAGAAAGAGTGTCAAGTAAGTTGACAATAATATTATCCTCTACATTTCTATATAAATCAAAGCAACACATGCTGCGAGCATCAAACCACGGTTTTTGAAAATGAAGTTTAGTGGAGTTGCGTTGTTCTTAGTTGTTCTTTTTACACTTGTCCTGATTTCTTCACAAGGAAGAAACCTTGACACCTCTCAACCACCCAAAATTTATGTCCCACTTGGTACGATCTTAATGAATTCATGTATACTTATTCTATATTCATGTATACCCAAGCTTAAAAAAACATTTTGAGTAGCTTTTTCTTTAACATGTTACAAAGATTCGTAATTTCATGATGTTTTGGTCTCACAAGTATTCTTACCTTAATCTAATTCTATACATACATATGTGTTTGGATGTAAATTAGTTTCTTTTGTGTTTACTCTCTGCAGAACCCAGGAATCAAACTTGGGGCAGTTGTTGGAAGTGCTGGTAAGAACATGGCATTGTCGTGTATAGATCGACCATGTATGGTGAGGTTGACATGCGTATGTATACGTAGATATGCATAGGGCGACATATAGTTGGATTGATTCATCTACGCTACTATGCTAATACAAATAAAAGACGAGTTATTGTTATTTGTGTTGTATGTAGTTTAATCATGATTTTTTGGTAATTGTATAAGACTTGGGATCATATTATTAAAAGTGTTTACGGTATCAATTCTTTTGTGAATATTATTGAAACCCTAAACCCCATTATATAGCGGAGATAATTACAAATCAAATCTAAATATATGCTAAATATAAATCCCAAAATATATTCTCTAATAATTATGTTTATGCACTTAGGTGTTGACCGGATCAATATATGCTGGTGTCGACACTCAAACAAACCAGAATTAACTGGTGGTGTGGCAAACAAACAGATTCAACAAAGATAAATGATAAAACATTGAAAAATTGGCACAAGAATACTTTCAAATGCTTACTATTGATGAACAAATGCTTGGGTGTGATTTAAGTTTCTGCCCCCTTCTACTTCTCGATTAAACCCTTCCATCCCGAAAGTCTAGAATGCACACTTGAAAGTAAAACCCTTGGACTTTATATTAATTACTTTCTACCCCATAAGATAAAATAAACATAATCTTATAATAATTATGAAGTTGGTTCAATACATTTCGATATCATCCAAATTGGCAATTGAATATGTAATCTAAACAGAAAAATCATAAACTACTACATCCAAAATCTAATTCATTTAATCTAAACAGAAAAATAATTGAATAGTCATATCTATATAGAAAACAAAAATATAAAAGTTTTGCTATAATATAATTACTTTATGGTAAACACTAAATTTAAAAGTAATTAAACAATCGTTTCCAAAAAGTGAAACTAAAAAAAAATGAAACATAAACGGGTTAGCGGGTCAACCCGTTTATCATGTCAACCCTAACCCGACATGTTTTCTAAACGGGTCAACCTGAACACGACCCGTATTTTAAACGGATTGTATTTCCCAACCCAAAACCTATTTTTTTCGTGTTAAGTTCGCGTCGGGTTCAAGTTCGTGTCAGGAATTGACACACCATTCTTGCTAGTGTCTGCTTCTTTTAATCCAATTGTCGTTTAAAAAAATATAATTATGTATACAATATATTAAATAAAAGTTATAAAAGTAGACTTGTTTATGTTCGCGGGCTTAGTCAAACTCAAAATATCAAAACTCAATTTAATTATAGCTTTTACCGAGTTAATCTCAAATATTTATAAAATGGCTAGACTTATTTACATCCGTTAAAATAATGGGCCACTTTATGTAGAGTCGTACCAAAACACAGAACCCCAGCACACGATTGACATTTTTCCTCCATATCTATCCGTCCAAAACGAATTTTCCCTTTTCACATATATCTGCGACCAATTCCCCAAACTTAGGTTTTCTAGATTCTCTTTTTAACCTTCTCCGCCAGACCCACAACCCATTTTCTGATCACCCATTAGGGTTTCATCAAGATGGAACAATCTGTTCTTGATGATGTAATTCGTAGGTTGCTTGAGGTTAAAGGGAGACCTGGTAAGCAGGTGCAGCTTACTGAACCAGAAATCAAACAACTTTGTGTTGTTTCAAGAGAGATCTTCCTCAAACAGCCTAATCTGTTGGAACTTGAAGCACCCATCAAGATTTGTGGTATGGTTTCTTGAAATCTTGGGTTTTCTTGATTAATTTTGTTATTTTGTTGTCATCTTTATGTGATTTGTTATTAATTTGAGCCTACTGTTTCAAGAAACAAACTATATTTTTCTTCTAAATATTTTGATATTTTTTTGATTAATTTCCAATTTGGTTGATAAAATATTTATTTTGCAAATTTGATGTTTGTAATGGGTTTAGAAAGTTGGATGATTTGAGTAACAGTTTGTAGTTCCAGTCTGCAAAGTGGATTTGACCTGAAAGTGCATTGGCATAATTTGCAATTTGTCATTTTTTTATATATGAACATTAAGGGATTATTGGTTTTGGAAGGCCTAATTTGGTAATTATATTGTTTGGTTATTATTCTTTTTTATGCTATAAATTACCAAATTAGTTTGTTCCAAAACTTATAATTACCGAAGTTATTTTATAACATCTTGATATTCTTTGTTGCAAGGAAATTAAAATTAAAATTATAACATGGTCAAGACTTATTATTTAGAAATTACTAAATGAATGCCAATCAAATGGAACTATGTGTACGAAGTATGGACGAAATTAAACGGAAAAGAAAGGGACATTTTTGCGTGAAAGCTTAATTTGATCTGATGACTTAGAAAGGGTCTAAGAAAGATTGTTTAAGCTAATTTTGATGGGGTGACATAGTGGTAAGCACTTTAGTTTACTCCCTCTGGCGGAGGTTGTGAATCCAGCTTCCACAGGTTTTCTGCCTTCAACCGCGTTGAAGGCCACATGCCTAGTGCAAGCTTTGTTTCACGTGATCTCATTTATTATTAGGGTATTGGTGGAGTCCTTTACGTTTTCCGATAACGGGATCTTACGGTTACCAAAAAAAATAGGTTGTTTAAGCTATATGCATTTCAACCGGGCTTTACAAATTCTATCTAGAGGTGTGCCATGTGGCAACATGGGTGAGTCCGGTTACGGGTCAAATTGGGTCTGCGATGAAATCATTTTTTAGTATTGGTTAACACGGCTCGAGTAAGGTTGGTTAATCTACTAGCACTTCTGTGGGTATTTAATTTTTTCATTAAATAATTAATGTCGTCATTATGATTACATAAAAAGGAAATTAAAATAATAATTTGAATATTTGAATAAAACGATTCAGGAGGGCGTATACAATTAAAATAGACCTTCGGTGACTTTCAACCCGCTTGACCCGTTCCCCTTTTAGCTTTTTTTTCAATTTGACCCATTTGACCGGCTTGAGATGAAGCACATCCCAGATTGATTCATTTATCAGTAAATGGCCTGAAATTGTCACCCCTTGTTCTAACTTCACATCCTAGGTTGCAGTTACGGCTTCATAGATTCATACATGATTTTTGTAAAGTCGATTATGTATTTTGGTGTTGATTTCATCACTTATGAGATTTTGAAACTTTGATTTATGAATCGAAGGGGGGGGGGTATGTAAGTTGCATAAAAGCGTGACGAACTTTGGTCTGATTGTTTTCACCCATAAAAGGTAACCAACATTCAAAATAAAACTCTCAAACTGTCAAATTCTTTGACTTAAGGCAATAACATGACGGTAACTTTAACCATGTTGACTTTTTTACGGGAAGCCTAAAAGCCGGTTAATATAGAAGATTACCCTAAATTAGAATTTTTTTTAAGTTTGAGCCTTTTTGTGAATGCAATAAAGTGTGTACCCATAACAGAAATCAAACCAATATCTGTTACCTTTTTATCTAATTTATTTTAATTAATTTCATCGTTTATGTTTTTCGGTATCCTTTTGCCTGTTTACTTTTGAATAAATCATTATTACTAATTTATTGTCAGGTGACATCCACGGTCAATATTCAGATCTTCTACGCCTTTTCGAATATGGTGGATTACCCCCTCGCGCCAATTACTTATTTCTTGGTGATTATGTTGACAGGGGGAAACAAAGTCTTGAAACAATATGCCTTTTACTTGCATATAAAATTAAATACCCGAATAATTTCTTCCTTTTACGTGGAAACCATGAATGTGCTTCTATAAACCGTATATACGGATTCTATGATGAATGCAAACGAAGGTTTAATGTCAAATTATGGAAAACTTTCTCGGATTGCTTCAATTGCCTTCCTGTGGCGGCTCTTATTGATGAAAAGATTTTGTGCATGCATGGGGGTCTTTCACCCGATCTTAATAATTTGGATCAAATTAGGAATTTGAGGCGGCCCACTGACGTGCCTGATGGTGGTTTGCTTTGTGATCTGCTGTGGTCTGACCCGTGTAGTGATGTTAAGGGGTGGGGAATGAATGATCGTGGGGTTTCTTATACTTTTGGTGCTGATATTGTTACCGGGTTTCTTGAGAAACATGATTTGGATCTTGTTTGCCGGGCTCATCAGGTTTGAATTTGGTTACACTTATTGGGAGGGTTGGGTAACGGGGTCAATATGGGTGTAAACAAGCCGAGCCGCTTATGAGCTACTGAGCTCGATCTTATATTGGGGCTCATTTAATAAAGAGCCGAACTCAAGCTTTACATACCACGCTAACTAGCCTAAACGAGCCTATATTTATATAGTTTTTAGTTAACCAATTAGATATGTATTTAAATAATAATTATCATAATTTTACATATAATAATTATTATTTAAATACATATCTAATTGGTTAACTAAATAGTATATATTATATTTTATATAAATTATATTATTAAATATATATAAAAATAATTATAAATATATAAATAAAGTAATTAAATAAATAATAAACTAGTCAAGCGTAAGCTGAGCTCGAGCTTGAAAAACTACTTATAATATAAGCGGAGCTCGAGCTTTAGAAATAGAGCTCTAAACAAGCCGAACTCAAGCTTGAGCTCCCAATGTTAAATGAGTTGAGCTCGAGCGTAGGTGAGATCGGGGTCAGCACGGCTTGTTTACGCCCCTACGGGTCAATAGTGTTCAGATTGAAACAAGTCATTTTCATATGGGTCTAAATGAGGTTGGATGACCTACAAACACATTTTGTCCGTATCTTAAAATCTTTTTAATGTAACTAGCTTGTTAGTTATAATTATAGAAACAATATTATTAGTTGCTTGCTACTGTAATAATCGATTCATTTTCAACTAGGCCTTGCTCTAGCTTTAAAATAAAGTGATTTAGGATGTTTTAGTCTGTTCTTTCCATCTACAGGTGGTGGGTTATGAAGGTTGGGTGATATATCAAAACGGGTTCAATGGGATTGAGTTGAAACGGGTCAAAATGGGACGAGTTAGTCCCACAAGTACCTTTCTAGTCATTTTGTTGTTATTAGTGAGTAATTAGTGTTACCATTGAATAAAATGATAGAGATCTTTGTAGTGAACATATAAAAACATAAAAAATTATAAAAAAAACACTTCTGATAGGTCCAAAATGGGACGGGTCGGACACACAAGTTCGTGTTAAATTTATATTGTTTTGGGGTGATTTTGTGTAGTTTTTATGACGCGATAAATTAATCGCAGGTTGTAGAAGATGGATATGAATTCTTTGCAGACAGACAACTTGTAACTGTATTTTCTGCACCAAATTATTGTGGGGAATTTGATAATGCAGGTGCAATGATGAGTGTTGATGAAACACTTATGTGCTCCTTTCAAATTCTAAAACCTGCAGATAAAAAGCCAAAGCTCAACTCCGGTATGAGTTTCTTCGGGAGCACGACTACGGCTAAACCCGGAAACACTCCACCTGGAGTCAAGGTAAGTCAACAACCCAGTGTAAAATGTCTTAAATGCCCTTTTGTGTAATTACTTCTTTTGTTGTTAGGGAATCATACATACTCCTACAAACATGGGTAAATAATAATATCATATATACCCAACCAAAAGTAAAAGTATCATGTATACCCAATTTAAATGATTTTTTTTTTACTTTATGATCATTCTACCCCTATCCATTATATATTTTTTTATAACCTAATTTTTTAGTTTTATCCCATACGTAAAAGAGATGGCGACCATCGCGAGTCTCCAAACTCATTCAGAAGGCTTCGTCGATTGCAAGTTCGGTCGCGTTTTTTATGGTTCTAAAAGAAAACAGGTTTCCTCCATATATGATATATGACGATATATGAGGTATAAATGCTATAAAAGAAAATTAGTAAAATATTTATAAAAAAAGTGAGAAATTTGAATAAAATATTTTGAGAAAACTCTTTTTTATGGGTAAATATAAAATTTTAAAATATGAAGTTTTAAAGCTTTAGAAAAATAAGGGTAAAATGACTATTTTCTAAAATTATTTTCAATGGAATTGGTATATATGTGATATTTTGTACATGTTTGTATATATGATACTAGGTTAGTTACCCGTGTATTACACGGGTTAAAAACATTCAAAATGTGAAATGATAAACTGTGTACACAATAAAAAATATCTAGAATCTTGAAATATACTATAAAATAAATAGTGCATTATATTGGTTGAATACGTAACACTATGAGAAATTAATAATTTTAAATAGACGGACTTGTAACGTAAATAATATAAAAATACAATAAAGAAATTTATAATTTCTTTATTTTTAACTGATTATTATATTTTTTATATGCATAATCCTTGACCCAATTTTGTGGTGTGATAGTTTAGGCAGAAAAAAAAGTTGCTCATGTCCTCAATAAATGACACGTGTCACTTAAAATTTTCATTTATTAGAGAAGTAAGATTTGATTGATGATATAATAACTATTTATAATTAAATAATAAGTATTAATAATTAGATTTATTAATATAAAGATTATTATTTAATAGGAGAGAGAAATAGAAAATCTAATATTTAATAGGAGAGAAAGGCGGGAAAATCAGTGTTGTAAAAATCGCGCCTAGGCGTCGATTAATCACTAGGCGGTCGGGTAAGGAGGAATTTTGACCTAGTCGGTCCAAAAATCGCTAGACGGTCCAAATCGCGCCTAGGCGGTCCTAGGCGGCCAGATTCCGGCGAACATTCCGACGAAAACCTGAAATTTCCAGCCAAATTCCGGCGAAAACCTGAAATTTCTGGCGATACCTGAAATTTCCGGCCAAATTCCGGCGAAAACCTTTGGTGTGGTTTAAAAATGAACATTTTTATAAAAATTACATATAAAAATGTGTGTATATATATCTAAAACTGAAAATTACATATAAAAATTCCAATCCAATTAATCCCTCCTAGGCCTCGATTAATCCCGCCTAGGCCTAGGCCCTACCCCACCGCCCGACTAGCGCCTAGCGATTTTTACAACACTGGGGAAAATAAAGATGAGAAGTAACCAGAGAGTGACACGTGTCCTGAAAAGATTTTTAGTTTTGGTTAGGTATATATGATATTTTCTTAGTTTGTAGAGGTATATATGAAATTTCCCCTTTATTTATTTTTGATGTTTTTTACAGCCTTTTCTGGGAGCAAAAGTATGAGATGTGAAGCATGAAAGGAATAAGTTTACTTCTGATGAGGTAAAGTTGGGGTCGAGATAAAATGAAATGTTATTATCGGTATTGTTGATCGATGTATGTTAGTTATAACCTGATTTCTAACCCTATAACTGAACGCGTATCGACCCATTGCTTGATAAGTATCGGGGACAAATAAGACGGGATTGCGTATTTTGCTTTGTTATTGTGTATATACGTCTTTTGTATCTCATTTGTTTTTGGAAATCTAACCGCAGTATTGTAAATTATGTTGTTGATATATGGTTGTAAAAATCCCGACTATTAATCGCTAATCCCCCCTTACCGATTAATGGCCGGTTAGTCATTAATCAGTTCAGTCGATCAAAATCATTGCGCTTCAACATCATAATTTTGGTTAAAATTGGATCAAATTTGGTCAAAATTGAACCAAATTGGTCTAAATCACCTGGTGGAACTCATTTATGTCAACTTTGAAGTATTATGTTCATATTAATCTCGATTAATCCCGATTAATACTTAGTTGTACCCATCGCCTGGCTAGCGTCTAGCGATTTTTACAACACTGGTGTGATGTGATGTGATGAGTCTTTAGCCCGTCTTTCCGTTGTGTTCTTGAGTCCTTTTTAAAGAGAGAAGTGAAAGGAAGCGGAAAAAAACTGGAAAATGTTTGTGTTCTTGAGTTTTTTAGTGGAAATAAGTGGAAAGAAACTGAAAATGATTTGTGTTTCTGAGTTTTTGCATAAAAGGAAGTGAAATGAAGAGAAATGAAGATTTTTAAATGGTCGGATTTGAAGAGAAGGAAATTTTTTTAATAATCATCTCTCATTTCCTTCGAAATCTGGAATTCGAAATTACATCATATTTTTCTTTTCCCTTTCTTTTCTCTCATTAATTCTCTCTCTTCTTTTCTTTCGTTTATTAAACTCAGGAACACAGCGTCGTGAGGGTAGAGGTGTACAAAAAACCCGGATCCGATTCGAAAGATAATCCGAAACCGGATCCGACCATAACCGGATAAAAAAGAACCGGACCGGGTTTTTTAGGATCCGCCGGATCCAGAACCGGTTCCAAGGATTTATGCGGACCGGATAAAAATCGGATAAAATGGAACCAGACAAAATTGGACACAAAAAAATCTGGAAAAAATCCGGATCCAATTGGATAAAACCGGATAAAATCAGATATTTAGTTGGATTCGGTTCCAAATAGGTTTCACCTCTCCAATCCCAAAACCGGTTCCGATCCGGAACCGGTTCCCTCGTATCCGGTCGTTGACCAATGTTGACGGATCTGGTCCGGATCCGAAAAAAATCCGGTTTGTGCACCTCTAGAGGTGGGCCTGGAATACCGTAGTAAAAATATAAATATTGTAAACCCCCTTTTAGATCAACATAATGTGTGGGAATCAAAGAGGTTAAAGGAAGTACCAACATGAACATGAACATGAACATTGTCACTCGAACGTTATATATGTAAATAAACATAAAAAAATGAGGATAGGGATATTATATCATACATAGAAACATTTTGTTAGTGTTACGTGACACCGTATATGAAGTTTAAGGATTAAAACCTTTAAGTGGGTGACGTAGTGATAAGCATTTGATTCTATCTAACAGAGACCTTGGATTCAAATCTAGCTTATGTTGGTTTTGTACGCTTTAATCCCTTTGAAAGCCACATACATGCACAAATTGCATTTAACTTGATCACATCGATTAGTAGGTATTGATAGGTCTCATGAGTATTCTAGTAGCAAGTTTTCACGGTTAAAAATAACTTTAAGATTGTTGTTCATGGTGCAACTGAAGGGCCAAAAATATCTTAGTTGATTATTAAAGAAAAAACAACTTAAGGTTGCAAGTGACGTGTCTATCTACCATATCCCAAAAAAAATGTTTATCGGATTTTTTTTTTATTATTTACTAGCTTTAACCATGTGTGTTACACAGGATGAAACATTAATATTATATTGATAAATATTTAACACATTTTCTTATACAAATTTGATATTGTATTGGTAATTTTTCCATTTTGTTAAATATTAAATTTATATGGATGAGAAAAATCAAAATATAAAAAAAAACATGAAAATACATTTTTTAAGTGATGTACTTTTTAGTTTTACAATACATTAAATTACATGTCAAATGAAACCTTACAATTATGATTTACAAATGTGAAAATACTTCATTGTATACAACATTTGACGTGGTAGTGGTAACTTTTCCACTTGTACTAAAGATTAATAGTTTGAGTCAATCTCTACTTTTAACTCTTGATAATGCAACATACAGCTGATCATAAATAAACACTGAAACTTTTAAATACAAACCAACCTTTAAAAGCGATTGTTCTAAGCTTTTATTCATGGTCATTGCAAAACATACAACAATTGTATATTTTTCTTCTTTGAAATTTAAATGAAATTCTTTTGTATGAATATGCTAACCAAATTTTAGAGATAAAATTGTGATAACCAATGTTACTTCCAGATATAATCTCCACTTCTATAACGCAATTATCTAGTGATTTGACCTGACGTCTTGTTTCATTACATAAATAATTTTTTATCCGTATTTCTTAGTAGAACTTGTATACGGAAAATCTCGCTAAACTTTTAATACTATATTTCCCATTTAAAAAAAAATATAAAAAGACACATGTAAAATTTAAATTTGAACAATATGTCGTCTTTTAAATTCAAAATTTAAAAATCTCACTCCTTAATATATTAACACAATTTAAATTTAAAACTTCAAAATTAAAACTAATAAATTAGAATTGAAGCCAAACATATTTTTTTGAAAAGAAAAATATCGTTTTTAAAAAATAATCAAAGTTTAAAATATAACACACTTTAAAAAAAAATATTTACAAGTTTCTTAATTTTAGTTAAAAACTAACTATTAAAATTTACAAATCAAACGAAAAAACTTATTTATAAATATCAAACTTAATTAAAAAACTACTAATTAAATATTAATAAACTTTATTGTAATAAATATTTATTTAAAATAAAAGTTTTGTATTTTTAAATTTTATATGTAAAGTTTAAAAAATCTTGTTTTTTAATAATAAAATTTTAAAAACTTATTTTTTTAATAACAAAACTTTAAAAACACATATATTTTTTTTAAATCTCCTACTTTTTAATTCTTGTTTTTTTTTATTTTAATTTTTGATAATAATTAAAAAAAAATGTGAGTCAATGGTAATAATAATGAATTGAATTGATAAAATGTGTTATTTATGTGATTTAAAAAAAGGATTAAATATGAAATGATTAAATGGAGGATGTAATATGATTTGCGGGGGGTAAAATTTTATGAGATTGAATATGATGATAACAAGTGTCAAAATATTTGGTAAATACCATATTTACTAACCCATAAAAGACCAATTATGTTTTGCCACCACATAACTTACATTTTAGATATATATTAAACGACTGCATTTTTTAATAGAAGTTAGATTTGGCTTAGTGGTTTAAGTGTTCCACTTTCTCAACCCCCACCCGGGTTCAAGTCTCCTCCCTTCTATCATTTTTTTATTTGTTTTTTTTTAATTTAATATCTCTTTGGTATTAACTTTCTTCTTGCTGCCATCATTTTTTTGTTTTTTTTTAATTTAATATTTCTTTGTTATTAACTTACTAGTTTAGATCCCGTGTCTACACACGGCGTGAAAATTTAAAAATATCAATATATAATTTTTTTAAATATTTATGTATATAAAAATGTATTACATATACTAAGTATAGAAACAAACTCAAAATATGTAAAAATTAATATATAATTGGGTTTCAAAAATACGTTAATTACTATTTAATGTAATTTGACTTTCATTACTATTTGATTGAAATAAAAGTTACATAATTAAATTTTAAAATTTCTTATAATAAGGGATAATTTAAAATAAATGTGTTTTATTAGTATAGTTAGTACTTTCTTTAAATATATATTTTTATTAAAAGATAGAAGTGCATTAAATATGAGAGAGAGGCGGGAAAAAATGGTGAGAATAAATATGGAGTCAACACGTGGCACTAAAAAACCTTTATTTATTATATAGTATAGATTTAATAAATTTTTCGTCACGATGTAGCTTTTTAATAGGTTCGATTTTTTTTTTTTAATTTTATTAGTGTTAAAATTTCGTTTTTGCCTTGGTTTTTTAACGTTAACGATTTTTTTTTGATGTTTCAATGTTAACTTATTAAATGCTTTAACTTTTTGTTTAAAGTTTTAAATTTATCAATGTAAATTCACGAACTTACACGTCATTGTGTTTACTTTAATCTAACTTCTTTCATGAATTTCGCAAATTTCGATATAACGTGAATTTAATTCAAAATTGAGTCCTTATGCCGCAATACGCGATAACTGAGTCCTATTTACATCACAATGCGTGAGGAAAGTTGTTACGCGTGCGGAATCGACATACTTATTTTTATTAACGTTTCGACGTAAAAAAAATTATGGTTCCATGTCGCGTCGCCGCAACGCACGGGTCTTAATGCTAGTTTATAACAATTTGGGTCACAAGTCAACGTGTGACAATTACATTGTGCATTCATGCATTAGAGTGGTCCAAATTGGGTTAGAAAATTGACATGAGAAATTGATGGTGCCAATTTACGAGGAACTTTTCACGGAAAATACCGGCGGCTAACATGGGTCGTCCCTAATGTAACATCCTGGTAGTAAGATGTTTTGCCTTTATTCAATAGGTCAAAGGTTCAAATCCTGTAAAATGTAAATATATATAATTTATAAGGGCAAATTAGGGGCAGTTAAAAAAAGCTAATACGAGTCAAACCAACGAGTGGTATTCCATTTTCATATGATACTCAAACCGGTTAATCTTTATATAAATTACACATCTTGTTATACGTAAATAATAAAGATCATATAAGCTTTAGTTGCACTCGTGTTTGTTTAATACACAATGCAATATACGCAAGAATAATGTATTATTATTTTAAACGATCTTGTCATATCAAATTTTTATGCTTTCCAAACTTTATTCTCATATAATCACTCTCTTAATTTGCTATTGTGGTGGTCAATATTATTATCGTCATGATTATCAATACATATTCTCAGTTATGTCCATGATCATTACCTTTATACTGATCAATCTATAGTCACATTCACTTTAGCGAATGGAGTAGAAACAAATAAGTATCATGGTTTTTTATTCTTTTTTCGGGCATACGGATTTGAGGTCACTTGAAACCTTTGATACCTCTTTTCATAATATTGCTACTTCAGAAGCATATTTGAGGCATGACAATTTTGATAAATACATATATACTCGAACTGCATGTCGAGGAATATTTTAGCCATATGAAAGTCTTCATTTCAAAATTCTTTCTCTAATAGTTCGACAATTTCTCTCGATAATATTTAAATCATTTCTATAAACTGCTATTATGATGAGCTATTAAAGTGAAATTTTAATAAATAGACACATCTAATTTTTCAAACTGATGCCCCTTTTTTCAAATATCTATCGTGTCAATTGTAGCATATATGACCAATTTTCTTAAGACAATATAAAAATCTCTTGATATTTATAAGACACATCTCAAGGTATTGTTTTTTAATGCTTATGATATTTTTAATCCTTTTATGGATTTCCATTATTAATAAGCTTATCCTCTTGTAACTTGAGAAATAGTTATGCCTGAATCATCATGTAGATCATATATGTCTTAAATCTTATGATCGTTTGTAAATTGATAATGAGATTTAAGGAGCACGACACTTTAGGTGTCATATCTAAACATATTTATACTATTTCATGAGAGTGATAATAACATAATAAACCTTTTATTTTATTTTATCTGATCATCTCTATATAAATATTAAATAGGATGTAAACGAAATACAATTGCAATAACAATAATATACAACAAAGTTAAATTATACAATTTCTAGCATTGTAATAAACTCTAAAAAAAACAAGTTATATAATTCCCTTGATAAATTTTCAGTAGTGATAACCTTGCAATAAGTAGCTCAAGTAAGTTTATAATCATTTCTACTTTGATCCTAAT
Organism: Smallanthus sonchifolius; assembly: GCA_023525975.1. Taxonomy (NCBI): domain Eukaryota; kingdom Viridiplantae; phylum Streptophyta; class Magnoliopsida; order Asterales; family Asteraceae; genus Smallanthus; species Smallanthus sonchifolius. The sequence goes on from CM042034.1 coordinate 27,810,896, forward strand.
ATGTTTATGCTTCCACAAATCAATTACTTAGCTAGCATAAGACCAATTTGATTAAGCTATAAATCACTATATTATTGTCTAATAAGTATGACACATAATAACCGATAGCTAAGCTAGTGACATAGAGAACACCGATAAATAATTGCCACTTATATTGTTTTAATAAATATCCATTTAATATAACAGTACCGTATGACAAAAATGAGTTATTATTTTTATAGAAGGATGCTTACATAATATACTTAAAATATTTGACAATATTCGATTTCATAAACAATATACAACTCGAGTTCACCACTTCAAATATGTTTACTTTTATTTACGTTATATATGTTTACTTTCATAAAAATAGTACCGATTTAGTTTATAAAAATAATTATCACTCAAATAGGCTAATGGGCTAACAGTTTGGTTTAAATTAGTAGATGATTTATTTCCCCGATTTGTGTGCTTTAATAATATAAACATAATAACATCCGGAAATCTTTTCGGGTCATCGGCTGTTTCAATCACAACAGTAAAATCAGGGACGGATTCACTTCATTTGCAGGGTGTGGGAAGGCACCCACTGAGAATATGTCCAGTAGGGTTAAAAAGCTTTAATTTTAAATAAAAAATAATCAGGCACCCAAGCTCTAGCGACGGAATTAAAGGGGCAGGCACCTTAAGTCATTTTCGTAGTTTTTATAAATCGTAAAAGAAAAATATTCCGGCAAAGAACGGCGGTGCTAGCTACTGGTTCAAAGTTGCTTTAGAGAGATAAATGAAGAAGGAAGAAGTACTACTACTAGATACGACAAGGAGATTATGAGTAACTAATCTTTTTACTTTTTTGACTAGGTTATGTAGTGCTAGAGATGGAGTAATCTATGTAAAAAGGAAATTTGACATCTTTATACTCTAATCCATTAATTAATTATTTAATTTTTTAAAAACTTAAATTAAAATGTAACATCTAACTTATGTATGTAATTTATATTAGTTTCTTTATTTAGTTAAAAAAAATCTATTTTTTATTTTTATTTGTATTACTTTATCGATATACTTGATTCAATATTTATTAGGGTGAATGAAAGATGAAAACGTATGGTTGGGATTTAATTTGGGTTCGGGTTCATTCGGGAACACCAATGCAACTTATTTGTGTCCATCCAGGTTCATTCGGGTAAATATGAGGTGGCAATATATGGTTGGTTGGTTGTAAAAACATTTTCGAGTAGTTTTGGGTTGTACCTCTTTCACCCTTACTTTCTTTACTTTTCAAACACATATATACATATAATTTATCAACCGAATAAATTATCATTATTTGGCTTGTTTTGATCGGTCAATTTTTGTTATCTTTGACCTGCTTTGACCGTTTCATTTTTTTTCACCCCCTGCCAAAAAATCTTGGATCCGTCACTGAGTAAAATCATCCATTTTCTAATATAAAATCAAAACATGTGTTATGCAGCTTTAGTGGGTTACTGTTTTAAATAGCATGAGGTTATGGTTGTCGGAAAAAAGCAGTAATTAAATCCCCACATTACTACTATATACACATTTATAAGATCAATGTTACTTGTTTGCGATTGCAGATCAGATCCAAAAATGCAGAGTGGTTAGATTGATAGCAAACAATGACGGGTGCAACGTTCAAATGGTCGCGGCGGTTTGGATCAATGGTTGTCAATCAGGTTAGAAGCAGTAACCGCAAATCTCCGTCAAGGCGGTGACGGTGGATTCAAAGTGAAACAAAAAACAGAGAGCAACGATCGAACTCGGGCTGATAACGTGTTGTAGAACTAGCCTAATAGCAAAGTAATATGACAGAAAGATGTAAGAGAAAGAGATGTGATATTCATTGATCAAGTATATAATACAATGAGATACAATAGAATATATATATATGAGAGGAAAACCTGTTCAACAACCCTGATCTATTTTAGGCGTTGATAACATAATAATATATATTTATAACAAATATATAATTTTTTTTTAAATCTTTATGTATATATTTTACAACTGTAAAAATATACTACATATACTTAAGATAGAAAACAAATTCATAATATGTAAAAATTATATATAATTGGGTTTCAAAAATACGTTAATTAGTATTTAATATAATTTGACATTCATTTACTATTTGATTGAAACTGAAGTTTTATAATTAAATTTCAAAGTTTCTTATAATAAGAGATAATTTAAAATAAATGTTTTTATTAGTATAATTAGTATTTTTCTTTAAATATATATTATTAGTAGGGGAAGGTTCCACTAAGAAGTGTTTCTTCGCTAAGAAACGCTAAGAAGTGGGTCAAACGAACTCCGATTGAGCTCATTACAGCGGCGTTGGAACCGTCTCATCGAACTCTAATCCGGACCTAAAAACCTAAACCCCCTCCACCCGCACCCCCAAAAACCTAAACCCCCTCCAACCCCACCCCCAAAAGCCTAAAACCACCCCCCAAAAAAAAACCTAAACCCCCCCACCCTCCAAAAACGTAAACCCACCCCCACCCACCCCCAAAAACGTAAACCCCAACCCCCCAAAAAAACCTAAACCCTAAAAGCTAAACCCATAAAATTCAAACATAAGATCTAAACCTTAAAAGCTAAACCCTAAAAGCTAATATAGTAAAGTTCGGCGAGACGATTCCAACGCCGCTGAAATGAGCTCAATCGGAGTTCGTTTGATATCGTTTCTAAGCGTTTTGGTCATTTCTTAGATTTCTTAGCGAAAACATACTTATTATTTGAACCTCCCCCATTATTAGTAAAAGATAGAAATGAATTAAATAAGATAGAGAGGCGGGAAAAAATGGTGAGGATGAATATAGAGACGACACGTGGCATAAAGAAACCTTTATTTATTATATAGTATAGATATAGATTATTATATTATTACAACTAGTTTTTACTCCCTGCGATTCGCGGCGGGAGTCTAGTTGTTATTGGTTTTACTCGTTTGCATGGATAAAACTTGTATCGAATCGCAGACTCGTTATAGCATACGATACAAAAAAAACACTTGAATTTGAATACAACTTTGTCTTCAATAAAATTTAAACCAGAACATTGATAATTTTTTTAAGAAAATAACGCATTCCGTTATTTTAAAAAAACCTAACGAATTAAAGTTATCATAGAAAACGCTGCCAGGCCCATCATTAATAAAATTTAAACGAAAACGTAGGCGTAATGGTAGAAATAATTTTAATAGAAAGGAAACATAAAACTAAATAATAAAAAAGGAAAAACAAATCAAAAAAATTACCGGTTCAGGTCGTCGAAAACCATAAGACGAATACCGATACGGGTTTCGATAATACCAATATCGACCGAAAGTTATTAAAAAACGAAACAGATAAAAAAACGTATATTACATAATTATATATACTATAAGGGTTAAAAAAATGTAAAAAAAAATTAACTTGAAAATCACATAACTTTAGTGGGCGAACTATAAAACTATGAAAGTTAACTATTCTTAATGGTTTTGTTTTAATATTGCTTATAATTATAATGGCTAATACAAAAAAAAGTTTTCACCGTAATGTGGGTTCTTTTAGATAATATGTACAAAGTGACATATCTAAAAAAAAGAAATTATTAATAAATATGTAATGTTACAGTAGTGTTAAAAAATGGTGTGGTAAATTATTTTCAAACACTGATATAATGTTTTATAATTATTTTAATATTTATATGATATTTTACAAAATTTTGAATGTACCGCTTAGACATGCTTATTTTTATCAACGTTTCGATATAAATTGCAATCAAAACCAAGTTTTTGTTACGAAGTGCTTATTTTTATCTACGTTTCGATAACATGTTTTGTTTATTAACATGTTGATATTAATATTTTTCACGGTTTCGTCTTTTTAGTAAAAAGTTCCAGATATTATCAACGCACTCAACGCAACGCATGTGCCATCATCAAAACCTGTACCAATATTTTGTTTTTTTTTTGTTTTGGGGCGTCGTAAAACACTTGTCAATATCCTTTCGAGCGTGTAACGACTTTATTTTATAATTTTTCTTTTTATTTTATATATTTTATTTTGTTTTGGGGTTCCGTAACGAAACGAATCGATACCAACCAAATTCCCGCCGCATAATTCTGAAATCCCACTAGTTTAATTCGGGGGTGAATTCTCTGTTTCTCGCTAGTAATCATCTCTACACACTCCGTAATCTCCACCGTCCGATTCCCATTCATGAAAAGTAATCCACATCAACGGTGAAGATCGTTTCCACCAACTCGAGTGCCCAAATGCGCATCAAGAACCTTGTGATTGTCTCTCATCATTGCTACTCCTTTCATCGGGGACTTCCAATTATTTGGTTTCCTTGCTCCGTACGTCCCCGTTCGTGGAAATCAAGGTTTGTTTTCTTTTGTATTCTATTGAAATTGAACTTTCAAACCCGAAAATATTGATCGGATTATGATTCTTTTCCGTAACTGAAGCTGTATTTCCTTTGAATTCGATCGAATATTCAAATTAGGGTTTGTTGATCATCGATTTTGGGGTAGAGAGTTGAGAATTCGAGTTGTTCTAAGTTCAATTGGTAGACCTTGATGTCGATATAATTGATGCAAATGACTTTTAGGTTTGATTTTGTTTTAAATTAGGGTTTTATGTAGTTTTTTTTATTAAGAAATTGAATTTTACTATTTTATCATCATGAAATTTGCTATGTTTTTGTTTTTACTATTTTGTCTTCATGATGTTGTTTTTGTTTTACATGAATTTTACTATAGCTATGTACTGGCTTATAAGTTATAAGCCCCCCAGGGACATATGGTTAACTGGTGTACCTGTAACCAAAAAGTTGAGGGTTCAAATCCTGCGGTATATTAATCCTAGAAAATCTGGGAATTGCTGTTAAAAAAAATGTAGTGGCTTATAAAGCTTTGCCTTTGTTTCAAGTTATTTTTTTTTTTCTATTGTCTATTGAACTTTAGCTTTCAACCATCGTCCCATTATTACATTTTTCTAGGATTTATTACACCAAAATATAACTTAATTAGTTAATTTTACATTTTTTGTTTTGTATATAGTAAAAAATGTTTTTTCGTGCCTGATTCGCCTATGGTAGAGGTGTAGAGGTCTTAGGTTCAATTCTGCTTTCACCACTTGTACAACACAAGCTACTTTACCTGGTTAGCAGGGTATTGGTAGTTTTTCTTTCAAAAAAACTTCAGTGGCCTTGGTGGGTTCGCACAGTTACCAAAAAAAACTCTAGGTCAAAATGGTGACATGGCGGTTTGACACGTCATTAATGTACATACAATGATAAAAATGAAAGTATGTCTCATAGAATTTTCATAAATTGTTTGACAAAAAGGTGAAAGTAAGTCACATTTTGGTGTAAGTAACCCTTTTGTAAGTTTGTTAACTATAGTGTAAGTGATATATGTTGCTTCAGTTTATTAATAATTTGCAACCATCTTAAGCTGTCTCTTTATATATTAAAGTCTTATTCCATATGTGTTCTTATGCTTGTACATATGTAAATTTTAATGCTGGTGATTGGTTATTGATTGAACTTTGTTTCAGGAACATTACGACTGAAATGACAAATTGCGAAATAGTATTGATTGGGGGTTGACTTTGACCTGGTTGTGCGTTGACTTGGCTTCAAAGGGGCTCTTGGATCAATTATTTGAGAAAATTGCAGCTGGTTTTATGAATGAGTTAAGATGGAACCACGCCCCTGTATGCCTTCAGCCATATGGTAAAAAGCAGCTGAATAATATGGGGCCATCGGGAGCCATGTCATCACATAATTCTTCATTTGTTTCTAGGTCTTCAAGTGACATGGTGTCATTCCAAGTGAATCAACCATCATGGGGTCCAGAATCACCTGAAGATCTTCTTGGTTTTCCTGAAAACGTCAATGGTGGGAGTTTGCAAATTGAGGCTCAAACTGCTTTGATTACCACTGGTGATCATGATAGAGGAACAGGAACTGATTGGCAGAAATGGGGAGTTGACTTTATGAGTGTGGATGATAATATTGACTCAAATTGGAGTGAAATTTTGGCTGATGTTGATGCTCCAACCCTAGAATCCAAGGTATGCTCCTTTTCGACTCTTTGCATAGAAATTAGAGGTGGCAACATGAGCTTGTGGGACGAGTTGGGTAACGGCTCAAAATGGGTTCGGTTTTTTCTGGCCTACAATGAGTTTGTTGCCTGGAATAAAAATATACGTAATTTGCAATTATAATTTTGCTTAACAATTTGTTAATAATGTATAGTAATTATTAAATTAAACATTGCTATGCTATGCAGCAATTGCAAATTATTCCTCGTCCTCCTGGGCCAAGTATAGAAGCATGTCCAGTCAGCAGCCCATCGTCTACTGGGCCTGCAGTCAAAGCTCGCATGCGTTGGACACCAGAACTCCATGAATCCTTTGTTGAAGCAGTCAACAAGTTGGGTGGCAGTGAACGTGCGTATTTTAGTGACAATTTTTATATATCTATTTGCAAATATTGATTTCAAGAACTTCTGATTTTATCATTTGTGATGTTTGACTTAAAGGAGCTACACCAAAAGGTGTTTTGAAGCTCATGAATGTTGAAGGTTTGACGATTTATCATGTGAAGAGCCATCTGCAGGTATGTAAGAAAGATATTTTTGTGACAATCACCTTACTCACTTGTTGACTTTTGAGGTCAAAGGTGTAAATTTTCTTGGACTGAATCTCGGAAGACTTTGTTAATCTGGAATAAAAAATGATGATTTGAGTGAAATTTTTTTAATCTAATTTCTTTTGGAATTAAATATAGGCTTAAATCTGATGATATGATCCCTTCTTCATTTGATCAGAAATAGTTGTTTGACCACCAAAGTCAAAGTAATGACCTATTTCAGATTGATGTTTTTCTGTTTTGATTTCAGAAATATAGAACAGCCAGGTATAAGCCAGAGTTGTCTGAAGGTAACAATATTTTCTTTTGACCCGAATTGAATTTCTGAAACCGGATCTACTTAATAACATTTTAATATTAGTAAAATACAGTAAAATACTTTGTGTGATAATTTAACATCAAGTAAATTATTGTACAATGAAAATAGATTTCAGACTTCTTATATGTTTACTTGTAGATAACAGTTATTATTATATTTTTATTTAATTAACAAAACCCTTGGTTTAATAATATCCTTAATGCAGGAACATCACAGAAGAACTCAACTTCTATTGATGAGATGGTAGCTATGGATATTAAAAACCAGTAAGTTTATCTCTCTCGACACGTTGTACATTCATTTGGTTCTATAAGGCTTATCGTGACTTGATTGCTAGAGACAAAATTGACAAGGGTATTTTAGACATTTAGCTATAATCAACAACTTTTATGTATTTTATCAAGAGTGGCTATTCTTATGGGACAAAAGGGTGTACTATTTATACCACAGGCTAACGGTTCATTACTTACAATTAATATGTCAAAAAAGGATGTTAAAGTGCGTTTTTTAATTAAAATAGCCAAAATTTGAAACTTATGTGTATGGTTTTTGATGACAGGAGTTTGGGGTTCACTGATGCATTAAAATTGCAGATGGAAGTACAAAAGAAACTTCATGAACAGCTTGAGGTATGTCGAGTTGTTTTTTTTGTTTTGTTTTTCCATGCTTTTCTGTTTCGGTTAGAGGTGACACACTGTGTGGGTTGGGTAACAGGTATACATTTTTGGGTTGAAATGGGTTTTTTAGTACAAGATGGATTGGGTCGGGTTGATCCGCAAGCTGTTAATTCGTCTATTTTTTAATAAACAGATAGTGACTACTGATTCAGTAATACTATGTTATTCAACCTGTTTGACTTGTTTTGTTTTTAGCTAAATTTTATGATTCTCCCCCCTTTGACATGTTTGCAACAAATCATAATTCATAACCCAAACCGACTCATTCAAAAATAAATAGTAGGGGTGGCAATTCTTGACATACACAAGCCAACACACCAAAAATTGGATTCTGGTGGGGTCTAAATGGATTTGTGTCAAAAAACGGGTTGACCCACTTAACTGGTTAAATGGGCCCTGTTTGGGTTGGGCTGTCGGTAAACGGTGCCACCCAAAAACCCTATTACAGCATGTTTACTTGACCAACCTATTTATAACCCGCGAACCTGTTTGACTCGTTTATTTCATGGGCTAAGCTTGTTCGGGATAGGAGAGAGTTTATTACACAATTAACTAGATGGGTCGTGTTCAAGTTTGGTGATACCAACCCGCATAAACATTGTACTAAAACAATCAACTGATTCAGATTTTAATTTTTTGTCTTCAGATCCAAAGAAACTTACAGTTACGAATAGAAGAACAAGGAAAATACCTTCAAATGATGTTTGAGCAACAAAGGAAGATGGAAAGCGAAAGGGCAAATGCGTCATCATCTAGTCCAAATGACGATTCTGCCTCTCCATCAACCGCACCTGAAAAACCTAAAGCTTTAGAACATGATGATGACCAATGCATATCGGATAAAACCAACAAGTCAGCAGACGAGAATAGTCAAAAGTCAAACTCAACGTCTCAAACAGAAGCTCGCGATGCTAACAAATCTAACATTAATGGTGGATGTAACTCGCACCCATCAAAGCGGGCCAGATTTGATCAAGCATCCATTTCTTGATCTGTAATAATTAGTTTTGAAACTTGTCTTTCACATTTCTCTTCCAACTGCTGAAAATTGTTAAGATTTTAGGGTTTTTGCATTTGGAGATTGATTCGGGATCTTGCAAGTGATGTTAGGTTTTTTGTTTAGTAGAAATAATTCAATTCTAATAAACAAGTTTGTGTTCATGAAAGTTGTTTTGGTTCTTCCTCTCTAGATTTGTGTTTTGGAAATGATTATCTGCAGTCACCACCGCCATTACGGCTGCCGCCACCACCGCTGCCACTACCACCGTCACCATCACTGTGACATCTCCGCGGTTGGTTGTCAACCACTGGCACAACTGCATCACAATTTCATAAAATGTCCTTTGCTGAAAAAGAACCAATTTTTAGTCGTTTTAGCTATCAGTTACATGCCCTATGGGTGGGAGTTGTATTCGGGGTATAGCTAGTTCCTCGCTAGCTATTCTATGAGAACTTGTCATTGTTGTTCAAAAAAGAATCTCTTTTTTATTACAACTTTAAACAACATAAATACATTCAAACACTAATTATTTATAGCTTATTTGACACTGGTTAAGTGTCATTGCTTACTTTTTATTTTCAAGGGAAATCCACCATTTGAAGGCTCACTGTGGTAAAACCCTGGCCCACCTGAGCATATTGCACCAAGTGAGTTTCGAACCCATGACCTCTACATTGAAAAGTTATTGGGGTGTCTCCTCTCAAATCAATTGATCTGGAACTGATTAGCTCTTCATGTTCTTCTAGATATGCTTTATTTGTAAGATATTTAATGTACAACAAACATAATGTTTTCAAAGAAAACATAATTTTAAATTAATTCTTTTGAATTGTTCGAATGGAGGGTCATTTCATCATAAATTTCGTGAAATGCGTACTCATTGAATCATTTTAAGTCCTTTTCATAATTTTTTTTAACATTAATTTTATTCGTATATGCCATCAAAACCTAGTCAAACTTTATTTGTAAGGATTTAAACTCACACCATTTTTATAAAGATTAGTGACAAAACTAGAACTTTTGTACTGAAGGGTCTTAATAGAATTATTTTACATTCGTCATATACACTAGTTATTGTTTTCCTAATCAATGTATTAGTCGGTAAGGCCTTTCTTGAACTACCACATCCTTACTATCCCTCAAATATTAATTGAGTACTCAATTATAGGTTTACACAAGGTCAGTCAACAACAATCTCATCTTCTAATGTTTTATAGAATCGATGAAATTTGGGTTTTTTTATAGGAATCTTAGAGAAATTATAAACTAACATTAAAAAGAAACCTTCGTGAATAGCATAGTTTTGATTCTTTTTATTTTAGCCACCAAACTTTTTTAGTTTTTTTTTTTTACTTTTTCAATATTTTCATTTTCAACCCTTATACTATATAATATACTCTTTTAGCCTGTTTCATTTTCTATTAATTTCGTTTTTTCTTTAGTAACTTTCGTTCGTTAACTTTTTTCAAATTACGGATGGCGCTGCTGTTTTTAGTTTTTTTTGTCAACATTCAGATATAATTTTTTTTTCTTTTTCAACCCTTATACTATGTAATATACGCTTTTAACCCGTTTCATTTTTTTATTAATTTCGTTTTCCTTTAATAACTTTCGTTCGTTAACTTTTTTCAAAATACGGAGGGCATGGCTGTTTTTAGTTTTTTTTTCAACGTTCCGATATAATTTTTTTTTAAAGGAGTTGTATTCAAAATCTAAGGTTTTTTTATCGTTACCTATAGCTAGAGCGGTTACCGTTGTCGTACCTTGACAAGCCGAACATGTTATGAGCGAACAACATCATTTTCGGTATTGATATTATCGAAAACCGTACCGGTATTCGCTTTTATGGTTTTCGACGATCCGATCCATTAATTTTTTTTCTTTTTTTATTATTTAGTTTTATGTTTCTCTTTGATTAATCTCATTTTTATCGTTGCACTTACGTTTTACTTACGTTTTAAAATTGCCAACGTTTTGCTTTAAATTTTATTGAAAACGGAGTTGTATTTAAATTCGAGTGTTTTTTTTTCGTATCATACACTATAACGAGTCTACGATTCGATTTAGGTTTTATCCGCGCAAACGAGTCAAACCAATAACAACAAGGCTCCCGCCGTGAAGCGCGAGAGTTAAAAACTAGTTTTTTTATAAAGTAACAAATTCTAAAATTAAATAAGATATTATTTAATTAACATAAAATATCAAAAAATAATTAAAAAAACTGCTAAAAAACAGTAATTAAAAAACAACTAATAAAAGACAGTAGTGCCCCTGATTTTGAAAAAAAAAAATTAAAAACAACTAACTAAAAAAGTTGTTAAAGAAATTGTGTTTGACTAACTTGAGATGACAAGTTGAATTCACTTGCTACATTTTGAAATCAGATGAGTCGCAAGATAAGGAGACAATAGTAATAATAGACTGGTGGCAAAGACACTAGTGCCCATGGTTTTCGTAAAGAAAAAAAGAAAACAATAAAATATTACTCAGTACTTTAGTAAAAAGGTAATAGTATCTTCATCAATTTAACTCGTTCTGCTTCTTCACTCCATATTTCCCAAAGATCGCAGCGCCTCCCTCCGCCGCCTACCAGAAAACCTTCAAACCACAATATTCTTCTCTTCTAACTTTAAATACTCTACAGAGATAAAACAAAATAAGAAAACTTTTCCATTAAGTGCTTCGGTTAAGAGGAATTGTCGCCGGCCGGAGGGTCAACGAATCCCTCTGACCCCCATAGTTCCGTCACTGATGGAACAATCATCAATGCCACTGGGCTATAAGACCACGGACACTTTTCATAATTTTTAGTCAAAATAAGATGGAACTCAAGGCATGGTCTTGAATACACGTGGGAACTGGACTTAGAATTGAAGAAGAAATATCCACACATATTCCAATAAATCTCGAGGACGAGTTTTGAATAAAGGCAGGGAGGATGTAACACCCGACAAATTTCGATTCCAAATTTGTACAAAAATAAAACTAGAAGGACTAGAATTGAAATTAAGCTTAAGTTCAGGGACTAAAAATGAAAAAAAAAATGAATATCATGCGGTAGCGGACCGCTACCATGGATCTAACGGTCCGCTACGTAGTCCCAAAGCTTTCAACCGGGAGTTGACACGTGGTCTGATGACTCACTAGGTTTCTGACGCGTGGCAAGGATAGCGAACCGCTAACCATACCTTAGCGATCCGCTGAGGCAGTGTTCGGATAAGCTGACGCGTGTCTCAGCTGACTTGCTAGGGTTAGGGCGGTAGCAGACCGCTATCCCCTGCCTAGCGGTCCGCTAAAGGTGACATTTAAGACTATAAATGAAAGAGTTAGGGCAATTCAAATTTCATATATCCACACATCAGTTCTATTTTTAGAAACTCGAATCCACTTCTAGATTAATTTATCGCACTCGTATTTAAGCACTTTGTGCGTGGAAGAAACGCGTAGAACCTTTGTTAAAGTAACCCGATGTTAGAAACTATTATCAAGGTGCTTTCTAGCTAAGAGTCGGAAATTAGGAACTCTCGAGCTTTTAAAAAACAAGATTATGAAAAGGTGAATACATGTTTCAAATACATTTTAAATGCTTTCAAAACTGTAAACTGATTTAATTTATGAAGGTAGTTTGTGCGATAGAATTCATGCCATAAGTTCACGTATGATTAGATCCAAGTTATACACGTATTACAGATGAAACGCTACAATGGGGCTAGTAACAGGCTCGATTGTGGGCATACGTAAAACACCAAGTGTATCGGTTGTACCCATACGTAAAACATCGAGTGAATACTAGTGTGATATGTGGTTATACCTTTAGATGAAATAGTCTCATTGAAAATGTAAAGTACTAATCAAAATATGGCAAATTGTTTTATTACTTCAATCTAGTCAGTATTAAATAGATATATGTATTCACCAACTTTGGCTGATGTGTTTTCAAACATCGGGTAACCAGGATAACTGTTTTGATTTGATTTATGCCGAAAGGACTACGATTCCTTGGCAGGTGATAAAAAGATAGGATGTCGTAGGGCCCTAAACATCTACTGTACCCGTTGGCTCTGTAAAGAAAATGAAAATCCTGGTGTAAATATTTTCCAACGGGCTTGTAACATTAATGGTAAAATTTCTTGTTTTGAAATGAAAAGTACAGTTTCAAGTTATTACAACTCTATAAAGATTTTCCATAGTATATTTCAAACTGAAAATATGAAATCAGAAACCATGTACCAACTTTTGATCGCACTCCCATGAAAACCAAGGTGTGACAGGTTTTTTCCTAGAGTTTGAGTTTCAGTTCTAAAATATGTTTCTTTAATGATAGAGCTTTCACTCACGATTTTTCAACATAATTTCCTATGCATAACACATATTCCCTATATTCTTATTAATTTATGAATTAATACAGCATCCTATATGATATTAATGATCCAGAAACAAAAAAATCAACAAAAATAATTATTAAAATCATAAACAATCATGTTCTTCGTACTCATAACTTTCTGCATTTTGTAATCCAGAAAAAATAAATCAAGAATTAACACCAGAAAAGTTGCAATTTTAAAGGGAAAATTTCAAGAAAAAAACATGATTTTTCTAAAACAATCAAAATGCATGATAAATAAGATCAAAAAGACCATTTTATTCAGTTAGAACATAACGATTCGATCGCGTACAGATCAAATTTTCTTAAAAGAAAGTTCTAAAAACCATCTTCTTGTTGTTGTTGGCCTTCTCATGAGCTTCTTGAATCATATCATCAATCACTTCAATCTCACTTTCAACCGAAGCACGCAATCCATCCAAAACCTCTTGATTGTTGATCTCCCTAAGCGCGCTCTCATCAAACAAACATTTTACCATCAAATGTTTCAAGTTCTTCTCGTTCTCTCTCCCAAAATGTTTCTTCATTTTAACTATGCTTTTCTGAAGAAAAGTCGCGTGATCTTGCATTGCGTTTGCACTCCACAATCGCGATTCTTTAAACCTTTGAATCACGCGATGTGCTTCACAAGGAGAGGGCCAAACATCAAGTGGACCATCATCTTTTTCATACATCACAAGACAAGCATCAACATCACACAAAATTTTCAACTCACTTATCTTCTTCATTAAACTTGATTTCCTCTTTCTCATGGTTACTTTCCTCGCTCGTTCATCCTCGATGAATTGGTACTTCACCGTTGAACGAGTCATGATGTTTGGTGAACATAAGAAACACATACACCGTATATATACATGTATATGCATATCTTATATATACTATATACTAAATCTTACTAAAGATATTACAAACATTAAGACGGTCAACGAATTAATACGGCATTTAAGGAAAAATTAAGAAGTTAGAAGCTTTACCAAATTAAGTTAATATTTTATAAAACTACTTAAAAACGCGTTTTTATTAACATTGTCTTGTTCTATATCAATTCACGCGGATTGTTGGGTGAAGGTTTGTGCTTTATATTAATCAAAAAGGTGAAAATCTAATAATAACCACCAAGTTTATTGACTAGAAGGTTATGGGGACAAACTATTACTTGAGGATTGTGATTTTACAAAGGGTGTTAGAGTAGTATCCCCTCAAGGTGCAATGATTTTGGATATGTAGGACTAAGGAGGATGTGTTGTAGTTAGAAGATGAGAAGTCTGAATACCTTACTTTCACAAAGGTTTTAAGTTGATTTAAGAGGTTATAAAATAGTTGGACTAATAACTGATCTAGGTAGCTAAGCCTCTTTGACTATTACATTGTTTGCACTTGTCTCCCTCAACAAAAAGGAGAGTGAACACCATGAATTTTCAAGAAACTAAGTGGTTATGTCAACAAATAATAGTTAAGACTCTTTGACTTTCCCATTGATGGAGTACTAACTTGTGTGAAAGCTTGTATACCATTGTGCTTTCCTTCTTGAAACAAGACAACACTAAAAGATGATGATCCCATATAACATTCTTATAAAAACATTTAAAAAGGAGTCGATAGAAATATAGAAAGGGACTAAACAAATTAGTATGCGCGACGCTAGACATTGGACAATATCTGTATGGAGATTAAAAGATTAAATAACTTTTTTCAGGCTCTAACTACTCAAGGACGCTAAGGGGTGTTTAGATGTGCGTCTAAGTTGTTATGGTATATAATTCAAGGAACAACATTTAGACGGTGTTCACATGTGAACCTAAAGTGACTATTGTGATTTAAAGTCACAATATTCAACTTTGAGTGGTTGATAAAGGTGATTATGATTTCATTTTTTTCTTAGAGTATATAGGGTCAAAATAATCAAATTTGAAGAAACACAAAACAAGGTGTATTAAGAAAAAATATGATTATTAAGATAATGGAAATATTACTAACTAATTTTCGCTTTACTTTGATTTTTCAACTTACAATAATCACTTTAAAAATGCACATCTAATCACTTTGAAAATGCACATCTAAACATATGGTGTGGTCATTTCAAATATAAACATTTAGGTCCACCTATGAGAAGAGAGCTAATGACTAGGGGTTGTTTGGTATTACTTAGTCTAAGTGTTTATACGTGTTATAAACAAAACACGATAAACAATCCAAACCGCTTATAATAACAAGATAAGTTGTTTAAAAGCAATCCCAAACATGAAACTAGATTATTAAAGCCAATAATCTAATATATCCATCTTACAGACTAAACTACATTAACAAGATAATTTATGGCCCAGGTACCTTCACAAACACGCGAACATAAAACACAAACTTATAATAACCAAGATGATCACTTGCATCTATTCAACATGAGGAACCAAAAAACTCACGTAACATCCATTGTATTCATTCCCTTAAACTTGCAAACAAATAAACCATATAAACATACCCAACTTGCCTAATCATACTACGGCTCGAAAACCAACTAGATAACCCAAAGAATCCTTGGAATTATCTCCTACTAAATAAAATAAAACCTCCTAATCATACTCTAAATCAAACTAATTAGTGACTCTAACAAACTTTCAAATAACTGTAAAGACTCCTAACCAAACTAGAAAGACTCACACTTATTTACTAAAACTATATTAAAGACTTTTATTCAAACTAAAATTCAAACTTTCCAAATACTCCGGAACACCCCTTGAACTTTCTCATGTTAAACAAACAAAGATTTAGTCCAACAATAACTATCCGACATGATCAACCCACATAAGTTCCATTACAAACAAAACATGTTATCGATTTACCAACTACCAACATTAACGGTATGCTACTCTATGATTATAGGATTATCATTTCTTCAAGATGATCGCATAGGGACTTACTTAAAGATGCATTTGCAGTCTGCAGATGCATCAATATGTTCTTCAACATTCTTTCATTATGAGCTTGCACAAAACGATTTTCAATCTTTTCAGATTCAGTTAGAAGTAACTATCTTCTCTTCAAACACGCACGCAAACTGTTCGACTAAATGCTTCAAAAAGAGAGGATGCAACAAATTTCATTTTGTTTAAATTACAAATAATAAAAGGCTGAAAAGAACTTTAAAGTTGGCTTGATCAAAGGGTAGTTACACCGACCCATTTTATTCGGACGTCAGATGCAATACAAGTAATATTACTTTTTCGCCTACAACACAGGTTTTATGGTGTGTGTTTTTCTTTCATACGGGCCGTATGTTAGAGAGCTATAGAACCACATATCTTTTCCAACTAACACAAAAGCAACTGATATGACGTGTACACTGTTAACAAATGAAATACGTGCCCTGATACCTTTTTGCCCCATTATATATCTATGATATGACACTTAGCAAGTTTTTTTCGTTGGGATAATAATATAACTTTTAAAATTATATTAATAAAATTGATTGTTTATAAGTTTAAAAATATTGTAACCAACTAAACCAACTGAAATGCATTAATATCCCATATCAAGTAACACTGTATTACAGGCGTAAATCAAGTATAAAAGTATGATTATTAGGGATGTGGGTGTGGTTGCTGTTTGCCTTGGGAAAAGTGCATCGAGAGAGTGAGGTGGCAGAGAGGAGGGATGGAGCAACAATATGTAGGGGTGTCTCGGAGCCCAAACTTGCATCGGCGGTCGCTTGGGGGCCGTTTTCATTGGGGGCCTAAATTTTAAAAAAATTATGTGTATATATAAATATTTTTTTTAAACTAGAACAAAAATAAGTGGATTAAAATTTTATTGAGAGGCCCATAAATAAAAATCCAAAAAAAGTATTTAAATATAAACTTATTATCAACTATTTAACTATTACCATACTCATTCAAACCAATAACTTAGTTTTGTTAAGAAGCCTATAAACAATACCCTTTTTCTTTTAAATGCTAATGTGGATTTTTGATTAAAAAGAATAATTAAATAATCATGTGAAACAATAAAGCACATTATTTTGACTGTCGTTCTTTGCAATCCCAAAATTGACGATTCAATCCCAAAATTATCTAATCGGCAAGTGATTATTAATTGATAGCCATATTGTTTTTTATTTTTTATTTACGTGAATATTAATCTGCGGATTTTAGTAAGAATACTACTGTGTGGATTTCGACAAACTCCATAAGGTATTTGTTTTTTTTATTTTTCTATTCAATTTTGATTTTGGATTTTAGTATCATCTTATACAATTATCATCGATCTTTGAAAAAAATATTATATTTAAATTTTTTAGTACTAGTACGGGACACCCAAAATCTCAGAGACGTCCCTAACGATATGGGTACACTGACGATAAGGTTGCGAAAAGGAGGGTGACGTGACATGGTTGTAGGAGCGATAACACTGCCCCCGTTATCGGCAAGGTTGCGGCAGGAGGGATAGTGGTACGACACCTTCCTATTTATGTGAATGAGATTGTGTTTGACAATAAAAATGAAAGTTGGAATTGTCTATCGATCAAATTGTCGGAATCTATACTCTATAATTAATAAAGATTTTGGTTAAGCAAATTTTTTCGTCTCTCTCTTCTATTAACTACATAAATTTTCTTTAATTGTTTTTAATAATATTTTGTTTTTCGTTTCTCTCCTACTATATAATAATTATTTCCATAATTCTTTTTATAAAACGTTTTTTATTAAAAAATATAGGTTTGTTCATAAAACACTTTAAGAAATTGAACATTTTTTCCATTCTTTTTATAAAACATTTTTAAAAAGTAACTACATCACGTTTCTAAAATTTGTATCAAAAAACTATGTAATATGCCATAAATACGTTATATATATATATATATTATTAAGCATATATAATATTGCATTTATTCATTACATTTATTCAACCCGTGTAATACACGAGGTTTCTAACCTAGTAAATCATTATAAACTAATGGATCACAAATTAAATTATTAAATTTCAATTTACCTTTTTAAAATTATATTAACAAAATTATTTTATTTCTAAGTTTAAAAATATTGCACCAACTTAACCAACCGAAAATACATTAATATCTCATATCAAGTTATCAACATTGTATTCCATAATTAATACTATGCATATCAAACAAATTTAAACTATTATTACATACTACAATATATTACGAGTAACGAAGTATTACAATAATATTATAATATACAATTTTAACGTGTCTAATTTAATATAATAATTTTAGCCAATAAAATACATAATTGAATTATTATTATATTTATTAAAATTATAATACTTTTACATGTGCAGTATCGTGAGGTGACACTCGCACCTTTCCCTTTCATGTTCCATTACACAACTTAACTATGATTGACGTGAGATAATGTGATTTATAGTTGGTACTTAGTAATGTGATATCTTGTAGGTGTTCGTGTGTAATTGAAGCTAAAACGAGCAAGAACCGGGATTACATCTTGAAGGAAACGAGCACACGAGTTACGGGACGAAAAACAGCAAAAGTCAGGAAAGAGTCTGTAACATCCCGGATTTTTAATAACTAATGGGTCGGGTCAATGGATAACCCAAACTCCGAATGAATGACATAGTTAACTCGAATCGTCAAGTAAAGCTTGGGTCAACGGGATTAACGGAACCGGTTAACCGTTTAAAACCTACTTTGAGATCAAACTACATGAAGTAGGAGCGCAGGGACCCGGATGTAACCTTGAGTTACATATAAGCACTTCTAGCGAAAACCCTAGCCATTCATGGCTTGGGCTTGCGTGCAACGGCAGGAGAACCCGGGAGAGAGCAAGAGAGAGGAGTCGCCGGAAGAGAAAGGAGAGACACGGTGGTGGTGACACGTCAGACGTACGACGGCACTAGCGAGGAAGAAGCACACCGGCGTGTAAGGTAATTTTCGAACCTTTGATTATCTATTCTTGTTTTCTTGATTCGGGAGTCGGTTAGGGTTTTAGGTTTATTGTGTGAGCATGAGCGACGAAGGGGACGAGGCGATGGTGGACGATGGCGTCGGTGAAGGGGTGACGTCGGGATTCGCGGAGAAGGCGATGACAGTGGCGGGTGCGGTTGCAGCGGAGGGCCACGGTGGTTGGGTGAGGTCGTGCTCAGGTGACAGGCGGCAGGAAGGAAGACGGGGCACGCCGACGGGTGTGGTGGTCGTATGCCGCGAGTGAAAAGGAGAGAAGAAGGGTGGTCCGGCTAAGCTACCCGGCGAGAAGGACGCAACTGGTGGTGGTGCTCGGCAGCAGCGACGGACTCAGCAGGGAAGAAGGTGGAGGGGGCAGCGCTTGACGAAGGTAAGAATGCGCGCGTCGGCCACGGTTGTGGCAGCGGCTATAGGCAAGAGGCCGGCTACGGCCGATGTTGTTGGTGGTGGTTAGGCAACGACTCAACGTGGGTGGTGAGGACGGAACCCGACATTTGTGCATGGCAAGCGACGTTGGGAAGCGGTGCATGGTGGGGGTTCACGGGAATATCAAGGAGGAAAGTGGAGTTGGGTCTTGCACCCGATTAGGGTTTTTGCATGTGTACGTATGCACATGTACATGCATGCAAGGGAACCCGGTCGGGTATCCAATTTCTAACGGGTCGAAGGTGATCCGGTTTATGCGAACTCAAGGGGTTAGAGTTCCTTGGAGTGAAAGGGGCGAGCCGACATGGGGGTTTAATATGTTTACGTATTTAGATGCATGTCTAGAACATGTCTGACTAGATGATTATACATTGTCAGGTTCGAGTTTCGAGCGTGATCGGGCGAAGTGTAAAAGCTAGGACTTGGATTGTCTCGTAATCGGTGAGTTTCTAATCCACCTCTTTTAAACGTTTTACTGTTTTGGGGCTATCATACATACATTCACATGACGTTAATATAATTAATCATATTAAGGGTTTCGGGTTCTAACCCGACATGCTTTGAGTCTAAAATGAGTATTAAGAGTCGTAGGGACAATGGTGTGCTAAAGGCGGATCGGGGAGAGTCGGGCTTTACGTTAAATGCCCGTGATTTTATGTGTGAGTCAATGATATGGTTTGTTAGTGTGTGACGTGTTAAGGGCCGAACGAGAACGGTTGTGCCCGATAGTAAAGACTAATGAATTTATGATATTAAATGCGATGTTCTATGGTTATGTGTGAGGTGTGTGTAATTAATGAGTCATATGTATACGGTGTGATATTACGTGTTTATATTTATGTGTCGGGTTTGCCTCGTTGTCCATGTGGCACGGCAAACGGGATCTTGAAGGACGAGGCCCTTCGGGAAGGTAACAGTTAGTTGACAGGTGAATGATGAGCTCGGGGTGTGTTGAAAGCCCTGACGATGGTACAATGATGAGGTATGTGGTTGCATGCATATACATATATGTGTTAATTTGCATGCTAATGCTTAATTGTATTTACTGTGTATGAGCTAATGTTATTGTGACGTGTTGAATGGTGACGTGTAGGGTTAGAATGACCGTTGAGTCAGGACTCGTGACGTGCATAAGAGTCGTGTTAGTTATTTGTGAGAGCCTTGGTTAAGGCCGGATGTGTTAGTGTTAGTGTTCTAGGGCATGTTGTGTTAACCCAGAGTAGGGTCAAGGTGTACTCTTAGATACGAGCTGTTAGCATAATATGTAGAGTCTATGCTGCTGTGATGGTAAGGTAAGGTCGTTATTACGTATGTTGGAAGTACGGGTGGAGTCTTGGGTAATAAACAGTTACGGGGTGTCATGGGGTGACACGGGATTGGTCCTTCACTAATAAAAGGGTAATCATATTTTACAAGGACCGGAGGGTCCAAATGAATTAAACCGAAGAAGTTGGTGTGGTGGTTTTTCTTTAATCTAAACTATTAGAACTCACTCAGCGTAGTTGACTTTGTGTGTACGTTAAACTGTTTGTAGGTAAGCGGCATATCGACGTTTCTTGGCTTGGAAGCGACGTTACTCGGATTGGTGTGCAGGCATTCGTAAGGTAAACCTATGGACAATAAACGGTCATAAATTTTTTTAGAAAGACTTTCGCTATAGTTTTAATTACAATAAATGTGTTTTTAATGAATACGACCCATTATGAGAACCAACTGTAGGATGCCCGGGTTAGGGTCTTATTGTAACATCTCAAAAATAGTAATTTAGTAAATAATAACGCGATAGAGACTTAATCGTCATAAAACAAAAGAAAAATGGATGGGCTTGGGCTCGGCTCCAACGGGCCGAGGGAAGCCCAGGTATATAAGGGTCGAGGCAGGCTTAGACTCTCATTTTTCACCAACACTTGCAATCTAGAGAGAGAAAGGAAAGCTCGGGTCTAGAGAGATAAAGTTGACGGATCGACCCGAAATTGACGGAGCATGTTACTACTGAGCTCGTGAGCAAAACCTCCGAATCAGAATTCCAATCCAGGTAACGATTCGACCATAATCTGAGTTTTTGTTCATTTTGAGGTTTTTCGGGTTTTAGCTAAATAGGAGACGTTTTTTATGGATGAAACTTGAAAATAAGCTTAGAACTAGCATCTAGAATGAAAACCGCACATTTTGATCAAAGAAATTTGTAAGATTAGCATGATCGGATTAACATGCAAGAATTTCGAACTTGTCCAGGAAGCAGGTATTGCGTACTTATCAAGTACGCAAGAAGGATGTCATGCGTACTTATCAAGTACGCATGAGGAATGTCCTGCGTACTTATAAAGTACGCATGAGGAAGATCTTGCGTACTTATCAAGTACACAAGAAAAATGTTCTGCGTAGTACTTGTCAAGTACGCATGAGCAAGGCCCTGTGCACTTAGTAAGTGCGCAGGCAGCAGACCAGTTAGTAAAGTCAGTATGTTCGCCTAATTCAGTATGATTAAACCGTTAGAGTCGGGATTGGGTCTGATGTGTATTTAACTACCTAATTCAGATCGTACGTGACGTTGTTGGACCTTTGTTTAGGACAACCAAGACTAGCTTATCAGGTGAGTTCTATGTGCCCCCTTCTATGTTATGTGCAAATCATTTAAATGTTTTGGGGCTGAAGTGTATACACTAAATGAATAAATTCTATGAATGTCAATGTGATCATACGTGGTATACAAATATATATATATATATATATATATACACTTATATATATGAAAATGAATTATGAACAAAGAATGAAACGTATGATTATAAAGAATGAATGAAAGAAGGACATAACGTAAATGAATGAAATCTTGCTTTATATTATATATATTGCATGTTATGAATGTATGTAAACGTTATGAACCCTTCTATGACAACGACTACTTCGGTAGACGGACGACCACGTGACTATTTTGCAACCGGGACAAAAACGTTCATTCGCAAGCTAGGACGTATAAAAAGGCACTAATGGAAGGTCGAAGCAAATGCCTTAACTCAAGCAGAACGGTTGCATACATAATGGTCGCGTGGGAAACGGATGCCCTAGGGCAGACGGACAAAATGACGGACTACGACGGGAGGACGATTTAAGAGCGGACGGACAAAGGTTGCCGGACGGATTTAAGTTTCGACGGACGGTTTTCTAGAGCCGGACGGTTTATGAAAAGGGCTACGACGGTAGTTCTCACTGCGATGTCTTTGTGACATTCGCGACAAGTATGATGGGTTGATCACCCTTAAGTTTATGGCCAAATGAATGTTCTCCCCAAGTAAGTATGTATGTACATATGTATATACTCAATATGAATGTTATGTGAGAATAGTAAAGCAAAGAATATGTAAAAGCTCGAATGTTAAGTATATTATATATATATATATATAATACTCATGATAAGATAAATATTATATACGATTGTCTTTAAACTAGAACTCACCAGCGTTAGCTGACTTTTAGTATACATTTCAGGTAAAGGAAGGAAGGGTCGTGCGACGGCGTGAAGGTTACCCGGCACAAGACTGACATCTCACTTTTATATATGTTGAGACAATGTTATGTATTTAATCGTTAAGACTTCCGCTGTTATGTCATGTTATGTTACGTTATGTAATGATTGAATTCGAATGTTTTAAACTTAAGTTCGGTATTTATGACTATGTTTATGAGTAAATCCAACAAGTGAGGTTACCCGGGAATGGGGCCTTACAAGTTGGTATCAGAGCAATAGTTTGAGAGATTCAGACATCCTTAAATGTCTAGACTCAAACTGATTATGGGACCAAAGCACGGATGTCAGTATGGGTAACCAACGCCAACGCCGGCACGGTGGGTAAGTACTAAAGTTAATGCACTTGGATAAGAATAGATACCTTAACTTAGAACAAATAGATGTCAATGTCACAACCGATTTGAAGAGTTTGAACCCGAAAAGCAATGTAAATTAGTAATCACAAACCGGTCACTGTAATTAATAATTTACCTTGCTCGTACTGTTCCAAACTACGATCTGAAGAAATGACATTGATGTATTCCCTTATAACTATCAGGAAACTAGGAACTATGGATGGTGGAGGAAGAACAGGACGCCGAGGCGGTCGTACTGGCCGAGTAGGTAGACCTCCATTGAATCAAAGACATGAAGAGGAAGAGAGTGTGCACGCAGAACACACTGAGAGTGTGCACGAAACAGAGGTGACCCCAACTGGGAACAACAATCAAGGGCCTCTACAATTAGAACCCGAGGTCAGGGATGCTATTGCCCGTGAATTTGTACTCACTCTGAAGAAGTATTGCCTGATCTACTATCCGAGGCACTAAAGAAAAGTAGAGAGGAGGATGAAGGAGACCATGAAGAGAAAGTGTATGACAGTGATGGGGATGAAGTAAAGGTGGGATCAAGCAATCGTGGGTGTACTTACAAAGGTTTCAAGGACGGAGACCCACCCAAGTTTGATGGTAACAAGGATTCGGTGGCCACGTTCGAATGGATTGAGAGGATAAACGCTGTAATCAACATCAGCGAGTGTCGACCGGGCCAGGCGGTTAAATATGTTGCTCATTCTTTCACCAATGAAGCACTAGGTTGGTGGAGAAACATTCAGAGGACAAAGTCGTCAAACACTCTCGTCAGAATGACATGGGAAGACCTGAAGAAGCTCATAATCCAAAAGTTATGCCCATAGAACGAGATTGATCGTGTGGAGAACGAGTTCCTAAACTTTAAGGCTGGCAACAAGACTCATCGCCAGTATACTTCAAGATTCAATGAGCTAGCCCAACTGTACCACACTTGGTGGAAACTGAAGACCGTCTGATCAAGTACTATGTCAAGGGACTGCCGCAAAGGGTCCGGGTCCATGTGAAAGCTAACCTATCCTCGACCTTCGAGTCAGTAGTGAATCTGAGCGGAATCGTCTACGACGATTATGCCAATGAGGACCCGGCACCTGAGACACAAAAGAGAAAGTGGGAGAACCCGTCTAGAGGCACCGGAAAAGGGAATGTAGCAACTGAAATTAAGAAACCAAGGTCGGATGAATATGAAACATGCAAGAAATGTGGAAGGCAACATCTTGGCGAGTATCGAATCGGCACCACCATGTCTTATAAGTGCGGGAGGCCGGGGCACTACTCCCGAGATTGTTTGAAGGACGTCAAGTGCCAAAGTTATGGAAGATATGGACACCAGACTAGGGATTGCAGGAAAACCAGACAATCCGATTCGGGAAAGGAAAAGGAAGCTGAAAAGGAATAACCGCAGGCTAGGACTCGAGCCTACGCCCTGACTGAGGAGGAAGCAAGGGGAAACCCTGATATTGTGTCAGGTACGTTCCTAGTTAATGATGAAACTGCTGCTATTTTATTTGACTCTGGTGGTAGTAAAAGCTTTATATCCAATGCATTTAGTCGTAAACTAGATTGCACTATCAACACCGTAGTAAAGGCATTTAGTGTACAAACTGCCGTTGGTAAAAATTCGGCAGTATTCCAAGTAACAGAGGATTGCATCATAGAAATAGAGGGCCATAAGTTTCCTTCTAGATTATTCCTTCTCACCTTAGGAGGATTCGATATAGTATTAGGTATGGATTGGCTAGCTGCCAATGAAGCTCAAATCATATGTAAACGTAAGAGGATACACCTCAAAGCTCCTAGCGGCAGTCCAATTACGGTTTATGGGGATTGGAATTGCACGATGCCGAACGTCATCTCGATGATCAAGGCCGAAAGTTACATGAGGCGCGGTTGCGAAGCTTATCTAGCGTATGTTATTGACGATAGAATGAAAATGAAAGAACTCAAGAATGTACCCGTGGTGTGCAACTTTCCGGAAGTATTCCCTGAGGATCTACCTGGGTTACCACCCGATCGGAAAATAGAATTTCAGATTGACTTACTACCAGGAGCTGAGCCCGTTGCCAAAGCCCCCTACCGATTGGCTCCATCAGAAATGAAAGAATTGATGTCTCAACTAGAGGAACTAACAGAAAAAGGATTTATTAGACTGAGCATCTCACCGTGGGGCGCTTCGGTACTATTTGTAAAGAAGAAGGACGGCAGCATGCGCATGTGCATTGACTACCGCGAACTGAACAAGAGGACAGTAGAGAACAAATACCCACTGCCTAGAATAGACGACCTTTTTGATCAACTGCAAGGTGCGAGTTAGTTCTCAAAGATCGATCTTAGGTCGGGTTACCATCAGTTGAAAGTAAGAAAAGAGGACGTACCAAAGACCGCGTTTCGCACGCGTTATGGACATTATGAGTTTCTCGTGATGTCCTTCGTATTGACCAACGCACCAGCAGCGTTCATGGACTTGATGAATAGAGTATGTCAACCCATGTTGGATCGATCAGTGATAGTTTTTATAGACGACATACTGGTATATTTGAAAAGCGGGGTGATCACCACTGCCACCTAAGAGAGGTTCTGGAGGTGCTTAAGCAGGAAAAGTTGTACGCAAAATTCTCTAAATGCGCGTTCTGGCTTAGGGAAGTCCAATTCCTAGGTCATGTAATAAACCCAAACGGAATCATGTTGGATCCTGCAAATATCGAGACAGTAAAGGAATGGAACGTCCCAAAGACACCAACAGAGATACGAAGTTTTCTGGGATTGGCAGGCTACTATCGAAGGTTCATTCAAGATTTTTCAAGAATAGCCTCGCCACTAACTAAGTTGACACGGAAGGAAGTGAAATATGAATGGGGTCCAACCCAAAACAACGCGTTTGAGGAACTTAAGGCACGGTTAACCCAAGCTCCAGTCTTGGCACTACCTGAGGGAAATGAAGACTTAGTAGTCTACTCTGACGCTTCGGGTCAGGGTTTAGGTTGCGTACTTATGCAACGAGGAAAGGTAATTGCTTACGCCTCGCGACAACTAAAGATTCACGAGGTTAACTACCCAACACACGATCTAGAGTTAGCAGCAGTAGTTTTCGCGTTAAAAATATGGAGGCACTATCTGTATGGAGTCAAATGCACCATCTACTCAGATCACAAAAGCCTGAAGTACTTTTTCGGGCAAAAGGATATAAACATGAGGCAAAGGAGGTGGTTAGAGCTACTGAAAGACTATGACTGTGAGATATTGTACCATCCAGGCAAGGCAAACATGGTGGCTGACGCTTTAAGCAGAAAGGAAGAATCGGAACCTATACGGATCAAAGCGTGTCAGCTGATTATAACACCAGATTTGATGAGTGAGATATCGAAGGCACAAGATGAAGTACTATTAGAAAGAAATATAAAACGGGAAAGGATAGTAGGACAACAAGGGAATTTGGATGCAAATGCATACGGTGTACGAACTAGGTTTGGCCGGATGTGGATACCTAAGATTGGCAAGCTTAGAGCCAAAATACTCGATGAGGCCCATAAGTCTCGCTATTCTATCCACCCCGGGACAAACAAAATGTATCAAGACTTGAAGAAAGAGTATTGGTGGCCTGGCATGAAGAATGATGTGACCGAGTACGTGAACAAGTGCCTACGTGCTCACTAGTTAAGGCCGAGCACCAGAAACCATAAATGCAACCTCTACCAATACCGGAATGGAAGTGTGAGGAGATCACGATGGACTTCATTACCAAGCTACCGCGAACAGCTAAAGGCAATGATATCATTTGGGTGATCGTCGACCGCTTGACGAAAAGTGCTCACTTCTTGCCAATACGTGAGACTTCTTCGTCAGAAAGACTAGTAGAAATAGTTATCAAGGAAGTTGTGAGCAGACATGGTATGCCGCTGTCGATTGTGTCCGACAGGGATACTAGATTCACGTCAAGGTTTTGGAAGAAATTCAACGAAGCAATGGGCACTAGACTAAACATCAGCACTGCTTACCACCCCCAAACCGATGGACAATCGGAAAGGACCATTCAGACTTTGGAGGACATGCTACGAGCCTGTATAATTGACTTTTGTGGGAGTTGGGACAGCCATCTACCATTGGCAGAATTTTCATATAATAACAGCTATCACTCAACTATTGGCATGCCGCCATTTGAAATGTTGTATGGGAGGAGATGTAGGACCCCGGTTTGTTGGGGGGAAATTGGACAAAAGGATTTTGCAAGTCTTGAAGTGGTCAAAGCTACTTTCGAGAAGTTTGATCAAATCAAGGCTCGAATAAAAGCCTCAAAGGACAGACAGAAATCATACGCGGACAAGAGAAGAAGGGATTTAGAGTTTCAAGTGAGGGACATGGTACTGTTAAAGGTATCACCATGGAAAGGAATCATTCGATTCAGAAAACGTGGCAAACTAAGTCCGAGGTTTGTCGGACCTTTCAAGATTTTAGCGAGAGTGGGTCAAGTTGCTTACAGACTCGACCTACCCGTTGAGCTTAGTGGAATACACCCTACGTTCCACGTGTCACACTTACGCAAGTGCCTAGCTGACGACACAGCTCACATACCTTACGATGAGATTGAAGTGGATAACAGTCTAAATTATGTAGAGGAAGAAATAGCCATCCTTGACCGAGCTGAGAAAAGACTACGCAATAAGTCGATTCCTTTAGTCAAAGTACAATGGAAGCACAGAAAAGGGTCAGAAGCTACATGGGAAAAAGAAGACGAGATGAGGGGACTATACCCTAAATTGTTTAACGTATAAGCGGTTTCGAGGACGAAACCTCATTAAGGAGGGTAGACTTGTAACATCCCAAAAATAGTAATTTAGTAAATAATAACGCGATAGAGACTTAATCGTCATAAAACAAAAGAAAAACGGATGGGCTTGGGCTCGGCTCCAACGGGCCGAGGGAAGCCCAGGTATATAAGGGTCGAGGCAGGCTTAGACTCTCATTTTTCACCAACACTTGCAATCTAGAGAGAGAAAGGAAAGCTCGGGTCTAGAGAGATAAAGTTGACGGATCGACCCGAAATTGACGGAGCATGTTACTACTGAGCTCGTGAGCAAAACCTCCGAATCAGAATTCCAATCCAGGAAACGATTCGACCATAATCTGAGTTTTTGTTCGTTTTGAGGTTTTTCGGGTTTTAGCAAAATAGGAGACGTTTTTATGGATGAAACTTGAAAATAAGCTTAGAACTAGCATCTAGAATGAAAACCGCACATTTTGATCAAATAAATTTGTAAGATTAGCATGATCGGATTAACATGCAAGAATTTCGAACTTGTCCAGGAAGCAGGTCTTGCGTACTTATCAAGTACGCAAGAAGGATGTCATGCGTACTTATCAAGTACGCATGAGGAATGTCCTGCGTACTTATAAAGTACGCATGAGGAAGATCCAACGTACTTATCAAGTACGCAAGAAAAATGTTCTGCGTACTTGTCAAGTACGCATGAGCAAGGCCCTGCGCACTTAGTAAGTGCGCAGGCAGCAGACCAGTTAGTAAAGTCAGTATGTTCGTCTAATTCAGTATGATTAAACCGTTAGAGTCGGGATTGGGTCTGATGTGTATTTAACTACCTAATTCAGATCGTACGTGACATTGTTGGACCTTTGTTTAGGACAACCAAGACTAGCTTATCAGGTGAGTTCTATGTGCCCCCTTCTATGTTATGTGCAAATCATTTAAATGTTTTGGGGCTGAAGTGTATACACTAAATGAATAAATTCTATGAATGTCAATGTGATCATACGTGGTATACAAATATATATATATATACTTATATATATGAAAATGAATTATGAACAAAGAATGAAACGTATGATTATAAAGAATGAATGAAAGAAGGGCATAACGTAAATGAATGAAATCTTGCTTTATATTATATATATTGCATGTTATGAATGTATGTAAACATTATGAACCCTTCTTTGACAACGGCTACTTCGGTAGACGGACGACCACGGGACTATTTTGCAAACGGGACAAAAACGTTCCTTCGCAAGCTAGGACGTATAAAAAGGCACTAATGGACGGTCGAAGCAAATGCCTTAACTCAAGTAGAACGGTTGCATACGTAATGGTCACGTGGGAAACGGATGCCCTAGGGCAGACGGACAAAATGAGGGACTACGACGGTAGGACGGTTTTAGAGCAGACGGACAAAGGTTGCCGGATGGATTTAAGTTTCGACGGACGGTTTTCTATAGCCGGACGGTTTATGAAAAGGGCTACGACGGTAGTTCTCACTGCGATGTCTTTGTGACATTCGCGACAAGTATGATGGGTTGATCACCCTTAAGTTTATGGCCAAATGAATGTTCTCTCCAAGTAAGTATGTATATACATATGTATATACTCAATATGAATGTTATGTGAGAACAGTAAAGCAAAGAATATTTAAAAGCTCGAATGTTAAGTATATTATATATATATATATATATAATACTCATGATAAGATAAATATTATGTATGATTGTCTTTAAACTAGAACTCACCAGTGTTAGCTGACTTTTAGTATGTATTTCAGCTAAAGGAAGGAAGGGTCGTGCGACGACACCCGGCACAAGACTGACATCCCACTTTTATATATGTTGAGACAATGTTATGTATTTAATCGTTAAGACTTCCGCTGTTATGTCATGTTATGTTACGTTATGTAATGATTGAATTCGAATGTTTTAAATTTAAGTTCAGTATTTATGACTATGTTTATGAGTAAATCCAACAAGTGAGGTTACCCGGGAATGGGGCCTTACACTTACAGAGTCCGAACTTCATAAGGGCATATCTCGGGCTAGAAAATGATTTACGGGACCCATGATATATGGATTTGGGGTATCTCGACGAGCTGAGTTCAAAAATCAGATTTTCGCGTGTCACGAAAATAAGGAGGCTCCCAGGTTCGCGAAAAGCGAAGATCCAACTTCTAGGAAAAGTTGCCCGACTCTTTTGTCTTCAACGCCACGAGAAGGATTGGCCATATGAGGTTCGTAACAAGCGAAAAAGTGTAGTTACAGGTTTTTAACCTAATTTCATGTTTTAATAGTTGAGAACCCATCCAAGGGTTTATGGTCAAGTTCCAGATGTTAAGAAACTGTCTTTAGGGCGATTTTGGAGTGGAGAAGTCAGAAAGGGTCAAGAATTGAAACATTAGAAGCCTAGATCGGTTGGAATATCATCTTTCCGGTTTATGGTCTTCATCTTTTGTTCTTTGATTTGTGTATCTTGCATCATGATTTTGAATATTAAACTTTGTTTACTGTTTTTATGATGATTGTTGGCTAGATACTCTAGATATCTAGGTTAAAGATGATTATTTTGTGATTTTGGATTTTATCGGCTTTTGGATCTTAATTGCTGGTTTAATATTAAGGTAGCGAACTTGTTGATTATTGATCTGATGTGTATGCATGTTTATGTCGGATTTATGATCATCTATTGTTCCACATGTATCTTGTTAAATGTCTTTCAGTTATAGATGCATGATTAGGTCACCTACTGTGTGTTTGTGATTTGTTTATGGGTTTTTGATATCATTATCCATAGGAACAGTATTTGAGAGTTTAGAGGGTTTAAACGTTCTACCTACTTCAATAGCTGAAAGGTGTGAAGTTGTCGGGTTGTCTTTGGCGTTAGAGTTTTAGGTGTAAAGACTCTAAAAAGATGTTTCCCCTAGGTGTCCTAGTATTCTTTGTTATCCCGTGTCTTATCGAGCGTATTCAAGTTACCATTTGCATTCCTTGAATGTATAGAGACAGTGAGATTGAAAGGTAATCTGTCTTTTGGGTACTTTAGTATTGTTGGAGAGACTGAAAGGTGATCCAACCAACCAGTGAGCTTCATATGCCCCTTAGGGTTTCCTTCTGGTCACACCCGAAGAATGATCAGGGATCCACTAGGTTTTCTGATGGTGTAGTATTCGTAGATCCTGGTTCCATCATTAGTTTCCTTAACCGAGAGAAACCCAATGTTCACTAGTAGGATTCTTAACCTTGGTAGTCCCTTCCCTATTCTTGAATTCATTTAAAGTCTTTTGCTTGATAGTTGATTTTCGTTAGTTAGTTTGATAGATTGAGAATCACAACACATTCCCCCAAATATAATTCAGTTTAGTTAGTTGAGTCAGAGTCTAGTTAGTTGTCACTAGTGTCTCGTGGGTTCGATATCCGGACTTTCATTAGACTTTACTACAGTCGATAGGTACACTTGCTTTTTCTATGGTCTAGTATTAAGATAGTCTAGAATTATTACTAGAGTGTCTAGGTTAGGTTTTTATTTAGTTTTTATAGACCGTTCCAAGCGACATCACTATGCATGACTCGTTAGACTCGAATAAGTAGCTCCACAACTTATACGTAAGGAAACCAAAAGTATCAAATGCAAATGAAATAAATATGTGTTGGTTGTCAAAGCAAGTTTTCTCGTGTTTGGTCACTTTACATGAAGCAGCTTTTAAAGCAGTCTGACTCACCGTGAAAGCACTACTCCCCAAGCCTATAACAGGGGAAACCCCTGATAGATCCACACACGCATGTTTCCCTCCTATCCATCCAAATACCAAAATGTTAGTTGATCTTCCTTCCAACATGTCGATCAAGAAATTCACCGATGCTTCTTTCTTAGCAAAAATTCTGGCACGCCTGAATATGTCAAAAAAAAATTCCCTAACCAAATCGTGTCCGTACTTGAACCCGAGGAGCTCTCTACAATGTACTGCATGCTCCCTAAAGGAGTCCAATCACGCCTTGCAAAAAACAGGGCACATCTCATCAACCAGAAATAGGGAAATCATGAGGCGATACTTAAGTATAGTACGATACTCCACCGACGACATATGTTGGCCTAACCCATCTATAAGGATAGCAAGAAGAAAATATTGGCCATATGGTGCTCGTAGATACTCAAAAACGACTTGTTGTATGATGGTCATGTCAAATTGTACTTCCATGTCCTGGACAATTTTACTAAAAATGGCACTTGCCAATGCATGTCGAGCTTTAGGAAGGGGGTCGAAGCTTGAAATCATATCACGAAGACAAGCCAAAGCACAAACATAATCGTAATCACAATTATGAATTATCTATTTATTTGTTTGACTTTAATCAAATTGACTTTTACAAGTAAACAACTGACCATAAATTCACTTAAGCAATCAAACTTCCTTTCAATTGTTAACATTTCAATCATTATTGATGGTTACATATTGTCTTTCATGTTGGTCACAAAACAAATATTATCTTGCTTCCAAATTTTGGTAGCACCTACCTACGTCTTCAAACAAGATATTACATACAGAAAATCCAATTGTAATAATGTAACACTTGTATCGACCATGTGATTTGAGAACCTGGTTATGCTGTTACTCATTTCATGTTAATCATGCGCGATGGAAGCTTCTAGAAACTTTATAGTCTTCTGTAAGAAAAACAACTACAAGGAATAGGGTTAAACGGGTCAAAAATCACTATAAAAGTGTATTTTTAATGTATAAAACCTCCTAAATCATTAGAGTTTTTTCTAATGTACTTTCCTTTTGCCCTATTTTAGTCATTGTATATTTTTGCACATTTGAGTCATTAAAATATGACTTTTTATCCAAAAATGACCCAAACTAGAAAAAGAAACCTAATGTTCTTTCACTTTTGCCCTATTTTAGTCATTGTATATTTTTGCACATTTGAGTCATTAAAAGATGACTTTTTATCCAAAAATGACCCAAACTAGAAAAAGAAACCCATCTTTTGATGAACCCATATGTACAAGAAAAATACAATGACTAAAACAGGGCAGAGAAAATACTAGGCGTGTTCATGGTTCAGTTTGAAAGGTTTTCTAAGCTAAACTGCTACCTACGGTTTCGGGAAATGACAAGTCAAACTAGGTGGGTTGGATGGTTCAGTCGGACCACTGTTTTACCGGCGGTTTGACGGTTCTTGAGGGTTGAGCCGATTTCTTTTTATTTTACTTTTTCAAAATCGTTGGTTTGTATTAAATTTGTTAAAATGATAAAGATGGTTCATGAATATAATACATATACATAACTTGCGTATTCTAAAACTGAAAGAAAAAATTAATAAAGGTTAAACGATCAAACTGTCAAAACTGAACTATATAAATCTCAAACGGGCTGAGCCGTCATACTTGCAAAAAAATCCTATTATTTTATTCAAAGATTCAGATTATATTCTATTTTAATTTAAATTAGATTTTAGTTATTACTCCCCCAGTAAGGCTGCGTACATTATATCGCGAAGTGATCCGGCCCCTCCCCAGACCCTGCGCAAATGCGGGAGCTAAGTCAAGCACCAGGTACGCTCTTTTATTTTAGTTATTACTCCCCCGGTCCTAAAAGTATCCACCCTTATATTTTAGTTTGTATAAAATAAAATGTTCACCCAAAATAATTTATCAAGTTTCCAACTATACCCAAAATCAAATTCCAACAGAAAACTGCACTAGTTGCAATTCCTAAAATTGTTGCATTTCAAAGGTGGCAAAATTGATATTTAGCTATTAATTTACTGCGTTTATTATACATTCCTAAAACCAGGGTGATTATTTATTGTGGATTTTTTTTATATTTTCATTAAAATCACATTTTAACAATTATTCTGTTAAATACCTGAATTAGAAGTTTTCCAAATTGAAGTCAAAAGGGGGCCTCAAGAGAATCATCCCACACATCTGCACTACCATTAGAAGCATCATCTGCATCTTCCTCCATTGAAAGCCTTATATATTCCCGATGTGCAAATCGGTCCCACTCAGTCAATGTTGGGTTCTCACGCTCCTGTTTACGACAAAAAAAACAGTTATTTATGTTTTTACCCCTATTCGTTTTAGCAAAATATTATTAATAAAAAGGATTGCATACCTGACGAATGAGAAACGGGTCGCGAGATTCAAAGGCCATGAACTTATTAAGGTTAAATAGGATATTGAAACAACTGCCAGA
Organism: Smallanthus sonchifolius; assembly: GCA_023525975.1. Classification (NCBI taxonomy): domain Eukaryota; kingdom Viridiplantae; phylum Streptophyta; class Magnoliopsida; order Asterales; family Asteraceae; genus Smallanthus; species Smallanthus sonchifolius. The sequence continues at coordinate 27,845,134 of CM042034.1, forward strand.
AAGCTTGTTTCCTTTCAAGTCATGTAAAGTAATAAACGCCTCCTCCTGTAAGTAAATATTTCTTGATTAAAAAGATAAATTGTGATAATAATAATTAAATTTAGCTAAAAGGGAAATGGGCCAAACAGACGGGTTGAAAGCCATTTTATTCAAAGATTTGGATTATCATTGTAAAAAGTTGTTATTATTCAAAAAATAAAGCACAAAGTGTTGGCGGGTCAACCCAGCCCATTTCAACCTTACCCTAAAATTACCCCATTTGAACATGAACCCATTTTGACCCCAACCCAGGCATGACCCATTACACCAAGAGGAACCAAGTACCTGTGGTTTAATCATGTCGACTATCTGACATAATATGTCCTCAAAAAGAACAGGCTCTTGGGCCATACATTCCATCCTATGCAACTGCTCTTCGTAGAAAAACTGTAATTCGTTCCTCGTCAGCACACCATTCCCATCTAAATCTATGCACTTAAACCTGAAAACATTCATTTTTTCTTTAAGGAAAATAATAATAATAATAGTAACAATAATAATAATAATAATAATAATAATCTAATTCAATGCACCAAGGGTAAAGAAAGTAGTAAAATTACAGTTATACCAGTACTCAAGACTAGGCTCAGATGATTTATCCTCTTCAGACAAAATGAAGTAAACAAAATCTTCATATCCCATTTTCCCCTCAACTTCACTTGTGAACTTTCTTGGAACCTGAGATGGCAGGTTAGGTAACGGGTCAGTTCGGTTTGACCTCAAAACACTTTTGTTCATCTTTAATAAATAATTAAGGGTGTCAAATATGAAAATTATACCTCATTTATATTAAATAAAATGATTAAGGAAGTCTTATTAATTAAATCGTTTGGCAACTTACGATCTTGTTCGACCCATTTGACTTGTTTCCTTTAAAGCTATTTTTTATAATTTATTTGTCTGACCCGTTAGAGATATACGATTACCTGAACCGACTTCTTCATAAAATGGGTCAGATTGCCACATATAGAAAGTAGAGGTGGCGAAACGGGCTAGTTGGGTAAATGGGTCAAAACAAGTTTTTTACAGGTGAAATGAATTGGCTTGGGTTGACCCAGGACACTTTTTTCAAAATGATTTAGAAGGTTTAATGGATTAAAAATAGTAAACTATACTTTTGGTCAACTTTCAACCACTTTGATCCCTTCAACCAATTTGAACCATTTCCTTTTAAGCTAATATTTTATTTGACCCGTGGAGATAAAACATAACCTTTATTGATCTACTCATAAGCAAACACGTTGAAATTAAATGCACATAAACGTTACAAACCTGGGAGAATATTCTGTCAACAATTCTGTAGGTGAGTGCATGGTTACCATATCTTATAAGATTCTCTTTATCAATCAAGAAATCATGATCAGTGTCCAGCTCCCAGAACTTGCAATATATTACATAGAAGTGTTCATAAGAGAAGAACCTGAAAAAAAAAAAGCTAAATAAATATTCCTAAAAGTTAAGTTAATGACATTTCATACATGTGAAAAAGGTAACACAATTTAGAAGAAAATTAAAAAATAAAATTTGTTGATAAACTATTACCTTAAAACTTTGTTTATGTCCTCTTCTTCATCAGCATGAAGCATTGCAGAAACTAAGTTTCCACGTTTGAGTTCCCTAAGTGTAAGATGACCATTACCCGTACGATTCACATAGTAAAATATTCTGTATATTACTGTTTCAGCTGGCAATAACAATAAAAGAATATTTTAAAATATATAAGTGAATACAATAGATAATAGAGAGAATGCATAAATGAGAACCGAACTTTACACTTTTTCCTGATTTTAGCAACCAACTTTAAATTAGGCACAAAATATAAATCACCTTTACAATTCATCACCAATTTACCAACCAACCTCATTTTACTAACTGATTTTACATGTAAACTGCTGAAGTGGCCTAGCGGTACCATGGTGTGTTGCAACTTGCAAGCGGCCTGGTTTTAAAAAGCGAGAAGCGCGCCAAAGCGACAAGGTCTAAATCCGAAGCGCAAAGGGCAAATCACAAAAGCGGACCGATTTTCGTACGCGAAGCGCAAGGTGCTTATATAATTTTTTTTATGTATCCTATTGGTTTTTAGCATCCCCTACCTAAAATATAGCCATAAATAAGGTTTATATATGATTTAATGTATAAATTACTTACATGTACAACCTTTTTAGCTAAATGTATAACACTTTGAAGCACAAAAACAGCCCTTGTACTAGAATTGAGCCACTCAGTGCGATTTTTTTGCGAGTTTTGTACGTTGCTCGAGTTATGTGACAAGACTCGCTGGACTCCTCGCCTCATGTCGAGTTATGTACCAAGGTGTGTTGCAAAGGTGTTCCTCCCCAAGTGGTTGAGGGTTCAAGTCCCATGATGAAAAAAAGGTGTAGATTTAAGAGTAGGATTAAAGGGTGTGAGTTAGCCGCTCAAAAAAAATTTGTTGTTGATGTGGCACTGGTTGATGATATGCATGTATGCCACCACCACATATGCAAAAATAAATATATGATAAAGAAAAATCAAAATAAAAATATTTAGAAGTTTTAAAAATGATCTTTTTTTCTAAGATTTATATTTAAAATTAAGAGTAAATTTCGTTTTGAGTCCCTGTGGTTTGCTCAAAAAATCGCTTTAAGTCCAATGGTTTCAATTAGACTTTTTGAGTCCTTGTGGTTTTATTTTCGTTTCAATTAAAGCCAGACATCTAGCACCGTTAGAATGATTATGTTAACTTGTTGTAAATTGACTAAAGTACCTTTGTCTTTTATGTGAAAAGACCATAACACCCTTATTAATAAAAAAACACAAAAGAATATGAATTCATCTATTTCCTTTCCAAAGTGGCCTAGTGGTAAGGAGGCCTGGGCTCTCCAAAGGAGACCCAGGTTCAATCCCCACAGGTTTTACTTTGGGAGTGGCCAGCCCACGTCGATGATCGGGAAATGCATGGTCAGTGGTCTGAGCAAAAAAGCGATCGTGGGGCAGAGATAGCAGTTCGAACCCCACACCTTGACCTTGGTTGAGAACCGTGAGCCGATTGCCCCCTGCGATATTCTTGGGCGTGGGTATTGCAGGCCGGTTAGCGAGTCCGGAAAACTCGTTTTTTTATCTATTTCCTTTCCTGCCTTCCCCCAAATTTCGTTCTATCCATTCACCTCTTTGCCCTATTTCTTCATCACCATCGCTATTGTTTCTTCTCCTTCATCGATCTTTGTTAGCTCACCATTGCTATTACTTCATCACTCATGTTCATCACCATATCTGGTTCCTTTTAAACCTCTCTCTCTCTCTCTCTCTACACACTCTCTCTCTTCATCTCATCTATTTGAAGAAGTAGTCATCTTCATCTTCTTCATTGACCATCGCTGCCGACGAATTCCCTCACGAAGTCGGGATGGGGTTGTTTTGCTTGTTCGGTCATGTGATTTTGACCTTGAGTCTGGATATGGGTGGGTTATTCTTTGGAATCGGTTGCTCCACGACCTTTAATCTGATTTTGTTCGTCCACGCCGGATTTCGTGTACGACAGCGACACAATGTTGGACAGAGTGACGCTGATGGCGACGCGAGCAAGGCGGTCGGGGGCTTGTCAGGCGGAGTAGGAGTAGCCGGAGAAATGGGTGCAGCAGGTTTGTTGGTATAACCTGTCGGAGAAGGAGGTGAATTTGATTCTGATCCCACTTATGTTCTTACAAGACATTGATGTCATCTTCTTGTAGCATCAATCTAAGCTAAATTAACCACAAACCCATCTGGTTAAAGAAGCAATCAAGAGTCCGATTGATTTCAAAATCCAGTCTTTTAAAGCCCTAACTGAAGATGTGTACCTTGTTTCCTTGTTCAGATCTAGGGTTTGGATCTTTGATGGTGCGATGGTTATGGTGAAGGTAAAGACAGAGAGAGTGAGTGGTGAGTTATGTTTGTAATTTAATATACATATATATATTTTAGTTTTTGATAATAAGGGTAGTTTTGTCTTTTAACAAAAAGTTAATAGAATATTTGGATGGCGTTAAAGCTCCGTAGTTGATTGAGACAATTGGCAAACCACAAGGACTCAAAAATTCCAATTGAAACTATTGGATTCAAAGCGATTTTTAGAGCAAACCACAAGGACTCAAAACGAAATTTACTCTAAAATTAATTATTAAATGTTACATCATATGCTACGTGCCATATATGCGCATTAAAGTAACAAAAAAGATGTCACGTCAACACTTCCTTTTTTTTTTGAAAGGCAAACTTCTCTATTCCTATGGGAGTGGGACTTGAACCCGTGACCTCCTCAATCCTTAGTGTTCCTAAAGGATTTTCCTCTACCAATAGACCACCAACCCCATTGGCTACACTTCCTTTAATTTCAGAAAAAAGAAATGATCCACATCTCGGTAAAAAAATCGATAATAAAATGTAACTTCATTCATTCCTAAAGTAGGTAACAAAATGCAAATTGTTTTCTATTTTGTGCCAAACCTAAACTTGGTTGCTAAATTTAATAAAGAGTGTATTGTTCGTTTCCATTTTGTGCAGTTTGTCCTCAACAAGAAGGTATAAGTAAAAAGAATATACCATATCTCTCTTGAAATTCAGGTGTGCTCTGTAAGAATTCCAACCCTGGATGAGTTGTCAGTAGTTCACGAAGTATGGGTTTGAAGTCCTCCTATTGTCAAGATGAAAACAAATTAAATACGAAAATTTTAATTTCCACATAAAAGATCATATATACATATACTGATATACATATGTGTGTATTTTATATAACAAAATAAATAAATCAATAAAAGATCCAAGATAATGAAAATTAAACATTTAGAGGGAAAAAGATAAACTCCCCCCATTGCTATGGATATTTGCTTCTCATTCTATGAAGGTTCTTCAAAGTACACTACTTTGCCATTGTTATTTTTAAATTTTAATTAATAATTTTTACAATTTTACTAGAGTTGCCCTTATATTATATCCTGTAACAGACTATAAGCTGTAAACATGACTATATGTAAAAAGTACCATGATAACAAAGTTTCTTTCATCTTTAAAACAAAAACAGATTCATGTAACATATACAGTGTTGTAAAAATCGTGCCTAGGCCCCGATTAATCGCTAGGCGGTCACCTGAGGAGTAAATTTGGCCTAGTCGCTCAAGAAATCGCTGGGCGGTCCAAATCGGGTCTAGTCGGCCCACTTTTTGGGCTTTTTTTATGATTTTTAGCCCAAATCGGGTCTAGTCGGGCTAGGCGGTCCAAGCCGATGATGAATTTTTGAACCATTTTATCTAGTAGCATGTTAATGTTTGTGTTTTGAACTATTTAATCTTTGAATTTTGAAGTATTTAATCTTTAATTGTTTATGTTTGAAGTATTTATGTGTATATAACTATATATATATAAAAATTACATATAAAAATTCCAATCCGATTAATCCCGCCTAGGCCCTACCCCACCGCCCGACTAGCGCCTAGCGCTTTTTACAACACTGAACATATATCATGTTATATACAGGGGCGATGCTTTGTGAGGGCCAGAGGGGGCCCCGGCCCCCTCCGATTTTTCGCTCAGCAGTGTTAATTTATACGTATTCGGTCGATTTTTCGCTCAATAGTGTTAATTTATACGTATTCGGCCGAAAATTTTATAGTTCTGGCCCCCCCACTGATAGGAAAAAAAATCCCGACCCCCCTGCGTTTTTGTTCAAGCTTCGCCACTGGTTATATATTGATTTAAAAGTCTATTTATCTCTTATTTTCTAACAATATGTAATTATTGTTTCTAAAACTCCAAGAAAGTCAATTTTGTTTTTGATAGAACTTCTATGACAAAAAGGTAACATTTTTAAAATCCAAATGTGTAAGAATATGACCTGAGTTAAATATCTCAAATCAGGCTGCTTTAATAATGTAAATATCTGAGTTGCTATATCTTTTGTCAGCATGTTACCATTGACCCAAAAATCCACGAATGCATCCCTGAAAACATGTTAAAGACGAGGTAAAGAAAACTAGATATATATATATATTAAAAATTTTATTTATATTTTTTCAATGATTGCCTCCTTTAGAGGCTAAATATATTAAGGTGTAGACTGCATTATTTTCAGTATTACTAGTGCCTTCTTCTTGTTTAACACTATTTAAGATTTTATTTTTATCTTCTTAAGATAGGTAATTATCCCACCATCCTTTTAACTGACCTGTAAATCCTGATATAACCATATTTGCTATGGTCTGGACGGAGTTATTATTATTCTTACAAATTGTGCTATACATAAGAATTCTGTGGACAGTATTATAAATTTGTCCTTCCGACTGACCGTCTATGTTCCATTCATAGATCATTTTCCCACTATAAGAGTTATTAACAATATACTCTTGTTCTTCTATAAGGACATCTTGCGGGGTTGGTCTAGGATAATAATATTTTTTCTGAGTTGGTTTATCTGCCCATTTAGAAAGTTTGGAAATTTGATCTTTTATTTCCTCTTGATAATTTTCTTCAGAAAATTCTGTTAGAGTGCTTATCTTAAGATTCTAAAGAGCATTAATAGTTTCATTTAAAGTCGCTACTAAACTATCGTGAGATTTTAATTTAAAATCTGTAACTTCCGGAGGAAGTTGTATACTAGGAGTAGCAATTTTTTCTTTTAGAGAAACAGTTTTTGCCTGCATGCTTTTCTCTTTAAAATGGGATATAATTCTATCCATCTTAGTAGACAAATCTTGTACTTGTTCTCCCAGAATTATTAAATATAAATTTGTTTAATTCTGTTGTTTAATTAAGTCATTTATGTGAGAAATTGTAATAGGTAAGGTATTTCCTTCTAATAGTTTTTGAAAGGTTTGATAATACCTTGTTTCATTATCTTTTTCTATTTTAAAAGGTTGTGTAGGAGGGAAAATCTTAGAGACTATCTCTCCTTTAACATTAAATGTTCTTTTAATAACTGAGATGATACTTCCCATATAACTTTTGATAAACCAGGGAATAAAGGGTATAATCTCATTCTTCATGATCAAATCTTTATAAAATTCATCTTTAAAGAAGTTTATATTTGTTTCTTTAAAGTTATTAAAAAACCAATTTCTAAATAATTCTCATTTGGGTAATTGGAAATCTTTACTAATTTCTTTTCTTACCGGAGATCCCGGATTAAAGTCTATTTTTTCTTTAAAATCCATTAAACAAAATCGACTTCTGATTCGGTTGATTCCGGATCTACTTGGACTCCTGTAACTATATTATCAGAATTTATTCTTAATCTATTGAATGTTTCTGTTGTAGGGAAAGTTTCCCTAACTCTTGAAGTAGAAGCTCTAGAAGGGCTTCTAACAGTATACCCCAGAGGAGATATATGTTGACGAGAGGATAAGGACCTAGAAGATAAAGATCTAGGTATATAAGAAGTATTTCTAAGCTGTTCAAATTGGATTTGGACAGTTCCTTCTTCAGAATGTATAATTTCTAAAGGGTTATTATCTATATATTGTTGAGATGTTGTGGCCTTATCAAGGACCCAATTTTCTAGAAAGTTAATTTCTTCCCATTTAATCTTTCTTCTGGTAATTATATTAGATTTATCAAAATTAGTTTCTATAACTATGGTTTCATTTAATAGTTTATCGACCAATATATAGGGGAGGGATCAAGAGAAAACCACAAAGTTAGGCGAAAACCAAGAAAACCACTAAAACAATGTGTAATACTATGGGTTACGTATATGTAACCGCATTTTTTTTGTTTTCTGTTTACGTATTAGTAACACTATGGGTTACGTATACGGAAGCCAATATTTAAATATTTTTTTGGTAAAAATGTGTAATATTACATTGATACTCCTATAAAAAAAATAAAATAAAAAATAAATATTATTATATTATTGGTTAAAATTGGTTTTTTAGTGGTTTTCTTAGTTTTCGCCTAACTATGTGGTTTTCTCTGAAACCCTCCCCTATATATATATATAGGGACATGTTCAAATAAGAACCATAGTTTTGGCGAGAACCAAAAGAACCATGTATTTCTACACAAATTTAAGGATGCATGGATGCATTTTTGCATATATAAAGTAAGGATGCATGTATGCATTTGTGTAGAATGCATGGTTCTTTTGGTTCTCAATTGAACATGTCCCTATATATATATATATATATATATATATATATATTGATGCAGGGGATCCAGAACAGTCAAACGGGTCTGACCCATGACTGAAACCGACCCGAGTTGGATCCGCGTCTGATGCGGCTGAAGATCGGAAGCTTATTTATTTGAAGATTATTAAATTAGTATTTTGAATTTTCTAGTTTATCTTGTTTGACTTTTAAGTTGGGTTTGTTTCTATCGGGTTGTTAGCTTTTTTCTTGGATCTTGAGACTTTATATTGTGGGTTTTTTCAATGAGGTTTTTTTGGTTGATTTTTTTATGAAAAGAAATTATGCTTGATTCCTGCCTGTGAACTCTCGATTCAACTTGTGTGCTCAGATTAATTGCATCAGTTGGTATTCGGATGAAGTTTGGTGTGAGGTTATTCCAATGGACGCTTGCCATGTGTTATTGGGACGCCCTTGGCAGTATGATCGACGGACGAGGCATGATGGGTTTAAAAACACGTATTCGTTTAAAAAAGATGGTATCACTGTCATACTTGCTCCTTTAGATACTCGGGCAGCAGCGACCGAGGCTGTCATTCTCACTAAGTCAGCATTTGTGGATTTTACACGCCACACATCACCACCATTCATGTATTCACTGGTAGTTGTAGAACAAAACCCCATTTCCGATAAGCCACCCGTCGAAGTACAACCCATCCTTAAAGAATTCCAAGAGGTTTTCCCAGAAGATATCCCCGTCAGATTACCACTTATGAGAGACGTACAACATTGCATCGACTTTGTTCCGGGGGCGGTAATCCCTAACAAACCGGCCTATCGTATGAATCCAAAAGAATTCGCAGAGTTACACCGACACGTCAACGAGCTTCTTGATAAAGGGCTTATCCGGGAAAGCATGAGCCCTTGTGCTGTCCCAGCCTTACTTGTCCCAAAACCTGGGGGGACCTACCGGATGTGCATTGACAGTCGGGACGTCAACAAAATCACGATAAAATATCGGTTCCCTATACCACGCTTTGAGGATTTATTAGACCAGCTACATGGGTCCTCAGTTTTCTCAAAGATTGATTTACGTAGTGGTTATCACCAGATCAGGATGCGACTAGGAGATGAATGGAAAACCGCATTTAAAACACGTGATAGGCTTTACGAGTGGATGGTGATGCCTTTCGGCCTTTCAAATGCACCTAGCACGTTTATGCGGTTGATGAACCAGATTTTTAAACCCCTCATTGGTCAACGTGTCGTCGTTTATTTCGATGACATACTCGTATTTAGCCAAGATATGCAACAACACCTTTTTCACCTTCGACAGGTCTTCACTATTCTTCGTGATCAGAAGTTGTATGCGAACCGGTCAAAATGTCACTTTCTGTCATCTGAAGTACTTTTCTTGGGTTTTGAGGTTTTTAGGAGCCTCTACCCCGATGACCCAGACTTTTCTGAAGTATGGCGAGCCTGTCAGGCAGCGCCCAGTAAGGGTTACATCCTACACGAGGAGTTTTTATTCAGGGGAAGCCGTTTATGTGTCCCACGTTGTAGCCTACGTGACGCTATAATTCTCGAAAGCCACCAAAGAGGGCTAGCGGGACATTTTGGGAGAGACAAAACACTGAAGCTGGTCCAGGAGAGGTTTTTGTGGCCTAAGATGAGTGGTGATGTTAACCGTATCGTCGACCGTTGTCGCATTTTCCATATTGCCAAACTCATCATTCTAATGCCGGTCTTTATACTCCACTTCCAGTTCCGGACGACCCGTGGGAAGATGTTAGCCTTGATTTTGTTGTTGGTCTACCACGAACCCAACGACAGAAAGACTCGGTTATGGTGGTCGTCGATCGGTTTTCGAAAATGGCACATTTTGTTCCGTGTGCTAAGACGTACGATGCTAGCCAAGTCGCTCGCCTATATTTTGCTGAAATTGTTAAGCTACATGGGGTACCTAAGTCCTTAACTTCTGATAGGGATGTCAAATTTGTGGGCTATTTTTGGAGAACATTGTGGAAAAGGTTGGGTTCTCAACTTCACTTCAGCAGTGCCCATCACCCGCAGAGTGACGGACAAACTGAAGTTACAAACCGCAGCCTTGGAAATCTCCTGCGTAGTCTCGTTGGTAACAACCCCCGTCAATGGGATATCATCCTTCCCCAAGCTGAGTTCGCATATAACAGGTCGTCCCACCGCTCTACGGGTATGAGTCCTTTCTTGGTTGTCTATGGCAGGAACCCCTTCACACCACTAGATTTGACTCCGTTACCAGCAACCGAGTATTTTAGTGCTGGTGGAGAAGAGAGGGCTGCCCAAATTAAGCATATTCACAAACAGGTGCGGGAACCAGTGTTGTAAAAATCGCGCCTAGGCGCCGATTAGTCGCTAGGCGGCTCGTTAACGACTAATTTTGGCCTAGTCGGTCCAAAAATCGCTAGGCGGTCCAAATCGCGCCTAGGCGGCCAGATTCCGGCGAAAACCTGAAATTTCCGGCCAAATTCCGGCGAAAACCTGAAATATCCGGCCAAATTCTGGCGAAAACCTTTGCTGTGGTTTAAAAATGAACATTCATTTTTATAAAAATTACATATAAAAATGTGTGTGTATATATAAAAAACTGAAAATTACATATAAAAATTCCAATCCGATTAATCCCGCCTAGGCCCTACCTCACCGCCCGACTAGCGCCTAGCGATTTTTACAACCATGGCGGGAACAAATCGAGAGCAACAACATTGTCTATCAACAACGCGCCAATGTGCGCAGAAAACGGGTGGTGTTCCAAGAGGGGCATCTCGTTTGGATCCACTTGAGCAAAAATCGTTTTCCAGGGGGATGTTATGGGAAGCTGCAGCCTCGTGCTGATGGTCCTTTTCGGGTTCTGAAACGCATCAATGACAATGCCTATAAAATTGATCTACCGGGTCACTACAATGTTTCTGCTACCTTTAATGTGGCTGACCTCACACCCTTTCTGCCTGAAGATGATGATCTGTTTGACTCGAGGACGAGTCCGTTTGAAGAGGGGGAGAATGATGCAGGGGATCCAGAACAGTCAAACGGGTCTGACCCATGACTGAAACCGACCCGAGTTGGATCCGCGTCTGATGCGGCTGAAGATCGGAAGCTTATTTATTTGAAGATTATTAAATTAGTATTTTGAATTTTCTAGTTTATCTTGTTTGACTTTTAAGTTGGGTTTGTTTCTATCGGGTTGTTAGCTTTTTTCTTGGATCTTGAGACTTTATATTGTGGGTTTTTTCAATGAGGTTTTTTTTGGTTGATTTTTTTATGAAAAGAAATTATGCTTGATTCCTGCCTGTGAACTCTCGATTCAACTTGTGTGCTCAGATTAATTGCATCATATATATATATATATATATATATATATATATATATATATATATATATATATATATATATATTCCAACCAAAAGTAACCTAAGTAAGAAACTCACCTGGTTACAACACCAGCATTACCAATGTCTATCTTTTTAAAAAGAGTGGCAGAGAAGAACGATGGCAGCATGCATATTTCCTTTGTAACAAGTTTGAACTCTATTCATTCGAAAATTAGAAAGATTAGCAAAAATCCCTAACTGTTTCAGTTATGTTATATTATTTTCTATAAAATATATAACAAAAACCTTAAATTAAAAACCCACCATCTAGTGATAGGCCATTGGCATGGCCATGGAAGAACTGGTTACATCTAAATAAACAGCGTTCTTTTAGTTCGTTGGGGGGTGGACGCCCATTTTGAAAATAGAACTGCAACCATAGCAACTATTTCAGTTAAATCTGAAACATTAAGAAACCATGTTACAAACTAAAGGTAGCAATGTTAACCCATTTACTTATGGACGGGTCAATTCGGGTTATGTTTTATCCAGAACGGGTCAAATGGCCCTAAAAAAAGTTTAAAAAAAAAAAATCCTCCACCCCAATATAAGTGTCCACCTTTCCATTTCAGTTTGTCCCAAATATATATGTCCACTTCCAAAACAATTTGCCAAGATTCACATTCTACTTTTAACTCCACCCTTTCACAAAACTGCATTAGTGGTACATTCCCAGAACTGTGTGTACTTTAAAAGGGTAAAATTGGCATTTCAAATATTTAAAAACGCATTAATTGCACATTCGTAACACTGTGTGCCTTTTGTCTAGTGGACATTTATTTTGGGACGAAGGGTGTAGTTAAAAAGAAACAGGTCAAAATACAAAAAACTAGGTTAATATTGCAATAAAATAGTTTCTGCAATCATATTCAACACATTAACTATCTATAATAATGTTAAAACAACTTGGACAAAAAGAGACTTGGTCAACCCAATTTGACCCGACAAGTTACGATCTGCAAAAAAATTATCAGTTTTGACATGAAGCATGACCAGCCTGTCATATTGACAAGAATAATTTTACCTGGCCTGCCATTTTTCTAGCTCTATTACAAGCTAAAGGTGACACCGGCCCGAACAAAAGCTACCCATTTTCCCAGCCTACCTGACTCCGTCATATTGACCCGAATTCTTTTGCCACCTCTACTACAAGCTAGAGGTGACACTCTGACACGTTACTAATGAATGGGTCATTTTGGATTATTTATCCATAACAGGTCAAATGGGCCAAATAAAAAGAAAATTAAAACAGAAATGACTCAAACAGGTCAAAATACAACCTCCTAAACCTCTTTATGCAAACTATTAGATTACATATTGTGATTAAATAGTTTTGTGATCATATTTAACACATTAAAAAATTATAAAGTGTTTCAAAAAATCTGGACGACAAGTGTTTCGGGTCAACCCAACAGGGACGTTTCAGCCTGACAAAACTGCACATTTCCACCCGAGCCTGTTTACTTGGCCCGCCCATTTGCCACCTTTACCACAATCTATACAAACAAAAATCAGCATTTTGGCTAGCAAACCTGAGGTATTAACTCTTTGACGGGCTCAGTAATTAGTTTCAAAGGAGAACCTAGAACAGACGGCCCCGCCCTCTGTTTTGTTATACGAGGAGAACCAGAAGAGCTTCTTGGTGAAAGTGGAGGCACCAAATTGTTACCAGCAGACTTTGGGCTGGAAGTTGCTCCAGAAACATTTAATGAAGTGCCTGCCTTAGCCTTGTTTAGCAAAGACTTGACCTATATTAAAAAAAATAGATATTTCATCTGTATAAAAAAAAAAGCTATGAACTGCACAACATGGATACTAGAGAGAGTATTACTAAGTTATGAATTTTAATATGATGAAAGCTATAATGTAACATAGACGTTGAAAGGATCCTAACAATATTGATTGCTTGTGATGTGAATTTATGCGAAAAAGCAAAATAAGGGAAATGTTTGTGTTACTTAAGTAATTAAATGCTAAAGGGATACAAATAATGTAGCTGGGAAATATAACAACTTTAATGGGGTTTACACATTTCTTCATAAAATCCAATGAATCCGTGGTAAAAGAAGTTAGATATCAAAGTTGATGTAAGGATGAACTTAGGACCTTGTGGTTTCTTTGTCAAGCTTTTAAAGTAATGTAGCTAAAGAATATAGCAACCTTGAGTGAGTTAACGATTACATGTGAGTTGGTTGGTAAGAGAATAACAACATATGTTGTTATTAATTTCAATTTAAAGACGAAAAAATTCTTATCTTATAACAAAAAACAATAATTTAGGAAGTCCCGAAACATACTTTGTTGAACATGGAAATTTGCGAAACACATGTATCCATTTTATTATACTTAAAAGACAAAAGTCAATTTCTTCAAAACAGTTAAAATCTATTTATTTGCTTTACTTTCTACTTGCAAAGCTTAAGCATAATTATTATAGTCTCTTAAAGTAGCAAAGTGGAAACCATGTTAAGCAACGACAGGTTATTACTCCCTAAGGATTCTAGCCTGTTTTTGTGACATAATATAGAAAGCTTGGTTATTAAGATGGCTTTATTGTTTTGGTTACTTACGAGGACAGGCAAAGTGAAATTCCTCACCCTATTCGATATCTATTCAGTATCACGGTACCTCCCTCAATGCCGCTTACTCAAAAACATTGCTTCATCATTACGAATGTCTAAAAACTATACAAATGTTTAGAAAAGAATTCTAGAGATGTTTAGAGGGTGTTTGGGATTGCTTATTAAAACTGCTTATGCCTCTTGAAGTAAGCAGTAGACAGTGTTTGGATTTGCTTCTGCTATAACAAAAAGCAATAATCAGATAATAATAATCAATTTGCTTCCATCCAAACGCTTAAAACTACTTATATGTCGCATCAAAACACAATTTGCATATAGGGCAGCTTTAAATTTATAATAACCAATGCAAAACACCCCTTCAAAAGAGATGATCAGAAATTCAAAGATTTCTACCTTAAGTATACACGCATCCGTCCCCAAGGGGACATCCTGGTGGTTAAGTGGTATACCCCACAGCCAAAAGGTCGGGGTTCAAATCCTGCACAGCTTTGTGGCGTATTTATCCTAGAAAATCCAGATGTTGTTGTTCAAAAAAAAAGTATACGCCTATAGCGCGAATAAGGATATCCTAAACCGATCTAAGGCGCCACATTCCCAATTTAAACCTAACAAACCACAAAGATTATGGCATTGAATTTCATCATTAATTAACCATCATTATATCACCCTATAATAATTAATAATTAATAATATATACAGAAAACATAACCAATCAAATAACAAAATAATTATTACCAAAGCATTAGTTTCAGGAAGCGAAAGCCATTGGTCGAACAGCTTATCTGCAACATTAGAATTTGACCTAATAGCCAAATAAGACACTTCATTCAGCTGTAACAATTCAGGATCAAGACGACCTACATCCCCATTATAATCCATATCCATCAATTCCTTTATCCAGATCTCAAATTGAATCCACCACGATCACTAATTTCAATCAATTCCGTACATGTTTTTATCCTCGATGTCGAAGAAATCGAATCAATCGCACCATCTCATGGTTCCAAATTGGGAGGGAATAGATCGTTGAAATCTTATAAATTAGGGTTTGTTAGTGGGATCGGAGTGAAGTAAATGTTTTGTTTGGCATATGATGGAGAATGGGAAAATATGAAATGACACAGGAAGAAGGGGTGGGATTGGGGGGAAGAAAATGTGGTTGTCTATACAAATCTTCTTCTTTGGCCTGGCCCGGCCCGACCCGACCCGGATCGGCCTTGCCTGGCCTGGCCGGGAAATCCAAAACTCGAAATATTATGGATGGTTAAAATTAAAACGGGTATTCTGATATGGAATTAGTTTTGAAAAAAATTGTACGCATATTAAGTGATATGTGTTTGATTATCTGAATTAAAACTATGTATATCAATAGATTATTATATAATTTCAAAAAATAATAATAAATGATATATTGATATTGTTAAAACTTGAAACTGTTTAAATTATAGAAAGGTTAGAGGTGTGGTTATATGTTAAGTCTGTTTATTATAATGGTTTAAGATTGATTTTCGGTTAATGTACATCCTAACGGGTAATTTTAATTACATAACTTGATGGGTAATGAGTATTGGGTATCTAACGGGTGTGAAACAATGTTTTATGATTGGTATGAGATTGGGTATACCAAAGCTTGTTTCATATCCGGACCTTTGTCATGCTTACAACTTACCTGGATTAATCATTTAACATGTTTCATGCAATGTGATATGATATTGGTGTCTAATACCAAATCAATTTTAAGTGGATAATTATGATAAAATGTATGGATAGTGTATGCATATTGTTTTAAATGCAGCAAATAAGTCGTTTTTTTAGTCATCATATTTTTCTTCCACTAGATGTACCAAATCAATCTATCCTATATAATAAACAAGTAAAACATTGTGTCACTTGTCAGCACCACGTTTCACCTCAGCTTTTGGATCCAACAAAAACCATATGGACATAAAACGGGTTACCACGCGGGTCGAGAAGCGGGTTAAAAACCACCTGAATTAATACCCTATAAAAACCTTTTAAACCCGGTCAGACCTTTATCACATCACTTCCCTTTCAAAACAAAACCCTAATCGCCTTCCTGATCAAAGTTCTCTCTCTTTCATCTTCAACAACCGAACTTCAAAATCAAATCAAGAATCGGTATGTAATCTATACTCTTCATCGATCTTACCTTTACGCATTGATCACTTTTTATGAAATTATTATGTCTAATCTCATTAAATCTGAAGATTTTATGAAACTCTTTTCAACTTATTGAAAATTCTTACATTTACATGATCAAAATACCACCGTGAAGTTTTTAAAAAAATGGTAAGACTTTTAATAGGGCTAACGCTCCGTCCAGCAGATACCTTTACGCATCGATCGGTTTTTTTTCTAATTATTATGTCTAATCTCATTAAATCTGGAGATTTTTTTGAATCTATTTTCAAATTTGTTAGGTTGTGAATCTTTAGAAAATTTAAGTTTTTGATGATAATTATGTCGAATCGATCTTACATTCTTAATGTATTTTGACATTGTATCCCCTAAAATTTGTGTATTTTGACAGCCCTACACATTTTAAAGTTACAGTTATAGATTAATTTATGTTAAAGTTGAATCCTATGTATTATCAATCTTTTATGAATCAGTTTTTATTTCCATTGTATCAGGGTTATACTAAAGATGCATCCGTCATTCTTCAAATTTGTAAAGGACCCGGAAACCCCATATTTGGTAATTTTCTCATTCAAATCTGTTTATTTATTATTTTCTAAAAAATTGTGTCAACACATAAAAAAAAATTTTAATAAACCATTGCCTCAAGTTTTAATACAGCAATTAATGACTCATTATACATGTTACACAATTACATCAACAAACTCTTTATTTATTTAAATTTACAATTACACCAAAAAAACATGAAGGTAATTATTTAACACTTTAAAATGTATGATTTACTAAAACAATTACCAACAATCCAATATACTTAAACTTTGATTCAAAATTAATCATTCCTGTTTTTTAAAAAGAATTAAAGATTATGATGTAAAAAGGAAAACTTTAACAATTAAATGACTAATTTATTTGTTAAAGTGAATATTTTTCTAATCTATTTATATTAGTAAATAAATGTTAGTTATATACGGTATACTTTTACGAATTACATTAGTCATTTGAATTTTATCAATCAATAGTTAATACTTTTTTTTTTATTTAAAATTACTAAAAATAAGTCCCATGATTGAGATTTTTTTATATTATTACAAAAACTTAAGTATTGATTACTATTATTCATAAAAACATCCATCTGGTTGTCAATTAAAATCATTTTCCATATTTACATCAAATTTAAAATGTCAGTTACCTATTACCAAAATTTAAAAATTTATAATTTAACAAAAGACCATATAAAAAGTATTCCTTGGTTAATTATTCAAAATTTGGGAACGATTTCAAAAATTAAAGTTTCACTATCGGTGTAACAGACATATTAAAATCTTAAATTTTGAAAATTACATTAATTTGGTAAAGATTCCAAATTTAATTACAATTTAACAAAAGACCATGTAAAAAAGGCAATTTTGGTTAATTATCCAAAATTTGTGAACGATTTCAAAAATTAAAGTTTCACTATTGGTGTAACATACATATTAAAATCTCAAAATTTGAAAATTACATTAATTTGGTAAAGATTTCAAATTTAATGTTTGAAATCGTGTTAAATTTAAAAAAATATTATTAACTAATTATTTTAACTAATTATTTTAAATTTGAAAAAATATCATTAACTAATTATTTGAAAAAATATCATTAACTAATTACTTGCTCCAACAAATGAAGTAGTGCATGAGATTAATGATCGTCTGTTGTCAGTGTTCCCCGATGAACAAAAAAAATATCTAAGTTCAGAAAGCATATGTCAGTCAGAACAATTGAACTATAATTTCCAATAAAGTTTATACTTGCCAGATGTTCTTAATGGTCTTAAACTTTCAGGATTGTCAAATCATAGTTTAGTTTTGAAGGTAGGTGTGTCTGTAATGTTGCTGAGAAATATTGATCAGAAAAATGGGTTATGTAATGAAACTAGATTACAAGTCAAATCTCTTGGTAATCGTGTTATCGAGACGAAGATCATTTCTGGAAGCAATATTGGAACTCGCACATTTATTCCAAGAATCAATTTGACGCCTTAAGACAAAATAATCCCTTTCAAGCTACAAACAGTTTTCACTCTCGATTTGTTTCACCATGATAATAAATAAGAGACAGGGTCAGTCACTATCAAGGTTTGGATTGTTCTTGAGGCAACCGGTTTTCACTCATGGTCAATTATATATTGCACTTTCAAAAGTTAAAAGTAGAGACGAGTTAAAAGTTTTAGCCTTAGATAAGTATGAAAAATTTCAAACAAAACATCCAACGTTGTATACAAAGAAATATTTACTGATTTATGAATTATGAATTGTATTCATCATTTTTTAGTCTCAAATTGTATTTTGTTTTAAATTTATTTTATTTATAACCCCGTGTAATACACGGGTTCTAACACTAGTTTTAAATAGATAATTATGATAAACCTTATGGGCAGATTATTCATGTTGTATTAAATATGATATATAAGACTTTATAGTCATCTCTATTTTTTCTTCTTCCATGCACTATATACATTTGTTTATATGGTTGTTTCATTTCTCTGCTTGAAATTAGTTTTGTATAAAAAAACGCTCATGTAAAATAACACACGATATGTTGTTACCATTTATAAAAAGATGCAATTACGTTGTCGAAAGTAAGAAAAATCCATAATTAAATTATTATTTATTCACTTAATATGTTTATATAGATTGTTATATGAACAATATTTAAGTGCCAATCAAGCAACTAAAAAGTATAAAACATAACCCATATTATTTATTCACACGATATGTTGTTACCATTTATAAAAAGACGCAATTACGTTGTCGAAAGTAAAAACAAATCCATAATTAAATTTTTATTTATTCACTTAGTATGTTTATATAGATTGTTATATGTTATATTGTTATGCAAAGGAATGATCAATACATAACCCATAATAAGTATAAAACTACGAGAATCGTGATCAATACATAACCCATAATAAGTATAAAATTACGAGAATCATATAAATACTTGTATCACTCATTTTAACTGTAATACATAAGGTGGTTATGGAGCTCTCTTTATGCTTAAAATTAGCTTTGTATTGAGTGTGTACTTTGTTATATAATATATAAATATGTAATACTATAACTTAAGAAAAAATGTAGAGTTAAATATAGTTTTTGTCTGTATAGTTTGGCTAAAATAATGGTTTTAATCCAATTTATTTTTATTTCTTTTTAATTTTTGACATTGTGTTTTTCACTTTTAGTAATTTCAGTCCACTAGTCTAACACCATGCATTTGTTCCACTAAAATGCATGTTGTAACATTTCTAAAATTTTCTTTTCCTTTTCAATATAACACATTTCAATTTCAATTCTAAATGCAACGTTTAAATTTGGACCCGCAAATTTCAATTCACTTTTATTCTAGGATTCCTATATATATATATATATAATATCTAGGCACATATGTGTATGTATATATATACATTTATACATCATACTAACACATACACACGCATGTATATATATATATATATTTATACAACAGGTTACAAACGATTTTTACAATTTATTGAACCCTAAACATCGAAACCACACTCCAAATTTTGAAACTTGACACAAATTTTGACTTCCTTATGATCCGTTGACTTACAAAAGTCAAAGCAACCGAATTGTGACGATCCGAGGCTGCCTTCGATCGGATATCGGTTGGGCTAGGCTCCTCACGAATTCACAAGCAAGAATCGAGTAAACCCAAGCCCATACGACGAGCAAATTCGTTTGATTTAGAGGTCAAATCCGAATTCAAACGGATTTGACCTTAAAGGGTCAAAATTGTATCAAATCAACACCAAATTCACGAGATTTACGCATGTAAATCTCACAAATCACTCGTGAGCCGAATCAAGTACGAACCTAGACTATTACCAAGACCCAAATCGCCCTTAGCTCAACGAATTTCACGCAAAAATCGCCGAACGCGAATATTACTACATTTGAAATCAAAACGGATATTACGAGTAAAATTAATCTAATTAAATCATTCTACCACGATCGCATACCTCCACACAAACTCTTTCAAACCTCTTTCGATCCGCAAAACGCCTCTGGAATCCCGTCAAGTCTCAAGAACATCGAAGTAGAACTCGTAGCCGACTGCATTCGTGCCCACATCAATCGAGTAAGTAGTTACATCATTCGAATCGTCCTTGAATCCTGATCAAAACCCCCTTATCAATTCGTGCCATCGTGAAGTATCGAACCCGATTCGGAATTAGGGTTCGTAACACGTTCTTGCATATATAAACAGAGATATTTTCATAAGCTAATAACCAGATAAATAATTTGAGTTCTCATATTTTACCAGCGAACTACTCGGTTCAACTGGCTAAGACACTGCTCCATTGAACCGAGTGGCGTGGGTTCGAAACCCACAACCCACCAGTTCCGGCCTTTTTGCGCGAGCCTTGAACCCAAACCCGGCTTCACCCTAGGAGCATGTTAAGACAATTCCAGGTGGTTCTGTATCAGCGATTACACCCCTGGTCTAGTGGTTAATACGTGAGAACCTCACCAGGCAGACCCGGGCAAGCCTCATTCATTTTTAAAACCCGTTTTTACAACCCCAAAAACTCTATAAAAATTGTTTTTATGAACCATACATTATTTGTAACAGAATAAAACCTATATTATTAATTTTCAATATAAGTTCATTTTATTATAAATTTTTATGGTTAAAAGTGTATATTAAAGGTTTAAAACAAAATTTTAGATATTTATATTAATTTTCAAATAAAAAGAAATTTTGTTTTTATGAAGTTTATAAAATGTTAACTTTATTAAAAAAAAATCAAATGCTTATTTATAAATTATAAATAAATAAATAAATTTATTTATTACAAACTAAACTAAAAAAATTAAATGTATATTACTAAACTTTACACACAAATATATTATTTACACCACTTTTTACGCTTCTTGACAAATAAATAAATAAAGTAGAAATTGTTTATTTAATTTATATTTTATATGATACATGCATTATTTTTATAACTAAATAAATAAATAACAACTATTTAATGTTATTTAGTTATTTAAAACCCAAACCCTAACCCCAATCATTTTAAACTATTCATTTCAAACCTTCGTTTTATAAAACACAAGTGCAAATACAATAACTTACACATTTCATTATGCAACACAAACCCTTTGTGCACACTTTCATTACAACCTTAGACTTGGCCTTATACTATTATACATGTTATTAATCTAGATTCATATATATCCTACCCTAGGTTAACTTGTGACTCGGGAATCAACTGTGCTACATATTTGCTCGTGTTATCTACACGATTATATCAGGTGAGTTTTACATAGCCCCCTTTTTTCTGTTTTTACATTTTGGGGTGAAACATGATCACAACTTACAATGATTTACATAAACTACACAATACAAATCCACTTTACAATTTGTGTGCAATTTGAGCTTTATGTTTGAGTGCTAGGTGTGTTAACTACTTATTTGCAATTACATGTACAATCATTAACTAATCAAGCCGACGGTTAACAATGATAGATCTATTGAGTCTGACAAACCCACCCAGATTGGGGTGATTGTTACCGACAACACAATTTTTGCATGCTAGTTACAAAGGTTTGATTGTACTACTTTTGGTTACATAATAGTTGCTCCCCATAATTGCCTTATTAATCATGACTTGTATGGATTTGTTTACACACGACACTTTGATGCTATTTAGAGTCAAAACCTATGTATGCTCACCAACTATTTATAGTTGACCCTCTCATTTTATCATGTTTCAGGTACTAACTCTTGAGATCATTTACAAGATGCTACACATAGGATTGAGGACTTAGTTAAATAATGAATCGAACATTTATAGTGTACCTTATTTTTTTTCCTTTTGTATAATTGTACATGTTTTGTTGAACAAGTGTTATAAAAATTTGGATTCAATTAATATATGAAACTTTAGTTTGACCATGTGCTATTGAACAGTCTACATGTCCCGCCCCGACGTATTCCGCCGTCGGTTGGGGTGTGACAGATTGGTATCAGAGCCTTGGTTATAGGGAATTAGGTTATTAGACACTTTTGACCTAGACTATAACCTTAGGACACCCACAATATACCATACTACTATATGAATTGCATGATTAATACTTGTTTGAATATTTTTGCATGTTATCCTAAGTAATTTCAATACATGTTACAATACTTGATAGTTTATGTGTCACACTACTTGATAACTCTTGTGCTTACATTCATTACTGTCTACATACTACCTATGTGTTTCACTAAAGTGTTATCCTAAGTTAAACACACACACCAAATTCTCCATACACCTTTGAACTCACACACATGATACCATCACTTTATGTAAACAAAGACTTAAGCCATTGGGCCTAATATCCATTAACAATAAACTAAGAAGCCCACTTACCCTCCAAGAAGAAGAAGCCCGCTGCAATAAATAAACCTCACTTTCGGGCCTTAAAGCCCAGTACACAACAATTCTCATCATGACCATGAGCCCAACAATAGTGTTACTAATATACGATGGCTGGAAGAGTGTGTAGGCCCATGAGGGATTCTGACTAAGGAAAGACAGGGTACTTAAGTGTGTCCTAGTGACCCACCCCTCTTTCCTGGGAATTCTCCTCGGGGATGCATTGCTTATAGGTCAAGTGTATTTCTAAACTACTATTGTGAAGACTCGGTGTTATGACTAGTCAAACTCTAAACTTATGAGAGCTCCTATGTCTAACACTCAATATTTCATTATCACTTACAACCTTTTCATTGTTTTCTGCTAGACATGAACTCCTACTCTCCTTCCTCCCCAGTATACCATCCCGGAGTAGAATCTGATTGGGAAGAAGACATCGGGTCACCTGTGTATCGGTCACCAACACCCGCAGCTGCTAGGCAAAGGCTTAACATAAGGAACACTGGCCCAAGAATTCGAGACCCATATCTAATGCCTGACCCGTATCATCCTAACCCTTGGGCAAGGCATACCATGACACCCACTAGTGCTATGGGAATTCCAATCGATGACGTTCACCAATATGTGAGGACCTCAGAGTTCGAGGGGCAAAGGATGGAGCAAGAGATAATACACGACTTGCAAGGACAAAGAATGGATAGTCTAGCAAACCAGTTAGTGTAATCCCCAGGAAATTTCCGACTTTATTTTTACTACTCCGACACTTGTAATACCAGTATCGGGTGATTTTCATTTATAAAACTGTTCCATCTATCCCTTACATTTCATAAGTATTTATACATACATTTAATGCAATTATTTCAAATCCTAAAGTAATAAATATTATGTAGGGTATTATGTAAACAATAATTGTCACCCCTATTTTCTATAAATATATGTACATACTAAGTTTTGTTCTAAACTTATATATATATATATATATAAACTTATAAGAATTAAATTCAAAAGATTATATAATTATAATTAGAACTTTCAAATATAACACTTGAACTTAATAGATTTTGTAAATTTACAAACTTAATAAATTTTTCTTTCAGTAAAAGGTTCAGGGTGCAAATTGTAATTTCTGAAACCTTAGTCCAACAAAAACCTAGGTTTGTGCATGGGATGATAAACCTTGAAACTATAGGGACCTGTTCTGCTAATATTTGAAACATGTTTCTCTTCCAAACAAACCATGGGTTCGAAACTGGACACCACCGGTTTTGCACGTTTATTCCCGAACTCGCGTTTGTGATGTTCTCGCACAAGACGGAAACCAGTAAAACGATCGTGACATCTAATCGATCCATTTCCCACAAGTAATTGGATTTTTATGAAGTATTCATGGTATAACTCGTAACCGAAATTCCATAATTGAAGTCTTTAATTGATCGATTAAATAAGATGAAACTAGCCTATAAAAGCGAACCCACACCTTCGTTACAGACGCCACAAACTTCCTTCGCTCCTGTTTTCGCTGCATTTCCTCTCCAAAGCCTCATCGAGCTCGAGGATTTCCGATTCGGACGTCCCTGTCGTTCTCCCTCGTTTCGCAACCGATTCAGGTAATATTTGTCCCAGTAGTTTCGTTTTGATCCAAGGTACGAAAGCCCTATAATTTCGTGTTCGATCAGGGACGAATCGGGTGGAATTGGGGTTAGGGTTACAGGAGGTGTATGGGGAAGAAGATGACGGTTTGAATGGGTGTTGTAAACTTTCAAAACCCATTTCCAAACATGGCAATAGCCCTGGTCTGTTGGTTAAGTTGGGTGCGTGCGTGTGACCCGGTTAAGGTCACAGGTTCGAATCCCGGGGGGAGGGGATTCCGTTTTTCTTTTTTTTGTAAGCTTTTTCTTTCATATTTTTAATACATTTTAATCCCAAATAAAATATACAAAAATCCTAAAATTATAAAACTATAAATCCGAAATTTATAAAATAACTTTTATTTATTTTAGGTATAATTGAAAATTACTTTTAAACTTTTAATATATTATCTAAATATTTAAAAAATTCAATCAAATTAATTTTCAAATTATATTAATATCCCTATTTTTATGAATTGAAGACATGAAACATTGTATTAGATTTTTATTATAAATACATTATAAACCAATCTAAATTCCTAAATAAATATATTATTTAGACGAATTTACTAATCTATCTTATAGATTAATAATGTTTATTCTTAAGCATTATTAAAATCTTTTAAACAAAAAAATAATTATTTTGACAAAAGATAATTATTTAAATAATTGAATGATTATTTTAATAAATAATTATACAAAATCTCTTTATTCAATTAAAACCTAATTATCCTATAAGTCCTTGATAGGATTATTGTTTTAACAACTTATTTATAAATACCTTAATCTAAATGTATAAATTGTGTCATCTCAAATACTCTAACTATTATACATATTAAGTTTAGCAAACCTTGAATAATCTTTTGAATTCCAAAACTTAAACAAGCTCATCTTCAAATCTCAAATCTTATTATCTAGTACAACCTATCTCAATCCTAGAATCCGAATCTATCTTGTAGGTTTATTGTGAGAAATTCTCGCACTACCTATCCAGTTTCATCAATACTCAATCATCTTTAGCTACATTCATGTGAGTTTACATAGCCCCTTTTTACTGTTTTTACTTTTGGGGTGAAACATGTCGTCAACTTTATCTATTTAACCAAATTCAATATCTATGTTCTTGTGCTTGGTCTTTATGCTTTATATTTGAACTACTTGGTGACCATTGCATGTGTTTCATGCCAGTACATTCATTAACTTGCAGCCCAAGCCTAAAGTAGTACCTAACACGATCATTTATATGGGAAACTGAACCTATAACTTACCATAAGACCTTGGCGGGTTTTGTTGGGTATCAACTATAACTTGGAGTATCCGCTTGCTCCCTTTTTCAAAGTGGCAATCAGTGGGATTGCGTATCTAGTTTTCTATTATCAGGCTTGAATTGTACGCTTGGAACCTTGTGTGTTTTCACATATATGATTTAGACATGCTTTGAACATATTGAATTGTAATCTATACTAACTCTTTTGGTGTCAAAACCTATGTATCTCACCAACTACTTGTAGTTGACAGTTACTTACATGTTTCAGGTGCACCTGTTTGAGGACTACTTGCTCACCTAGGACTTGGACCTAGTTTAATTTAAATCGTGTTTTGAACGTTTCATTTTCCTCTGTAACGGATGCTTTTAATTTGAATAATAAATATTATCATATTTAATAGATGATCATGTGCTTATGACAAACCGCGTCAGCCCCGGCGTATAATCCGCCGCCGGCTGGGGTGTGACAGATTGGTATCAGAGCCATGGTTATAGGGAATTAGGTTATTAGACACATGACCTAGACTATAACCTAGGAGTCCCAAACATGAGTTTAACTCGTGTCTTTTATTAGGAACTCTTACTATGCATACTTACCTACACCTATTTATTTTTATTACTTGATGCAACTACATGAACTTCAATATCCAAGGGTCTACATGAAACTATTTGGAACTACTTGAACTACACTTAGACTTAATGTTCTAATCCGAATGAAACTCTCATCAAAGGTATGCAAGCTCTAACTAATGAATGAGAACTTGTGCAATCCGAAAGGGTGGATGCCTGTATTCTGGGAGTTCTGTCTAGGAAAGCATTTCGTATAAATCCAAATCAACCGATGGACCAGTTACGCCCCTATTCCTTCTTTCCCCATTCCACCACGTGAGTGCCCGTTTTTGAAAGACACTTGTGGCATGACGAACACGGAGGTTATCGGGACAGTCACTATTCAGGAAGGTGCCCTCAATACTTTCAAACCATTGCAGTAGTCTTGTGGCTCCCTCGTTACCATAGAACTTGAGAGGATTACACGAGTTGAAGTGTTTGAAGGTGCATTGTGGTGGGTTGGCACCACCACCACCATTAGTTCCAGGGTTACCATGTGCGGCTCCATTAGCTTGAGTGAGTTGAGTTACTAGTTGAGCAAGGATAGCAGCGATATCGGTGTTGTTGTTGACCACGGGAGCACGACGGGGAGGCATTCTACAGATTTTCACAAGACAAGAAAAGATGTGAGAATTTATGAAATTTGATTGGATTTAAAGAGGATAAGATAATAAATAAGATAGTTGATCACAGTTTGGATTGTACTCAAATGGTGACATAATCACTCGAATACTATGACACATTAAGGTTAACTTAAACTCATATAACTTTCAAGGAGACGTACTTTAGCCTATAAGTAAACACTCATCCCGAGAATTCCCAGGAAAGCGTACGGGTCCCTCGGTTGATTGGGATTTATACGAAATGCTTTCCTAGACAGAAAACCCAGAATACATGTGTCACCCTTCCAGATTGCACGTGTTCTTTAAAAATTAACAAAGTCTAAAAACCTTAACGAGAAAGAAAATAGATTTTTTTTTTAGATTTTAGATCCATGACGTTTCCACATGCTACGATGGTAGTGAAGCAGGTTATGAGGCTTAGGGTATGGGTAGGGATATTATTTATTTAGTTTATTGTTTAAGTATAGTATAATATGTTATGGATTTTTAACAAGTAAAAGCAGCAAATAATATAATAATTAAAATAAGCACGTAACACATAGCATGTAGCATATAACACATAATCATGAAGCATGGCATGAATGGGTATCCTAAAGTTATAGTCTAGGTCAAAGGTGTCTAATAACCTAATTCCCTATAACCAAGGCTCTGATACCAATCTGTCACACCCCAACCGACGGCGGAAACGTCGGGGCGGGACATGTAGACTGTTCATGAGCACAAGGTCGACTAGATTTCAATATATTAAACATCAACTTTCATTTCAAACAAACACAACCATAATTCAAACAAGTACATAAATTAAAACATATAAAAATCCTTATTTAAAACTAACTAGGTCCAAACTTAAATGTAGCAATTTCTTGATCACACTCACACGTTAGTACCTGAAACATGAACAAAATAAGGTCAACTAAAAAGTTGGTGAGCATACACAGGTTTGTACATAGATAGTATATGAATTGAATAACAAATCCTTTACAAATCATGATAAATAAGGCATTTATGGGGAGCAACTATTGTGTAACTAAAGTACAATCAAACCTTTGTAACTAGCATGCAAATTGTGTTGTCGGTAACAATCACCCCAATCTGGGTGGGTTTGTCAGACTCAATAGAACTATCATTGTTTACCGTCGGCTTGTATAGTTAATGATTGCACAAACATTGCACATAAACAGTTGACACACCTAGTACTCAAACATAAAGCTCAAATTGCACACATGAATGTAAAGCGGATTTGTGTTTGTGTTGTTTGTAAAAATGTAAAAACAATTGTGTAATATGGTTCATGTTTCACCCCAAAAAGCGTAAAAATGTAAAGAGGGGCTATGTAATACTCACTTGATTCAATGTATAGCTAGCACACGAAAATGAATAATAAGATTGATCCTTGCAATTCACCACGTTAACCTAGTGTGCAAAGCATATGGATTTCCAATCACTATCGTATAAAATAGAATTGGTCTAAGTGTAGGATGGAATTGGACGTGTGTACGACGAGTTGTGTTTGTGGATTTGTATTTAAAACGGGTGTGGTATTAATCAAAAGATTTAAAATAACTAGTTAAAAAGGAATGATTGAATTTACGTCGATTTGGAAATAACTAAATAAATTAATTAATTATTAATTATTTATTTAGTTAGAAAATAGTGTGGAAATTATATTTAAATATAAATTAAATAAATAATTTTTTTTACGTCATTTATTTATTTATAAAAATGTAAAATAATGTTTATGTATAAAAAATATACATTTAACTATATTTTATTATAAAAATGAGTTTTTCTTTATAAAGTTATCAACTTTATAACGTTGGGTTTCAAAAATGGGAGATATTTTATAAAGTCACTATTTTTATTTGAAAATTTATTTACTTTAAATAAATAAATAAAAATTTAAACTTTGTTTTTAAAATAAATAAATATACAATTTTAAACAAAAAAATTCGAAATAAATTGAGTTTATATCGAAAATTGGCGATTCTGGTTACATTCTGTTCTAAATGTTTCAAGGTTTATAAAAATAATTTTTTTATAAAATTCCGAGTTGTAAAAGTGGCTCAAAAAATTAAACAGGGCCACCCGGCTCGAACCCGGGTGGTTCCTGTGCTGGGATTTGTTGTTTGCCGCCGGACCAGTGGGTGTTTCTTGTCCGGTATCTGGATTGAATTTCCCATAACGTGTTCGCGGTAGGGGACCGGACCAACTACTGGGACACGCGCAAAAAGGACCAACCGCGTTTGTGGCTTGCGGGTTTCGAACCCGGGCCATCTGGTCTGATGGTGCAGTGGCCTAACCAGTCAGACCAGATGGTTTCGCTGAGTATTAAGGATTCCACAAATTTAAATACGAGAACAAAAAGCATGATTCATCAAATCCCCAAATCAGATTAACGTTTAAAACGCATGAACCCTAGTTTCAATTGGGTTTGATACCCTCTGCCATTACGAATTGGCAGAGGGCTTTCGAACGGTATGGGATTACGAATCGAACGATCTATTACTTACGTGTTTTGATTGTGTAACGAGCGCGGACGAGTACGACTTTGGTTCGGCTGTTCTTGAGGATCGATCGGGCTCCAGACGTGCAATGAGGTGCGAATGGAGTTCCAGGGAGTTCGTATGTGATTATGAGGATGCGTATGAATGATTAAATTTGATAGTTATTATCTCAATCTCTCAATTTGATTTTTAAAATTGAACCGAGAAAGTCGCGATGGTGGTTAGGCATAATTCGACGGATTGAAGTTGGATTGGGTCTTGATACATGTCCAGGTACACTCGCGATCGACTGGAGCTCAATTTCGGGAATTCAATTTGGTTTAAACCCTCATGATTTTGATAAATTTTATCTCGTTTGACTCCCAAAAAGTCAATTGTATCAACATTCGGATTGGTATGAACTTTGGGTCTGGATAGGATCAATTCGTTGTTTATGCATGAGATGGAAACCCACGGGACTCAATTGGACTCGTTCCCGAGCTTGAATTGCACGAATTCGGCCCTGTTTGACTTTTGAAAGTCAAACGGGTCAATTTTGAGTTCTTGGGCTGTTTGACCTTGAGAAGTCAAAATTGGATTAAATTTTCTTGATTTGTGGTTACTTTGAGTCGGGTTCCAAGATAGTTTAAAAAAATAAAATTTATAAAAATTTTGGTTATTTTTACTCATTTTATAAAAAAATGAATTGTGTATAAATATATCATTGCGGAACATATGCACAAAATCGAAACGTGTTATTATTGAAAATGAAAATGAATACAATGCTCGGAAAAATAGAGAATGTTACAGTCTCCCCTTG
Organism: Smallanthus sonchifolius; assembly: GCA_023525975.1. Lineage (NCBI taxonomy): Eukaryota > Viridiplantae > Streptophyta > Magnoliopsida > Asterales > Asteraceae > Smallanthus > Smallanthus sonchifolius. The sequence continues at coordinate 27,875,257 of CM042034.1, forward strand.
TTAAGGAAATTTCGTCCCGAAATTTAACTATCTGAGGCGACTGAACCATCAAAGAGGTGTGTGTATTTGAGCTTCATTTGGTCTTCACGTTCCCAAGTAAACTCAGGTCCACGCTTAGATTCCCAACGAACTTTGACAATAGGGATACGGCTTCGCCTGAGTCTCTTGATCTCAGTATCTATGATCTCCACTGGTCTCTCAACGAAGTGCATCGTTTCGTCAATGCGCACATCGTCAAGGGGTATATGGAGATTCTCATCAGCAAGACATTTCTTTAGGTTGGACACATGAAATGTAGAATGTATGTTGGCAAGTGATGGAGGTAACTCGAGTTTGTAAGCCACTTTCCCAATCCTTTCAAGGATCTTGAACGGACCTACGTAACGAGGTGCTAGTTTGCCTTTTTTTCCAAAACGGATCACACCCTTCCATGGAGACACCTTTAGAAGAACAAGATCACCGACTTGGAATTCCAAGGGTTTTCGACGTTTGTCGGCATAACTCTTTTGCCGACTCCTCGCTACTCGGATGTTGTCACGGATTTGAAGGATCTTATCGGATGTTTATTGAATTAGTTCAGGACCGGTGATTTGTGCTTCACCAATCTTGTTCCAACATATAGGAGAACGGCATTTACGACCATAGAGAGCTTCAAATGGAGCCATATTGATACTTGTGTGATAGCTATTGTTGTAAGAGAACTCGATTAAGGATAGATGTGAATCCCAATTTCCACCAAAATCAATTACACAAGCCCTAAGCATGTCCTCAAGAGTTTGGATTGTTCGCTCGGTCTGACCATCAGTTTAGGGGTGGTAAGCCGTGCTCAAATCCAATCGAGTGCCAAGAGCAGTTTGGAGAGATTGCCAGAAACGGGAGGTAAAACGAGCATCTCTATCGGAAATTATGTTCAGTGGTACACCGTGACGACTCACAATTTCTTTAATGTAAATTCGGGCCAGTTTCTCAACCCGATAATCTTCACGAATAGGCAAGAAGTGAGCAGATTTGGTGAGACGGTCAATGATCACCCAGATGCTATCATAACCACTTGAAGTGCGAGGGAGTTTGGTAACAAAATCCATAGCTAAATTCTCCCATTTCCACACGGGGATTTCCGGCTGTTCAAGTAAACCGGATGGACGTTGGTGTTCGGCTTTGACTTTGGAGCAAGTTAGAGATTTTGCAACATAGATAGCAATGTCTTTCTTCATACCGGGCCACCAATATTGATGGCGAAGGTCTTGGTACATTTTATCCGCACCGGGATGAATAGAATAATGAGTCTTGTGAGTCTCGTTCATGAGAAATGTACGGAGATCATCACGATCAGGAATCCAAATACGGTTCAAGTAGTAAAGTAAGCCATTGGGTTTAGATTCAAGCTGGAGTTCAACACCACACGACATTTCATCATACATGTTACCTTCGGTGACCGAGACGTGTTGAGCTTCTAGGATGCGGCTTTGAATGTCAGTTTGGATTCGGACACAATGGAGTATGACGTGGTCCTTACGACTCAAAGCGTCGGCTACAACATTCGCTTTGCCGGGATGGTAACGAATCTCGCAGTCATAGTGGTTAAGGAGTTCAACCCAACGTCGTTGTCTCATATTGAGTTCTTTTTGGTTGAAGATGTGCTGGAGACTTTTGTGGTCGGTGAACACCACACATTTTGTGCCATAGAGGTAATGTCTCCAAATCTTCAATGCGAAGACGACCGCACCCAACTCGAGATCGTGCGTCGTATAATTTTTCTCATGAATCTTAAGTTGCCTTGATGCATAAGCGATCACTTTGCCTCGTTGCATGAGGACACAACCGAGACCCTGGTTGGAGGCATCACAATAGACAACGAAATCGTCATTCCCTTCAGGGAGGGTCAATATAGGAGCATTGCATAACTTTTGCTTGAGAGTTTGGAAAGCTTCTTCTTGTTTTGGTCCCCATTCATAAGGTTTACCCTTGTGAGTCAAAGCGGTGAGGGGAACAGCAATCTTCGAGAAATTCGAAATGAAACGACGATAATATCCCGCAAGACCAAGAAAAGAACGAACTTCAGTAGGGGTCTTAGGAACATTCCAATTCTTAACGGCTTCGATTTTTGCAGGGTCAACATGAATTCCCTTTTCGTTAACGATATGGCCCAGAAATTGAACCTCCTTTAGCCAAAACTCACATTTAGAGAACTTGGCATATAGTTGCTCTTTCTTCAAGAGATCCAAAACCAATCTAAGATGTTGCTCATGATCGGCTTTTGTCTTGGAATAGATTAAGATATCGTCAATAAAGACGATCACAAATTTATCGAGATATGGTTTGCACACACGATTCATGAGGTCCATAAAGACCGCGGGTGCATTGGTTAGCCCAAAAGGCATGACCATAAACTCGTAGTGACCATATCTTGTTCGGAAGGCTGTCTTCGGTATATCTTCCTCTTGCACACGGAGTTGGTGATAACCAGATCGAAGATCAATCTTTGAGAAGCAAGTAGAGCCTTGAAGTTGGTCAAAGAGATCATCAATTCTAGGCAAAGGATAACGGTTCTTGATGGTGAGCTTGTTGCGGAATGATCCATCCTTCTTCTTGACAAATAAGACGGGTGCACCCCACGGTGAATGACTTGGACGAATGAAACCCTTGTCGGAGAGCTCTTGGAGTTGACTTGCAAGCTCTTGCATTTCAGAAGGTGCAAGACAGTATGGAGCTCTAGCCATGGGGTTAGCTCCAGGTACAAGGTCAATGCGAAATTCCACTTGTCGAACGGGTGGAAGACCAGATAAGTCTTCGGGGAATACTTCGGGAAATTCTCGGATAATGGGGATGTCTTCAACATTCTTCTCCTTGACATCCTTTTGGACAATATGGGCTAAGAAGGCTACGTTCTTCTTTCGTAAGTACTTTTGGGCAGTTGTGCATGACATTAATTGGAGTCCCTTACAAGGCTTTTCACCAAAGATTCTTAGTGTTTCTCCCGACGGAAGGGGTATTCGGATACACTTCTCGAAACAGATGACTTCGGCATGGTAAGATGAGAGCCAATCCATGCCTATGATGATGTCAAAACTCCCTAGTGGCATTGGCACGAGGTTGATTGGGAATGTATGATCATTAAGTTCTAGAGAGCAGTCATTGATAATGGAGTCAATCGTGAGGGAGTCACCATTTGCTACTTCGACGGTGAAGGTTTTCTCTAATTTGGATCGGGTTTTTGCAAGTAAAGGTTCAAAGTTAAATGACACAAAACTCTTATCTGCACCGGTATCAAATAAAATGGAGGCATATTGATTATTTATAAGTAACGTACCGTTAACCACATCATCGTTGGCCTGAGCTTCATTGGCGTTTATGTTGAAAGCACGCCCACGAGCTCCGCCCTGATTAGCATTGATGAACTTCGGGCACTGATTACGGAAGTGATTCGGATTACCACATTCAAAGCAAGCACGCCCTTTTGCAATGGCGGGAACACCTTGATTAGCCACTGGCTGGTTAGTTCGGGCTGGAGGGTTGACTTGACCTGTAAGTGCCTTGGCTCTACAAACATTTACCGTGTGACCATACTTCCCGCAGTGGGTGCAAAGGCGGCAGGGAATGCTTTGGAGGTGGTGATAGTTGCAGGTAGCACAGAGTGGGTAGATCCCAACATATGGCTTCTTGGCTGGTGCTTGAGCCATGGGAGCAACTTGGTTCACTAGGATAGCAGGAGTGACCACAGCATAGTTCTTAGCTTTCCTTTTCTTATTATTATGGTAGGGTTCAGCTTTAGTTTCTTTAACAGGTGCAGAGGTTGTTATGGTGTCAGCAGTTTTCTTGGTGCCCTTTCTAGTCAGCGTTCCTGCTTTTACATGGTTGTCGGTCAAAGTAGCAGATAACCGGATAGCATCTTCAAGTGTTGCGGGATTTCTCCCTAAGACAGTATCCTGAATCTGCCTAGGCAATCCACCAATGTACTTCTCAATGCAGCGAGATAAAGGTGTGACCATGTGGGGCACAAGGAGACTCAACTCATGGAACCGAGTTGTATAAGCCAGACTCTCACCACTGTCTTAAGCAAGATCCCAAAACTCAGATTCAAGTTTCTTTATCTCATTCCGAGGACAGAACTCCTCGGTCATTAGTCTCTTAACCTCATCCCATGGTAAGGCCATTGCTGCCTCTACGCCCCTATTCCTTCTTTCCCCATTCCACCACGTGAGTGCCCGTTTTTGAAAGACACTTGTGGCATGACGAACACGGAGGTTATCGGGACAGTCACTATTCAGGAAGGTGCCCTCAATACTTTCAAACCATTGCAGTAGTCCTGTGGCTCCCTCGTTACCATAGAACTTGAGAGGATTACACGAGTTGAAGTGTTTGAAGGTGCATTGTGGTAGGTTGGCACCACCACCACCATTAGTTCCAGGGTTACCATGTGCGGCTCCATTAGCTTGAGTGAGTTGAGTTACTAGTTGAGCAAGGATAGCAGCGATATCGGTGTTGTTGTTGACCACGGGAGCACGACGGGGAGGCATTCTACAGATTTTCACAAGACAAGAAAAGATGTGAGAATTTATGAAATTTGATTGGATTTAAAGAGGATAAGATAATAAATAAGATAGTTGATCACAGTTTGGATTGTACTCAAATGGTGACATAATCACTCGAATACTATGACACATTAAGGTTAACTTAAACTCATATAACTTTCAAGGAGACGTACTTTAGCCTATAAGTAAACACTCATCCCGAGAATTCCCAGGAAAGCGTACGGGTCCCTCGGTTGATTGGGATTTATACGAAATGCTTTCCTAGACAGAAAACCCAGAATACATGTGTCACCCTTCCAGATTGCACGTGTCCTTTAAAAATTAACAAAGTCTAAAAACCTTAACGAGAAAGAAAATAGATTTTTTTTTTTTAGATTTTAGATCCATGACGTTTCCACATGCTACGATGGTAGTGAAGCAGGTTATGAGGCTTAGGGTATGGGTAGGGATATTATTTATTTAGTTTATTGTTTAAGTATAGTATAATATGTTATGGATTTTTAACAAGTAAAAGCAGCAAATAATATAATAATTAAAATAAGCACGTAACACATAGCATGTAGCATATAACACATAATCATGAAGCATGGCATGAATGGGTATCCTAAAGTTATAGTCTAGGTCAAAGGTGTCTAATAACCTAATTCCCTATAACCAAGGCTCTGATACCAATCTGTCACACCCCAACCGACGGCGGAAACGTCGGGGCGGGACATGTAGACTGTTCATGAGCACAAGGTCGACTAGATTTCAATATATTAAACATCAACTTTCATTTCAAACAAACACAACCATAATTCAAACAAGTACATAAATTAAAACATATAAAAATCCTTATTTAAAACTAACTAGGTCCAAACTTAAATGTAGCAATTTCTTGATCACACTCACACGTTAGTACTTGAAACATGAACAAAATAAGGTCAACTAAAAAGTTGGTGAGCATACACAGGTTTGTACATAGATAGTATATGAATTGAATAACAAATCCTTTACAAATCATGATAAATAAGGCATTTATGGGGAGCAACTATTGTGTAACTAAAGTACAATCAAACCTTTGTAACTAGCATGCAAATTGTGTTGTCGGTAACAATCACCCCAATCTGGGTGGGTTTGTCAGACTCAATAGAACTATCATTGTTTACCGTCGGCTTGTATAGTTAATGATTGCACAAACATTGCACATAAACAGTTGACACACCTAGTACTCAAACATAAAACTCAAATTGCACACATGAATGTAAAGCGGATTTGTGTTTGTGTTGTTTGTAAAAATGTAAAAACAATTGTGTAATATGGTTCATGTTTCACCCCAAAAAGCGTAAAAATGTAAAGAGGGGCTATGTAATACTCACTTGATTCAATGTATAGCTAGCACACGAAAATGAATAATAAGATTGATCCTTGCAATTCACCACGTTAACCTAGTGTGCAAAGCATATGGATTTCCAATCACTATCGTATAAAATAGAATTGGTCTAAGTGTAGGATGGAATTGGACGTGTGTACGACGAGTTGTGTTTGTGGATTTGTATTTAAAACGGGTGTGGTATTAATCAAAAGATTTAAAATAACTAGTTAAAAAGGAATGATTGAATTTACGTCGATTTGGAAATAACTAAATAAATTAATTAATTATTAATTATTTATTTAGTTAGAAAATAGTGTGGAAATTATATTTAAATATAAATTAAATAAATAATTTTTTTTACGTCATTTATTTATTTATAAAAATGTAAAATAATGTTTATGTATAAAAAATATACATTTAACTATATTTTATTATAAAAATGAGTTTTTCTTTATAAAGTTATTAACTTTATAACGTTGGGTTTCAAAAATGGGAGATATTTTATAAAGTCACTATTTTTATTTGAAAATTTATTTACTTTAAATAAATAAATAAAAATTTAAACTTTGTTTTTAAAATAAATAAATATACAATTTTAAACAAAAAAATTCGAAATAAATTGAGTTTATATCGAAAATTGGCGATTCTGGTTACATTCTGTTCTAAATGTTTCAAGGTTTATAAAAATAATTTTTTTATAAAATTCCGAGTTGTAAAAGTGGCTCAAAAAATTAAACAGGGCCACCCGGCTCGAACCCGGGTGGTTCCTGTGCTGGGATTTGTTGTTTGCCGCCGGACCAGTGGGTGTTTCTTGTCCGGTATCTGGATTGAATTTCCCATAACGTGTTCGCGGTAGGGGACCGGACCAACTACTGGGACACGCGCAAAAAGGACCAACCGCGTTTGTGGCTTGCGGGTTTCGAACCCGGGCCATCTGGTCTGATGGTGCAGTGGCCTAACCAGTCAGACCAGATGGTTTCGCTGAGTATTAAGGATTCCACAAATTTAAATACGAGAACAAAAAGCATGATTCATCAAATCCCCAAATCAGATTAACGTTTAAAACGCATGAACCCTAGTTTCAATTGGGTTTGATACCCTCTGCCATTACGAATTGGCAGAGGGCTTTCGAACGGTATGGGATTACGAATCGAACGATCTATTACTTACGTGTTTTGATTGTGTAACGAGCGCGGACGAGTACGACTTTGGTTCGGCTGTTCTTGAGGATCGATCGGGCTCCAGACGTGCAATGAGGTGCGAATGGAGTTCCAGGGAGTTCGTATGTGATTATGAGGATGCGTATGAATGATTAAATTTGATAGTTATTATCTCAATCTCTCAATTTGATTTTTAAAATTGAACCGAGAAAGTCGCGATGGTGGTTAGGCATAATTCGACGGATTGAAGTTGGATTGGGTCTTGATACATGTCCAGGTACACTCGCGATCGACTGGAGCTCAATTTCGGGAATTCAATTTGGTTTAAACCCTCATGATTTTGATAAATTTTATCTCGTTTGACTCCCAAAAAGTCAATTGTATCAACATTCGGATTGGTATGAACTTTGGGTCTGGATAGGATCAATTCGTTGTTTATGCATGAGATGGAAACCCACGGGACTCAATTGGACTCGTTCCCGGGCTTGAATTGCACGAATTCGGCCCTGTTTGACTTTTGAAAGTCAAACGGGTCAATTTTGAGTTCTTGGGCTGTTTGACCTTGAGAAGTCAAAATTGGATTAAATTTTCTTGATTTGTGGTTACTTTGAGTCGGGTTCCAAGATAGTTTAAAAAAATAAAATTTATAAAAATTTTGGTTATTTTTACTCATTTTATAAAAAAATGAATTGTGTATAAATATATCATTGCGGAACATATGCACAAAATCGAAACGTGTTATTATTGAAAACGAAAATGAATACAATGCTCGGAAAAATAGAGAATGTTACATAACCCAGCCACTCTCGAGAAAGCCATCCGTCTTGCTGTAACCCTGTCAGACAATCATGTTAAGGCAGGGACTCTATCTAAAAAGGGTGCCAAGAAGACCTTTGAGAAACCCACCACTGAACCCCTCAAGGAGACTAAGTCTGAGTCTTCCTTCAATAACAGGAAAAGGAAGGGCAAAAATTTTGCCATTATCACACCCGCTACTCCTTTAGCCCAAGTAGCCCCTACTGCCTTCAACCCCACCAAGAAACAATATGCGGGGAGTTCACCACTTTGTAATACCTGCAAACTCCACCACCCTGCCCATGCACAATGTCGTCTGTGCACTACTTGTGGACGTTATGGGCATTGGGCTAACACCTGTCGTATTCCACCAACTAATCAAGTCTACCAACCTGCTGCTTTTGTTCCTGCTCCTGCTGCTATCGCCCAGGGTCGTGCTTGTTACGAGTGTGGTGACCCTAATCACTTCAGGAACCGTTGCCCTAGGCTAGTCATTGTGAACCAAGCAAATCTAAACCAGGGCAACATGGTTCAAGGAAACATAAACCAAGGGAATATGAACCGAGGGAATGTGAATCAGGGGAATGCAAAACCTGTTGCTCGTGGACGTGCCTTTAACATCAATGCCAACGAGGCTCAAGCCAACAACGATGTGGTGAACGGTACGTTTCCAATTAATCAGCAATATGCTTCTATCCTGTTCGATACTGGTTCCGATAAGAGTTTCGTGTCCTTTGAATTTGAACCACAACTTGCTATGAGCCGAGCTAAGTTAGACAAACCCTTTGATATTTTAGTAGCGGATGGTTATTCTGTTTCATGTGACACCATTATTAGAGATTGTACCTTAACCTTGAGCGATCATGATTTTTCAATCAATCTTATTCCTATGGCTCTCGGAGGTTTCGACATCATAGTAGGCATGGACTGGCTGACCAAGCACCATGCTGAAGTTGTCTGTTTTGACAAGTATATCCGTATCCCTCTTGACTCGGGTGAAATTTTGAACATCTATGGTGAGAAACCGTCAAAGGGACTCAAGCTTATGTCTTGCACTACCGCACAGAAGTACCTACGGAAGAAATGTGTGTCATTCTTGGCCCATATTGTGGAACGAAAAGGCAAAGATAAGAGTTTCCAAGACATTCCTGTAATCAAAGACTTTCCTGAAGTTTTCCCCGAAGACTTACCTAGTCTTCCTCCTATACGTCAAGTTGAGTTCCGTATTGACCTAGTGTCAGGAGCAAACCCTGTGGCTAAATCACCTTACCGTCTTGCACCATCAGAAATGCAAGAACTTTCAAGTCAACTCCGAGAACTTTCTGACAAAGGATTTATTCGTCCTAGTGTTTCCGCTTGGGGAGCACCTGTTTTATTTGTCAAAAAGAAGGATGGTTCTTTCAGAATGTGTATCGACTATCGGGAACTTAACAAGCTTACCGTGAAGAACCGTTATCCACTTCCGAGGATTGACGATTTATTCGATCAGCTTCAAGGCTCGACTTATTTCTCTAAGATCGATCTTCGTTCTGGTTATCACCAGTTACGAGTCTTCGACTCCGATATCCCCAAAACAGCCTTTCGTACTAGATATGGCCATTACGAGTTCATGGTTATGCCCTTCGGACTAACCAATGCACCCGCGGTATTCATGGATCTTATGAACCGCGTGTGTAAGCCGTACTTGGACAAGTTCGTGATCGTCTTCATTGACGATATCCTCATATATTCAAAATCCAAGGCGGAACACGAAGAACATTTGCGTCTGGTTTTGGATCTCTTGAAAAAGGAGCAATTATACGCTAAGTTCTCCAAATGTGAATTTTGGCTAAAGGAAGTCCAATTCTTGGGTCATATAGTCAACGAGAAGGGTATTCACGTGGATCCCGCTAAGATTGAGGCGGTGAAGAACTGGCAAGCTCCAAAGACCCCTACCGAAGTCCGCTCATTTTTAGGTTTAGCGGGCTATTATCGTCGTTTCATAGCAAACTTTTCAAAAATCGCGGTACCTCTCACAGCCTTAACTCACAAAGGCAAACCCTACGAGTGGGGACCAAAACAAGAGGAAGCCTTTCAAACCCTGAAACAGAAACTGTGTGAGGCTCCTATCCTGACTCTTCCTGATGGAACTGAAGACTTTGTCGTTTACTGTGACGCTTCCCACTTAGGCCTTGGTTGTGTTCTAATGCAACGAGGCAAAGTGATCGCTTATGCGTCCCGACAACTCAAAATTCATGAGAAGAATTATACGACGCACGATCTTTAGTTGGGTGCGGTCGTATTTGCTCTTAAAATTTGGAGACATTACCTATATGGTACCAAATGTGAGGTTTACACCGATCATAAGAGTCTCCAGCACATCTTCAATCAAAAGGAACTCAACATGAGGCAAAGGCGTTGGGTTGAACTCCTAAACGACTACGACTGCAATATTCGTTATCATCCTGGTAAGGCGAATGTCGTAGCCGATGCTCTTAGTCGTAAAGAACCTATCAAGATCCACATCATTCAAATCCAAAATGATATTCAAACTCGCATCCTAGAAGCACAACATCTATCTGTCACTGAAGGAAACATGTACAACGAAATGTCATGTGGTGCTGAACTCCAACTTGAAACCAAACCCAATGGGTTACTCTACTTTCTAAATCGTATCTGGATTCCGGACCGTGACAACCTTCGTACTTTTATCATGAACGAGACTCACAAGACTCGTTATTCTATGCATCCTGGTGCAGAAAAAATGTACATGGATCTTCGTACCCAATACTGGTGGCCTGGTATGAAGAAGGACATTGCCCTCTATGTGTCCAAATGCCTTACTTGTTTGAAGGTTAAAGCCGAGCACCAGCGTCCATCTGGTTTACTTGAACAACCCGAGATTCCCGTATGGAAATGGGAGTGTATTGCCATGGACTTTATAACCAAACTCCCACACACATCTCGTGGTCACGATAGCATTTGGGTAATCATCGACCGTCTGACAAAATCTGCTCATTTCATACCCATACGTGAAGACTATCGAGTTGAGAAACTAGCTCGAATCTATATTGATGAGATCGTTAGTCGTCACGGTGTACCTCTCAACATTATTTCTGATCGTGATGGAAGATTCACCTCTCGCTTCTGGCAATCCCTGCAATCAGCTCTGGGTACTCAACTAAACCTTAGTACTGCTTATCACCCACAAACTAGTGGTCAATCTGAGCGAACGATTCAAACCCTCGAAGATATGCTTAGAGCCTGTGTCATTGACTTCAAGAGAAATTGGGATTTACATCTACCCCTAGTTGAGTTCTCGTACAACAACAGCTATCATACGAGTATTAACATGGCTCCTTTTGAAGCACTTTATGGCCGGAAGTGCCGCTCTCCTATCTGTTGGACTGAAATTGGTGAATCACAAATCACTGGTCCTGAACTTATTCAAGAGACTTCCGACAAGATTATGTTAATCCGAGACAACCTTCTGGTAGCAAGGAGTCGGCAAAAGAGCTATGCCGACAAACGTCGAAAACCCTTAGAATTTCAAGTTGGCGATCTGGTTCTTCTCAAGGTATCCCCTTGGAAAGGCGTAGTTCGTTTTGGAAAGAAAGGGAAGCTTGCTCCAAGATTCGTAGGTCCTTTTAAAATCCTTGAGTGGATTGGGAAGGTAGCCTACAAGTTGGAACTACCTGAAGGACTCAGCAACATTCATCCGACGTTTCATGTCTCGAACCTAAAGAAATGCTTAGCTGACGAGAACCTCCACATACCACTTGACGAAGTCCACATTGACGACACAATGCACTTCGTGGAGAAACCCGTGGAGATCATGGACCGAGAAGTTAAGCAACTCAAGCGAAGCCGAATTCCAATCGTTAAAGTTCGGTGGGAATCCAAGCGTGGCCCTGAGTTCACATGGGAACGTGAGGATCAAATGAAAGCCAAATACCCACATTTGTTTCCAGGACCCTCTTCTTAATAAATTTCGGGACGAAATCTCCTAAAGTAGGGGAGACTGTAATCCCCAGGAAATTTCCGACTTTATTTTTACTACTCCGACACTTGTAATACCAGTATCGGGTGATTTTCATTTATAAAACTGTTCCATCTATCCCTTACATTTCATAAGTATTTATACATACATTTAATGCAATTATTTCAAATCCTAAAGTAATAAATATTATGTAGAGTATTATGTAAACAATAATTGTCACCCCTATTTTATATAAATATATGTACATACTAAGTTTTGTTCTAAACTTATATATATATATATATATATAAACTTATAAGAATTAAATTCAAAAGATTATATAATTATAATTATAACTTTCAAATATAACACTTGAACTTAATAGATTTTGTAAATTTACAAACTTAATAAATTTTTCTTTCAGTAAAAGGTTCAGGGTGCAAATTGTAATTTCTGAAACCTTAGTCCAACAAAAACCTAGGTTTGTGCATGGGATGATAAACCTTGAAACTATAGGGACCTGTTCTGCTAATAGTTGAAACATGTTTCTCTTCCAAACAAACCATGGGTTCGAAACTGGACACCACCGGTTTTGCACGTTTATTCCCGAACTCGCGTTTGTGATGTTCTCGCACAAGACGGAAACCAGTAAAACGATCGTGACATCTAATCGATCCATTTCTCACAAGTAATTGGATTTTTATGAAGTATTCATGGTATAACTCGTAACCGAAATTCCATAATTGAAGTCTTTAATTGATCGATTAAATAAGATGAAACTAGCCTATAAAAGCGAACCCACACCTTCGTTACAGACGCCACAAACTTCCTTCGCTCCTGTATTCGCTGCATTTCCTCTCCAAAGCCTCATCGAGCTCGAGGATTTCCGATTCGGACGTCCCTGTCGTTCTCCCTCGTTTCGCAACCGATTCAGGTAATATTTGTCCCAGTAGTTTCGTTTTGATCCAAGGTACGAAAGCCCTATAATTTCGTGTTCGATCAGGGACGAATCGGGTGGAATTGGGGTTAGGGTTACGGGAGGTGTATGGGGAAGAAGATGACGGTTTGAATGGGTGTTGTAAACTTTCAAAACCCATTTCCAAACATGGCAATAGCCCTGGTCTGTTGGTTAAGTTGGGTGCGTGCGTGTGACCCGGTTAAGGTCACAGGTTCGAATCCCGGGGGGAGGGGATTCCGTTTTTCTTTTTTTTGTAAGCTTTTTCTTTCATATTTTTAATACATTTTAATCCCAAATAAAATATACAAAAATCCTAAAATTATAAAACTATAAATCCTAAATTTATAAAATAACTTTTATTTATTTTAGGTATAATTGAAAATTACTTTTAAACTTTTAACATATTATCTAAATATTTAAAAAAATTCAATCAAATTAATTTTCAAATTATATTAATATCCCTATTTTTATGAATTGAAGACATGAAACATTGTATTAGATTTTTATTATAAATACATTATAAACCAATCTAAATTCCTAAATAAATATATTATTTAGACGAATTTACTAATCTATCTTATAGATTAATAATGTTTATTCTTAAGCATTATTAAAATCTTTTAAACAAAAAAATAATTATTTTGACAAAGGATAATTATTTAAATAATTGAATGATTATTTTAACAAATAATTATACAAAATCTCTTTATTCAATTAAAACCTAATTATCCTATAAGTCCTTGATATGATTATTGTTTTAACAACTTATTTATAAATACCTTAATCTAAATGTATAAATTGTGTCATCTCAAATACTCCAACTATTATACATATTAAGTTTAGCAAACCTTGAATAATCTTTTGAATTCCAAAACTTAAACAAGCTCATCTTCAAATCTCAAATCTTATTATCTAGTACAACCTATCTCAATCCTAGAATCCGAATCTATCTTGTAGGTTTATTGTGAGAAATTCTCGCACTACCTATCCAGTTTCATCAATACTCAATCATCTTTAGCTACATTCATGTGAGTTTACATAGCCCCTTTTTACTGTTTTTACTTTTGGGGTGAAACATGTCGTCAACTTTATCTATTTAACCAAATTCAATATATATGTTCTTGTGCTTGGTCTTTATGCTTTATATTTGAACTACTTGGTGACCATTGCATGTGTTTCATGCCTGTACATTCATTAACTTGCAGCCCAAGCCTAAAGTAGTACCTAACATGATCATTTATATGGGAAACTGAACCTATAACTTACCATAAGACCTTGGCGGGTTTTGTTGGGTATCAACTATAACTTGGAGTATCCGCTTGCTCCCTTTTTCAAAATGGCAATCAGTGGGATTGTGTATCTAGTTTTCTATTATCAGGCTTGAATTGTACGCTTGAAACCTTGTGTGTTTTCACATATATGCTTTAGACATGCTTTGAACATATTAAATTGTAATCTATACTAACTCTTTTGGTGTCAAAACCTATGTATCTCACCAACTACTTGTAGTTGACAGTTACTTACATGTTTCAGGTGCACCTGTTTGAGGACTACTTGCTCACCTAGGACTTGGACCTAGTTTAATTTAAATCGTGTTTTGAACGTTTCATTTTCCTCTGTAACGGATGCTTTTAATTTGAATAATAAATATTATCATATTTAATAGATGATCATGTGCTTATGAACAACCGCGTCAGCCCCGGCGTATAATCCGCCGCCGGCCGGGGTGTGACAGTTAGGGTACCAAAAGAAGTTAATCACCATCCTCGAAAAAGAAATACTGGAGAATCGTATGGAAACGGCTAGAGCTGAAGGCAGATCGACTACCCGAGCGACCATAGCGGTGCTCGTCTTGGTGATTATCTTCCTTCTAGTGGAAAGCTACCAGAGACGTTAATAGATTTTTTTTTTATTTTTCCTTAAATTTTCAGTTTGAGAACCATTTCTTATGTTTTGAATAATGTTTACCATTTCAGCATTTAATAAATTTTATATTTTTCCAAATCCCAAAGTTATTATTCATTGATTTAATACGTTGAATGTGAATTTCATCCCTCATATTTTCATCAAGATCCTCCAAATATCACCTCCTTCATTCAATACGATCTAATCTCCTTCTTAATCAAATCACCATATTAGATTTAAACAACCTCGTTTTTTTTCAAAACCAAACGTTTATCAAACTTTTAAAAGAGTATCAGAAACATAAATTTTCCATAAACATTTTCACCTTGCAAGGGAACTTAATACAACTTATTTTATAAAAATATTACTTCAAATTGATAAACAAGTATGATTTTCCTCATTAAAATAATTATTTCTAAACCTTGGCTAAATTAATATACGACTACTTGTTTAGCCAATAATTCATCTTAAAAATATTCTCCTTATGATAATTGGAAATTTTAATTTAAAAGATTTTTCCTATAAATTGTCTAATTATTTAGATTATTTAACCCCATAGTTTCATTACTTTATATATCTACAACCAAGAACAATTTACAATTTCCTATTTTCAAACAAGGATCAATTATTTGTAAACACATTTCCCTGAGTGTTTTCGGAACCTCCTCGTTACCTTTCACTTGCCGCTTCAAGATACGATCCATACTGCTTAGACATCAACCATCCCTAAAAAAACCTCAACAAGATAGAACCTAACCACCACATTTTACTTAAAACACCAAACAACACGCTTCTTCGCAACGCTCGATCACATGCAAAACTCGTTAGTATATGTCACAAACGAAATTCAATAACTTACGTATGCATGTTCACAAGATACACAGCAAGATCACATAATACATGAAACTAGTTTAGGTGCAAATCACAATTTACTGGATTGATCCCATAACCCATGAAACCTGTTTATTTGCAATACACATGCTACTGGCTTGAACACATGATACATGGGATTTAGTTGTTTGCAATATACATGGTGCATAACAATTGATTGTTTTATATACAATACTTGATGGACCATATTGAACATGAAACTTATTTGGTTACAAAGTACACGATACTACATTACTTACATTACACATCAAAGATTATTGGGTTACCAAAATACATGATACTAGGTCTTAATGCAATACATGAAATTCATTTCTTACAATATACATGATACCACATTGGTGACATTACTAGTGCTTTACATAATACATGATGACAAGATGCTCACATTACACGTGAAACCTATATTGATTACAGCTTACATGACACTAGATGATACATGAAACTTGTGTGTTTACATTATACATGAAACTAAATTGCTTACAATTGTTGCAATTGATTGATCACCATATACATGAAGTACGGTCATACACCTTGTTCACCAAAATTGAAAATCCTAACGCATTGAAACAACTCGGGGTTTGACGTATTCTTGTTCAAACACGAGTAAACTATGGGGCCCTAGGTAACACTACTTTATTACCCTTTAGTTGCTAACTGACTTGCCTATTTACGGATATAGTTACTCATTAGCAACTCATATGTGAAAACAACATACATGAACTAAGTAAATTTGTGCCTCCTCTTGACCCGCACACAACGGAATGATCTATACGGACCATGCGATGATTTGAGTAATTACGGGTGCACACGGAATTATAAAAATCAGCGCATGGAAAATATAGCAAATTCTGTCGTGTGTTATGACCTAAAACCTATCATGATATATAACAACGAGACTAATGTGATATGACAAGGGCATGGTGGATACGCCGCTGGTACTTCCTATGTATAAGTGTTCCTGTCATGTTGTCAGTAGTAGCGTTGTTCGTATCATGAGAAGTTTTATGATATTCTGACCTTGACCAATGTTTGTGAAATACTGACAATTTTGAGCATATTAGACTACATCCTAAACAAACACTAATTATCAAGCTCCCATCAAATCCATTCCAAGTAACGCAGTTCACCTTTAGATTCTTCGTCAGATCTCTCCTTAACTCACTTGAAAACTAAAATCCATTGATATCATTTATACTTAACATTAACTTTAGACCCAAATCTTGTTACATATCATACTCCTCAAACCAACGATCAAAGCTCGTTGAGAAATCTAAACTCACCTCTTTCTTGAATTCAGCCGCCACAACTAGCTAAATTTCGGGACGAAATTCCCTCAACATGGGGATACTGTAACATTTCTGAAATTTTCTTTTCCTTTTCAATATAACACATTTCAATTCTAAATGCAACGTTTAAATTCGGACCCGCAAATTTCAATTCACTTTTATTCTAGGATTCCTATATATATATATATATATATATATATATATATATATATATATATATAATATCTAGGCACATATGTGTATGTATATATATACATTTATACATAATACTAACACATACACACGCATGTATATATATATATATTTATACAACAGGTTACAAACGATTTTTACAATTTATTGAACCCCAAACAACGAAACCACACTCCAAATTTTGAAACTTGACACAAATTTTGACTTCCTTATGATCCGTTGACTTACAAAAGTCAAAGCAACCGAATTGTGACGATCCGAGGGTGCCTTCGATCGGATATCGGTTGGGCTAGGCTCCTCACGAATTCACAAGCAAGAATCGAGTAAACCCAAGCCCATACGACGAGCAAATTCGTTTGATTTAGAGGTCAAATCCGAATTCAAACGGATTTGACCTTAAAGGGTCAAAATTGTATCAAATCAACACCAAATTCACGAGATTTACGCATGTAAATCTCACAAATCACTCGTGAGCCGAATCAAGTACGAACCTAGACTATTACCAAGACCCAATTCGCCCTTAGCTCAACGAATTTCACGCAAAAATCGCCGAACGCGAATATTACTACATTTGAAATCAAAACGGATATTACGAGTAAAATTAATCTAATTAAATCATTCTACCACGATCGCATACCTCCACACAAACTCTTTCAAACCTCTTTCAATCCGCAAAACGCCTCTGGAATCCCGTCAAGTCTCAAGAACATCAAAGTAGAACTCGTAGCCGACTGCATTCGTGCCCACATCAATCGAGTAAGTAGTTACATCATTCGAATCGTCCTTGAATCCTGATCAAAACCCCCTTATCAATTCGTGCCATCGTGAAGTATCGAACCCGATTCGGAATTAGGGTTCGTAACACGTTATTTGTAACAGAATAAAACCTATATTATTAATTTTCAATATAAGTTCATTTTATTATAAATTTTTATGGTTAAAAGTGTATATTAAAGGTTTAAAACAAAATTTTAGATATTTATATTAATTTTCAAATAAAAAGAAATTTTGTTTTTATGAAGTTTATAAAATGTTAACTTTATTAAAAAAAAATCAAATGCTTATTTATAAATTATAAATAAATAAATAAATTTATTTATTACAAACTAAACTAAAAAAATTAAATGTATATTACTAAACTTTACACACAAATATATTATTTACACCACTTTTTACGCTTCTTGACAAATAAATAAATAAAGTAGAAATTGTTTATTTAATTTATATTTTATATAATACATGCACTATTTTTATAACTAAATAAATAAATAACAACTATTTAATGTTATTTAGTTATTTAAAACCCAAACCCTAACCCCAATCATTTTAAACTATTCATTTCAAACCTCCGTTTTATAAAACACAAGTGCAAATACAATAACTTACACATTTCATTATGCAACACAAACCCTTTGTGCACACTTTCATTACAACCTTAGACTTGGCCTTAGACTATTATACATGTTATTAATCTAGATTCATATATATCCTACCCTAGGTTAACTTGTGACTCGGGAATCAACTGTGCTACATATTTGCTCGTGTTATCTACACGATTATATCAGGTGAGTTTTACATAGCCCCCTTTTTTTCTGTTTTTACATTTTGGGGTGAAACATGATCACAACTTACAATGATTTACATAAACTACACAATACAAATCCACTTTACAATTTGTGTGCAATTTGAGCTTTATGTTTGAGTGCTAGGTGTGTTAACTACTTATTTGCAATTACATGTACAATCATTAACTAATCTAGCCGACGGTTAACAATGATAGATCTATTGAGTCTGACAAACCCACCCAGATTGGGGTGATTGTTACCGACAACACAATTTTTGCATGCTAGTTACAAAGGTTTGATTGTACTACTTTTGGTTACATAATAGTTGCTCCCCATAATTGCCTTATTAATCATGACTTGTATGGATTTGTTTACACACGACACTTTGATGCTATTTAGAGTCAAAACCTATGTATGCTCACCAACTATTTATAGTTGACCCTCTCATTTTATCATGTTTTCAGGTACTAACTCTTGAGATCATTTACAAGATGCTACACATAGGATTGAGGACTTAGTTAAATAATGAATCGAACATTTATAGTGTACCTTATTTTTTTTTCCTTTTGTATAATTGTACATGTTTTGTTGAACAAGTGTTATAAAAATTTGGATTCAATTAATATATGAAACTTTAGTTTGACCATGTGCTATTGAACAGTCTTCATGTCCCGCCCCGACGTATTCCGCCGTCGGTTGGGGTGTGACACATGTGATTTATCCAATATGTCTTCTGTGCATGACCATTCTAGTTCAACATGGTCATAAACTCTTTTAGCTTCTTCACTGTTCCTTTCTACAACCAATTCTTGATTTGGGGAATCATAGTACATAAACGGTTGTAAGGATCTAGTGTTTCTTTAAAAAAATTCTATGTATTGAGGCAAAATAGCCTTAAGCTTTGGCAGAGGTGAACCAATAGGCAACAAAGGGTTCTATATCCACTTGCAATTACCACTTTCTTCTTTACTGGTTTGTGTATAGACTTGAAGTTATCTTTGGATTGTCTTTTTAGATAACTTTTAAAGTCACTGCCTCGTGCATATCCACCAAGATTGTGTTTTGTATCCTTTCCACCCCTATACCTCAACCCCATTACGTTTTAAGTTATCAATTGACTCCATATACATACATTTGACATACATAATCCTTCCCCTTTGTTTAACTTAAGTCTACCCATCGTAACATCCCATTTCCCGTGAGATTCAATGATATCAAGTCACCGCTTTGCTCGTGTGAAGTTCATAGACTTCAATGGTCACTACTTGTGAAGTTCAATGACTTCAATTTAGATTTCACCAAAGTGAGGTTCATGACCTCTAGTTGTTAACATCTTTGTGGAATTCAATGATCCCATTCTCCCACCATAATACCATCATCAACCGACAAGTGAAGTTCTAATGAGTTCAATATCATATAATTGCTTTCATACTCTTATTGTAACATCCGGCTTCTCGTACCAACAGTATTGTCCGCTTTGCCCATAAGATCACACGGGTTTGTTTTTGGTTGCTCGAGTGAAAACTTCTCACGGGTCACCCATCTTTGGATTACTCTCACCCGAGCACGCTTAACTGTGGAGTTCTCCTCTCATCCACTACATTAAGCCCTAAAACGCGTTGTTGTATTTGAGGCGGAGCATTCCTTATGAACCCAACATCTCTCCCATGGACAGAACATAACAGAACGATATGGGATTTGTCTAAGGTGTTATATTTATGCACACTCAATCATATACGAAGAACACCAAATTAACATACAACAATTAAAACGCACAACCACATTCAATACATTCTTATAGATGTATAACAACTACTTTCTATCTATTACTAAGTAAGTGTGTGAACGCTTACCTTTGTCCGAATATGCACCTGGTTGATCTTCAACCTTTGTAATTTGTCCATCTAAACAATTACACCTATGTGTTAGCAACCAATGATCTCAATATATTCATCTAGTGAGATCCCAACATATAACCAAGGTTTCTTAACCTACATTCATTAATACTTGATTATTTTGTCATAACCAAACCTCCACACCCTATCACTAATGTCATACACCATTCAACCCATTTGACATGTTTGGGTTCATATCTAAAAATTGCTAAAATCCTAATTCGATAATTCACCAAATTGTTCAGGGATTTTTACTAGGTATTGTGTTTATAGACACAACAAATACTTACAAACCCTTAGAACACCATATAAACATCCCCAAATCAAAAACCCAAATTTGAACCTCAAGAATCCTAATTTCATAATTCCTAATCATGGAATTGTTTCACCTTTAGCTTTTGATAAGCTAACACATTAATTATAAACAAGAATTAACGCTTACAAACCCCCAATTTTAGACAACTAGGGTTCACCAACCCAAAAACCCACCAAGAACAAGAACATAAAGGATTTTTAGAGATTAATAACACTTGTTATTAGAATGAGATGATCACCCTAAAACCTTCGAATCTACACATGCAAATCCCCAATTTCAGTTTGCTAGCCTTTCTCTTCCTCTTTCTTCTTTGCTATCCACGACATAACCCCTCCCCCACATAAGTCAAACATTTGCAATTTTTCACAACATCCCTTATACTTCTTTTAATTGTCCCTTTTTTTCTTTTAAAATTTAAATATGCCCACAACTCAAAAGAAATCTGTAACGTTTCTGATTTTTTTTATTACTTTTATTTCAATGTAACACAAAATTGAAAACCCAATTTCGGTGCAATAACCAATGCAAATTCCAGTTTAATTTAGTGCAAAAATGTATATATATACACACAAACGCCTGTTTGACTTTTAAAAGTCAAACAAAGCCAAATTCATCAAAAATTCAAGCCCGATATCGACTCCTATGGATTCACATCTCTTATTCAAGCTAAAATCGATCAAGTCCAAGCCCATATACGAGTCAATTCGACTAATTCAGTGGATGAGTTTGAATTCAAACGGGTTTGACTTTGGATAGTCGAACCGTATCAAATCACCAACTAATTCGCGAAAATTTCGTGTGTACATCCCACAATTCACTCGTGAACAAATTTGGTATGAACTTAGACTGATAATCGGACTCGATTAGCTCCCAAATCAACGAACTAACGCGTAATTTGGTAAACCGCAACTATCACGGTCAAAGCAAAAACGATTTGGTTAATACGCATAAAAATTAAACAATCTAATCATTCTCTCACCTGCGTATACTTCCCCTCAAACGTTCTCAACCCTTAATCGAAGCATATTCTGACTGTGGAATCCTTTCGACCACGAAGAACAATCGGAGCTAAATCGTAGCTGACTGCATTCGTGCCCACATCAATCGAGTAAGTCCTTACATCATTCGAATCGCCTTTGAATCCTGATCAAAACCCCCTTATCAATTCGTGTTAACAGAACCCATCGAGATCGATTTGAAATTCTAGGGTTCTTGTTTTAAACCGATTTGGGATTTCGTTTAATCTCGTGTTATATCTAATTGGGATCCATTGTTAACCAGCAAAACCACTCGGTCCGATTGGTTAAGTAACTGCACCATCGAACCGAGTGGTGTGGGTTCGAAACCCACGACCCATGCCCTTTTTACGCGTTTCCCTTTAATCAGATCTGACCCCTTGTCCTTCTGAGTTAATACATCCTCAGGCCGGTTTTACTCAACAAATGTCTCCCCTGGTCCAGTGGTAACACCATCAAACCACACAGAGACCACCCGGGTTCGAGCCGGGTGGCCTGTTTTATTTTTTAAATCATTTTTAAAGCTCAAAAATTTACATAAAAATTATTTTTATAAACCCCACAACATTTTAGACAGAATGAAACCAAATTTTATAATTTTCAATATAAAATCACTATTATTACAAATTAATTGTTAAAATGTCACTTTAATTAATTAACAAAAAATTATATAAAGACATTTTTGCAAAGTAATAATTTTTCACATTAGAAGTATGATGAAAATATTTTTATAAAATATTTTTCCTTGAAAACAAAGTTTATAAAGTTTTATAAAATTTTAACTTTATTTAAAACAAACAATTACTTATTTTAAATGATAAATAAATAAATTTATTTATTATTTATATAATTTACACTAAAGAGTTAAATGTATGTTTATTAAATTTTATACATGTCTTCATAAATAAATAAATAAAGTAAAATTATTTATTTAATTTATATCTAAAATAGAACACACATTCTTATAAATAAATAAGAATATCATTTATTTAAATCATATTTAAATAAATATAATATCTATACTATTTTTCCTAACTAAATAAATAAATAATAATTGTTGATTTATTTAGTTATCCAACCCAAACCCGGATTCAATTATTTTATAAACTATTTGACTTAATATTACATCGTGTAAATCACAAACACCCTCAGCTCAAAACCTTTGTACATACACTCAATTAAATCATAGTCTTAGACTCAGATTTTTGGATACATTAGTAATTCAACATTTATTATACACATTAGGTTAACTTTGTGAGGTTTCAATCATCATTCTACCGCCTAGCTGTGCGTGTTAGCTACACCTCTAATCAGGTGAGTATTACATAGCCCCTTTTATCTTTTACACTTTTAGGGTGAAACATGAACGCTATACACACAACTATTTACACTTACACAAACTACACAAAACACAAATCCTATTTACATTCATGTGTGCAAAATTTGAGCTTTATGTTTGAGTGTTATACGTGTTGACTATTTGTGTGCAATTTCATGTGCAATCATTAACTATATAAGCCGACGGTTAACAATGATAGATCTATTGAGTCTGACAAACCCACCCAGATTGGGGTGATTGTTACCGACAACACAATTTGCATGCTAGTTACAAAGGTTTGATTGTACTTTAGTTACACATTAGTTACTCCCCATAAATGCCTTATTTATCATGACATGTAAGGATTTGCTTATTCATATCTATACACTATCTATGTACAAACCTGTGTATGCTCACCAACTTTTTAGATGACATTATTTTATTCATGTTTCAGGTGATAACGTGTAAGTTGATCAAGATATGCTACACGTAGGACATGGACTTAGTTAAAAATTGAATAAAGAATATTATGCATTTCTTTTTGTATTTGTTTGAACTTGATTGTGTTTGGTTATTTGAAATGAAGTTATGATTTAAAATATTTCAATATAGTAAACCTTGTGCTCATGAACAGTCTACATGTCCCGCCCCGACGTTTCCGCCGTCGGTTGGGGTGTGACAGATTGGTATCAGAGCCAGGTTATAGGGAACTAGTTTATTATACACCCTTGACCTAGACTATAACTTTAGGACACCCACTTATGCCATGCTTCATGTTTATATGATTATGTGCTACATGTGTTACATGCTTACTATATTAGTTAATATTTTATTTGATGCTTTACTTGTTAAAAATAAAATAAACAATACTTAAATAATAAATTAAATAAACAATATCCCTACCCATACCCTAAGCCTCATAACCTTCTTGCCTGCTTCTCTATCATCCCCGTCATAGCATGTGGAAACTTCATGAATCGAAATCTATAAAATTTATTTATTTCTTCGTTAAGGTTTTAAACTTTGTTAATTATTATAGGACACGTGCAATCTGGAAGGGTGACACCTGTATTCTGGGTTTTCTGTCTAGGAAAGCATTTCGTATAAATCCCAATCAACCGAGGGACCCATATGCTTTCTTGGGAATTCCCGGGATGAGTGTTTACTTATAGGCTAAAGCACGTCTCTTTGAAAGTTATATAAGTTTAATTAACCTTAATGTGTCATAGTATTCAAGTGATTATGTCACTATTTGAGTACAATCCAAACTATGATTAACCATTTTATTTATTATCTTATCCTTTTAAAATCCAAGCAACTCTCATAAGTTCTCATATTTTTTTTTTCTTGTCTTGTGAAAATCTGTAGAATGCCTCCCCGTCGTGCTGCCGTGACCAACAACAACACCGACATTGCTGCAATCCTTGCACAACTTGTAACTCAACTCACCCAAGTTAATGGAGCCACCAGTGCTAACCACGAAACTAATGGTGGTGGTGGTGCCAACCCACCACAATGCACCTTCAAACACTTCAATTCATGCAACCCTCTTAAGTTCTATGGTACCGAGGGAGCCACAGGACTCCTGCAATGGTTTGAAAGTATTGAGGGCACCTTCCTCAATAGTGACTGCCCCGATAACCTACGTGTTCGTCATGCCACAAGTGTCTTTCAAAAACGGGCACTCACGTGGTGGAATGGAGAAAAAAGGACTAGAGGTATGGAAACAGCAATGGCCTTACCGTGGGATGAGGTTAAGAGATTAATGACCGAAGAGTTCTGTCCTCGGAACGAGGTGAAAAAGCTGGAAGCTGAGTTTTGGGATCTTACCCAAGACAGTGGTGAAAGTTTGGCTTATACAAACCGGTTCCATGAGCTGAGTCTCCTTGTACCCCATATGGTCACGCCGTTATCCCGCTGCATTGAGAAGTACATTGGTGGATTGCCTAGGCAGATTCAGGATACCGTCTTAGGGAGAAATCCCGCAACACTCGAAGATGCTATCCGACTATCTGCTACTTTGACCGACAATCATGTAAAAGCAGGAACTCTTACTAGAAAAGGCACCAAGAAAGTTCCCGACACCACAACCCCTCCTACACACAACAAAGAAGCCAAAACTGAACCGTACCACAATAATAAGAAGAGAAAGGCTAAGAATTATGCTGTGGTCACTCCTGCTACCCCTGGTAATCAAGTTGCCCCCATGGCTCAAGCACCAGTCAAGAAGCCATATGTTGGGGTCTACCCACTCTGTGCAACCTGCAATTATCACCACCTCCAGAACATCCTCTACCGCCTTATCACCCACTATGGGAAATATGGCCATACGGTCAACGTTTGTAGAGCCAAGGCACTTGCAGGTCAAGTCAACCCACCAGCTCGAACCAACCAGCAAGTGGCTAATCAAGGTGTCCCCGCTATTGCAAATGGACGCGCTTGCTATGAGTGTGGCAACCCGAATCATTTTCATGATCAGTGCCCGAAGCTTATCAATGCTAGGCAAGGCGGAGCTCGTGGGCGTGCTTTCAACATAAATGCCAATGAAGCTCAGGCCAACAATGATGTGGTCAACGGTACGTTCCTTGTTAATAGTCAATATGCCTCCATTTTATTTGATACCGGTGTAGATAAGAGTTTTGTGTCACTTAACTTTGAACCCTTACTTGCTAAAACACGATCCAAATTAGAGAAAACCTTCACCGTAGAAGTAGCAAATGGTGACTCTCTTACGATTGACTCCGATTGCACACTAGAACTCAATGATCATACATTTCCAATCAACCTCGTACCAATGCCACTGGGAAGTTTGACATCATCATAGGCATGGATTGGCTGGCGAATCACCATGCCGAAGTCATCTGTTTTGAAAAGTACATCCGAATACCTTTACCGTCAGGAGAAACACTAAGAGTCTTTGGTGAAAAGCCTTGCAAAGGACTCAAGCTAATGTCATGCACTACTGCTTAAAAGTACTTACGGAAGAAGTACGTAGCTTTCTTAGCCCATGTTGTTCAAAAGGATGTCAAAGAGAAGAGTATTCAAGACATCCCCGTCATCCGGGATTTTCCCGAAGTATTCCCCGAAGACTTATCCGGCCTTCCACCCGTCCGACAAGTAGAATTTCGCATTGATCTTGTGCCCGGAGCTAACCCCGTGGCTAGAGCTCTATATCGTCTTGCACCTTCCGAAATGCAAGAACTTGCAAGCCAACTCCAAGAGCTCTCCGACAAGGGCTTCATCCGTCCAAGTCACTCACCGTGGGGTGCACCTGTATTATTCGTCAAGAAGAAGGATGGATCATTCCGCATGTGTATTGACTACCGAGAACTCAACAAGCTTACCATCAAGAATCGTTATCCATTGCCTAGAATTGATGACCTCTTTGATCAACTTCAAGGCTCTACTTGTTTCTCAAAGATTGATCTTCGATCTGGTTATCATCAACTCCGTGTGCAAGAGGAAGATATTCCAAAGACCGCCTTCCAAACAAGATATGGCCACTACGAGTTCATGGTCATGCCTTTTGGGTTAACCAATGCACCCGCGGTTTTCATGGACCTCATGAATCGTGTGTGCAAACCGTATCTTGACAAATTTGTAATCGTCTTCATTGACGATATCTTAATCTACTCCAAGACTAAAGCCGATCATGAGCAACACCTTAGGTTGGTTTTGGACCTATTGAAGAAAGAGCAACTATATGCCAAGTTCTCCAAATGTGAATTTTGGCTAAAAGAGGTTCAATTCCTAGGCCATATCGTCAATGAAAAGGGTATTCATGTTGACCCTGCTAAGATAGAGGCTGTTAAAAATTGGAATACCCCAAAGACCCCCACTGAAGTTTGTTCGTTTCTTGGTCTTACGGGATATTATCGTCGGTTCATCTCAAATTTCTCTAAGATTGCTGTCCCCCTCACCGCTTTGACACACAAGGGTAAACCTTATGAATGGGGACCAAAGCAAGAAGAAGCCTTCCAAACTCTCAAGCAAAAGTTGTGCAATGCTCCTATACTGACTCTCCCTGATGGGAATGATGATCTAGTTGTCTACTGTGATGCCTCCAACCAAGGTCTTGGTTGTGTTCTCATGCAACGAGGCAAGGTGATCGCTTATGCATCAAGGCAACTTAAGATTCATGAGAAGAATTATACGACGCAAGATCTCGAGTTGAGTGCGGTCGTATTCGCATTGAAGATTTGGAGACATTACCTCTATGGCACAAAATGTGTGGTGTTCACCGACCACAAAAGTCTCCAGCATATCTTCAACCAAAAAGAACTCAATATGAGGCAACGACGTTGGGTTGAACTCCTTAACGACTATGACTGCGAGATTCGTTACCACCCCGGCAAAGCGAATGTTGTAGCCGATGCTTTGAGTCGTAAAGATCATATCATGCTTCATTGTGCCCGAATCCAAACCGACATTCAAAATCGTATCTTAGAAGCTCAACACGTCTCGGTCACCGAGGGTAACATGTACAAGGAAATGTTGTGTGGTGTTGAACTTCAGCTTGAATCTAAACCCAATGGCTTGCTTTATTATCTGAACCGTATTTGGGTTCCCGATCGTGATGATCTCCATGCATTTCTCATGAACGAGGCTCACAAGACTCGTTATTCTATTCATCCTGGTGCGGATAAAATGTACCAAAACCTTCGCCCACAATATTGGTGGCCCGATATGAAGAAAGACATTGCACTCTATGTTGCCAAATGCCTAACTTGCTCCAAAGTCAAAGCCGAGCACCAACGTCCTTCCGGTTTGCTTGAACAACCGGAAATTCCCGTGTGGAAATGGGAAAATTTAGCTATGGACTTCATTACTAAACTCCCTCGCACCTCTAGGGGTTATGATAGTATCTGGGTGATCATTGACCACCTCACCAAATCTGCTCACTTCTTGCCTATCCGTGAAGACTATCGGGTTGAGAAACTGGCCCGAATTTACATTGATGAAATTGTGAGTCGACATGGTGTTCCACTAAACATAATTTCCGATAGAGATGCTCGTTTTACCTCCCGTTTCTGGCAATCTCTCCAAACTGCTCTTGGCACACGATTGGATTTGAGCACGGCTTACCATCCCCAAACTGATGGTCAGACCGAGCGTACAATCCAAACTCTTAAGGACATGCTTAGAGCATGTGTAATTGATTTTGGTGGCAATTGGGATTCACATCTATCCCTAATTGAGTTCTCTTACAACAATAGCTACCACTCAAGTATCGACATGGCTCCATTTGAAGCTCTCTATGGTCGTAGTGTCGTTCTCCTATCTGTTGGAACGAGATTGGTGAAGCACAAATCACTGGTCCCGAGTTGATTCAAGAAACATCCGATAAGATCCTTCAAATCCGTGACAACATTCGAGTAGCGAGGAGTCGACAAAAGAGTTATGCCGACAAACGTCGAAAACCCTTGGAATTCCAAGTCGATGATCTTGTTCTTCTGAAGGTATCTCCATGGAAGGGTGTAATCCGTTTTGGAAGGAAAGGCAAGTTAGCACCTCGCTATGTGGGTCCATTAAAAGTCATTGAAAGAATTGGAAAAGTAGCCTACAAGCTCGAGTTACCCCCATCACTTGGTAATGTGCACCCTACATTTCATGTGTCCAACCTAAAGAAGTGTCTTGCTGACGAAAATCTCCATATACCCCTTGACGATGTGCACATTGACGAGACGATGCACTTCGTTGAGAAACCGGTGGAGATCATGGACCGTGAGATCAAACAACTCAAGCGAATTCGTATCCCTATCGTCAAAGTTCGTTAGGAATCTAAACGTGGACCCGAGTTTACTTGGGAGCGTGAGGATCAAATGAAGCTCAAGTACCCACACCTCTTCGCCGATTCAGTAGCCTCGACTAGCTAAATTTCGGGACGAAATTCCCTCAACATGGGATACTGTAACGTTTCTGATTTTTTTATTACTTTTATTTCAATGTAACACAAAATTGAAAACCCAATTTCGGTGCAATAACCAATGCAAATTCCAGTTTAATTTAGTGCAAAAATGTATATATATACACACAAACGCCTGTTTGACTTTTAAAAGTCAAACAGAGCCAAATTCATCAAAAATTCAAGCCCGATATCGACTCCTGTGGATTGACATCTCGTATTCAAGCTAAAATCGATCAAGTCCAAGCCCATATACGAGTCAATTCGACTAATTCAGTGGATGAGTTTGAATTCAAACGGGTTTGACTTTGGATAATCGAACCGTATCAAATCACCAACTAATTCACGAAAATTTCGTGTGTACATCCCACAATTCACTCGTGAACAAATTCGGTATGAACTTAGACTGATAATCGGACTCGATTAGCTCCCAAATCAACGAACTAACGCGTAATTTGGTAAACCGCGACTATCACGGTCAAAGCAAAAATGATTTGGTTAATACGCATAAAAACTAAACAATCTAATCATTCTCTCACCTGCGTATACTTCCCCTCAAACGTTCTCAACCCTTAATCGAAGCATATTCTGACTGTGGAATCCTTTCGACCACGAAGAACAATCGGAGCTAAATCGTAGCCGACTGCATTCGTGCCCACATCAATCGAGTAAGTCCTTACATCATTCGAATCGCCTTTGAATCCTGATCAAAACCCCCTTATCAATTCGTGTTAACAGAACCCATCGAGATCGATTTGAAATTCTAGGGTTCTTGTTTTAAACCGATTTGGGATTTCGTTTAATCTCGTGTTATATCTAATTGGGATCCATTGTTAACCAGCGAAACCACTCGGTCCGATTGGTTAAGTAACTGCACCATCGAACCGAGTGGCGTGGGTTCGAAACCCACGACCCATGCCCTTTTTACGCGTTTCCCTTGAATCAGATCCGACCCCTTGTCCTTCTGAGTTAATACATCCTCAGGCCGGTTTTACTCAACAAATGTCTCCCCTGGTCCAGTGGTAACACCATCAAACCACACAGAGACCACCCGGGTTCGAGCCGGGTGGCCTGTTTTATTTTTTTTAATCATTTTTAAAGCTAAAAAATTTACACAAAAATTATTTTTATAAACCCTACAACATTTTAGACAGAATGAAACCAAATTTTATAATTTTCAATATAAAATCACTATTATTACAAATTAATTGTTAAAATGTCACTTTAATTAATTAACAAAAAATTATATAAAGACATTTTTGCAAAGTAATAATTTTTCACATTAGAAGTATGATGAAAATATTTTTATAAAATATTTTTCCTTGAAAACAAAGTTTATAAAGTTTTATAAAATTTTAACTTTATTTAAAACAAACAATTACTTATTTTAAATGATAAATAAATAAATAATTTATTTATTATTTATATAATTTAAACTAAAGAGTTAAATGTATGTTTATTAAATTTTATACATGTCTTCATAAATAAATAAATAAAGTAAAATTATTTATTTAATTTATATTTAAAATAGAACACACATTCTTATAAATAAATAAGAATATCATTTATTTAAATCATATTTAAATAAATATAATATCTATACTATTTTTCCTAACTAAATAAATAAATAATAATTGTTGATTTATTTAGTTATCCAACCCAAATCCGGATTCAATTATTTTATAAACTATTTGACTTAATATTACATCGTGTAAATCACAAACACCCTCAGCTCAAAACCTTTGTACATACACTCAATTAAATCATAGTCTTAGACTCAGATTTTTGGATACATTAGTAATTCAACATTTATTATACACATTAGGTTAACTTTGTGAGGTTTCAATCATCATTCTACCGCCTAGCTGTGCGTGTTAGCTACACCTCTAATCAGGTGAGTATTACATAGCCCCTTTTATCTTTTACACTTTTGAGGTGAAACATGAACGCTATACACACAACTATTTACACTTACACAAACTACACAAAACACAAATCATATTTACATTCATATGTGCAAAATTTGAGCTTTATGTTTGAGTGCTATACGTGTTAACTATTTGTGTGCAATTTCATGTGCAATCATTAACTATATAAGCCGACGGTTAACAATGATAGATCTATTGAGTCTGACAAACCCACCCAGATTGGAGTGATTGTTACCGACAACACAATTTGCATGCTAGCTACAAAGGTTTGATTGTACTTTAGTTACACATTAGTTACTCCCCATAAATGCCTTATTTATCATGACATGTGTCACACTCCAACCGACGGCGGAAAACGTCGGGGCGTGAAGCTGTGCAGACTGTTCATAGCTCATGGTTGCTAAAGTTTGAATAATTTAACCATTCATTTTCATTACACGTAGCAAGTTCATACCATACAAGAACCAAATGTAGCGATTACAAAATATAAATAGTTTAGATTAATTGCTAGGTCCAAATCCTATATGTAGCAGCTTGTAATACTTCAAACATTGTCACCTGAAACATGGTTAAAAACAAAGTCAACTAAAAAGTTGGTGAGAATACATAGGTTTTCGTGTCATGTAATAGAATATAGTGTCGTGTGCATACAATTCATACAAACATGGCAATTAAGGCATTTATGGAGAGATACCATCGTGTGACCTGGTAGTACAATCAAACCTTTGTAACTAGTGTGCAAAACAAACGCGTGTTGGCAGTAACAGTCACCCTACCTGGGTGGGTTTGTCAGACTCAATAGATCTATCACTGTTTACTGTAGGCTATAAAATAGTTAATGATTGCACGTGAATAGCAAACTGCGTGTTGGTCTACACATCTAGTACTCAAGCACAAAGCTCAAAATTGTAACACATGATTGTAGGGTGGAATTGTATATTGTGTAGTTTGTAAACATAGTAAATAGAACGCATGTTCCACCCCAAAAGTTTGTAAATAGAGTAAAAGAGGGGCTATGTAACTCACTTGTGTTGGAGCGTGTAGTTTGCACAGATCAACAAAAATACCAAGCGTGTTGTAGGTCGCTACGTTTGACCTATCGAATGAGGGTATAACACGTGTCACTGTTTGTGTTATTTTGTGTCCAAAGTGGGTTCGTTGGTGGTTTGTGTGTTTAGGGTTGGTTTTGGAATAATAAATTAGTAGCGATATATATATATATATATTTATTTAAATAAAATTTAAATAAACGATATTTGTTTAAATCAAAATATATATTTGTATAAATAGTTTTATAAAAATGATTACATAAACTCATGATTTCATCGGTTTTGAAACTATCGGGAATTAATTGTTTTAAATTTCTAAATCAAAGATTTGGTTTATAAATGATTCCCGGGTCTTGGGATTTTATAACGTAACTTTAATAATTACATTTTGAAATTTTTTGCTAAAATATGTTAAATAGACTTTAAAACAGAAAAATAATTGATTCTGGTCAAGGAGCACGACCGTGCTCAAGTAGGGCACGACCGCGCTCGTTGCCGGGCGTGACCGTGGTGGTCTGAAACGTGCCCGTGGTTGAGTCAGAAGGTACTTCATAGGTTCTGGACATAGAGCTCGACCGTGCTCGAATCTGGCACGACCGCGTCTAGTGTTTGTTTTTTATCAAGACTTGTTTGCTCGGTAAGCACGACCGGGCCACACCTGGGGCACGATTGTGCTTGGTCAGGCACGACCGCGCTCAGTGATGAACGCGACCGTGTCGGGTCTTTTTCAGACACAATTCGATCGATTCTTATAATAAATGCTTCTGTATTCTTAGGGCTTTCATAGATTAGGTGCTTGCGAATGTATCTACATAGTTTGATTGTATTTATATCGTGTTTAAGTGGTAGTTTGAGTAAAAGTTTAGTTTTCGGCTCTTTGGTTCAAAATCGAATTGATTGTGTGATATAACTACGATTTAGTATATGGCTTTCATCCTAGGGGTAGATACGAAGCTAAGGAAGTGTTACTTACTCGTTAACAATGGGCAAATTAATGCAGTCGGCTATGGGTCAAAGAGTCGAGCTTCTTGGCGATCGATTGGACTCCAGAGACTGTTTGAGCGTCGAACGAGAGTTTTGGGAGACTGAGTGGGCTTATATGAAGGCGTAGAAATCGGGCAAGCTGCTTTATATCCACGAATTCGAGAGACTCGGTTGTGGTGTGAATGGGATTAAAAAAAATTGTGCAAATTGGACGACATTTGATGCGTGTTTCAGACGGAATTCAGTGGAGTATGGTCTGACGTGCGAAGACCGGCTCTTCTCCATTTTAAATTTCGCGAATTCAGCGGGTATGGTATGATTTGACTTCTGCAGAGTCAAGTGGGTTCATCAGCGCGACCGTGCCTACTTTAGGCGCGACCGTGCTTAGGTCTGCAGGCGCGACCGTGCCTAGTCCTAGGCGCGACCGTGCTTGCCTAGTTTTGTAGTTTTTTTTTTGAGTTTTGTCAGTTTTTGGTCCTCGAGGCTTGTGAGATAATGGTGTTTTTGTTTAATTTGTTATTGTAATAGAATAGTTTGTATATGTAACTGCATCGTAGTTTGTTTGTACACGAATCGAAACTGAAATGTGTTTGTTTATTGAAATCAAACGATTAGATGATGAAAATCAGAAATGTTACAGTCTCCTCTTGTTGAGGGGATTTCGTCCCGAAATTCAACTAGTTGAGGTTGCAGAATTGGTGAATAGGTGAGGATACTTGAGTTTCATTTGGTCTTCACGTTCCCAAGTAAACTCAGGACCGCGTTTTGAATCCCAACGGACTTTGACTATAGGTATGCGGCTGCGCTTGAGTTGCTTGATTTCACGATCCATGATTTCCACTGGTTTCTCGACGAAATGCATCGTTTCATCATTGCGCACGTCGTCAAGAGGTATGTGGAGGTTCTCATCAGCAAGACATTTCTTCAGGTTGGACACGTGGGAGGTTGGATGAACATTGTTGAGTGCTGGAGGTAGCTCAAGTTTGTAAGCCACTTTCCCGATTCTTTCAAGGATCTTGAACGGGCCTACGTAACGAGGTGCTAGCTTGCCTTTCTTTCCAAAGCGGATCACACCCTTCCAAGGGGATACTTTGAGAAGCACAAGGTCACCCACTTGGAATTCCAAGGGTTTTCGTCGCTTGTCGGCATATCTCTTTTGTCGACTTCTCGCTACTCGGATGTTGTCACGGATTTGAAGGATTTTGTCGGATGTTTCCTGAATTAACTCGGGACCGGTGATTTGTGCTTCACCAATCTCGTTCCAACAGATGGGAGAACGGCATTTGCGACCATAAAGAGCTTCGAATGGAGCCATGTTGATGCTGGTGTGGTAGCTGTTATTGTAGGAGAATTCAATAAGTGTCAAGTGTGAATCCCAATTGCCACCAAAGTCTATGACACAGGCTCTCAGCATGTCTTCGAGGGTTTGGATTGTTCGTTCAGTCTGGCCATCAGTTTGGGGATGGTAGGCTGTGCTTAAATCCAATCGTGTGCCAAGTGCCTTTTGCAGAGATTGCCAAAATCTGGAAGTGAAACGAGCATCTCTGTCGGAGATTATGTTCAAAGGTATACCGTGTCGACTCACAATTTCGTTAATATTGATTCGGGCCAATTTCTCAACCCGATAGTCTTCACGGATGGGCAGGAAGTGTGCGGACTTTGTGAGACGGTCAATGATTACCCAAATGCTATCATAGCCGTTTGAAGTACGGGGGAGTTTAGTAATGAAGTCCATGGCTAGATTTTCCCATTTCCACACAGGGATTTCCGGTTGTTCCAGTAAACCGGAAGGACGTTGATGTTCGGCCTTGACTTTAGAGCAGGTTAGACATTTTGCAACATAGAGTGCAATGTCTTTCTTCATACCAGGCCACCAATATTGTGGTCGAAGATTGTGATACATTTTATCCGCACCGGGATGAATAGAATACCGAGACTTGTGTGCTTCAGTCATGAGGAATTCCCGGAGATCATTGCGATTGGGAACCCAAATACGATCCAAGAAATAAAGCAAACCATTGTTTTTAGTTTCTAGTTGGAATTCAGCACCGCACGACATTTCCTCATACATATTGCCCCCGGTAATCGAGACGTGTTGAGCTGCTAGAATACGGGTTTGAATGTCGGAATGAATCTTGACACTTTGGAGCATGACGCGTTCTTTACGGCTCAGCGCATCGGCTACAACATTAGCCTTGCCGGGATGATAACGAATCTCGCAATCGTAATCATTGAGGAGTTCAACCCAACGTCGTTGCCTCATGTTGAGTTCTTTTTTATTGAAGATGTGTTGGAGGCTTTTGTGGTCGGTAAATACCACACATTTCGTGCCATATAGATAATGTCTCCAAATCTTCAAGGCAAATATGACTGCACCTAGCTCCAGATTGTGCGTCGTATAGTTCTTTTCATGGATCTTGAGTTGCCTCGATGCATAAGCGGTTACCTTGCCTCGTTGCATGAGAACACAACCAAGGCCTAGGTTAGAGGCATCACAGTAGACGACTAGGTCATCGTTTCCTTCGGGAAGAGTCAGAATAGGAGCATCACATAACTTCTGTTTAAGAGTTTGGAAAGCTTCTTCTTGTTTCGGCCCCCATTCATAAGGTTTACCTTTATGTGTCAAGGCGGTGAGGGGAACATCAATCTTGGAGAAATTGGAAATGAATCTTCGGTAATAACCCGCTAAACCAAGGAACGAACGAACCTCGGTAGGGGTTTGAGGAGCACTCCAATTCTTGACAGCTTCGATCTTGGCAGGGTCGACATGTATTCCCTTTTTATTGACAACATGACCCAAAAATTGAACCTCCTTTAGCCAAAATTCACATTTGGATAACTTGGCGTATAATTGTTCGGTTCTCAGGAGATCCAAAATCAGTCTAAGGTGCTGTTCATGTTCTTCCTCAGTCTTGGAATAGATCAAGATGTCATCGATGAAAACGATCACGAATTTGTCAAGGTATGGTTTGCACATGCGGTTCATGAGATCCATAAAGACAGCAGGTGCATTGGTCAACCCAAAAGGCATAACCGTGAACTCGTAATGACCATATCTTGTTCGGAAGGCGGTCTTTGGAATATCTTCTTCTCGGACACGCAGTTGGTGATAACCAGATCGAAGATCAATCTTCGAGAAACAAGTAGAACCTTGGAGTTGATCAAAGAGGTCGTCAATCCTAGGTAACGGGTAGCGGTTTTTGATTGTAAGCTTGTTGAGCTCTCGATAGTAAATACACATGCGGAATGAACCATCCTTCTTTTTAACAAACAAGACCGGTGCACCCCACGGTGAATGACTTGGCCGTATGAAACCTTTGTCAGCGAGTTCTTGAAGTTGACTTGCAAGTTCTTGCAATTCGGAAGGTGCAAGCCGGTATGGAGCTTTAGCCACAGGGTTTGCTCCGGGTATAAGATCGATTCGAAACTTTACTTCCCGAACACGTGGAAGACCGGGTAAGTCGTCGGGAAAGACTTCGGGAAACTCCCGAATGACGGGAATATCTTCTATCTTCTCTCCTTGTCTTCTTTTTGAATCACATGAGCTAGGAAAACCATGCACTTCTTTCGAATGTATTTCTGGGCAGTTATGCATGACATCAGTTTGAGTCCTTTGCAAGGTTTCTCGCCAAAGACTTTCAATATGTCTCCCGGTGGAAGAGGTACTCGGATGTACTTTTCAAAGCACATGACCTCGGCATGGTTTTTAGATAACCAATCCATGCCGATGATGACGTCAAAGCTTCCCAACGGCATTGGTATAAGGTTGACTGGAAACGTGTGACCATTGAGTTCTAGTGAGCAGTCATGAATGATGGAGTCAATAGTGATGGAGTTTCCATCCGCTACTTCAACGGTGAAGGTTTTCTCGAGTTTGGATCGTGTTTTTACAAGTAAAGGTTCAAAGTTAAGTGACACAAAACTCTTATCGGCCCCGGTATCAAATAGTATAGATGCAAATTGTTTATTTACAAGAAACGTACCGTTGACCACATGATCGTTGGCTTGAGCTTCATTGGCGTTGATGTTGAAAGCACGTCCACGAGCACCGCCCTGATTATTGTTCACAAGTTTTGGACATTGGTTTCGGAAGTGGTTCGGGTTGCCACATTCAAAGCAAGCCCGTCCATTTGCATTGATTGGAACCACTTGATTAGCTCCGGGTTGATTAACCGGGTTGGCTTGAGTAGTAAGTGCCTTTTGTCGGCAGATATTGGTCGTATGGCCAAGTTTCCCACAATGATTGCAAATGCGACATGGGATAGTTTGTGGGTGATGATAGTTGCAGTTGTTGCAGAGTGGGTAGGTACCTCCATAAGCTTTCTTGGCTGGATTTTGAGCCAAGGGTGCAACTTGATTAATTGGGGCGGCCGGAGTGACTACTGCAAAATTTTTCGCCTTTCTCTTCCTGGTGTTTCGATACTGTTCGTTTTGAACTTCTTTGACATGAGTAGGAGGAGTTGTGGTGTCAGAAACTTTCTTGGCCCCCTTTTTGGTAAGAGTACCTGCTTTAACGTGATTATCGGTCAGTGTGGCAGCTAGACGAATAGCATCTTATAGGTTTGCAGGATTTCTTCCCAGAACAGTGTCCTGGATTTGTCTCGGTAGGCCACCGATATATTTTTCAATACACCTAGACAAAGGTGTAACCATGTGAGGTACCAGCATGCTCAGTTCGTGAAAACGGTTGGTGTACGCCAAGCTTTCACCGCTATCTTGGGTAAGATCCCAAAATTCCGCTTCCAGTTTCTTCATCTCATTTCGAGGACAAAATTCCTCGGTCATGATCCTTTTCAGCTCATCCCATGGCAGAGCCATTGCTACTTCTACTCCCCTTGTTCTCTTTTCCCCATTCCACCAGGTTAGTGCCCGTTTTTGAAAGACACTAGTGGCATGGCGAACACGCAGATTGTCCGGACAGTCACTATTGAGGAAGGTGCCCTCAATATTTTCGAACCATTGAAGGAGTCCCGTGGCTCCTTCGGTACCATAAAATTTCAGGGGATTGCAAGAGTTGAAATGCTTGAAGGTACATTGTGGCGGGTTGGCACCACCGCCACTACCAGTATTAGCACTACCACTGGCGTTCCCATTGTTGTTGTTATTGGCTTGAGTTAGTTGAGTTACTAGCTGAGTGAGGAGAGCAGCAAGGTCAGTATTATTGTTGTTGTTGGCATTGCCGGTATTGGTGTTGGTGCTATTGTTGGCGTTGTCGGTGTTGTTGCGGTTGATGTTACGACGAGGAGGCATTCTATAAAAAGAGAATGATACAAAAATGTTGTGAGAATTTATAAAAATCCGTTGAAATTTAGGATAGGAGGAATAATAACATATTCATTTCATAGTTCGGATTGTTTTCAAGTAATCACATTTCTACTTGAACACAATGACATATTAAGGTTAATTAGACTTATATAATTTTCAAGGATACGTGCTTTAGCCTATAGGTAAACACTCATCCCGGGAATTCCCAGGAAAGCATACGGATCCCTCGGTTGATTGGGATTTATATGAAATGCTTTCCTAGACAGAAAACCCAGAATACAGGTGTCACCCTTCCAGATTGCACATGTCCTTTAATAATTAACAGAGTCTAAAACCTTAACGGGTATATAAAAATATTTTTGATAGAGTAATGTCTACGAGTATGAGTTTTTCCACAAGTTATGGCGATGATGACATAGAAGCAGTTAAGGAGGATATGCGGCTTAGGATACGGGTATGGATACGATTTATTTAATTTATTATTTACGCATGCGTATTAAGTCATGTAGTCTAAACAATTTAAGTATCAAATAACTAACACATAAAGCATGTGACATATAGCAAATAGCACGTATCACATAAAACATGTAACATGACATTGTTGGGTGTCCTAAAGTTATAGTCTAGGTCAATGGTGTCTAATAACCTAATTCCCTATAACCAAGGCTCTGATACCAATCTGTCACACCCCAACCGACGGCGGAAAACGTCGGGGCGTGAAGCTGTGCAGACTGTTCATAGCTCATGGTTGCTAAAGTTTGAATAATTTAAACATTCATTTTCATTACACGTAGCAAGTTCATACCATACAAGAACCAAATGTAGCGATTACAAAATATAAATAGTTTAGATTAATTGCTAGGTCCAAATCCTATATGTAGCAGCTTGTAATACTTCAAACATTGTCACCTGAAACATGGTTAAAAACAAAGTCAACTAAAAAGTTGGTGAGAATACATAGGTTTTCGTGTCATGTAATAGAATATAGTGTCGGGTGCATACAATTCATACAAACATGG
Organism: Smallanthus sonchifolius; assembly: GCA_023525975.1. Taxonomy (NCBI): domain Eukaryota; kingdom Viridiplantae; phylum Streptophyta; class Magnoliopsida; order Asterales; family Asteraceae; genus Smallanthus; species Smallanthus sonchifolius. Next base: position 27,914,548 of record CM042034.1, read on the forward strand.
CAATTAAGGCATTTATGGAGAGATACCATCGTGTGACCTAGTAGTACAATCAAACCTTTGTAACTAGCGTGCAAAACAAACGCGTGTTGGCAGTAACAGTCACCCTACCTGGGTGGGTTTGTCAGACTCAATAGATCTATCACTGTTTACTGTAGGCTATAAAATAGTTAATGATTGCACGTGAATAGCAAACTGCGTGTTGGTCTACACACCTAGTACTCAAGCACAAAGCTCAAAATTGTAACACATGATTGTAGGGTGGAATTGTATATTGTGTAGTTTGTAAACATAGTAAATAGAACGCATGTTCCACCCCAAAAGTTTGTAAATAGAGTAAAAGAGGGGCTATGTAACTCACTTGTGTTGGAGCGTGTAGTTTGCACAGATCAACAAAAATACCAAGCGTGTTGTAGGTCGCTACGTTTGACCTATCGAATGAGGGTATAACACGTGTCACTGTTTGTGTTATTTTGTGTCCAAAGTGGGTTCGTTGGTGGTTTGTGTGTTTAGGGTTGGTTTTGGAATAATAAATTAGTAGCGATATATATATATATATATATTTATTTAAATAAAATTTAAATAAACGATATTTGTTTAAATCAAAATATATATTTGTATAAATAGTTTTATAAAAATGATTACATAAACTCATGATTTCATCGGTTTTGAAACTATCGGGAATTAATTGTTTTAAATTTCTAAATCAAAGATTTGGTTTATAAATGATTCCCGGGTCTTGGGATTTTATAACGTAACTTTTATAATTACATTTTGAAATTTTTTGCTAAAATATGTTAAATAGACTTTAAAACAGAAAAATAATTGATTCTGGTCAAGGAGCACGACCGTGCTCAAGTAGGGCACGACCGCGCTCGTTGCCGGGCGTGACCGTGGTGGTCTGAAACGTGCCCGTGGTCGAGTCAGAAGGTACTTCATAGGTTCTGGACATAGAGCACGACCATGCTCGTATCTGGCACGACCGCGTCTAGTGTTTGTTTTTTATCAAGACTTGTTTGCTTGGTAAGCACGACCGGGCCACACCTGGGGCACGATTGTGCTTGGTCAGGCACGACCGCGCTCAGTGATGAGCGCGACCGTGTCGGGTCTTTTTCAGACACAATTCGATCGATTCTTATAATAAATGCTTCTGTATTCTTAGGGCTTTCATAGATTAGGTGCTTGCGAATGTATCTACATAGTTTGATTGTATTTATATCGTGTTTAAGTGGTAGTTTGAGTAAAAGTTTAGTTTTCGGCTCTTTGGTTCAAAATCGAATTGATTGTGTGATATAACTACGATTTAGTATAGGGCTTTCATCCTAGGGGCAGATACGAAGCTAAGGAAGTGTTACTTACTCGTTAACAATGGGCAAATTAATGCAGTCGGCTATGGGTCAAAGAGTCGAGCTTCTTGGCGATCGATTGGACTCCAGAGACTGTTTGAGCGTCGAACGAGAGTTTTGGGAGACTGAGTGGGCTTATATGAAGGCGTAGAAATCGTGCAAGTTGCTTTATATCCACGAATTCGAGAGACTCGGTTGTGGTGTGAATGGGATTAAAAAAAATTGTGCAAATTGGACGACATTTGATGCGTGTTTCAGACGGAATTCAGTGGAGTATGGTCTGACGCGCGAAGACCGGCTCTTCTCCATTTTAAATTTCGCGAATTCAGCGGGTATGGTATGATTTGACTTCTGCAGAGTCAAGTGGGTTCATCAGCGCGACCGTGCCTACTTTAGACGCGACCGTGCTTAGGTCTGTAGGCGCGACCGTGCTTGCCTAGTTTTGTAGTTTTTTTTTTTTGAGTTTTGTCAGTTTTTGGTTCTCGGGGCTTGTGAGATAATGGTGTTTTTGTTTAATTTGTTATTGTAATAGAATAGTTTGTATATGTAACTGCATCGTAGTTTGTTTGTACACGAATCGAAACTGAAATGTGTTTGTTTATTGAAATCAAACGATTACATGATGAAAATCAGAAATGTTACAACATGTAAGGATTTGCTTATTCATATCTATACACTATCTATGTACAAACCTATGTATGCTCACCAACTTTTTAGTTGACATTATTTTATTCATGTTGCAGGTGATAACGTGTGAGTTGATCAAGATATGCTACACGTAGGACATGGACTTAGTTAAAAATTTAATAAAGAATATTATGCATTTCTTTTCGTATTTGTTTGAACTTGATTGTGTTTGGTTATTTGAAATGAAGTTATGATTTAAAATATTTCAATATAGTAAACCTTGTGCTCATGTACAGTCTACATGTCCCGCCCCGACGTTTCCGCCGTCGGTTGGGGTGTGACAAAATCTCTCACTTTACCAACTTATTTATAAACACCCACATAATACATTATATATTATGTTATAAACTCTCATTTATTGGTTCGTTACAAGATGAAGTTGTCGGCAAGTGATGGTGATGGTGGGGACAGGGGAAGACGAAAATTTGTGTGTGTATGTATATCTATACTACTATATAATAGGGATTAGAAGGATAACAATGTAATTTTATAAAAAATTTAAGACATCTAGTACCATTGTTATTGCATAATATACAAATTCATAAAGCCTCAAATGAGTATAATTACTTTCTAACCCCTATTTATAATCAAAATTCATTAATTACCTTTTAACCCGTCCCTTAAACCTTAACTAAATTTTTTTTAATGGGTATACATGTCTTTTAACAACTCAAATAAATTCACTTAATCAATGATTTATAATTCATTTAATACTTGATCAAAACTTATTAATTACCTTTTAAAAAAAAAACATTTTATAAAAGGTTAAATAAATGTTTTTGAAAAACAAAAAAAAACTTTCAGAAAAAAAAATTGAAAACGATTTTTAAAAAACAACGTTTTGATACATCAAAACAAACAGATCTTATTTTTTTAATTAACTAAAACAATTGCTATAAAAATATTATAAAAAAAATTAAAAACGTTTTGATATAAATAAAATGTAACATATAAATTTTTAAGTTTTGAAAATTGTATAGATAAAATGTAACATATAGATTGACATCAATGTAATTTACTTTATTTTTTAAGACATCTAATACAACTTTTCTTGCATACATTGCAAGTTAAGATGAAGGGGGCACAACCCTCATCCAAAAAGTACCCTAACAAAATATCCAATGAGGGTGTGTCACCTTATTTTTACCCAAATGCTACCCTAACACCCAAAATTGATGGAAGCACAACCCTAATACCCTCATTTTTTTATTTTATTTTTTTTCTTTTTTTAAGTTAAAACTAATAAATAGAACACATTTGATTTATTCAATAAAATAAAAATAACAAGAAATACAAAATATTACATAGAATAAAAATAAAATAATATAAAGTCAATCTAATCTTCCTCATCCAAATAAATCGTGCTATCAACATGTTCCACAAGATCAAATCGTAACCTAAAATGTGTACTCGCATCGTGCAACTTCGGAAGGACATTATCGTCTATAACTGGATTGATCGGAGAATCCCTAATGTAAAACCGGTGATATTGCATTTCCGTCATATTTTATGATCATATTGTGGAGTAACATACACGCATAAACCACATTCCTAATCTTTTTTTAGAGGTTGACGTGTCTTCTTCTTCGGCTTGGGCGACAATATTCGTAAAAAAATGGAGACTGAACCCGCTATCGTGAGGAAATAGCAACTCGGAGTCACCGGATGATTCAGTATGAATCGACAATTCGCGATCCATTATAGTTTTATATTGAGTAGAAAAAGAGATGAAAGAAAATTTTTTGGTATGAAAAATATTGTCTAGTTGTATGGTATTTATAATGGTAAATTTTTTTTTTTTATATTAAATGCCCAACAGCATTATAGCCGTTTTTTTCAACTTTTCCATTTGGGTAGTTATACCCGTAAATCACAAGAGTTTCACTTGGGTAAGGAGTCGGCGACGGTGTACCACGCGAGTTCTCCTACCCGATACCCTTACCCTTGCCCCTTCACCCTTATCAATACATCAAATTTGTTGCAATTAAATCCCAAATAGCATTTAATTCAGTTATCTTAAATTCACTCAATTGATTATAAATCCCGAAACCCCCTTTGGTCCGTCGTTTTCTTCTCCACGGCCGTTCTTTTTCCTCCATGGATGCTTCACCCCTTCACCAGCGCTTCATCTTCGTAACCGACTGCGTGTGTTCGTGTTGGTAACCGACGACCATCGCAGGTTAAAACCCCTCGCCATGTTTCCCTCATCTGTTTCCACCCCATTTTTTAGACACCGGAAGACTCGCTTCACGCCGGAAACCCTAACCGACGACGCCATAAAAGCCCGATTCAATGACTGGGTTTGCCGGAGACGGATCGTGGCTGTAACCGACCACGCCAATAAAACCCCCCATTCATTCCTCCGGCCATCGGTAGGGTTTCAACTTCTTTTCCTTGCTGCTTATTTGTGTGTTGATGACAGTTTCGTTAGATGGGGCGTTTCTTTTTTTCGGTTTTCATTTTTATTCCGCTTGGAATTTGTTTGATTGGAGAAATTGAAGCTTTCATGGTCTTTAATTACTGTTTAATAATAGAAAGATGATGGATTAAGTGTTTTTCAATTGTTTATGTGGGGTTGTTACTACATCCAGGTTCGGAATTAGGGTTTCATTGGTATTGTTCATGATTCATTGTGGGTTCATCAGTTTTGTACCTGATGGGTTTCGAATGGGATTTTTGCAGCACCTGATCCAATTCGACATGGACATAAGCTACAGTGGAAGCTGCAAGGCATAATGTGTTGTTCCTGGACAGATTACCCAGGTTAAAATTTTTAAGAGTAAAAGTGATCTTTTATACCTTTGTTACCTTTTGAGTTCTATTGGTGATATGTATTTTCACAAGTAATATTGTGTAATTACTATCTAATTAGATCTACTTTATGCAGAAGTAATACAATTTGCTTACGAATGATACATGGCTACTGTGGATAATTTGTTGTAAAAATGGCAATTTATTTAGTAATACATCAATCAAGGTGGAGATAGTAAATTACTGATACATGAATGTTGTAGATAATTGGTTTAAGCTACCGGGCATAATGCTGATGATATTGCTGAAACAGTTCTCCTGAACATTTTGCGAGGTGACATTGCTAGGTAACTTATGTAAAATTTTGAATTGTTTTCATAGAAGATGTGAATTTTGCTACTGAAATCAAATCTGATCCTATTTTTAATTGTTTTTTTTTAATATTATAAACAGCCTTTAGAACAGTATGCATTTGCATTTGGGATTTGATGCAGAGGTAAGTGCCTAAAAATGTTTACTTTCACCTTTCTTTTTTAGTTTTTTAATTGTACCAAAATAAATGTCCGCTTCTAATATTGATTAACAAGTTTCTCATATCAGTTTCAATTTGCTGTTCTTGCTATTGTTAAATCTTTAAATGGAGTTGATATAAATGGGACTGTTGCATACGAAGCTTTAGAAGTAATTTCTTTATTGGCTAAAATGAAACAAAATTTGAACTCAACTTACTCCCCATGGTCTTTTCTTGCTGAATTTATCTCAAACATGGAGCCACTTATGTGTCTTTTAGCTAATGGATCTCATTCGGTGCAAGATAAGGTAACTTTGTGCAGACCAACCCATTCTTATAGGTGACTTGTTGGCTGAAAATTTGTAACACCCTTAATTGGAAAACCAATTAATAAAACATTTAAACGTGCGAAAGCTTTTGTCCCAAAAATATTTTTTTTACCCTTCGCGTACCGCGAAGACCCAAGGGATCGCTGTCACGTACCGCGAGGGAACTGTGGTTTAAACTGTCCGCAGGAAAGGTTCTTCGCGTACCGCGAAGAACTCCCTTTCCATCTTCGCGTACCGCGAAGTCCACAAGATTTGGCTGTCCGCGGGAGAGGTTCTTCGCGTGGCGCGAAAGACTTCCCCCCGTCTTTCGCGTACCGCAAAGAAGCCCTGTAAACAGAAAGTTACATTTTTCTCCCAGTTATATAGTTAGCCAAATTTTACAAATTTTCACCAATTCCATAATTTCACCAAAATCCTCAACACTTGGGTTTTTGACCAAACTTTCAAACAACATTTATATACACTTCAAAACATTGTTTAAGTGTCATTTACATCACAATTCTAGGATTTTCCTATAAATCCCAAAAACACCAAAATTTGCATACGAGAATCCTTCCACACCTCGGACTTGACTTGAACTTAAATCGGAGCTTTTCCTACAATAACACATGAACATTTCACCATTAGTAATGAGGATAAACATAACAAACAAATATTTATCACTTGTTTCCACCCATTCACCCATTTGACCCGTTTACACCCATTTGGTCATTTAAGGTTCATAACACTCGCATTTCCACTACAAGTTTCATTTGTCATTCATATGTCATCACCCATTCACCCATTTGAAGTATTCCACACTTCTTAATGGGCTTACAACCTCTTGGTGCGAGTACCACAACTTGTCTTACCCACACTTGGAGTATTTGACTCCAAGTCCACCCTTTTAAAGTATTCCACACTTCTTTTGGTTTACAACCTCTTGGAGCGAGTACCACAACTCGTCTTACCCACACTTGGAGTATTTAACTTCAAGTCCACCTTTTGAAGTATTCCACACTTCTATCCACCATTACACCAAAACATCACATTATGTTTGACTTTATACCACATAAGTCATTTATACCACATTTACCACATTCACATAATAGTATGGCCATTTACCACATAAGTCATTTACTCCACATTCACATAATAATTTGACTATTTATCACATAAGTCAATTACACATATATACCTCATTGCAACAATCAAGTTTTGACTATTAACCACATAGTCTAATTTCACCAATTCCAACATTTTAGTTTGACCTTCTACCACTAAAGTCAAATTAATACAATTCCACACATACTACATTCAAGCAATAAGCATAAATATTCATTTCAACTTATAGTATGCATACATATCACATACACCTCATATTTATCCGCATCATGGTTTAAAAAAACGGTCGAGGCGTACGCCTCGAGGCGCGCCTCGAGGCGAGGCGGTAGAAAAACGAGTCTGAGGCGTACGCCTCACAAGGTATTTTGGTACGTACGCCTCACTAGGGCTGAGGCGGTCGAGGCGGGCTGAGTCGGGGCTGAGGCGGTGAGGCAGTAGAAATGGAAAAATTTGACTTTTGACTGGACTTTTGACCCTTTGAGCTGTGTATATCGTTTTATTAACGAAATACACAACTCAAATGGGTCAAAAGTCCATAATTAGCGTCTGGTTCTCCTTAATTTGACCTATTTTCTCATTTTTCTCCTTAATTTGACCTAATTTCTCATTCTTCTCTCACACATCACACCTAGGAAAGGTTTGGAAGGGGTTGATGTAGTCAACAAACAAGATACAAACATTGTTTGATGTTTAGTATTTTATTTTTTGTAAGATATATAATTTTTATATTTATTTTTTAATTCCGCCTCGGGCTTACGCCTCGGTTCGCCTCGTGAGGCGAAGGGAAAACGCCTCGAGGCGCGTTTCCGTTCTTTTAAACATTGATCCGCATAGTGCAAAGGCACTTACCTCTTGAGTTAGAAGATTCCGCACCACCTTCTAGCTTTGCAGTTTGATTACCTAAACATGTACACCTAGTTTAGTAATCTAACATACATCACCGACACAATACAATTGAGTCCGCAATTCAATTTTCATTTCCAACCCAAAATGACCTGTTTGGGTTGTTCCCACAACCAAACACCCCCTTTCAATACAAACTCACCTACTTGAGTTTTCTTTCCAATACCTTGATACTAGAATTGGTGTGATTTCATTGCTCATTTGTGCTTCGAAAGAGCACAAAAAGCAAACTGTTGAATCTTTTGACGAGTCAGAGTACTTGAATTTTGGTTGTTAAGACCTGTGCTTGTAGATATTATAAAACAAAATTCTGGTTGTTACACAATGCTAGAAGTTTAGCTAACAGAACAGTTTTTCATGATGGATGTGAGTTTAATGCACCTGATCCAGGTTATCTATTGGGAGGTGCAGCTCGCATGTGGTTGCTATCAATTCTTTCTTCATTCAGTGAGAAGAATAAGCGTATTGTAGTGGTAGCTGGAGGACTTGAAGTCCTTTCAGACAAGCTTGCCAACTATACAACAAATTCACAGGTAGGTCCCATAATTATTTTGAGTATATTTTGAAACATTTTTTTTAATCTTTGTATGCTCCTTTTAGCAGACAGAGTTTGAAGACACTGAGAAAATATGGATAACTGCTTTACTAATGGCGCTATCCTGTTTCAAGATGAAAATGTGATTTCTTCATCATTAACCATGCATATCGTTCCTCATTTAGCAAATCTTTTATGATGACATTGCTGACAAGTTTTTCGCTGTCCAGGCTATGGCTAATCTTTTATGCAATGGAAATAATGAATTAAATCTTGCAGTTGCAAAATCATGAAGAGCCAATGTGATTGATTATTCGGCAGTCGTGGGTTAGCGTTGATCAACTGTGTTTGCACATCAGCAGAAACAGGAGAATGTTCTTTGTATATCATGGTGAATTCACCCTTTCCCTAAATAATTGTAGAAATATGAGATGTCTTCTAAAATTTGAAGTCAAATATGGATGGTTGCATATTATTCAAAGATGGATGGTTGCATGAGAGTCAAATATGGATGGTAACCATCTAGTATATATAGACTTGAAATCTTCATCTCAAAATGTACCATCACAAACCATCAAAATATATATACAAGAACACATTGTATATATATATTTTCACTCTTTTGTTCAAATTCTGTAAACACCGCAAATTATAGTGGATTGTTTCTCGGCTTCCTCGGCCCGTAGTTTTTTTCCCAATTGGGTTTTCCACGCTAAATCCTTGTGTCACCTTTTTATTTTTTGCCTTTGATATTGTCCGGTATTTGATTACGCTTGATACATTAATTCCGTTCCGCGTCGAACTAATATTATCTATTACAGCTCGGATCCTTGGGGCGTGTTTTACACTCTTTTTACCACAATTGGTATCAGAGCATCCGGGTTTTAATATTAGTTCGTCGGAATTATTTTATCAAGTAGAAAAAAAACGGGCCGAGGAAGCCGAGAAACAATCCACTATAATTTGCAGTGTTTACAGAATTTGAACAAAAGAGTGAAAATATATATATACAATGTGTTCTTGTATATATATTTTGATGGTTTGTGATGGTACATTTTGAGATGAAGATTTCAAGTCTATATATACTAGATGGTTACCATCCATATTTGACTCTCATGCAACCATCCATATTTGAATAATATGCAACCATCCATATTTGACTTCAAATTTTAGAAGACATCTCATATTTCTACAATCTCCACCTTGACTTCATATTTGACTTGCTGCATTTTGAAGTCAAGGTGGAGATTGTAGAAATATGAGATGTCTTCTAAAATTTGAAGTCAAATATGGATGGTTGCATATTATTCAAAGATGGATGGTAACTATCTAGTATATATATAGACTTGAAATCTTCATCTCAAAATGTACCATCAAAATATATATACAAGAACACATTGTATATATATATTTTCACTCTTTTGTTCAAATTCTGTAAACACTGCAAATTATAGTGGATTGTTTCTCGGCTTCCTCGGCCCGTGGTTTTTTTTCCAATTCGGTTTTCCACGCTAAATCCTTGTGTCACCTTTTTATTTTCTGCCTTTGATATTGTCCGGTATTTGATTACGCTTGATACATTAATTCCGTTCCGCGTCGAACTAATATTGTCTATTACAGCTCGGATCCTTGGGGCGTGTTTTACACTCTTTTTACCACAATAATATAAACATATATTATTATTTTCAGAAATCAACCTTGAATAGATGAGCATCTATGTTTAGAGCAAAATGGTGCGGTGTTTGGAACCCAATATTGTAAATATAATTTTTCAACTAACCTGTGTCATAGAAAGTTGAATATTCGAACATATACTGTGTCAAAAAATAAAAAATAAAAACCAAAAAGTTATGTTATAACCAAGTTTATTAATGAGCTATAATCTATGGTTAATATTTCATATGAGGGTGGAGGGAGTGGTATCCATGGAACCCTCTCATTTTATCCAATTAAAATTTGTCATATCATTTTTACCCTCTTAAACCCTAAAGAGAGGATGTGGAACCATTCAGCACTTGAATTTTTTTTTTATTAAAAACAAAATATACCCTCTTGATTGTTGCTGCGTAGAACATCTTGATTGTTGCGGGTTTGAACGGGTATTAATACTCGTGTGGAAAAGCCCTCGCCCAACCCTCACCACTTGCGACGGTGTTACTCGTGAAACCCTTCCATCCCAACCCATGCAAAGCCTGCACCACTACTCCGTCCACCCTCATGTTGCAAATTAAGATGAGGCATGGTACTTAATCACTTAACTCCATTCTTGCACATTCCTAAAAACTATTTAATGGTAAAATTGTCATTTAGCTATCATATAGTGCACAATACCACAACTAGATTAATTGTTAATAAATGCATTTGTTGTTTGACAAAGTCTAGTCGAGACAAATGTGAAGTGAAATTAGTCGGGACTCCATTTATTGATTTAGATTAACATTATATTTCTTGTTTTAGTGATTTAGATTATCAATTTGATTTTGCACGCATAATCGATTGTATATGAGTTATGGCCAACAAGTATTCTATATTAGTCATTGGTGTCCTTCTGTTGATGATGTATTAGATGGAGGAAGCTGCACCAAAGTTGAATCTCAAATATTAGCTTCAAACCTCAATGGGTCAGACCCGAACCTAACATACAGCAACAACAGAACCCAATAGGTCAAACCCGACCCAAACATGTAGCAAAGATTTGTATCCGATTCATCGGTTCCAAGTTTGAGAACAAACTTTTTCCAACACGGCGAGAATGATAGCCGACTCACACGTACATGCACACAATCAGACACTCCCCCACATTCTCAAATAAACAGCTAAGTCTTTACCACCATATGTTCTCCACTTGTTGTATATATATGTCCCTATCACATTTTGATAGAGTGGATCCTTGCAGATGGTGCTTCATAGTATAGAGTTGTCATTGATAGCCCGATTCAGTTGAGAGTATTTACTGCAGTTCTTGGTAGTGTCTTTGTCCAATTTTACTGTTATTTTTTCCTCGGATACCATGCACACAAGCAAGCGTACCGTACCGATAACTACCTCAATCCCGCCACGTAGCGCGGGTTTTCCACTAGTATATATATATAATTAATTTTAATATTATATACATAATATATTATTTATTAAAAATGGTGTTAGTGAGGGTATTTTGACCATTTTACACTAATTTAATGGAACACAGCTAATGTTGTTAATAAGGTGGACGGAAGTGACTAGTTTTTGAAACCCTAGTGATAGTCGGGTGAAAAAAAAAGAAGAATTTGGATGAAAGTGACTAAACCACAAGGATAAAAATGACAGTTTAGTCAATTAATTTACTTTGTGTTATTACAATACCAAAATAATTATCATATTATTTCAATAGTTAAGTAGACCCTTCAAAACTTGCTTAATTACAAATATACTTAACCTAAAATCAAAATTACATATATTCCCGTACAAACTTGCTTAATTACATATACATACACAACCCAGAATCAAAATTACACATATCACCTTCCGTAATCATAAAAATATCAAATTTACACATTTAGTTTATTTTCTTAAAAATAATCCATAGAATGTTTAATTTACCCTTATTTTTAGTAAACTTTCAAATTTGATGTTTGTGATGTTTTTTAACTCAGTTAGTTTTGGCCTTTTTATCTTATTTTTCCGGTTTTAACAAAATTTTAATAAACATGAATGGAGCGTAAATTATGATGATTATAGGCTGCTATTGACAACAAAAGTGAAAGTTAGTGTTGTCACTCGTCAAATTGAAAGTGTGGATTATTATCGAAGAATAGGTTATAGTTTTATTATTAAAATCCAATATGACTTTATTAAATTGCTTAATTAACTATTTTTTTATCATCTATTTCCGAAATCGTCTATGTCATTTGATACCTGTGTCCAAATACTGGTATTTAGGCTAAACCTGTTACTTTTAACCAAGGACTAACTGTGTAATTAACTCTTAGTTTTAAGTAAATAGTAACTAATGCAATGTTTTTTTGTTTACTAAGTGCCAAAAAGAGATGAATAATTACATGATTTTATGGATATGTTGATTATAATTGTTGTGAAGCTAAAATATCTATATCTATACTATATAATAAATAAAGGTTTTTTCATGTCACGTGTCGCCTCCACATTTTTTCCCGTATCTCTCTCTTATTAAATGCACATTTATCTTTTAACAAAAATATATATTTAAAGAAAATATTAACTATACTAATAAAACACATTTATTTTAAATTATTTTTTATGAAACTTTGAAATCTAATTATGTAACTTTAGATTCAATCAAATAATAAATGAAAATTAAATTAAATAGTACTTAATTTATTTTCGAAACACAATTATATTTTAGTTTTTATTTTCTATCTTTAGTATATGATACATTTTTACACATGTAAAATATACACATAAGGATTTAAATTTTTTGTTTATTGATATTTTTCACCCCGTGTGTATACACGGGATCTAAACTAGTTGTTGGAATATCTAAAAGAAATAGACATTTTTAACGTTTATTTACTTAACACTTTTTAGATCTTATGTTGTGGTTAATAAACATTGTATTGTCTCTCTAGGCTTTTGCCTTAGGCTAATAAACAAGAAATACGAGTGACAAACATTTTTAAATTCGTGATATAGATGGATTGTATTCAATGTAGAGTATTTTTTAGGTGTCACTGGTTATATCGGCTAATGGTAATGTGCTGGTACCGTGAAAAATGAGATCACACCGACTGAAAAATTATATAACTGTCTTTATCTATGTTTCGATCTCCACAACCGAGTCGCCATAACTTCATACGTTTCTTCTATATATTTAACCAAGTTTCTTTTTGTGTTTAGTCATGTTAATGTCACTGGCTCAACCGTTTAAGGTTCATCTCTCGCGGCTAATTTTCTAGTTTACCTCATTACCTTCGTTTAAAATCTTCATAAAATCATAATTTAATTCTTAAACCCAATAAAAACAAAGATACACGATTAAATTAACTGTTTTTTAAGTTATTTATAAGGAATTACAGTTGAAATTATCATTTTTGTAACTAAAATCAATATAAATTATATATATTTCAAATTATGTTTTTGAAAAGTAATTTTAGGACGGATGAATTAATATAAATATTTTTGTTAACAATAAAGCTAAACCAATATAAATAACTTTAGTTAATATGAAAAGATTCATATATAATTAACTCATATCTTTATGTTTAATTGGCTAATTGCCTTTTAATTATCACGATTTCATAACATTGTATCATTTGATTATTTTTATAGTGAACTAGCTTAGATCCCGTGTATTACACATGGGTGAAAAATATCAATACATTAAGTTCTTAAATCTATATATACATATTTTACAGTTATAGTAATCTATTACATATATTAAGGATATAAAACAAAATTCAAAATATGTAAAAATTAATATATATATATATATAATTGGGTTTTGAAAATACGTTAATTATTATTTAATGTAATTTGATTTTCATTTATTATTTGATTGAAGATAAAAAGTTACATAATTATATTTCAAAGTTCTTTATAATAAGAGACAATTTAAAATAAATGTGTTTTATTTCTATAACTAGTATTTTATTTAAAAATATATTATTATTAAAAGATGCATGTGTATTTAATAGGAGAAAAAAACGGAAAAAAAATGATGAGAATGAATATGGCGACGACACGTGGCATGAAAAACCTTTATTTATTAGATAGTATAGATAGATATGTTGCTGACCATGTAACTTTAGTTAATATTTATTCATATTAGGAGCAGATTTTAATTTAAATAACTTTAGTAATAATTATTTTATTTAGAAATACATTATCCCAATTAATTACTTCATATAAATATCAGATATAATTAACTCATGTTTATGTTTAATTATTTTTCAAAATATCACGATCCTACATGTTTTAATTAAAAAAGTTGGTTTACATTAAGATTGAGTAGATTTTAATTTAAATAACTTTAGTTAATATATTTTTTTATATATTAGGAGTAGATTTTAGTTAAATATTTATTTATAGTTTATAATAGGAGTGCATTTTAATTTAAATAACTCTATAATATTTTATTTAATCAATCATTTAATTTTGTTTGAGTACGAGGTGGAATTTTGATTTATTGTTTAATTACAAGCAAAAATATTTTGTTATTTAGAAATACATTATTTCCCTCATCAGCTTCGTTTAAAATCTTACCAAAATCATAAAAGGAGCTTTGAATAAATTAATTAATTATTATAAGCAATAAAAAAAGATACACGATTGAATTAACAATTTTTCAAGTTATTTTATTTCTGTAAGGAATTATGGTTAAATTTAGCTTTTTCTTAAGTAAAATCTATACAATAAATAAATAAATATATAATTATGTTTTTGAAAAGTAATTTTGGAACGAATGGATTAATGTAAATATTTTTGTTATGTAAATTAAAACCATGGATGCCAAATATAGGTGATGGAATTCAAATAGATAATCAAAACAAATAATATTAATAACTGAAATATCGTGGGATATCTAAGAGATTACAATTCATAATAAAATAATAATGTTTACCGATCTCTAACCAATTAAGTTAATAATGAAAAAAAGTAACGTATGCAAATAGGCCTAGCAGAATGTGACATATTTGAAAGAGATTGGGTACTTGAAAGTATTTGAGTATGAAAAGATGATGGCTTAACCACTTTTCAACGGTTGACCATTGTTGACCAAACAATATCATAAGAGAGTCTCTTGAAGACTTTTGGGTTGACTAATCTCGCTTAAGCAAATGCATCACAGTGAAAATGGATATTTGAAAGTCCACAATTTGATAGACAAGTGTTGACTATTTGGACTGTGTATACTGGTATCTCATGTTGTGATTGTGTGGTTTGTCCAATGCTCAAGTCTCACGATGTACAAGATGGCCCTGCATACAGTTTGATTCAATTTTTTTACTTATTTATTTCTGCATGCATGTGTTACAAAATTAGAAAATTTTACCCTTATGAAACTCTTGTGGTTTCACATCAGAAGTTATAGTAATATTGTTGTTGTAATCTTTCCCGAGCAAATACATACCCGATGAAGATGATGATGTTGCTGCATGTTGAGTAATTAACATATATTAATGTCATGAAATATTGCATGTTAACAATAATTAATGATATTGATTAATTAATTACCTGATAGAAACTGAACATAACACAGAACACTGATGAACACCATGAGCACATGAACAAAATTCATGATTATGAGTCTTATCTTGAGAATTATGTTGGTTACTTCAGCATGCCAATACATATATTATATATATAGAAAGGAAGATAAGTCTATTTACAGGTATAATAGGAAGAGATTCATATATAATTAACTCATATCTTTATGTTTAATTGTTTTTTTAAATATCACTGTTTTATTGTAAAAGTTTGTGGGCTCATTCGATTTTTTAGTGAATATTAAGCCGTTAATATTTATTTATATTAGGAGTAGATTTTAATCAATTAATTTAATTTGTTAAGTACGATGTGGAATGTTGATTTATCGTTTGATTTAAAGCCAATATATTTGCTATTTAGAGATACAAGATCCCATTTACCTCATTAGCTTCGTTTAAAATATTCACAAAATCGTAAATTAATACTTAAAACCAATAAAAACAAAGATACACGATTGAGTTAATTGTTTTTCAAGTTAGTTTAAATTATATATATATATTTCAAATTATGTTTTTGAAAAGTAATTTTAGGACGGATGAATTAATATAAATATTTTTGTTAACAATAAAGCTAAACCACAATAAATAACTTTTATTCCGTTTCTTTTAAAAAATAATAATAATTTGAATTGTGTTTCTTTTTATTAATATTTGGTAATAATTGTTTTAATCAATTATTTTTGGTAAATACGAATTTTGATCTATTGTTAATTTCAAGCAAATATATTTGCTTTGGTAAGCAATGTTTTGAAACTCGGACCGGACCGGCCGACCGGGAACCGGTGGTCTAACCGGTCCGGTTACATATGTTGAACCGGTCTTGCAGCGAACCGGTGGTCGGACCAGACGAACCGGCGGTCGGACCGGAAACCGGGTGGTTGGACCGGGCGAACCGCTTGACTTTTTTTTTTAATCTTTTTTAAGTCTCTTGGCATCGTATTTCGTAGGTAATTGTTAGTTTAAAATTATTGGAATTGAGTTGTTTGTGGTTTTTGAAAGGATTAATGGTTGTTTGGATTGATATATTTTTATAATATTTATGACGTCGTCCGGTTCTTAAATCCGGTCCGACCGGTCGGACCGGTAAGGAGACCGGTTCGACGTCCGGTCCGGTTCTGAAAATATTGTTGGTAAGGTCTCTGCCATTTGTCATCGAAAATAAAAAATTCAACATTTATTAAACTATCAATACTAACCTTTTAACTTTCTAAAATGTTATTTTTACCCCTCAAGTTTTTAAATTTATTTGTCACCAATCAAAACTTACCCCCAACTTTGTTAAACTATTAAAACTAACTCTTTAACATTGTAAAATATAATTTTGACTCCTTAAGTTTTTAAAGTTTAGAGTTTACCTTCTTTTAGTATACATAATCTGATTTTTTTCTCAATAACTTTCCTTCGTTAATTAAAAAAAAAGTAATAATTTGTGGTTGTGTTTAATTTTTTTCTTGGCCTCCCAGTATAAATTTTGATAAAAACATTGTTGTTTTCAAAACATGGTGTTTTTTAGGTATCGTGGGTTATTTGGCATTTGTCATCGACAAAAAAACCCTTCAACTTTACTAAATTGTCTATACTAACCCTTTAAGTTTCTAAAATGTTATTTTTACCCCTCAAGTTTTTAAATTTATTTGCCACCAATAAAAACCTACCCCTAACTTTGTTAAACTGTCAAAACTAACCCTTTAATATTGTAATATGTAACTTTGACTACTTAAGTTTCTAAAGTTTAGAGTTTACCTCATTTTATTATACATAATCTGATTTTTTTCAGAATAACTTTCCTTCGTTAATTTAAAAAAAAAGTAATAATTTGTAGCTGTGTTTAATTTTATTTTTCTTGGAGTCCCGGTATAAATTTTGGTAAAGACATAGTTGTTTTCAAAATAGGGTGTTTTGTAGGTATCGTGGGTTATTTCGATTGACGGTAATATGTTGGTACCATGAAGATTGAGAATGACTCCGACTGAAAAACATCTGTATCATTATATAACTGTCTTTTATTTGTGATTCGATCTCCACAACTGACTAACCGTGACTTCATACATTTCTTTTATGTATTTAACAACGTTTCTTTTTTTATTTTAGGCATGTTAGTGTCACCACCACAACCTTTTAAGGTCCGCCTCCTACCTTTTATTATCGTAGGTTATAGCGACTGACAGTAACATGTTGGTACCGCGAATAATGAAACCGATACCGATTGAAGAACGTCAGTGTCGTTATACAACAGTTTTCTATCCATGTTTCGGTCTCCAGAACCGAGTCGTCACAACTTCATGTTAATATTACCGCCGCAAATGTACGTAACCAAGTTTGCAAAGCGGTATTGACATCCCCCCGCAACGCGCGCGCGTGGGTGGGGGGGGGGGGGCAAATACTAGTTTTTCATCAATCTAAACATAAACCAAAATTAAGATATATGATTTTGTTATGTTTCGTTGAATAACAATACATAACACTTCTGAGATTTTCATTTTCTTCTATAGTACTAGCAAAATACATAGTCGTGGTGACGATTGAGAGTAATGTAATAGTATAGTTTAATTAATAAGCAATACAATATACATATATTATATATAGAAAAAAAGGTTACATCGAGTGCCTAAATAATCACAGTTTGAAGACTAACGTGTGGAAAAAGATGACCCGTATACTATAATACCTCATATTCATGGAGCCCCGACGGTGCCGGTTTTCCTCAACTTGGCACGAGTATCTTCAGTGCTTCCAGCAGAAGCTGCAGATGATGCCTTGTTGTCTGTTTGTGCCTGTTATATCATTTCATAACTCTTATATATACTACTGATGTATAAAAATAATTAAAATAAAAAATTTAGTAATTTTAGACATTCCAATGATTTTGTGTAGAAAAAGAAGGGATATGATCCAAGTTGATGTCAATTTGGACTCGAGCCGATAACAATACAAGGTCAATCTGAGCGAGCCATGTGAGCTTAGCGCGTATTCAACTTGAAATGCTAATAGCTCATAAATTAAGCTCGATTTTTGAATTTGATGATTTTGGATTAAGTTTTAAATAACAAGCTAACAAACAATATGAAACTATACATACATATCTTAAATAGCAAACTACCAATATAGAATTAAAAGAAATGAGAAATCAATTATGAGCTTAAAATTTACATGAGGCAACGACTCATACAATTATAAGAGACACTTAGGTCGAGCCAAATTTAATCGACGCTTTAATAAACTAATTACAAGCGAGCTACAACTCGCAGGATATTTCCTTAGATAAATTATAAAGGAAAAAATGGTTCTTTGGACATGCAATAGTAGTGTTTTTTCCTTTTATAGTATAGTAAAAAAACTAATCTTTTATAATTTTCTTAAAAGATCATAAAGAAAGTGTTTATGTGTCAATCAAATCCGACCACGGGTCGTATAAATCATTTCAACTGAGAACTTTTAACCCATTACGCTAACTCTTTTTAAGGGGTAAGTTATGGAATATAAGGATGGATTTAAACAATCAAGAGACTTATGAAATGAATCATACCGGAGGTCTTTGTATAGATTGTGACATGACTATTTGTAGAATATCAAAAGCCCTTGTTTGAGCATAGGCTAAAACCCTTTGGAAGTAAAGCGTTGCAGAATCCCCAGCCCGGGTTTTCAATTCGGACAGTGAACGATCAATCTCGGGTTCATGCTTTGAGATGAAGGGTTTCAAAAAGGACCCATAAATATATTTTGTTCCCTGGAATAATTAAAGAAAAATAAAGTGAAAAAAATTCTTCAATATGATATACTTTATTTTAGATTATAATGTTTTGTAAACCGGGAAGTCAACCAGATTGTCCTCCTGGTTTATCCGATCCGATTTCAAAACATTAGAAAAAAAAACGTTACCTGTGTTTTGGGGTACCACAAGTATACGCAAATTACCAACTTTATTTCACTATACATTGGGAGCCTTCAAAATACAAGAAAAATGGAAGTAAGAATATGCAAAATTGTAACTAGATTATCCAATCATGAGTAATTGCATATAGAAAATGAACTAAATTTGATCTGATTTTGTTTTGAGCATAAATATATATGTTTTTCTTACTCTAAACGATAAAAAATAGTAAGAAATTGTTGGTTTATCTTGGTAATTACAGCTTTAGTAACTTGTACGAATTATCGTATAAATAATTTTGTTTTTAATGTTGGAAGGTTTTTATGAACACAAAGCATAAATCAGACCAGTTTCATATCTTTTAGACTTTCAAAGGAACGAGTGTTTGGTACCGAGTCCTTGTACCGATAGATTTGAAATCGTATTTGGTACCCATTTTTCCAAAAATTCAGTCATCATTTGTTATGAGTTTACCATGATATTAGAGCATCACCAAACGGATCCCAGACGGTCATTGCAGCAATTATTATCCTAAAAACATTACAGTATTAAATAAGCTTGTAAATAAAATGACGTCTTGCCTTTTGAAACAAGCTAGTGATGCTTATAAATGTAAATATTTAATTATTATACCAATATTGGCACCAAAAGCGAAGTTGATCCACATCTGGTTTATTTTTCTCTATAGATTTGAAACATTCATAAGCTGGATATAAATATGCAAGCAGCAGCCTATACACATTAGGTAACATATGTTAAATAATTGTCAATCTCTAATCATCAACATACATTTAATTTTTTATTTTTTTTTATAAATCATTACTAATTAAGTTGCATAAATGTTTTGTTGGGAACCTGTTATAAATAATCTTGTTATTTTCGTGCATGTGGTTTGAACATTTTTGCTACTTTCATCTAAAAGTATTATTTTACTCTTACGTATTCTTGTGTTTTTCAAAACTTATCATTTTCATCTAATTGATTAATCCCATCCATTTTTAACATTAAACGAGGGGTATTTTTGTCTTTTAACGTAAAAAATCCTTCCCCTTCAATCGCAGTGGTCATTTTTAACATTAAAAAGACAAAAATACCCCTAATTTAACATTAAAAATGGATTGTATTAGCTAATTGGATGAAAATGACAAGTTTTGGAAAACACGAGAACACACAGAAGAAAAATAAACCCTTTGGATGAAAATGACAAAAATGACAAAATCACAAAGACGAAAATGAGTTTACTTCAAAATATTAGTGATGAAACAATATGAAATTTAAAATTAAATAACCTTATGAAACAATTATAAAATGAAAAGTTACAAAAGGACCTAAAATAAGTTAGTTATTGGCTTATTGTGATTTTTTATACTAGATGAGGCTTATAACGAAATAAGTAAATAACAAGCTGTGAATTCGCTACAGGTACATCGTGTATAACACTCCATTATTGCAAGCGTATATGCTGCTTCGTGTAGCGAACAAATTGTTTTAAAAAATTAATTTAAAAAAAAAAGAGTATTTGACCAAACCATACACGAGTAGTCGATTCAGCATATATCCCAACATCTTGACCTGTTGCAAACAATTCAACGATTAATTTCTACCTTACAGGGAACGGCATTTCTAAAATAACCGTTTCTAAATCCCTAATTCATACATAACAAGAACACATAAACCTAGAAATTTAAACACAATCAATAGAAATACTAATTCACATAATTAGATCGTGAAATCACGTAATATGAACTACGGTTTACATATCATGAAATCATACAGAACAGCTACAAAATGAATAACATATAAACCTTCAATTCGAAATCACAATCAATACAAACTCTAATCATGAAACTTAAATCCTGAAATCACGTAATATGAACTACGTTTTGCAGGTACTATTGCTTTGAGATAAACGATTTAAATATCATGAAATAGTACAGAACAGCTGCAAAAATGAAGAACACGCAAACCTAAAATTCGAAATCACAATCAATAGAAATTCTAATGAAGAAATTGAGATCGTAAAATTACGTAATATGAACTGCTATGCATACTGCATACAATCAATCGGAAATTTGAGATAAACGATTTACACATCATGAAATCATACAGAACAGCAACAAAAATGAAGAACATACAAACCTAAAATTCGAATTCACAATCAACAGAAACTGTAACGAAGAAATTGAGATCGTGAAATTACTGAATGCAAACAACGATGCATATGATATAATCATACGAAATATGAATGAGAACGGTTTACCGACTATCTGAAGGAATTGAAGAATGTTAACGAATTGCGGACGGTGGAGAAGGCGGTGCAGGCTGCAGCAACGCCGCCGTTAAGCAACGGCAAATTAACCGTTGCGACGGTGACGGAGGAGGGAGAACGGAGGAGCGATCCGAGTGGTTAGGGGAAAGCCTCTCTCTTTATTTATGGTATTTTTTTTATTTTTTGACATTAAATAAGTATTTATAAGAGTCGAAAATAATTTCAGTTAATTGAATAACCACATATTCTCCTCCATCCAAATAGCAAGCTTTTTAAATGTTCAAAAACATGGACGGTTTAAATGGACCATGTAAATTATAAATTATATTTTTTTTTAGTAAATTACAAAAATTATTCCTTATGTTTATATCATTTTTTACTCTATATCCTTTAGTCTAAAAAATGTCGGAGAATATCTTTACATTTTTTTTTGCAGTTTACGTCCTTTAGCCTAAAGGGCGTTAACTTTTTCAGTTAAATTCAGTCATGTGTCTTACACATGAGAGTGTTTTGGTATTTTTATCCACAAGAATTGCAGCACAATGGAACCACCACCACCCCCACCTTCCACCACCCTCCACAATTGTCAACACCATCACAGACACCATAAGTAACCACTGCCCTTCATCATCACAACCACGACCACCAAGCCCCACCGGTTTTTCTAGCCAGCGACAACCACTGCCACGACCATACACCTGCCACCACTACCACCACGAAACCCTAGCTTCCTTAATCGACCATCACCGCCATACACAAGCCACCACATGTAACTACCACCACGAAACCCTAGCTTCCTTAATCGACCATCACCGCCATACACAAGCCACCACATGTAACTACCACCACGAAACCCTAGCTTCCTTAATCGACCACCACCACCAGTTCGCCACACTCCAGCCCCCTCCCCTCTCACTGTCACCGTCGTTCACCACCACACCCACCAACAACGCCATCCCCAAATCTAAACCCTAGTTTTTTCTTGCCAACGACAAACACGGAAAATCCAGACCATATCTGAACGGCGGAGTCGAAGATGGTGGTTGCGAAGATGGTGGTGGTGCTCGTGGTTGCCGGAGGTTGGGGTGGTGGTGGCTGCTGGTGGAGAAAGGGTAGAGAGAAAGAGGGAGTTGAAAGAGAGAGAAAAAGTTATCTTTATATATATTCTTTTTAATTTCAGAATTTTTTTTTTGAGTAAAAAAACCAAAGCACATGACTGGATTTAACTGAAAAAGTTAACACCCGTGAGGCTAAAGGACGTAAACTGAAAAAAAAAAATAAACGTAAATGATGATCTTTGACATTTTTTGAGCTAAAGGACATACAGTGAAAAATGATATAAAGATAAAGGACGATTTTTGTAATTTACTATTTTTTTTAAAGCAAATACTCTAATTTTAGGGCCAAATTATAAATTATCTGTTAAAAGAAATTAAGAGAGGTGATTTTTATGTAAAAACTCTCGGATTTATACATTTACACGACTTATTACTTATTTTTTTGTGTTAATTATAATTTTTTTCTTTAAAATTTTAATTTTCATTTACTATTATTTATTTAAAAAGTTTCTTTATTTTTTGTTCTTTTAACTAACTGAAATTAAATCTTCATGTTAAGTCAAGGGCATTGTTGTATTTTTAGCTATAAAAGACTATTTTTGTAAATGCTAAAACAAATTATTATTTTTTTCTTTCCTTTTCTTATATTCTTCTTTTTAGCCAAATGCCCTCTAATAATTGCTCACATTCATATTCTGTTTAAAAAAAAACAACATATATTATCTATAATGTTGAAATGAAAATAATAATAATAATAATAATAAAGCATGCAATTATATCTAACTAGCTTAAACCCGTGTAATACACATGAGGTGAAAAATATCAATCATTAAAAGTCTTAAATCTTTATGTGTATATTTTACAGATATAAAAATGTATTATATATAATAAGGATATAAAATAAAATTCAAAATATGTAAATTTTACTATTTAATGTAATTTGAATTTCATTTACTATTTGATTAAAATTAAAAGTTGCATAATTAAATTTCAAAGTTTCTTATAGTAAAAGATAATTTAAAATAAATGTGTTTTATTAGTATAATTAGTAATTTCATAAAAATATATTATTATTAAAAGATATAGGTGTATTTAATAAGAAAAAGATGTGAGAAATAAATGATGAGAATAAATATATAGGCAACACGTAACATGAAAAACCTTTATTAATTAGATAGTATAGATTAAATCATAAACGCAAAAATCGGCTCGGTTTCACAAAAGTACAAAAATGATATTAGTTTTGTCACCGTTATGATCATATTTTATATCAATTATATTGTTATACTTGTAAAAAGAAAGTTGAAAATGTTTGTTTGATATATATTTTATCAAGATTATTCAACTATTAAAACTCTTTGTAAAACAACCAATAATATACCTAACTGACAGTTTTACCCGTCGTGTGTTATGGCGGGTTCGAAACGTCCCTAACTCGAATTCTCGTGTCTTTTATCTTTGTTTCGATATCCACAACCGTCCGGTTATAACTTTATACGTTTCTTTTATGTGTTTAACTACGATTCTGTTTGTGCTTAGCCACGTTAATGTCAATGCCTCAAACGTTTAAAGTCTGCTTCCCGCCTCGGAGCGCGAGGTAAACTTTATTTAATTAACTTTGTTTCTTTTGTGTTTATCCACGTTAATGTCGTCGTCTTAACCATTTAAATTCCGTTTTCCGCCATGGAGCGTGGGACAAAATTTCTAGTTTGTTATTAATGGATAAAAACATTTCACTTGTGAAAGTAATTATTTAAAACATAAAACATTTACTTCTTTTTTTTTCTCCCTTAAATCCTAATTATATATAAACATAATTGGAACATCAACAAAAACCGTTTTTATTATTTGCTTTGTCATATAAGCCACTCCTCTACCACCCTGGTCATGGCGGAGACGGGCATCATCATGTCATGGGGGCTGAGCCACCTTTTCTTGACGGTTTTCCTGTTCAATCTATCCCATTACATGGTGGTTCCGGCGATAACTGACGTCAGCATGGCGGCACTTTGTCCCGGAGAAGATGAATGCTCTTTGGCCATTTACCTCTCCGGCCTTCAACAAACGGTATCTCATCTTCTTTTCATTAAATCATTATTTTCTTTCTTTTAGTTCAAACTTCAAAAAAAAAATTAATTCAAAAAAAAACTAAAACCTTTTAGAATGTCATTATTCAAGTTCATCTATTAAAGTTGATCATGATATTTTGACGTATTTTTTTCCAGAAAAGAACGCGTTTTTGAAGCTCGTATCTGTTGTCTCGTTTTCGTGTTTCAATTTTGTTATCAAAGACTTGTATATAGTCTAAATTTATACATGTAAGACGACTATGAAATACAGAAAGTGAGAACATATCTCAACTCAGATACTAGTCATAATCTTTTTGTGTTTTTTTTCTTTTCTCACTTAGACTATCCGTTGTATTTGGGTGAGGGTAGTGAGTTTTCTGTGCCACATAGACACTGTCTTCCCTCACTCTCACCCATATGCGTAATGATAGGGTGAGAGTGACCAATTATGTAGTTTGTGTGTGAGAGAGAGTGCTAAAAATTCAAATGTGTGTGTTTCCTTGCCCTTATGCGCCCGTTAGCACCATCACCTTCCCCCCACCACGCCCCCCTCACCCCCACCCGGCACGGTGTTTCATGCCCGTGGTGGGCGGTGTTTCATGCCCGTGGTGGGTGAGGTGGCACCACGCCCCCACTCTCACCCTTATACTATGCCTTAGAATTTATTATATAAAAATCATTTTAAAACTTTGAACCTATATTTGAGATGGGGATATCTTATATCATTCATTACTATACATATTTTTTTTTCACAAAAAGACATGAGATGACAACTACAAACCGAATGCATTTATTAGAGAATTTCATTCACCAACTTAATTGGTCATAAGAAGACATTTCATGTTAATGAGAAAGTTGTGCAAAAATGTGAATTTGCATAGGATCCTTTACAAATGGTACTTGCAACAAGTGATAAAAAAATGTGACAAATGATGATACATGCACATATAGTAGGTTTAGAATAAAA
The DNA here is from genome assembly GCA_023525975.1 of Smallanthus sonchifolius. Taxonomy (NCBI): domain Eukaryota; kingdom Viridiplantae; phylum Streptophyta; class Magnoliopsida; order Asterales; family Asteraceae; genus Smallanthus; species Smallanthus sonchifolius. The sequence goes on from CM042034.1 coordinate 27,940,165, forward strand.
GGTTCTAAATGCTAAACACATGAGTATGCAAGAAATGAAAACTTGATGCAAATTTATGTAACATTTTTTTATTTTTGTAAGAGTGTGTATATACTTTTTCTAGTAAAAAAACTTATATACATACAAGTTTATATAGATTATTAGCATCTAGGAAATGATAAAACTCTAGCTCATTTGATTATCAGGTTTGTAAATCAGTAAAGACCAACACAATACTTTGTGTATACTAAATACATTTATTATAACATGTAGTTTGAACATAAGGAGGTTTGACATTAAATCTAAAACATAAATCATTAAATAAGATACACGATAGGCCTTTTGTGAAGATGCTAACATATTAGCGTTAGATGCGGCATGAATACTCAAATCCATGCCATAACAACCTTACCCCGAAGTGGATTTTAGTCTTAGTATGTTCCATGTGTCAACGTTGTATTATGTTGATTAAGAGATACACAACGCTAATGTTATGACAATAGATAGTGGTAGATTTTGAATAAGGGGACAATGTAGCTTAATATTAGAGTTTGAATCTAATATATGTATGTGCACTACATTAGCTACCACACAATAATCAACTTTAACACTAAATCTATATATAATAGCTCAAATTTTAAAGGACCAAAATAGTAATTTATCTCTAAATTAAAGACCCAAACACATATAATATATGAAAGTCAAATTCTATGGTACAGATTATAGGTTTGGGGAGTCTAATGATGATGCCTCTAATTGGAAAATTTTCTGATCAATATGGAAGGAAACTACTTCTCACTTTCCCGTTGATGTTTGCTATTTTCCCTGCAGGTAAATGCATGTATTAACTATTTAAATATTTGCCATCAAGGTTCCGTCTTGGTGGTCAGGGGGGGTTTCCCCTCTGTGGAGGTCATGGGTTCGAATCTTGCAAAGTGCACTTCATAAAAACTAGGAACACCCTCTGCAGATTTGAATTCCTTGGGGGTTGTATGTGTAGATTGATGTACGAGCCTCCCCTGGTGGAACGTGCCAGTTGAGCCCACGCCGCTAAAAAAAAACTATTTATATATTTATGAGTGGGAGGGGTACTTTAAAGTAATTTTATACTTTAAGTCGAGAATTGCGATAGCTACACATACGTTTATACTTATTATTTTAAATGTGATATATAATATAGTTTTTTTTAAATCGTCTCCATTTCTCTATTTTATTATATGTGATTATTTTTAATGGGTCATAAAAGATAAAATGTTATGTAAAGTATGATGTACAAACTACTAACATGATGATGGAGACAGCTGTATTGGCATATAGCAGGGAAAAGGGCTACTTCTATGCATACTTTGTGCTCAATACTCTCACTTCCATGGTGTGTGAAGAGACTGTATTTTGTCTTTCACTTGCTTATGTGGTAAGTAGAAAGTTGCTACATTTTTTATTTTTGTAGTTTCATAGAAGTATAAAATTATGTTTATTTAATGAAAATTATAATATCAAATATATTATTTTAAAAGTTTTGACATTGATCCATTTCTCTTAAAAGTTGATTAGGCTATGAAAGTTTGAATCAATGTTCTTATAATTATACCTGTCATCAAACCAACCTTGTTAGTGTTCCATCGGTTGAAGCGGTTTTAGAAATCTATACTATATAATAAATAAAGGTTTTGACGTGTCATGTGTCGTCTCCACATTCATTTTCATCATTTTTTTTCCGCATCTCTCTCTTATTAAATGAACCTTCATCTTTTAACAATAATATATATTTAAATAATATATTAATTATACTAATAAAACACATTTATTTTAAATTATCTCATATGAAACTTTAAAATCTAATCATGTAACTTTTATTTTCAATCAAATAATAAATGTAAATCAAATTACATTAAATAGTCCTTAATGTATTTTCGAAACCCAATTATATTTTAGTTTTTACATATTTTGAGTTTTGTTTTATATCCTTAGTATATGATACATTTTTATACCTGTAAAATATACACATAAATATTTAAAAATTTTATTTACTAATATTTTTCACCCCGTGTGTATACACGAGATCTAAGCTAGTCATATAATATATATAACTTATTCCAAACAAAATATAATATTAGTTTATCTTTTGTGTAGATTTGTAATATTAACAAAATATATGTGTAGAATAAATAAATTATGAAGTCTGGAATATTAAATGAATTAAGAAATAAGATTTTAGAAAGAACAAAAGTAGATCTTTTGAAAATTAATTCCGATCATCAATCCGGTTCGTCGGTTCAACCAACCAGCGCTATAACGGGTTAAAATTAAACTTTATTACTGATTTTTACAAATATTTTTACTGCCTCTTATTTATTTTAACTTATTTTTATGATTAAATTTGCAATCGTAAGTCACGTGGATGGTACATTGGCTAATTTTTCGTTAAAAACTAACTGATATTAATGTCAGCTCGTCAGAGGCTAAATGCGCAACTATGTCACAAACATTTGAGCTAAGTTTGCAATTTTTAAAACCTAAAAGCTAGACGTATGATTTGATCAAACCACATGAACCATTTGTGCAATTAACTTTATATATAATTTTAGTATTTTGAATAGCTAACTCTAACAAAAAAAAAATAATAAATTAAGAAATTGCAGAAGGCGATAACTATGGGCATGTTTGGGATTACTTGTTTTAAGCTCCTTATTAAGTTTTGTTAAAAAGTTATAAGGAGTTTTGAGAAGTAAATTCCCTCTTGCTTCTTAAAAACTCTTTTTCCTCCAAAGTTAAAAGGAGTAGCAAAAGTCAATTTCTCAAACACTTTTTAATTTAAAGTTAATAAGTAGTTTCAATAAGGGTGAAAGGGGTGTGAAGCTTGGGTGAGACAGGGTATGAAAGAGAATCACCGAGTAAACTGGGCACACCGTCCCCATTAAACTGAGTAGTTTGACTGAGTAAAATTACTCGGGTGAACTCCACTCTCTCTAGTGGACCCCACCACTACCACACACATCATTTTTATTTAAATGTTTTTTTTAAGCGAATAAGTAAATGAGTATGGTGTTTTTAATAAAATCTGAATAAATAAATAATTTTAATGTGACAGAATTCTATTAAATAGTTTTGATGAGTAAATAAGTAAAGGGATCCCAAACAGTGTTTGGCAAACACCCCCCTATATGTCTATGTTTCTCCAAAACAGTAAAACAAAATGTACAAGTTCAAATGCATAATGTACAACCACAAAGGCATTAATTTTGAGGCAATGTTTGACTAATTGACTTCTTGCCTCCGTCTAATATGATAGGCGGATAATGTGGCGGAGCAACGGCGGGCGTCGGTGTTCGGAATCCTCTCCGGCATCACATCATGTTCGTTCGTCGCTGGCAACCTTCTCTCTCGCTTCCTTCCATCCAACGCTTCCGTCTTCCAAGTAATCACACACACACACACAATTCTTAGTTCGCGGTTAAATTGCTCGATGAACGTGTTCGTAAATTCCTTTGATTGATGATTTCAGGTATCTGCAGCTACGGCAATCGTTTCTGTAGTGTATATGAGAATTTTCCTGCCGGAATCTAACATGGAAGCGACGGTGATTGCTGCTACCTCTAGAGAAGAATCGGCAAATGAATGTCTTCTCGAAAAGAGGAATATCGACGATCGGAGATATTTACGTACAATTCCTATTCTGCACGATTCGATTTCGTTGTTTAAGAGCAGGTATTTCATCCTCCAACAATTTGTTTGTAAGGAGTAGGTCTGTAAACGAACCTGACGGACACGAATTGTTCATGCTCGTTCGTTTAACTTTAACCTAACAAATGAACGAACATGAACACTTAAACGACCGGATCTTCTTGTTTATGTCAGTTCATTAAGGAAATGAACTTGTTTGTTTATATTCTAAACGAAAACCTAAACGAACAAACATTAGTGAAAGGATACAAAAGAGCCTAAATGATCAACAAACATTAACAAACGAGACATGTGTTTATGTTTGTTCATTTAATTAAATGAACAAAAATTGGTGTTCATGTTTGTTCGTTTACTAAATGAAAGAACATAAATGTGCTTCCAGCCGAACGGTTCACGAATGATTCATTGAATATTCGGTTCGTTTACAGGCCTAGTTAGAGTCATAATTTAACATCTCATGCCTATTGATTGTTAGTTTACCTTAAACATTCATTCGGTATAGAACAGGATGTGTAAATCTGTGTTTCATATGAATCCATGTGGATGATTGCTTTCGTGTATGGAATGGCCAACAATTAGGGCTAACTGAGAGAATTGAAGATTTTGTTGTTTGCATGTTATTTTCAGCTGGACATTTTCACAAGCAGCTATTGTGGCATTCTTCAACACGCTTGGTGATCTTGGCCTATTGTCTGCGTTATTGGTACTTCATACACTCCGTTAAATAAACCTAAAACCATAGTTGTCGAAGGCGCACCGAAGGGGTAAAGGGTGAGCCTTGGGCCTAGGGCAAGACGCTTCAAAAGCGATGGCCCGAGATAAGCAAGGCGCATAGCATAAACATGCCATTTATAGGTTTTAAACTTGTTTTTTAGATCTGTTTAGGGCTAGTTTAGGCTGGTCCCAGAACATTCTTGGATTTTTCAGACCAGTTTGGCCGGAATTTACAGGATCTGCCCAGAATCTGGTCTGAAGCTCGTGGGAGCGCGTCGATTGCCAAGAGGCATTTTTCCTGCGCCTCGCCTGGCCTGAGCGCTTCATTGGCCTTTGACAACATAGAAATAAACAACTATGTAGTTTTGTACTATTAGTACTCCTTTGTGGGAAAGCCACAAGTTCAAGTATGAACACAATATAAAGATGAAGACTTACATTGTGTGAGATCAAGATTTGCTCATTTGTTGAATTACTTTGCATTTTGTAGTACTATTTGAAGGCTGAATTCCATTTTGACAAAGACCAGTTTGCTGACTTGATGATCATACATGGGATTGGTGGAATCATATCTCAGGTAAGCCTTCCACACCCGTCAAATGATTATGTTAAGTTCTTCTTAAGGTTATGAATTGTAAATATAACATACATTATATTGAAACCCTGCAGATGGTTCTCTTGCCCATGTTGGCTAGGGTAATGAATGAAGAGAAACTTCTTGCAATTGGGCTTGCGTTCAACTGTATACATGTACACAATCTATCACATCTCCAAGTTCCATTACCTTCCAAAAGCTGTTGTTTTTCCTTTGAAGACGAAGTACTTTAGGGATAAAGTTTCCTTAATCTAAACTTCTTAAAAATAAAACTAAATAATTAGGCATTTTAACATGAATAACGGTAAAACACTTCTTAAATCTCCATACAAAAAGTTCCAAGATTGATCCTCATCTACACCTTATTTGTCTCATTATGCAGTGAATATGTGTTCTTTAAATTTTAAACCAAAATGGTCATCATATATAGAGTGAGTTGATAAGAAGCTTTCCTAACATGTTATATGTATTGAATGCAGATTTTTCTTTTTGCTGTTGCTTGGAGCTCCTGGGTACACACTTATGCTCAAATATCAAGCAATAATATCTTTACTACACTTAACTTGAGAGTATACGTTCACAAAAAACCTCTTCAATTTTTTTTTGCCTATAATTTTGTGTGAAACAGGTTGTTTATCTTGCATCAACGTTGCAGATTCTGTCTGTTTTTTCAGGACCAAGTGTCAGTTCATGCCTACTTTATTTTCTTTCTGTTCTAGGGGTGTGCAAAACTTGGTCCAAATTGTTTAAACCGAAAAAACAATTCGTTTACACAAGGAATTGAGCTTGAATCACTAGCCTAAACATGCAGTTCAGTTCTCAATCAGGTTTGGGACCGAACCTATTTCAAATCAGAACCAGACCGACACTGAAGTGATACTGTAGGGTCTATTTCTTGGTCTGGTCTGGTTTGGTTCTGGTCCATAACCAAATTTATTTTCCTTTATTTTAATAAAACAATGTTGCTTAGGCTTGAATCACTAGCCTAAGAACTTGAGTCTGGTGTGGGACTGAACTGGTTCTACACCAGACTGACACCGCACCCATGCTATATGGTCCAGTCTGCGGTTGCTTTTGGTTAGGTTTCAGTTCGGTCCTGTTTTGGACCATTGCACACCCTCTTTATTTTACAATTTACTTTTAGCTTAAACAACTTCTGGTTTGTTTCAGTTACGGAGCATTGTATCAAAACAAGTTGGCCCTACCGAGCAGGTAATCATCACATTTTCAATCCTACTATAGTTGGGGTGTTGTATAATTTCTCAATCCTACTAGGGTTTTTGTTCACACAATATTTAGAGTGAAGCTATAATACACTCAATTATAAGATTGCCTTAGTTTTAACCAACTTATATGGAAATGTGTCAATTCATGTTGTATTTTGCTAATAATGGGGAAAACAGGTAAGGCGTAGAAAATGAGCTAAAAATAAATCAGGTCAAGAGGGTTAAATGGGTCAAAAGTCGCTTAGCATGTATTTTAAATGCTTACAACGCCTTGAGTCGGTTTAGCTAGAAAAAAATATATTTTTTAACAGCATTGTAGCATTTTTTAATCAAATTTTATACATTAATTATTTACAAATTAAAATAATGGACGTGAAAGTGTTTTTACCTGACGTAAATTGTACCCATTTTGACCCGCCCGTTTGTCATTTTATCAGTTATAAATGGATTCTAGCATCATTTCTTGACGGGTTCTTTTCTCTATCTTCTAGGGTAAGACACAAGGGTGCATTACAGGCCTATCTTCATTGGCATGCGTTATCTCCCCATTGGTTTTCAGTCCTCTAACAGGTCAATAAGCATTCAAGCATACTCTTTTCATGATTAAATATTTAAATTTGATTTTTGCTACTAAATGTTTTCGTTTTCCTTTTTTTGCCTGCAGCTTTATTCTTATCTGATCATGCTCCATTTCGGTTTCCTGGTTTTAGTCTTATATGTGTTGCCTTTACTGTGGTACGTTCTCTTACTCTCTTATCTCCATTTGATAAATTTTTAGTAATTTTTTGCCTGCATCTCAGATCCAAATAATTCACTTAAAGTAATAAGTCTTAATAATGTAGCAATCTGGACATGTCTAGCAGGTTGGGTAATGGGTCATTTTTAGCATGGGTTCAAACAGGTCATGCTGAAATATATTTTCTTTAAGAAATATTTAATGTGTTAAGTTCAATCATAATATCTTGATTATTACAATAAATTATCTGAATTTTCTTATGAAGTAATTTATAAGATTTTACGCATTAGAAATAATAGTTTGGCTAAATGCACCCTGCATTGATTTGATTGATGTTTGGTTTTCTTTTAATAAAAAAATGCCTAAATGGCTGTTTATAAAAGTGCCGCCATTTTAAAAGCATGTTTATAAAAGTGCCACCTTTTAAACGCCCGTTTAAAAAAGTGACACTTGTTTAAGGGTTGTTCCACTTTTTAAACCCCGTTACAACATGTCGTTCGGTTGTTTAGCACAACTCTACATAATATGGTAAAAAAAATAGTTTGTTTCGGTTTATCACAACTCTACATAATATGGTAAAAAAATAGTTTGTTATATACAAATGAAAAAGGTGAAAGTTTTACATTTTGGTGCAATATACTTTAAAAAATCTACTTTTAGCAACTTTCAGTCCACCAGTTTGACCCGTTAAACCAAAATCAACTTGTTTATAACCAAAATTGTCATTTTTCCCAATTCTAGTTTTAACTATATTTCTAAGGTTAATCATTGTTTCTTATGAAAGATTAAAGTTTTTAAAATGAGTAAACTGCCATTTTCGTCCCTGTGGTTTGGTCAAAATTGCCACTTTCATCCAATAGTTTTTTTTTTGTATCTGGGTCCTCGTGGTTTTAAAATATTGCCATTTTCATCCTCGTGGTTTTAAAATATTGCCACTTTCATCCAGTCAGCTAACACCGTCCGTTTTTCTCAATTAAATGAGGGGTATTTCAGTCCTTTTACATATTTGTTTTATTTCTTCATCTTTTTTACTCTCACTTTTTAATCATAGAAACAAGCGAAGGAGGTGTTCCAGTGGTGCTCGTCGGAAACTGGTCAGGAAAAGAGGAAGAAGGCCAGCAGGTGGATGATTAAATTAGAGGTTAAATTGGGGATGATTAAAAAGTGAGAGTAAAAAAGATGAAAAAATAAAACAAATAAGTAAAAGGACTGAAATACCCCTCATTTAACTGAGAAAAACGGACGGTGTTAGCTGACTGGATGAAAGTGGCAATATTTTAAAACCACGAGGATGAAAATGGCAATATTTTAAAACCATGAGGACCCAGATACAAAAAAACAAACTATTGGATGAAAGTGGCAATTTTGACCAAACCACAGAGACGAAAATGACAGTTTACTCTTTTAAAATTTATTGATTGGCAGATGATAGCATTCATCCAAAGCATGTTGATCAAGGCAGCCCCAGGTGTTCCTCCCATTTCAGATTAAAAGAGTATCATCATAAGCACTTTTTTTTTCTTTTCTGAATTGGTGTGTGTTACGATACAAATGGTTAATCAAGCCTAGCCTATGATCGATAAGAGAAGAAGAAAGTCACAGAGAGGAAGAAGACATAGTCTCAAATCATCGATGGATTACTTTCATTCATCATTACACGTTAAGTACAGAGTTCATGTGTTACAAAGATACCCTTGAACTATTATACAATTACAGTTTAGTCCCTCTACTATTATAACCCTAACAATACCCACCCCTTCTAAACATCCTTGACCTCAAGGATATATCAAGATCTAGGAAATTGAGTTGGAATTCATCAGCTCATTTCCAAGTGGCATCTGGGAAGTATTCATCGTTTCTTGTTCATTACAGTAAGTTCATCATCTATAGCTTGATGAAGAACAACATCATCCTTGTCAGCCTTGTTGAGCATCCTACTAGATATCAGATGCCGACAAACCAAGAAAGTTGACAAAAAAAACATTCTATGGGGCTGTCAAAAAAACTTCTAAACTGCCTTCCACTTGGTCGGAGAAGATCTAATGCTCCATGAATAGGACTTGTACTACTTGGAGATAGAGGTGCTCAAAAGAACCGGATCCGAATCCGATCCGATGGATTATCCGAAACCGGATCCGGCTAGAACCGGATTTTTTGGAACCGGTCCGGATTTTTTCAGAACCGGCGGATCCAGAACCGGTTTACGAGTTGTTGACGGACCGGATAAAAATCGGATATTTTGGAACCGGTTTTTTCCGGACATTTTGGAACCGGTTAGAACCGGTTCTAGCCGTTAGAGGGTAAAAAAAAACGGCTATATAGCCGTTTATGGCCTTTTTTTGTATTTTTTTGGGTTGTTTGAGGCTAGAAACTAAGTATAAATAGGTATTGGGGGTATGGGTTAGTTTACCACAACATCCTAGCTCTCAAAACTCAAAAACGCTCTCAAAACGTAAAAAAACGCTCACTTTAACGCAAAAAAAACGCTCCCATGGCTTCCGCTTCTGCTTCCGCAAGCACTCAAAATTCGGTTGGTGGTTTTACTAGCGAAGCCACAGTGGTGAGAGTACTTCATTGCTCCCGAAACCAAGAGATATGGGCTTATTTCGATTTATGCGAAATGTCGAACGGTTCGCAAAAGGCTCGTTGCAAACGTTGTGGTAAAATTCTGGGTGCTGCGGGAAATAGCACTTTGAGGAAACATATTGGTAGTCACGCAAAACACACTCAAGGTGAAGATCAAACTCAAATTGGTAGGGATGGAGGAGTTTGACAATACAATGTCGAAAGGGTTCGTGAAAGAATGACACATTTCGTCATTCAAAAAGTGTTGCCTTTTGATCACTTTGATAACCCACGCTTGACGAGGATGATACAAGAGACGCTTCAACCGAGCTACACCAATGTAAGTCGTTCTACTTTGAGAAGAGATTGTTTAAAAATGTGGAAAAGAGTTAAAAAAGAATTAATCTTAGGTTTTGAAAATTTAAATACCGGCATTAACTTAACCACGGACGTTTGGTCCGCTCCACATGGTTTACCCGAATCGTACCTTTGCGTTACCACACATTGGGTTCAACCCGAGTCGTGGCAAATGATAAAGCGTACGATTGCGTTTGATTATTTTGGATATCCACATACCGGCGAAAACTTATTTTATATTTTAGACTCGGTAATTCAAACTTATAAAATTCAATCAAAAATATTTTCAATATCTTTTGATAACGCTTCAAATAACACAAACGCGGTGGAAAAATTAAAAATAAAATATGAACCGCCTTGTAACAGTGTTTTCTTTCATAGTCGATGTGTTGCACACATCATTAACTTGGTTGTGCAAGACGGTCTAAACGTCCAAGAAATAAGAGAAGTGAAAGAAAATTTTAAAGTGATGTTACGAGAAGTTTTTAGCACAAGCAAAAAAAGATATATAAACTATAGAAACTTGTGCCAACAAACGGATTCCATCTTTTTAGGTCCAAATTGGGACGTACCTACTAGATGGAACTCGACATGGAAAATGTTTGAATCGGCCTTAAGACAAAGAGTTACTTTAAAACATTTGCATGATGAACTTGTCCAAAAGAAACGTTGTTCACAAAAATTTGATAATATAAGTTGGGATATGATCCAGAAACTAACTAATTTGCTTGATGTTTTTAAAAATGCAACTACATGTTTATCGGGAGTTTATTATCACACGTCTTCGCTAATACTTCAACAATTATACTTAATATGTAATAAATTAAAATAGTTTGAATATCACGGCACTATTTTTGAAAAATGGTATCACCTATGAAAACTAAATTTAAAAAATATTTTTAAAAATGTCGGCCGTTGTTACATATTCGACCGCCTTAAACCCAACGATTAATGTAACCGGTGTTGAAACATTAATTAGATCAATATCGAACAATTTAAACATGTTCGAGGAATACCCAAATTTTGAATCAAAGGCAATAAGGGATTTCAATTCGGCTTTTAATAATATGTTTGATTATTATTTACGCAAATATGGTGGAAGTGATGATCCATTAAACATAGGTGAATCAATGGGTTCGGGTTCAAGTTCTAGTAGTTCAAGGAACCCGATGTTAAATTTATTTAACACTTTAAGAAACGAAAATACTAAACGAGCTCGTGGAAGCACACCAAGTAGCGAGCTTGGGAGATATCAAGCAACCGACTTTATTTCAACTCTAAGATCCGAAGAGTTTGAAAACTTTGATATCTTGAGTTGGTGGCAAGGAAGGGAATCCCAATATCCCGTTCTAGCCGCAATCGTCTGTGACCTACTAACCGTCCAAGCTTCCACGGTAGTTTCGGAATCTGCCTTTTCTCTTAGTGACAAGGTTTTATATATTCGAAGAACGAGGCTTACACCGGAATCTATGGAGATGTGTATTTGCTTGAAGGACCATTTGTATGCCGCCGAACGTGTATAACATGTTGCAAAACTAGAAGGCGAGCTTGACATTGAATAAGAAATACACGAATTCAATGTAGAACAAGGGGCGGCGAATCCACTTTCTAACGAAGAACAAGCTTATGATGAAGCCCAACGTATCTCAAGCGAATAAGATTAAAAACCGATGTTACGAAGACTAAGACGAGTAGACGTCGAATAACGAGTCATAATAAATAATATATATTTTGTGATTCAATTATGTTTTTTGTAATTTTTTTGTATAAACTATTGTTAAATTACTTAAAAAAAAGCTAAAAAATAAATAAAACATGTATTTTATAGTGTATCTTTGTTAATTTAAAAAAAAAGATTTTTTTTTAAATCCAGTGGAACCGGTTTTTTTGTCCGATCCGGTTCCATATATCCGGTCCGGTCCCAATAGGTTCCAACTCTCCACTCCCTTAACCGGATCCGATCCGGAACCGGTTCCATTAGATCCAGTCGTTGACCAACTTTGACCGATCCGGGCCGGATCCGAAAAAATTCCGATTTGTTCACCTCTACTTGGAGATAGTAGCGTTGCAACTGGCTCTCTGTTGTTTGTCATGTTTAATGCCTCAAAAGTCAAAAGTGTTACTGTTGCCATTTTCAATAACAAGAAAAGAGATTGTAATGATCTTCAATTAAGCCATGAGAATTCGATATTTCTATCAATGTAACAATAGCCATTCACAATCACAGTGACAAACAATAGTTAAGATTTCCATTTATGCCACATATACCCAACCGTTTTTTTCATTGCTGGATTAATTTGCAGCCATGTTCGAGTTTTTGGTAAGTGCAGTTCCATTCCTCACTTGATCAAAACATAAGTCAACCTCTTCATTTGTACATTAATAGGGATCCTGCCACTTTAACTTGTTTTTGACCAACATTTATGTCATCAATACCCTCACGAGTCACACATATTTTTTCTCAGTTGCAGGGTTTGAGACATTTAGTCCACTCTTAGTCACATGTGGGTGATCTAATGAACCAAATTGAATCTTGATGCTAGACCTCACAATTTTGACAGGGAAGTTCAATGCAAGATGATTTATAACAAAAGCTTTTGGAACTTCCAATTGTATTTGTTTGCCATCTTTACCCAACTTCTTTCCAACATCAACAAGATCCAAACGAACTGAACTATTGTTAATTTTCTATTTCATTTTCACTGTTAATATCATATTCATGGCTCCATGCTATGTTTTTATATAAAACATCCTTTTCATGTGTCTTATTATCCTTGAAAAGATCTCTTGAAACCATATCATCTTGTATAATCTCATGTTCAAACTCGCACCAACTATTGGAAATTTTCTTGAATTGAATCTTCATTTTTATTGATTGTTGGTCTAATTGAACTGAATCAATCCGTCGTCGCGAATTATTGATTATCGCCGGAAGAGTGTCCGATAAGAATCGAATGGCTCTGATACCATTGTTACGATACAAATGGTTAATCAAGCCTATGATCGATAAGAGAAGAAGAAAGTCACAGAGAGGAAGAAGACATAGTCTCAAATCATTGATGGATTACTTTCATTTATCATTACACGTTAAGTACAGAGTTCATGTGTTACAAAGATACCCTTGAACTATTATACAATTACAGTTTAGTTCCTCTACTATTATAACCCTAACAGTGTGTTGTGCAAATTAGTTCGTTGCACTTTTATTATAGAAACTTACCTGAAAAAGATGCATGGAAATAGGTGGAGATGCTCAGTAATTTTTATAATTATCGGTCTTGATTCGTTTTATTTAGGGGTGTTCATAAACCGTTAAAACTGATTGTATTGTTCGCAGCAAGTCAACCAGTTTGAGATCCAAATGGTTAAGTTCATGGTTTGGTCTTGGCTGTTTAAGGGTTTGGTTTAGTTGTAACTTGTAACCAACCATGTCAACCGAACCGACCGTTTGATATTTTATTATTTATATATATATATATATATAATTTTTATATTTTTAGAATATGTACTTATGTTTATGTATATGGACTATAATTTTGAAACACCTTTATCATTTTAAAATTTTTAGTGAAATTAATGATTTAGAAAATAAAACAAAAGTCTATTTAAATCGTTAAAGCTAAATCACCAAGCTAATCAGACATGGTTCACTTGACCCACCGGCCACCAAGCCTAGCCAACATGATTGTCCTTTCTCTAGTTAGTTAGTTGTTCGGTCTAGAATTTTTTTCAGAATATATCGAATTGATATGCGAACTCCAAGCTTCTAATAGTTTTATTGCAAAAAAAAAAACTATAAATACATAATTTGGGATTTAGCCACTTATATTCATGTAATTATGTTGACTAAGATAGAGCCATAAACTTTAATTAAGAAAGTTTAGGTTATGTTAAGTATTATTGGTTATTAGGTTATGAAAAATGAGATTGTGGACTAAAACAAAAAAATATGTACAAATACTAGTACTTACATTTATAAAATTATATTTAACTTTTACTAGTTTTTCTATTATTTTCACAAGATTTGAAATTATAATTTAATTTATTAAAAGATCTCGAATAGGACTTATTAAAAATATCATGTCCTAATATCAAACCTTTTATTGATATAACCGATAACCTGCGATTCAAAATAAGGACACGTTTAATATAAATATAGAACATATAATGTATTCTAACTCCTTTAATTACTAACTAGTTTTATACCCGTTCGATCCGGATTTTCTAAATTAATAAACTTAAAATTTACCCAAATTGTTCACAAAAAGAAGTTACTAAGTGACTCAAAATTAACAAAGGTAATTTCAAAGTAACAAACCACAATACCATTACATGAAAAGATATATTTTTAGTAGCAAACAAACCAGTAAATGAGATTTTGAGAAGGGGGGGGAGGATATTGAAACATGATATAACCACCCAATCCAATTCATTTGGTCTAGGGACTGAAGTACAGAAGGTCAAAATCAAGCATAGTTGACCTATAGTGTTAGCTTATTATACTTTTAATTTAGCTTTTGAGAATGCTCTTGTTTTAAATTTTGTTGACATGTTTCTACTTTGTGTGGTTTCATGTTTTGTTTTTATTTTTTATATTATCTATTTATTATGCAAATTAAAAATAGTTTGACTCCTATTGTATTTGCCAAATCAAACAGTTATATGGTATCCTTTTTATTTATCTAAATATTTAGTCATAAGGTAAAGACAAACAAAAAATATAAAAAAAAGGAACTTACAACACTTCTTAAATGATTTGCTGAATTAGGAACATTACAATATCTATTCTTAAAGGTTTAGTAAAACCATTTCTCACATCATCTTTTGTTACTGTAGACTCAATGAAAATAGGCCTTGCTGCCAATGGAAACTAATAAATAATAATAAATGTAAACATATGATAAACACCTAAAGATTTCTGTTTTGACTTTTAAAGTCAAATTAATTACCTCTTTATATCAAACTGATTTGAATTTCTGGGTTTCTTTGAAAAGGTTAAATTAATATTACATGATGCAAAAGTATAGTACAATATAATGTGTTTTGAAGTCAGAAACAGCAATGACAAGTCTAACATGAATCTTTGTTGTACCTGAACAAATCATACAAAGAAACTTTGAAACAAAAAATGAAAATTTCAATGTTATTTTCATGGTTAATTTCTGTAAAAAGAAGATAGTACAATTCTGACGAAGACCTTTCCTGGTATTTTGGAGTTGAAAATGGCCATGCTGCTAAAGATAATTCATTTCTAGATTAATTAGAAATTATATATATATATATATTCATACCACTTATAAACAAAAAAGTTTCAGAAGTTAAAGATAAATTTGGTATATAAAATAAGTGATTTATCCGAACCAAGAAAATGGTTAAGAGTGAAAGTGTTTTTAGTGAATTGGTATTCCATGGGCATCTTTCTTATTTTGTGTAATCACAACAAGACCATGATTACTATTTATATGCAAAATAAGCTTTGCAAACAAAATATAACGCATTCAATAATATTTATGGAAAACATTTTAATGAATATTAAACGCATGCAGTAGTTGATATTTATTTCTCTAGTAAGCGTTTTCATGTGTTGAGGAATCCTTATTTATTTCAATGCATTGTAAGAGAGGTTAAATTGTTTATGTGAAAGAGTGAGTGAGTTTTTTTTTATACCTTAACTATGTTAAAATCTCGTGTATCACGGGTTGATAAAATATAATATTATATACTTAGTAATAAAAAGTTTAATTTAAAATTTAAAATTGTTATCTAAATATAAAGGGGTTAAAGTTATTATAAGTATAATATTATACTAATACTTATTGAGAAGTGTCGGTGGCACTTCTCCCCCCTCATATTTTATGAATTAGCAAAACTTATCCTTAACTTTATAAAATATCATTTTAACCCTCTCGGATTTTTAAAGTTTTGAGTTTACCCCTCGTAGTATATAGAATCTGGCTTTTACTAAATAACGATCAGTCATTAATTATTTTTTTGTCTTGACGTCCCGGTATAACTTTCGTTAAAAATAGAGTTGTATTCTAAATATGATACTTTTTGGTACCGTGAAGAATGAGACCGACACCGACTGAAAAACATTGGTAGTATTATATAACTGTCTTTTATCTATGTTTCGATATCCACAACCGAGTCGCCGTAACTTTATACGTTTCTTTTATGTACTTAACCACGTTTTCTTTTTGTATTTAGCCACATTATTGTCACCGGCTCAATCGTTCAAGTTCCGCCTCCCGCCGCGGAGCGCGGGGCTAATTTTGTCGTTTATACTTAGTAGTTACTACTTATTAATTAAGGTTAGTTTTTTTATTTTATATAAAAGAAAAAAAAGTTACTGTTATTATGACATGAGATGGGAAGAATATAATGTTTTATTATTAAATTGGAAAATAAACTTTACTTCTTCATGTATTTCTAATTAAATGATAAATACACTAAATTTTAACATGATGGAAATAAAAATGACATCATAATAAATAATAATAATAATAATAATAATAATAATAATAATAATAATAATAAGTCAAAACTCCAAATTTTAATAAAAGATAGGTTTCAAATTATTTTATATAATGAAATGGTATAGTAGGAGACAAAAGGTCTCTGAGAATAGTAAATGGGTATAAGTGATTTTTTGGTAGGAAAAATAGGTGAGAATGCATCACAAATTGACAAGTGTCCCCTCAAAGTATTCTTTTATTAGATAGTAAAGATGACATGTACGTATATAATGTTTAAAATTGACAACTTTATACAACGGTTCTTTTTATTTCATTTGAACAAAGTGTCAGAAATGAAGGAGGTGTGTATCTAGATGTGCGGAGTTCATCTTTTCACATACACACACATCATCTTTACTCACCCCCCCCCCCGACACACACTCCCTCATCACATTAGATTTTTTCCATCCCTTCTCAATCCATCCATAAATGAAATCGCAAGTAAAACCTTTATTTTCTATCGTAAACTATAAGGAGTCCTTGTGCATTCACGATCTGATACCTAACAGATAATATCGATACCGTTATCGGTATTATTGGAACCCAAGTTACTATTTTTTATTGTTTTCGATCGATGTAAAAGTGTAAAACATATGTAGTTTTTTAGTTTTATTTTTATCTCTTTTCCTTTTTAACTTTTACGTCGGTATTTATTTTTTATGGTTTTTTTTGTTAGTGAAGATTTCAAACTATTTTATATTTTCGTTAACGATTTTTTTTATTAGTTTTCATTTATACAACGTGCTTTCCGAAGATATAGCTGCTAGATGTTTTTTTGTCAATGTTTTTATGTGCGAAACTGAGCCGACTTGACGCGTGCCTCACCGCAACGCGAGGGGTGCCACCCTCTAGTTTCTGTGTAATGGTTAACCGATATAATGATAGTTAGAAATAGAATGGATGAACTATTATATAATCAAGTAAAAGTTACAAGTTTTTATAGTGTTGTGACGCAGTAAATTCATTTGGGGTCGTGGGAAAAAATCTCTGAGCCAAGAAGATTGGGTGGGCTTGGAGTTGGGAGCTTACACACTGTGAACCAAGCTTTGCTCACTAAATGGATATGGAAAGCATTATAAGATCTAAATAGCCTATGGGTTTCATGTATTAAAGCAATTCATAACAAGTCCTTCGAGTCCAATGAGGAGCTAAACATAAAGAACAATGTTGACTACTAGACCAATATCATCTCTGCACATAAAGAAATAGGAAGGATGGGGCCGGAATTAATCAACCAAATCCGAAAACAGATTGGGAATGACTGCAGTTCGTCATTCTTGAGATGGTTTGGGCTGGGTGATTTCAAATCACTTTTCCCCTCACTTGTAAAATATTGAAAGAAAGAAACCATGCTCGATTGCGGAAAAAGTTAGCAAGAATGGGGATGGGACTTTGGAATTTAAATGGGAATGGTTGAACAAAAAAGAAGCGAATAGAAGGGCAGACGAGATCTATGACCTAGAAGAAATGATAAGATCATACAACTTCATAGATGGGAGGGGATAAATGGACTTGGCAGGGTGATACAAGCGGTGTTTTTACAACAAAATCCTGCAGAAAATGGCTAGATGATAAGTCGTTATCAAAACCAAATATGGATGTGGTATGGAGTAAATTGGTTCCATTGAATGTATGATGCTTCATTTGGTGATTGGCACATTATAGACTTCCCATGACTACATCCCTGGTCGCACGAGGGGTTCCAATTAACTCTTCATTTTGCGCACTATGTCTATAAGAACAAGAAACGGAAGATCACACATTCATCCGATGCCCGGTTGCTTTAGAGGCACTACGCAGGATCAAGTGGTGGTCTGGGGTAAAGATTTCTTCTCACTCATCTGTTAATGAACTTCTTTTTTTTTAACAACAAAAATTATATTAAAGGAAAAGGGTTAGAAAAATCTAACCAAACATCTACAAAATTGCATCAAAAGAAGTGGATTTTTTAACCACTCGGTCCAAGATAAACTGATTTTATTGTTCCGACTAACTATCCACAAAAAAAAGTAATGAGAAATCAAATAAAAAGTAAGATCCGACTTCAAATCATTAGTCTTGAAAATAATTTCATTCCGCGTCTTCCAAATCACTAGGAACTTCTTAGTAGTCTAAAAAAACTTCTTAGTAGTCTAAAAAAACTCGACAAGAACAAAAGAGAAAATGAATAATAGTTGTTTGATTGGTTATTGCACACTATGGAAGACAAGAAACATTTGAGTTTTCTCGAAAACTAGAAAGTCGATTGAAAGCATGATCGAAGAAATTAAAATTTTGAGTTTAAAATGGAAGGATATAAGGGAAACAAAAACATGTGTAGCTGGGTGAATACACCTCTAACAGGTAGTGGATAAACTGTGTGAAATAAATGTGTTAAATATAGTTTTTTGGGCATGCCTTAGTGGGTATGAATGTAATTAGGTATTGCTAGTTCTCCACTAATTTTTCTATAAGAATTTCTCATTGTTGTCATTCAAAAAAAAAATAATAACAATAATAATAATAATTTTAATAACATATAGGGGGTATTTGGGATTCCTTTTCAAATCTACTTATTACTTATAACTTATAACTTATAACTTTTAACTTATATAAGTTAATAAGTCATAACTAAGTCATCACTTACTTCTTATAATTAATTTCCACAACCAATTAAGATATATAATTTACCACTTCGGAGAGTACTAACCTTGCCCACGTGGCTGTTCTTCATGTTTTTGTTCCCCGAAGTATGATGAGATGGATTGGTCACCGTATCAATTGGAAGTTTACCACTACTCTTCCTCAGTTCAACTATCTCAGTGGCAAACTGCCCTATTTGAGTGGTCATGACTTGTAAGGCTTTATAACGCACATCATCGGCTTGGTTCTTCTTTTGCAATTCATGTTGGATAGACTTCAAGAGATCCAACACTACACCCTCACTAGTCTGATTGGAGGATCCAGATGATCCTCCCTGCTCATTCCCTCTTTGGTATCACCTTTGGTTGTTGTTTTGACTGAAATTTTGGTTTTGGGTGGGAATGGTTGTTGGGTTCTTTGACCACTACCTTGAAAATTGGGGTTAGCTTGATTTGAGGCATCCCCATAACGAAAGTAGGGATGATTTCTAAGGCCCGGGTGGTATTTGTTGGAGTTCAAATCATTGTTCCTACCACCCCCTTGCACATAATTGACATCTTCAAAGGTACCTGTACAAATGGCACCATTATGCCCCAATTCACCACACTGATTACAAACCTCATACGGTTGACCCCCAATACCCATGTTGGCAACCTGCTTTTCTATTTTTTCCAACATGTTTGCCTCAGCACTAGGGCTGTCAACTGCTCTAACCACCGATTGCCTTGCTCGCCTTGAAGATTGGGCATTCTTCTTTGATGTTATCGCCATCCTCTCCAAGTAATCCCAGTCAACATCTTTATAGTTAGTACCAAAGGTGATGTTGGAAATAGAATTTAGGTCTCGGGCGTCACCATCGGTTAAACCTTCATGGAAGGCACTCAACATCTCCCACATTTGCAAACCATGGTGTGGGCAGTTCTTTATCAACATCTTGAACCGAAGGAAGGCCTCATGAAACAGTTCCCCCGATTGTTGTTGGAAATTCCTGATGTTCTTTCTTGCATCACTAGTTCTTTGATTGGTGTAAAACTCATCCAAGAACTGTTGTTGCATGTCACCCCAAGTGTAGATAGAAGGAGAAGGCAGAGAATGAAACCACTGTTGAGCCTTGTCTTCTAGGGTGAATTGAAACAACACCAATTTCACATCATCAGGTGTGAATCCCTGTCCCCCAATGGTGTTGCATATGGAATCATAGGAACTCAAATGCAAGTATGACTCTTTTGTTCCCCGGCCATGATACTTAGGCAAATTCTGAATTACCTGGAAACGCACTTCAAATGACATCCCATGTTGTTGTGGAATAACAAATGGAGATGGATTATAAGCAATGGATGGTCTGAAGTGGCTCTCAATCCCTCTAACAGGCCCCTGTCATGCCTCCTTGGAATGCCTCCCGGATTATCAACAGGAGGAATTGCATTCCTAGGACCCGGTCTTCTTTGCCTGTTTACAGGCTGCTGTTGTGGTGGGATCGGTGCAAGAATATCATGCAGAGGTGGTTGATGTGGCAACCTTTGATCAAACTGATGCTCATTCTGCCCTGCAAACCGAACACATGTATCCTGTCTCATGTATACTGGTCTCCTAACCCTCTGTGTCTCCCTTCTGTCATCATCATGAGTATCATCTTCATACCCCCCAAACTCGTCATCAAACCCATCTGTCTCATCATCATAATCTAGACCTGAAGTGTATGGATGGAAACCGGGTGGGGTTGTGGAATGGAATGTGGATGGATTTGTCATAGGTGGTTGTGAAGTTGGTGGTGGGAAGGAATCTGTCACTATCCTCACATATGGTGAAGAATAGTGAGATTCGGGTTTGAACTCAAAGGGTTGGCTTACTTGTGGTAAGGGTTGGCCAAAGTTTGGTAATTGTGGAATATGGCTAGTGGATGGGTTGAAATTTCCATATGTTCTAGGTGGAGGAATAGATGGTTAGAACGTGCCCGAGGTGGCCTGCTATTCTGGTGGTAATGGACTTGCAGGAGGCAAGTCAGATTGCTTCCCATGATCCGGTTTATTCTCAATGTGAGTTGGAGAAGACACTACCCTGTTAGTTATGTGGAAAACCCTGTTCTGTATGGCAGTCTTCTCAATTTCTGGATCAAAGAGCAATGGAGATGATTTGTTGGAATATTTTGTATGATGCATACAACTGATAAATCACCTGCACAACACAAACAAGAAAACCCGTGTAACACTGAACAAAACAAAATAAAATAAGACAAGAAAAGTAAATAAGAATTTTTGATTTTTGGGAGATGTAACAAACAATAACAAATTAACACTAAGCGCACTAACTCCCAGGCAACGACGCCATTTTGATCGATGTCGTTTGGTTGGTAAAAAACAATCCTTAAACACCTTAACTAGTAAGGGTAAGTAGAGTATCGTATCCACGAGGAGTATGTGGAAAGTGTTACTTTGTTATAATATTCAAAGACAGAAAACAATAACAACTGATTTGGATTTGCGTTTTAAAACAATAATGAGAGAAGTAATCCTCTCCGGGGTTCGGGTATGTGAACACGAGTTACTTCAAGACAATTAGCAAGCATTTACATAGACATAATCATACGGTTCAATTGAATTCAGTGATAATATGAGAACCCGTTGTAAATAAAACTTATTCTCACACAACCATCAATGATCAACCAACTATAATTCAACCCCCAAGTTGTCCCCGATGTAAAGAAACCCGAGACAATTGAGACTTGAACAACAATTCAAAATCAATCAATGAAGTTTAAAGCATTCAATCAATAAATGAAATCATATGGCTTAACATGTCAATCAAGATACAAAACAAAGCTAATCATTCAAGAAATTACAAGTATTCACAAACCCAAGACCCAAAAAGGATTATAAGAGATTTAGCTACTCATACTTATAACAATAATCAAAACTAGTGTACTAGGACTTACAATCATCAAAGATTAAGAACAATCGACCTAAGGATAGTGGAAATCACCTTCTTGGAGCTCTAGAACGGCTGGAATCGAAGTTAGATCGGAATCGGGGCTGCTGTGGATTAAAACCCGATTTAGGTTAACTTTTCTGTAAAAACAGATCTCTGCGTGTCGCGAAGATGGCAACCCAGTTCTTCGCGTGGGGTGAAGAACAAACTAGTCGAGGCGCCTCTGGAGTTACTCGCGTGTCGCGAAGATTAGCAACCAGGTCTTAGCGTGGCGCTAAGATCAGAAACTCAGCAATTTTGACTTTTTAACCCTTGTGATTTGCATCCGACTGCTTCGCTTCCATTATCCGCTCATTTATCACATAAAACATGGGAGGTAGACACAACCATAAACACACATAAAACCGAACAAAGACACATACTAAAACAACTAAGACTCGCACAAAACGACATACAAAGTAGGGTTATTAAACCCTACATCAAAGATCCGTCTTCAAACCATTAGCCTTGAAAATAACTTCATTCCGCGTCTTCCAAATCACCAGAAACTTCTTAGTAGTCTAAAAAAACTTCTTAGTTGTCTAAAAAAACTCGATAGGAACAAAAGAGAAAAGGAATAATAGTTGTTTAATTGGTTATTGCACACTGTGGACAATATGGAAGACAAGAAACATTTGAGTTTTCTCAAAGGCTAGAAAGTCGATTGAAAGCATGATCGAAGAAATTAAAATTTTGGGTTTAGAATGAAAGGATCTAAGGGGAAACAAAAACATGTATAGCTGGGTGAATACACCTCTAACAGGTAGTGGATAAACTGAGTGAAATAAATGTGTTAAATATAGATTTTTGGGCGTGCCTTAGTTGGTATGAATGTAATTGGGTATTGCTAGTTATCTACTAATTTTTCTATAAGAATTTCTTATTGTTGTCATTCAAAAAAAATAATAATAACAATAATAATAATAATTTTAATAACATATAGATAAATTTGAATCTCAAGATACTTTACAAATCATATTCGTTGAACCCTAACCACTCTATTTCCCTGTGGAATCTAATTGCTTGCTTCTTGCTGTAATCGATTTCATCATCTTCCAATCTGCAATTATGGAAACCCTAGCTTCAATCGTATCTTCTCCATCATCACTTTCAATCTTCTCTCCTAAATCAAATAATCATCTCCCCAAACGGCTGTACCGATTCCCAATCTCCTCCAAGAGTAAGCAATTATCAAAATTCTGAAATGTTTGTAGATCGATTTTCAAATATATTAATTTTTTATTTGTGTTTACAGATGACGATAACGAATTCGGTCTCCGATCAGAGTCTAACGATACCAGTATCGTACCGATTTCCACCAATCAATCTTTCTCCAAGGTCGTCTCTTAAATATACTCCTCAAATTTAAACGTTTCGATTGGTTGATTGATTGTATGTTACAGAAGCTATTGAATGTTCGATGTTGTTTGGATAAGTTTCCAATTGATGTGATTGCTTAGCTATAAGTCCATGACAATTTGAATTTTGGTACTAATTTAGGCTTGTCGAACGGATTTGTTTGTGCTCTGTGTTTAACTTTAACTAAACAAATGAACGATCACGGATACTTAGACGAACGGATTTTCATGTGCATCTTAGTTCGTTGTTCGTTAAACGAAAACGAATAGTTCACGAATGCAAACTAACACAAATTAACATAAACGAACACAAATTAAAGTGAACGTGAATATCCAAATTTAAGTTTAAATATCATCATCCTTACATCCAACATTTACTAAACAAAGATATATGGATTTGATATTTGGGAATAAGATATGAAAAAAACATTAATTTTAACTTAAAATTAGTAATAAACAAATTTGAATGAATATCTGAATGAACGGGGGCATAAGTGAACGAACATAAACGAATGTTCACGAATGTAAATGAACGAACATAAACGAATGTAAATGAACAATCGGGATAAGTGTTCGTGTTTGTTCATTTAATTAAATGAACAAATATTTGTGTACCTGTTCGTTCGATTATAAAATTAACGAACATAAACGAACTTCCTGCCAAACGGTTCATTATACGTTCGGTTCGTTTACAGGCCTATGTATTGTGATGATGTTTTCAGTATTACCTGCATAAATTGCTTAAGGGTGTGTTTGGGATTGCTTATTAAAGCTGTTCACCTGCTTGTTGGTCTTGATACAGATAACCAGTTTTGAGTGTTTGGATTGCATATGAAATAAACTGTTTTGAGTAAGCAGATTCGGAGTTGCTTATTCAAACTGCATATTTGATTATGATTATTATTCGACCACTTCAATCCTTAAACTGATTTCCATATGCTCAAACATAAGTTTATTTGATTATTTGCATTTTGTTACAGCATAAGCAAACTTTTTCATTGATTTTTGTTGCAGTATTTTTAAAAATCATAAGTTTCATTGATGGGTTTCTGGAGTGCATTTTGGAACCAATTATGTGATTATTGTAAATTGAAGTCTATGTATCAATTTTAACTTTTGGATTAACATATCCTGCTTCTGATTATTTGTGAGATAAAATTACTTAATATACCTGTGCCCTTCTTTTAACCTCTTTTCACAAACCTTTTACTTTTTTTTTCTCACAAATGTCCTTTTTGACCATTTTATCTATTAGTTACGTAAATAATTAGAATTTTCCAAACGCTAAAACACGTGATTAACTGGTTATTACAACTTCAAACGACAGAAGCACATCTGAACACTATTTTCTATAACTTGATTTATCAGCAGGTTATCTTATTATAATTATGGTAAATGTCATCAAATGTGACTTACTTTTTACCCTTTTGTCATTTTATGTAAAAAAATGTTTTTTTCCCATTGTATATAAAACACATAGTTATTTACCATTGTTTTAAGTAGCCTTTTTAGCGGGTAAAATGGTGGTGTGACACCATTTTTTGATGACGTGGTGGTGTGGGTCACGTCATTATTTCACCTGCTATAAAATCCAACTATTTCCCAGTTGTAAACAAGAATTTACATACAAATGTAAAATACTGAAAGTATGTTGCATACATTTTTTATTATATAAAATGACAAAAAGGTGAAAGTAGGATGATGCATTATCACATAATCACTTTCAGAACACACATCTAAACACCACTAAATTTGCATTAATGGTGCTAACTGAAGTTATTCCGATCAAGGGTTTTGATTCATGTGCAGTGTTCTTTTTGGTAGGATGATGCCATTGGATTAGTTCTTAGTGCAGCAAATGTTAGGGGTTGGACAACAGGGTCGGGCATGGAAGGGCCGCCAGTTCCAGCAGGTGGTGGTGGTGAGCAAGAATCCAGTGCACACAAGATCTCCACATTTCCATGGTCCCTCTTCACCAAATCTCCAAGGCGTCGTATGCGTGTTGCTTTTACTTGTAATGTATGTGGTCAAAGAACAACACGTGCTATTAATCCACATGCATATACTGATGGCACCGTCTTTGTTCAGGTACTCATCTTTTTTTTTTTTCCAACTATTTCTCTTCTATTGATGCTTATTTTTTATAATTATTTGTTCTAGGGCAAAGTTCATGAAATAGAAACAACACTTTTACACTTTTTCCTAATTTTAGCAAACTACTTAAATTAGGTGTAGAAACCAATTTATATTTAATTGCTGATTTTAGTAACCGAGTTACATTTTATTACCCGTTGTAGTAGTGTATTACCTGTTCTACTAGGTCATTTTTTGTTGTTTTAATTAAACGGGTCGTGCCAATGAGCTAGTGGTGTAGTGGTAAGGGAGATAACTGGTGTTCCTAGTGACCCAGGTTCAATCCCTGCCCACCACATTAGTTTCTGCGGCATTCAAATGAGGTCTAGCTTAGGCTGATGCACCTGGGTTTTAACTACGCCGATCCAGGGTTCGAGCCTCGGCTCTCCCTCAAGCCCGGAAGGGGCCGTATTGGGTGGGATTTTTCCTTGGATGCTCTCCAACTCTGACGCCAAGTGGGCCCGGATAAGACAACATATTGGCTGGAGTTGGACGAGGCTCTCCCATGTGACGGGGGGGGGGGGACGTCACAACATTCAATGTTCGCCGTTCAAAAAAAAAATTAAATGGGTCGTGGTCGGCTTGACATGTTTAACCATTTTAATTTAAAGTTCTACTCAATTAAACAGGTTGATCCACCAGTCTGTTTATGACCCATTTATTACAATCCACCAACCCGATTAACACGCTTACAACTTGATTACTACCTGCCAATCAATCAACTCGCTTGACACATTTAGATAAATGGATTGTGTTCGGGTTACAAGATCTTAAGTGTATCCGGGTTAAGGTTGATGTTTTTGATATGAATAATATATGGGTTGAACATTTCAACTTGCCAACCCGACACAATTAATTAAAAAAAACCATTGTTTAATTGCTAATGATTTATGGACCTTTTGGCACCAGCTTTGTGTGTTTGTGTCTCTGTGTGGTGTGTGTGTGTTTGGGGGGGGGGGGGGTTGTGCACATTGTTTGTGGTTAATAATGTGCAAATGCTGATGATATGTTTGGTTGATTGGATTGGTGCAGTGTTGTGGATGCAATGTGTTTCACAAGCTTGTGGATAATTTGAATCTATTTCATGAAATGAAATGCTATGTGAATCAGTCCTTCAATTATCAGGATCCAAATGGTAATGCCACTCTTGGATTCAAGTATCTTGACATGGATGATGAAAATGATAACATCTTTCCACTTTTATGAGGTGAAAACTATATTATATTATGTATATATAATCTTTAACTCTACCTATAATGTATATTGTACTTGTAAATAATTTATTACATCTCTTAATGGGATAAATATTTGTTTGAGTTTTTATTCTTCTAGCCTTTCTAACTAACCTAACATGAAATTCATGTATTTGGGTCGAGTATAAACGAATTCGAGCTAAACCCACAGACATCTTTAGCTAAACAGGTAGTGTCCAATCAACCTGACGGGTTTGTGGGTTGGCCTATTCAACCCATTTATTTTTTAGTTCTTTTAAATGTATTTTATGTTATAAATTAATCTGGTTGGATATTTATTTCAAAATTTAAGAGTTAAAAAAGATGAATTGACACAAGATTTTATAATGTTTTATATATAGTGCAACTTTTTATAGTAAATTTGTAAATTTAAATTTAAAGTACTTATATGCAGCAAAAAAATAATAAAAAAGGTTCAGATTAAACGGATCGTGTTTGTATCAACCTGTAAATATTCTTGTTGTGTTCAGATTCTGTATCAGACACGATTTTCAAGTCCATATCGTGTCAATTTTTCATGCTTGGGGTCGGGGTGGACCCACAAGCACGACCCGTTTAGCATCCCTGTCATCACGTGAGTTAAACCGAGCATCATAACAGATATGCATGCCACCAATGAATTCATAGATCACAACTTGTATATGAAATTTAATTTACATTTCTCCTGATTGAGTAAATCAGTATGTTCAAACAACAGAGTTGGAAAAAGAAAAAAAAAAGACATTTACATGTATACATGATATGAACTTCTAGGGTTTCATGACGAACACATCCTGTAATTTCCTAAACATGTCTAATGAAATTCGGAAAAAAGCCCGGCAAGGCATTACGAGAACTAATGCACCGAAAACGCCCTTTATATACGTATACGGGCCACTTGGGTCAAAATTTAAATCTTTTATGAAATTTGGGTGTCAAAAGTTTGTGTAATCAAGGCATTAGGGAGGTTAGATACAGCACCAAGGATCTTACCACCAACATCAAGGAAATGTTCATAATCAGGTAACGGGCCAACTTTCCCATCAACGTCGATTTTTATCGGGTATTTGAGAAGGTGACCCGGTAAAGGGGTAAAATCGTCTGAAGCGAATCTTTCCCAATTCTCTTCTGCAAACTCGTTTATATTTCTTACACATACTAAGCTTTCGGGCTCGCTGAAGTGATCTTGGATCTGGCCCAAGTGTTCAGCCCATTTTGACATTCTGTATCCGTACACCTGAAATAATCATTGATGATGAGAAACTTCAAAATCAGAGGTAACAAAAAGGATAAGACAGGTCCCAGGTCAAAATGGGTTCATGTTGAAACTGGTAGCATTTAGTAACCGACTTCATGTTGTCTCACAAACAATTTACTAAAGTTGTTACAAATTGTTATATACACTAAAATAATATTCCAAAGTTATAATACAAACAATAATAGTCTAGAATATGGTTAATATTAGGTCTCTATGTATTGAGAACAATATGACACATTGCTACTCTCTAGTCTAAGATAATTACGGATGCGAACAAGTCTAATATTCCGCCGCAAGCTTAGGACGGGGAACGGTTCTATACTTCCCACTTAAGCTCGCACGCAAGTATCAATCACTAGATTTTTACAAGCTCTTCGGGCCTCCCATAATCGAAACACTAACTCCACTGATACCAACGAATCCTCTCACCATCACACCTTCCATTCAAATAACCAACATGATAACTCCCATTAGCACCTCCAGTCGTCCTTTCCGAAGCTTAGCGGTAACAGCCCACTGAGTGGATTTACAAGGAGAACAGTACTTCAAATTTAAAGGAATTACTTTAGCCCAACATGTACAGTTAGCCTCCTTCCACTTCAAAGGTGTCACCTTCAATGGTTCTAGTGGTTGACAAAGTTCCATTGATCACTCTCATGGGACGAACTGACCCAGGCCGTCCAACTCCGGTTTGGTCCAACAGACTAAGAAGACATGTCAGAAGCCTTGACTCGCCTAAAGCAATCCACCACAGTAGCAGCTTATCAAGAAGTCTTTGAACAACTTTCCCACCGGGTTGATGGCCTGCAAGAAGCATTCCTAATCGGCTGCTTCATTGCCGGTCTTTGGGATGAAGTGCGGGTTGATGTCAAAATCAAAAAGTCTCTAACCCTAACTGATGTGATCGGTGTGGCTCGGTTGATCTAGGAGCAAAACCTACAGGAGAACATAAGCCCATCGACGTGTTTCCATCCCACAACTGTGGCAGCCATGTCACTTCCTACCCCTCAGCCAGGTGCTTGGACCACCACCACCAACCCCGCAATCAAACCACACAACCAGACTAGTAAGCCAACCACATTACATCGTCTCACCAATCAAGAGGCGCACGAATGTCGAGAGAAAGGACTATGTTATTATTGTGACGAGAACTTCCTTTTGGGTCATCATTCACAACCACCGGGGAAACGAGTGGCGCCTTGCCAGATCTTATCCGGATTTTCTCCTTGCAGATAAGGCTTAAGCGCGGGGGAATGATGCTTGCCACATGCCCTTGGTGGAAGGCCATTTTAAATTTTGTTGGTTGGTGGTGGGTTAAGAAAAGTTGGTTACCCAAAGCACAAATCATGGACTAAAGTAGGTTACCTTTTAATGCAAATAGCTCTATAATAAAAAGCAGGAAATTTAACCAGGTCCAGTTAGGAGTATTTTACTGGACCACATAATTAGGATGAGTATATTACTAACTTGACCATGTGGGTGTGTTTTCTTTTGAGCCCATGTGTGCTCCCATGGCAATCTCTGTATCTCTTGAACCAGCCATGGACCTCTGGTAGCAGATCCTAATATCACATATTCATCATCTACTATCATTCCCTTTGCATGTACATAAATCATGAATCTTCCATTCTTTTTATGAACTATACATCTAGCTAATTATGTCAAATTCTAGGAATATAAAAGATGCATAATTACCGAACTGCCATCTAAAGGGTTTTTGCCTTCGTCCTTGCATCTTTCTCGATTACTGAGGCAGTAGAAATTTAAGTAATCTTGTGGATGCGTATTCTCGAGCTTTGAGTTCTTAATCTCTTGAGCAATAATGTCATATATCATTTGGATAGTTTGTCCCTAAAAATCAACAATAATGAAGTATAAACTTAATTTACATGCATCTCCAACCTCTTAGATGAGGCATTCTACTATGCAAGATGCAAATTAGAGGGTCAATTGCCATTATTAACTCTTTTAAAGAGCATGGGATTGAATAGTAAAACAGGGATGTGCAAGGGGCAATCCATCATGTACAAGTAGGGATTGCTGCTATATACGCGTTTTTCTTTTCACACCAGACCCAAACTAGGGTTTCCCTGAGCAGTAGTGAGCGACCAACATCCTCCGCCTCCCTCTATCTCTTCTGATTCTTCATCTTACTCTCTCAACTGACACCGCCCTCTTCTGTTTCGTCATCCGGACTGACGTCGCTTCATCGATCGGTTCTTCAACGTTTCATATGCTTCATCGATTGGTTAACTTGCATGATTTCTTTGATTAGTTCATTAATTTCAAGGAAGGAGATGGCCTTTTCAGGTGGCTTGGCAATAGCTTTCTCGTCCGGCGATCCAGGTACTTGACTCCGCTCAGGTACGCTTTTTATGATCCTAAACCCTTATTTCGAAGCTCTACCGTTTTTATTTAGGGTTACATCACCATTTGATGTTTCTCTGTTTGATAGATAATTTTTCCGCTGATGATAATTCCTCCTGATATCTGAAACTCAAGTGGTGATTAGGTATTTGGCATGAAGGAGTAATTCTAGGGCTAATATTGATTGATTTCCTATGGTTTTTGTTGTTGCAGATGAGCCTGGTAAATTACCTTATTTTAGCGATTTGAATGAATCTGGTTTGATGCAGGTGTGTTCATGGGCTAATGGAGGTTGCACATCCTTAAATGGTACCTATGCATAAGGTCAGTTTCTACGCCAAGTCAGAGTATGGTATGATCCAGAACTATAAGGTTGTTGAGGATGTTTTCAAGAAACTGAAAATCACCAAGCTCTCTTTGTATTATTGAGTTTGCAGGTTATTGTTTTTGCAACTGTAATTGGTTTTGTATTATCTGTTGTTTGCTTTTTATCAATTTTATTCATTTTTATGTTAAGCCTTATAACCAATTATTATGTGAATTGAAGAATTTTCAGACGTGATGGAAGGATTTCGCCGGAATCATGTCCTAGGGTCAATGGGGTACTCAGGTAAGTCCAATTTCCCATTTTCATCCAACTTGAGTTCATTTATTTTCATTGTATTTGAGAAATTGAAATTGATTGATTTAATTATCTTCAAATATTACTCTGGGTGAAGCTGTTTCTTACTGATTTTATTGTTATTCATTGTGTTTCATTGTGAAAATTGAAAAAATGAAAACTTAATTTGATTTGCTCATGTTACTGGTTTTATGCTGATGCTAAGGTGCCTAAGTTGCAATAATTAGCTTAAAGTTAGTTATGATTTATCATCTTGGTAATGAGATTTGGAAAGCAAGAATTTGTTTTCATTATTTTCACCTTAAATAACCAGAAGACTTTGCCTTTACAGCAGGAACTGAGTTTTGCAATTTCATGTTCAATGTAACATTAAGATTTTTTATTCAGACTATCTAATGTGTGTTTGCTTTTTTCTTTAGGTTCTAAGGGAATTGCTGTTTGTGATTACTGCATTTGTGGTGTGATTTTTAGTGTGCCTTTGCTATCTAGCATAAACCCCGGCCTAGAAACGCTGTAACAAACCCTCATCCCCATTTTGTGTTGCTGTTGGGTTGCTAATGATGATTTTATTTTTAGTGAATTTTGGCTTCGAGTGTTTGATTTAGGTTTTTCGTTTAACAGTGATTTTAAAGCTTCAAAGATCCTACAAAGCTCAAAACCAAAAAGGTAAATCTTTATGCCAAAGCAATCTGAATGTGTGATTATGAGTTTGTAATTGGAAATTAGAATTTACATAAGCATTCTTGATGATTTAGGGTTTGGATGACCCGTTAAGGTGTGTTTTTGGTTCTTAAACCAAATTAAAGTGTGGTTACACCGACCCATACCAAAAATTACCGGTTTTAATTTCTACCCAGCCCGCCCTATTTGCACATAATTCTTTTATGTTTTTATTTTATTTTTGCACACTGTTTCATGAATGCGGAAATTGAATCAACCAATTACGTTATTACATGTAGATAGATATATGATCTAAATTAGATTGTGGAAGTAGAAATTTGTTAAAGCAATGACCAGTCGTTATTTGTGTGAATGCGGTGTGTTTCGGTCTGAAGACCCATTAAGGTGTGTTTTTGTTGTAATGACCCGTTAAGGTGTGTTTTTGTTGTAATGACCCGTTAAGGTGTGTTTTTGGTTCTTAAACCAAATTAAATTGTGGTTACACTGTTTAGGTACTCTTTAAAGTGTGTTTTCATTGTAATTTGTCTATTTGTGAAGAAAAAAAAAGTTTGAAGAGGGAATTGAATATCCATGTTCCAGCTGCATAGGTAAAGCTTAATCTATTAAAGGAAATAGCAGAAGAGAATGAGCTTGATTGGGATACTACTGCATCCGAAACTGAATTGCTTAAGCCACATGAAGATTTGTTGGTTAGCAATTTTTCTTTATTGGTTTTGTTCAATAATCATTTAACATGCTTATGAAACTTTTTTTTTCTGTAACGAGCTTTAACTTAGATGTTAATGGCACTTACTTTTTTTTTCCTGTAATTACCTTTATTAGTACTGCACATATTATTTTTTGGGTCTCTTTAACATGGTGTAAAGGTTGCAGTTTATGTTTTTTTCTTTTTAAACGATATTTTTTTTCAAATGACTCCTGAAGTTAGGATTAGTAACGTCTAAATAAAGTAGTGTCAAATACACTTATTTATTACCACATGACTATCTACATATGAAGAGATCAATGAAACTACTGTGTGCATTCATCACTACGTTAACATCGTATTTTTTTTTTCCGAATTTGGGTTTTACTCTGCAGGTTTGTTGGTTCGTATCTCCCGCTTGATAAAATATACTTTAGTTGTTGCGGGTCATTCGTGTTGTATGCAGGTTTGTTTATATGTGCTTTGCTTTTTTTTTTTTACCTTCAATTATTTTTAGCTTTTGTTTGGTTGTGTGTTTGACAATTTGTGAGTTTGAATTAAATTTTGAAAATGATAGAAAAAAGTTTCATATTGATTTTAACAGTTTAAAACAGTAGCAGATGCTTAGGTTCTGGTCAAGTTTGGAGTGAACCCAATTTGATTTATTTTCTGCTTTTCTAATTACAATG
Source organism: Smallanthus sonchifolius (assembly GCA_023525975.1). Lineage (NCBI taxonomy): Eukaryota > Viridiplantae > Streptophyta > Magnoliopsida > Asterales > Asteraceae > Smallanthus > Smallanthus sonchifolius. The sequence continues at coordinate 27,973,147 of CM042034.1, forward strand.
CCAAATCAACATTTCGGAAGTTAAGAATAATCATATTTAAAAAAACATCCAAACACTCCCAAATGATAACATTGTTACATTTAATTTTGTCACAACTCATGTTCATTAACTTGACTAGGACCGAATGAAACAATATAAAATAACACTATAACAACAATATTTTATATGTTTTAAAATTAAAACCTTTGATCTCTAGCAAGTATAATGTCATGTACATTTCACCTTTCTATGGTCTATTTATCTTACCGTTTACACTAAACCTAAAACACCGTTGACGCTCACAGTCTTTCTAACATATGAGCACAACAAAAACAAGAGATGGTTGAAGAGCTGCTGCATGTTGTCTGTAGGTTTTTGAGAAGTTTAGCAAACCTATGCTTGGTAGGAAAGAGTTGTTCAAGAATGCTCTTAGAAAAGCAGCATATGCATGGAAGTTGATCAATGATCTTCGTTTAACTGGTAAGGTTTACTTTAAGCATGCAAAATGCTAAATTCCAAATAGATCTCTTTTAATTTCAGCATGCGTAAATTCATTCGCATTTCCTCGATCATACTTTTTTGATATAGAAACGTAAGATACAAACTGCTACTGTTCTATACACATAACATTTCAGTTATACCGCGTTGGCAAACTCCTGATGGAAACTTTATGAACTTATGCAGGTACTCATTTGACGAATTGCACACCGCGTCTAGGCGTTGATGACTTCTGAAACGGAAAGCTTTGAAAGTCGACATGGCTGGACTGTAAGAACAATGACCAACACGGAGCCCTCCCCTCACAATGATGAATACGCGCTAGTGATTTCTCTCCAAAAAATGTTTTTTATCTCCATTTGTTAGGTATTTATCTAAGTATTTTTTTTTATTGAAATGATGTACTGATACATAGATGTTAATTTTTTTGATTTAATTTTTATGAAGTTTCAAAACGTTAATTTTGAGGGTTTAGCGCGCCGCAACGCGCGTGGGTATAACACTAGTTTCCTTTAAAGCCTATCACTTCGACTATTTTCGTTTCAGTGATATCTTATTATACATCACTACAAGAACTAATAATGCTAAAGATGGAAAATTGTATGACATTGCCTAGAAATGAAAACTTTGACCCCTTATGAATTGGTTGATTTAGGTAGCGTATTATCTCAAATGGGTCAACTTCAATAATTGCTAAAATAGGATCGATCAAGTGGGTTGAAAGTCACCCAAAATCTATTTTAACGCATACGACCTCCCAAAACGTTTTTATTCAAAAAGTTAGTTATTATTGAAAAGGCGGGTTGCATAAAAAGGTAACCGACATTGGTCTAACTTCTATTTTAGGTAATGAACTTTAACATCAAAGTTATACGTGGGTCAACCCAACCCGTGCTTAAAAAGACATGCTTCAAGTAGAACTCCTTTTGACCTACCCAACTCGACAATTACCTGCCAAAACAAGATTCCTTGAACAGGTGCAGAAGTAGGGTTACCTTCTGGCCACATTGGAACGACAACATAAACTGAAAACCTCTCATTTGCCTTTATTTTGCTAGCAATCTTCAATGACAGTTCCATTGGGATCAAATGATCAGCACCTAATTATACAAAAACAGTAGATGAGTCAGCTCAACCGGAATTGCAAAAAAAAAAGGTTTAATGGAGGTTAGCACCACCAGAGTAAAAATGAGTATTAAATATCTTAATCTACACAAACATTTTTGCAATTTCCAGGATACAAATCACACAAACCTGCATCTTTATTGGATGACCATGCATATGATGAACCAAGAAAATATTGATTCTCAATGTGGATGAAGTGTTCTGCAGATCTTATGACTTGAATGTATGCCTTTTGAATACTTGTATCAATTACCACATTTTTTGCACACCCGAGATTCTGTTATATGAGAATATTAAAGTATATACATAATGTCGACAAACTTGTTACCCGCCCATCTAGCCACCTCTATCAAGACATAACATTCATTTTCAATAAATTCCCGCTGTGTGAAACTTCTTCGTACAGAAATTAAAGATAAACCTGAGACTCAGCTATTTGAGTATCTTTAGGAAATCCTTCCAAAGAACCAGAATCAACTGATCGAAAAATCTGTGAAATATTAACAAAACAAACAAACCAAAGGTCAATATATCACATCCAATTTTTTTTTACAAAAACCAGGGGTGGCGATTCTACACATTACTTAAAAGTTGGTTGATCTGGGCCATGGTTTATCCCTGAAGGATCAAATCAAAGAACTTATCTAGAAGGGAAACGGGTTAAATCGCCCAATTGTATTTCTAATGCTTATAACCTTTCAAGTCGTTTTAGTGACAGAAAAATTAAATCATTGCTTTCGTAATCACATTTACAAAGTTACTATTTATAAAAAAATGGAAAAAAAAAGTTTGTATGTCAACCCAAACCTGTTTTGACCAGTACCCAACCTTTTTGCCCATTTTGGCATTTTGCCACGTAACTAAAACTAACCATGGTTAAAGTTAAAAACCTGAACATGCCATCTTTCAGGATCTTCCTCTTTTAAGACCCAGAGTGACGGATCATCATTTGGAAGGGCAAAGTATCCAGGGAATGTTTTCTATCTTAAATAATGAATCATCATGCCATGGGGATATTCTTTTGACCTGTTGACCAACTCGAGACCATTTTGTAGCCTTTTTCCACCTTTGTTCAAAGTTTTTAAGCACATCATGCGCAGCAGGACCATCAATTTTGCAATGTAAGTCATGCCAGGGTTGTCTTGGACCTTTCAGACCTGACTGTCATAGAAATAAGTAAAAAAATATCTCTTCATTTTGTTAGCATAATAAGTCTGATATGGGCCTTAGTCTATTTAGCTTTCTATTTAATGTTTGCTTTGAGTTCATTTGTAAGCTAATCTTCATTTGTGTAATATAGAGATTCCATCTTTTCTCTGTCATGTTCATTTGTTAACATGGTATCAGAGCCTACTCGATTCATGCTTGATTGAAGATTTTTGTTGTCACTTCCGCTCCGTTGTTGATTCGTGTTTGGTTTTTCGTTGTTGAAGGGTAGAGGCTCGGTGACGCTTGCATCAGATTTCTTTGACTCGTGAGGTATCAAAGTCACGGATTTTGTTTTACTTGAACTGATTTGTGTATTTGGAAGAGCTTCTGGACAGATTGACAGGTTTGGATCTCGTTTCTGTCCCGTTTTACGAAGTTTGCGGTTTGTTTACGAAGTTTGCGTTTGTCACGAAGTTTGCAGTTATTACGAAGTTTACGGTTGTTACGAAGTTTGCGGTTGTCACGAAGTTTGCGGTTGTCACGAAGTTTGCGGTTCAAAGTTTGCGGTATTCGAACTTTGCGGTTATTCTACTGTGATTTGTTGTTTTGATAATATGGCTGAGAAAAGATGGAGTCTCTATATTACACAAATGAAGATTAGCTTACAAATGAATTTAAAGCAAACATTAAATAGAAAGCTAAATGGGCTAAGGCCCATATCAGACTTATTATGCTAACATCCCCCCTCAAACTCACAATGCAATAGCAATAAACATTGAGAGTTTGTCATACAAGAAAACGAAACCGAGATATCGATTGAGCCTTGGTGAACACATTTGCAATCTGCAAGGCTGATGGAACAAAAGGAAGAGAGATGGTCTCGAGCTGAAGATGATGACGAGTAAAATGACAATCTATCTCAATATGTTTTCTCCGTTCATGAAAGACAGAGTTCTTATCGATCTGCATAGCACTTTGATTATCACAATGTAATGGGGTAGGCGAGGAAACAACAACCCCCATGTCTGCCAGAAGTAATCGTAACCAAACAATTTCACATGTAGTCACAGCCATAGCACGGTATTCAGCCTCAGTAGAGGACCTAGAAACATCTTGTTTCTTGCTTTTCCATGAGATTAAGGAATCACAAAGGAAAATATAGAAACCAGTAGTGGATTTACGATCATTAAGATCACTATCCCAATCAGCATCACTATAGGCACGCAATTCCAGAGAAGATGTAAAAGGGAACAGAAGACTTTGAAACTATGTGCCACGAAGATATCTCAAAATACGAAGAACAGCTCCCCAGTGTACAGAAGTAGGAGCGGTAACAAACTGGCTAACCACATAAACAGCATGAGCGATATCAGGGCGAGTAACTGTAAGATAAACCAAACTGCCTACAATGGTACGATATATGCTCGGATCAGGTAGAGGAACACCATCAGTGGGAGAGTAACATGCATTGGTTTCAAGGGGAGTATCTGCAATTCTATTATCAGAAAGTCTTGCACGCTGAAACAAATCAAAAATGTACTTCGTCTGAGAGAGAAGATATCCCTTTTTAGATTGAGCTACCTCAATCCCCAAAAAATACTGTAATAACCCCAAATCTTTCATAGAAAAACGATGGGCTAAGTCACGTTTCAAGGATTCAATGCCATCATAATCATCGTCTGTAATAATCATGTCATCCACATATAAAGACAAGAGAATGCGTCCAACATTCGTACATCGAACAAATAATGCCGAATCATGATTGCTAGGAATAAAACCAAGGGAAGTGATGACTGTAGAGAATTTTTAAAACCAGGCACGAGGGGCCTGTTTGAGTCCATATGGAGCTTTTCGAAGCCGACAAACTTCACCGGGCTGATGAGCTATTCCCGGGGGTGGATTCATGTAAACCTCCTCATGAAGATCATCATTCATAAAAGCATTTTTGACATCCATTTGACAGATCTTCCATTGTCGAACGGATGCAACAACAATTAAAGTATGAACTGTTGTCATTTTTTCCATAGGGGCAAATGTCTCCTCATAATCCATACCATACGTTTGTGAATATCCTTTTGCCACAAGTCTGGCCTTGTACCGTTCAACGGAGCCATCAGACTTTGTCTTAATCTTATACACACAAAGACAACCAACCTTATGTTTACCTAGTGGTAGAGGAACCAAATCCCAGGTGTGAGTCTGATGAAGAGAAGTGAGCTCTTTAGCCATAGCATTCTGCCATAGGGGGTTAGAGACAGCCTCTTTATATGATTCTGGTTCAGACAGATGACGAATGCATGCGATAAAAGAACTAAACGAAGCAGAATATGCAGAGTATGCAAAATCTGGTAGTTGAGTAGATTTACATGCACGAGTAGACTTTCTCGGAGGTGGAGGAGAATCAACATTGGTGCCAGATGACGTGGAAGGTTCATGAACTGGCACATCATATGCAACAAAAGTATCTGGAGCAGACATATTAGGATCAACAGATGAATCGAGAACAGTGTCGCTAGCAAAAGGATCAATGTTCTGAAGATCCGACTTTGTTACATCATGTGACTTAACTGGAATCGAATAGAAGAGAATATGTTCAAGAAATGTAACATGTCTTGATACATATAACTTCTGACTTACAGGATCAAAACAACGATATCATTTTTGTCCCGTGCCATATCCTTTGGGACCACTGGCATAGCCTAAGAAAACACATAATGCTGACTTATTTGTCAATTTGTCTTGTTCAACATGAGGACGGAGAGCAAAGCAAGTACATCCAAAAACCCGTAACTCACCATAATCTGGGCGTTCACCGAAAAGACTTTCAAATGGAGACATCCCATCATTGTGAGAAGTAGGGATCCTATTAATCACATGTTGGGCGGTCAGGAGTGCTTCTCCCCAAAAGACACTAGGTACCTCAGCAGATAAAAGGAATGAACGAGCGGTTTTCATAAGATGGCGATGTTTCCTTTCAGCAACACCATTCTGTTGATGAGTGTCAGTACAAGACGATTGGTGTATGGTACCATCTGATGCAAGCAACTGAGTAAAATAATTAGAGGTGTATTCACCCCCTAAGTCACACCTGAAACACTTTATCACCGCAGAATGCTGCGTTTGAACATAAGCCCTAAATGTTTTATAAATGTCAAAGAACTTAGATAGACGTTTCATAAGGTACACTCAGGTAAAACGAGTGTAATCATCAATAAAGGAAACATAATAACGTTAACCACCCTTAGTGGATACTGGTGATGGTCCCCACACATCAGAATGAACAATATCAAATGGTGCAACAGAATGAGAAATACTTTTAGCAAAAGGTAAAGCTGAGAATTTAGCAAGTTTGCAACCACTACAATCAGAAATGTCACAAGTTTGCAACTGACCCAAAGCACCTGAAGAAACCAAAAAATTTAAACGAGATGCGGACACATGTCCCAAACGAGAATGCTAAATATAAAATTAAGACGACAAAGGACTTAAACGAAAAGAAGATAAATCAACACTGGAGGCAGCAACACCAGGTGCAGACACTTTAAGTTCTTCTAAGACATATAATCTCCCACCCTACGATCGATCCCAATCACCTTCTGAGTGTGTTGATCCTGCACAACAAACATCCCTAACGAGTGAAACTGTTAAAATTAAAAAATAATAATCAGTTAAAAAGGAAAAAAGGTCAAATATGGGTCAAGCGCGTCAAAAGTCAACCAAGATGAAACATGGCACAAACCTAACACGAAAATACATTGGCTCCGGTTGTAAACGGGTCAACCAGCTAACACATTGAAAATTAGAATAAAAAAACAGATAAAAGAACATATTGGTTAAAATTCAATGCATTTAGGACTCGATTACCAGACCAACCCGTTTAAACCACCAACCGCTTGACCCTTTAGATAACCGGGTTACTCGAGTAGTGTCCGGGGTACATGGGTTAGGCGTGTCATGTTTAGTGTTGGGGTTTTCGTGTGCTCGGGTTGGGTGATGCATCCATTGTTTTTATGAATAAAACCTCCCAAATCATTTTATTCAAAAAAAATTGAATATGTCCGTATTACCGGAGCATCATGTTGTACGATTATATTTGTATTTTATTTGATAAATATCTCCACATGTTTAGGAGATTTAGTTTACTATTTTGAATATTCAGATTCATTCGATTATAATAAATCACAGTCCTAAATAGTTTTTATGTGTAAATGTGTAATCATATTTGCCACACTAATTATATAAAAAAGATTGTAAAAAAGCATTCGAGTCGACCGAACTTAGCCCATATGAAAAATTACACGTTTTAACTCTAACATGTTTAAACCCGTACTTTCTGGCTATGAAAAATGAAGTAACAAAAATAAAATTGTGGTGGATGATGAACAGCTTACCGTGTTGTTCTTGATTATATCCTCATAGTAAAGAATAATGTGTCGAGTGGTATTGAAGAATTCCAGTGCTTGTTTAACCATGTTGTCAGCTTGTTTTAGCTCAGGTATCAACAATGTTGTATTGATCGCGGGTTTGTAACTTGCTAGAATTTTAGCCTGAGATTATACCAGATTCTTTACTAAGATACAGTTCACACAACATACACCAAAAAACACACAGACACATGAACAAACAAACCTCGTCAGGGGAATGAACGTGAGATTTGTGTTTCCCGTTTAGTGGTGTAGCACTTTGGTCATAGGCATTTGCGAGTATTGAGATTCTTCTGCGAAGAAGATTTCTTCTAAAAAGGAAAATTACAGAAACGCCCTTAGTATTGAAGTATTCTACTATTGCTTCATGATTTTGCATCAAACCCTGAAATAAAATCAATCAAACACTAATTTAAATGAAATAAAAATGATAAGGCAGCTACAGAAAATGTATATTTTCCCACCGGCTTTGGCATATTTGGTCCAAACAGAGACGAAATATAATACTAATCATATCCATTAAGGGCAACGTTTCTCAGAACGGAAAAAAACAGTCGAGGGTTGGGGCTAAACGGGTTCAAGTCGTAAATAATGGTTCTGGTTGACCTGGCCAACCTGTTTAAGTTGGAATTTAGAATTTTACAAATCAACTGCCAACATGTTTAGAAATTACAACTCATTTTCAAAATCCATTTTAACTTAAGTACTAGATGGGTCGGTTCGGGTTGACCTGACCAGCCCATTTAAAATTAAAATTAAAACCTATGAATCCTATTAGCCAACCTGTTTACAACCCACAGACCTGACCAAACCGTTTAACTACCAACCTAATTATCACTCGTTGATATGGCCAACCTTATAATTGGGTTACACGTGTCGGGGTTAGGGTTTTCAACTTTTCAACCAATTAAGTAATCAGGCAGGGCCATAGGGGTCAGGTTGGGTTATCTGAAATTCTGAACCTGCCAACCCGAACCCCACAATAATTGCCACCCTCAAACCATGATCCCTAAAAACAACCTCCCGTACGCCCAAGACCTTTATCGACAAAATAAGCATAAATGGGTAATGTATTATATATATCAGATAAAGCTCAATAGAACCAGTAACACAAAAATATAAGAAATTGATAAGTAATAAGTGATGTGAATTATTTATTCAAAAGATTTATAGTGAACATAACCTATCATACACATGCTATATATGTAAAATTAAGTAGTTCAGATGCCAAAAGTAATTATAGTCAAGGTGTGACTCGAAGATGGTGTGCACCTGATTAAGCATCCACTTCAAGCCAACTGCAGCTGTGCATTCATTCAAGATTATAAATTTTGTCCAAAGTATCCACAATTGCTGAAATATTGCATCTACGTGGTTTAACTGAGAAAATCTCTCCATTGGAGCTAACATTCATATGACTATTTAATAATGTCCCAAACCAGCCACTCCCAGATCTTTGTGTTGATGATATAACAAAGTACCGAACAGGATTGCAAGCGCACTCGGCCCTAATCATACTCAACATATCAGAGCTTCTTGTTGCTTAAGGGGCAAATTGCATATAAATGAAATGTAAAAAAAAATATTTAGAGTAACCAACTTTCAAAAGTTTTGTATCTAGCGCTTTCTATTCCAGATACCCAGTCAAATTAATGGCATGGAAGCTAATGTGTTTGCAACTTTGATCGTATTGACCTTTTTCCTGACGGGATATGATGTGGCGCGTCAAAACTGGTTAGCTTACAAGATTATTCCAAATCAAAACTTTTAAAACTTGGTTACCTTTTTATGGTCTAAAACAAAGTCTGTTACCCCAAAGAGATAATTACCTTTTTATGTAATTTTCGGTTGTTAAATCAGGAAAATAAGAAAGAATGAAATCTGAACTACAAGAAAGAATGCATACCGATTAAAAGTTATAGGTTTGGGGAAATGCATGTAAGATCTCTCCCATTTACTTGTTGGATTTTATGGACCGACCCGATGGACAACGCGGCTGACCGAGCTATGACCCGTAAGAGTTACACCTAGGGCAACGAACATTAAATCCACTTAACCTGCTTAACTGGTAATTACGAACTATTAGCGAGACGATATATTTTATATATATTTATTAGACGGGAATTATTATTTATACTAGTTTATAAATAATAATTATATATATTGTTTTAATCTTTAATTAAAACAATTAAATGAGTACATGCCTTTTATCTCGTAATGAACTTTGGGCCCGGAAACAATTAATAGGGTTTATAAATATTATATATATATATATATATATATATATATATATATATATATATATATATATAGGGGAAGGATCAAGAGAAAACCACAAAGTTAGGCGAAAACCGAGAAAACTACTAAAAGTCAATCAAATAACTTTTAGATTTTTTTTTTAACTTATTTCTAAATGTATTAATATAATATTACACAATTTACCAAAAAAATATTTTACGTATTGTGTTTTACGTATACGTAACCGTAATTTTTTTGTTTTCTATTTACGTATACATAACACTATGGGTTACGTATACGTAAACCAATACTTAAATGATTTTTTGGTAAAAATGTGTAATATTACAATGATACTCTTATAAATAAATAAAAATAACAAAAAATAAAAAAGAAGTATTATTATATGATTGGTTAAAATTGGTTTTTTTAGTGGTTTTCGTCTAACTATGTGGTTTTCTCTAGAACCCTCCCCTATATATATATATATATATATATATATATAATAATCCTGTTTTGTTTGAATCTGCCGTTGGAGAAACAAGCCGCAAGAAGCATTTTTTTTGTTGACTTTTTGGCTCCTCCTCAAGGAGCTAGCGACAACCAAGGAAAAAAAAGGCTTCTGCCTCTGTGACTTCCGGCCAACAGCCCCGCTATCGTCCGCCGCCATGTCCACCGATATCCGGTGCCACCCGTTCTCGTGTTTCAGTTCGTGATCTAGCATCGGTTTGTTGTACCTAGGTGTCTCAACCGGTTAATCATTAACCACTAAGGTATAATTAATCTCATCAGTAGATTAATTGTTTTTTTTGTGTTTGCGTGTTCATAACCAGATCCTGTTCGGTTTATCAGTGCTGTTAAATAGGTTATGATTTTATTTTTCCGCTACGTATTTATTAATTAACTGAATTAATTAATTTCTCTGTCAAAACCCGTTTTAACAAAAGTCAAACTGATCACCACTGATCCCAACAGTGGTATCAGAGCCTGGGTTATAACACGCAAATCGGAACCGGTCTGGTTTCACCGGTTAGATTAATCACAAACTTTAACTATCTTGAAGTTTCTAATCTGATCTGTTTTTGGGGCAATTTTTTTATTTATTAATTTGGTCGATTTTTATTTTATTTGACCAAATATATTGTCCGTATGTGATTGTGTTAAATATATGTAAATCTGGCCTGACCCATGTGATTGAGTTGTTTGTGTTTATTATTCAGTTTTTGGTTTTATGGTTTTGGCCCACTTTTAATGGCTCAAAGTTGTAATAGAATAGGTTTTTTTATTTTATGTAATGTAATAAAAACCCGAAGACAAATCTGAAGACGCAATAGGAATCATGGATTCGGTGGGAGTCATCCGAGACGACTAGATGCACGAAAGTCCATCCTTGTGGTTGTTTTAATTTTGTGGACCCCGTGACCCGTTTGGTCTAGCTAACTGGCTCTAGCAAGATCAAACAAACTTGGCCCTAAAAGATTTACATATTTATTTGCTTTATGGTTGCTTTTTAATTTTTTATAACTTAAATTTATTATAAACCAACCAAACACCAAACGTTTTAAAAGGAGTTTAAAATGTCACAATCTGTCATCACAACTTCTAATTTTACAACTTGTAGAATTTTATAAAAAATAACAACTACCGCTAAAGTTTTGCAATTTAAACTAAATTTAATTTCAAAAGTTATAACTTAATAGTTTTTAACTATTAACTTTAACTGGTTATTCAAGTCGCGACAAACTTAGTTTTAATAGATCGTTTAAAATTAAGTGTCTTGAGAGATGAAAGGGTTCATCAAATTTGTCATGACTTTAAATAGTAAAACTAACTTTTACAACACACATATGATTTAATCATTCGTTGTGTTTGACCCTATTTGGTAAACACTAAAATTGGAACCCATATTTAAAACCAATGGTCTATGCCATCCTATTATAAGGAACACTTGGAGCATAAAACGAAACATCGGTGTTTGGAGCCACAACACCGCACTGGATGCGTAGTTTATCCTTCCAAGGCGCAAGGGTTTCGTTGACACATCCGGCCCTTCCGCAAGTACCTGTTTTAGGACGACTATTACTTTTCTCTCTTGTTACATGCCCCAGCTGTCAAGAGATTAAAAGTGGGCATAGATGAGGCTAAACGTATCAATGCATAGACATGTCTTGTCTTAGCGGTCTCATACACGAGAGTTGTGCATCTTTCCACAATTGACACTAATTGTCAGTCTAGTTACCCACTTACTAATGTTGTATGCCACAGCTACCATTAGTGACTGATTTAGCTGGATTCTCACTCCTTATTCTAATTTCTGTAATTGGGTCATAAATTAATAAGGACTTTTCACTTTCTTTATACTAATTTATTTTCTTTGCTTATCTTGACAGATGTCTACTGAAAATAATAATACTAATAACTCCTTCGTTCTCAAGTCTATCCTTGAGAATGAAAAGCTGGATAACACCAACTTTCTCTCGTGGCAGTGCAATATGAGAATAGTTCTCAAGATGGCCAAGAAGCTCTATGTTCTCGATGCACCAGTCCCTGAGGCACCCGATGGTAACACGGCTGCCACTCGTAAGGCCTGGCAAAAACAAAGAGATGATGCCACTGAGGTGGCCTGCCTTATGCTAGCCTGCATGTCCCGTGAGCTCCAAAAGAGCATGGAGGACCTAAGTGCCTTTGACAGGATTGAGCAACTTAAGGGCATGTTTCTGAAACAAGCCTGACAAGAACGCTATGAAACCATGTCTCAGCTCATTCGTTGCACGATGCAAGAGGGCACGTCTGTTAGTGCTCATGTACTTAAGATGAAAGGGTACATCGACCAAATGAACAAACTTGGATATCCCATGAAGGATGACATGGCTACTGATTTCATCTTAAACTCTCTCCCAAGCTCCTATGCTCAATTCGTAATGAATTTCAACATGAATGGCTTGGAGAAGACAGTGGTCGAGCTACATGGTATGCTCAAAACGGCCGAGATGAATATCCAAGGAAAGAAAAATCAAGTTCTGATGGTCAGATCTGCTGGTGTTAAAAAACCTAACCCCAAGAAAAGAGGTTATAATAGCAAAGGCAAGAAGAATGTTAATGTTGTTGTCAAGCCTGCCACCAACAATAACAAGAAAGCTTCAAAAGCACCCCCTCCTGAGGAGCGCCAATGCTTTGAATGCAACAAAATGGGGCACTGAAAACGTAACTGTCCTGAATATCTAGTCAAGCTGAAGCTGCAGAGGGCCAGTGGTGAAGGCACCTCTTTAGGTATTCTCATTTATGTTATTGAAATTTTTACTGTTTCTAGCAACACATGGGTATTTGATACTGGATGTGGATACCACATCATTAATGTCTTGCAGGAGCCTAAAAGTTCGAGGAAGCTGAAACAAGGCGACATGGAGCTCATCGTTGGTGATGGGAAAAGAGTACCAGTTCTTGCAACCGGAACATATCATCTCTCATGTCCTTTTGGCCTTGTGGTTGTTTTGAACAATTGTTTGTTTGCACCTGGTTTAACCAGAAACATTATTTCAGTTTCTTTATTGTTTGAACAAGGATTTAAGAACGTTTGTAATGGTATTGCTATTTCTACCTCATTTTGAATGACGTTGGATGTAACTCGCATCAAATCATCTTCATGGATCTTTGTCATAAGATGTTTTGCTATTGGTATACTCATTAGTATCCTCTGACCTGAGATACGTACTAGAACTGTTGTTTACCAAGAACCATTCTTTAATCACTGTCAAACGCTGTCGCGTAACTGCCAGTCATAAAGGCTTTGATTAGGAATAGTTCTGAAGTTCAGTGGGAGTTGTATGTAGTCAATAAGGGATTCTGTACTCTTGCATTATATGTAACAGATAAGCATCGTGGCGCCCTCGTTGATTCAAACTGGTGAAGTGTAAGGCCTTACCCAAACTTACTGTGTGTTTGATTGGACCACTTTGATTCTTGATCGAGAACAATAATAATTGAACGTCATATGAGAATGAACTAAATCCATGTCTCATTGATTCAATTGATGTTTTATACGGAAAGGATGAATGACAACTATTGCCATAAGTCTATTGTCTTGCTTTAGTTAGCTGTTACTAACACCGAGATATTGTCTTTTATTTTGAGGCTAAACCTCAAAACGGTTTTATGAGATTGACGTTCAAACTGACAATAACATATATAATCTTTCTAAACGTATCAAATCTGGCATTAATGATACTTTTCTATGGCATTGTCGACTTGGCCACACAAGCAAGACACATATTAAAAGACTCCAATCCGAGGGAATTCTTGAGCCTACCGGACAGGACTCATTTGATAATTGCGAGTCTTGTTTAACTGGCAAACTCACAAAGGACCCCTTCACCCATGTTGGTGAACGAGCCAAGGATCTGCTAGGCCTTATACACACTGATGTGTGTGGCCCTTTCAGAACCATGTCTAGAAATCATGAAAGATACTTCGTTTCATTTATTGACGATTATAGTCGATATGCTTATGTCTATCTTATGAAACACAAGCATGAAACATTTAAAAAGTTCAAAGAATTTCAAAACGAAGTACAGAAACAACTCGATAAATCTATTAAGAAACTTCGATCAGATCGAGGTGGCGAGTATCTCAGCTTAGAATTTCTTAATCATCTGAAGGAGCACGGAATTATTTCTCTGCCCACTCCTCCTGGCACACCCCAACTTAATGGTGTGAGCGAGAGGAGAAATCAAACCCTACTTAATATGGTTCGATCGATGATGTGTAGAACTAACTTTCCTCACTCCTTCTGGAGTTATGCTCTTATGACCGCCGCCCGCCTTGTAAATCTGGCACCGACTAAGAAGGTGGACAACACCCCATATGAGATACGGCACGGGTCTAAACCCAATTTGTCTTACCTTAGAGTATGGGGATGTGATGCATATGTCACCGGCGATTCTGATGACAAGCTCGATCCCAGAGGCGAAAAAGTTGTTTTCGTCGATTACTACAACAAAAGCGGATATTATTTCTATCATCTTGATGCAAACATTGTTTCCATCAAAAGGAAAGGACGCTTTCTCGAGGAAGATCTTCTAAATAGAGGATCCGGAAATAATATTATGGATCTTGAAGAAATTCAAGAAACACAAACAACCGCTGAGGAAGTCGGAGCGTCTGATCAACAAGAAGTTGTTGCTGATGAATCAGACATAAACACAAGCGTTCGCAGAAGTAGCAGGTCTCGTAAAGAACCTAATAGATACCTATGGCATCTTGAAGCTTCTAAAGTCCTGTTAGTAGCTGAGTCAAATGACGAACCTACAAACTACAAATCTGCTATCTCAGATCCTAAATCCGAGAAATGGCTTGAAGCCATGAACGCCGAGATGCAATCTATGCGTGATAATCAGATCTGGGACTTGATTGAACTACCCCCCGGTTCTCGGGCAATAGGGAGCAAATGGATTTTCAAAAGAAAAACCGACATGCATGGTAATGTACAAACCTATAAAGCACGGCTAGTTGCAAAGGGTTTCACTCAAACTCAAGGTATTGACTATGATGAAACTTTCTCACCCGTTGCTATGATCAAATCGATCAGGATACTGCTTGCCATAGCCGCGTACCATGATTACGAGATATGGCAAATGGATGTCAAAATCGCTTTTCTTAATGGACATCTCTCTGAAGATGTCCATATGGTTCAGCCTGGCGGTTTTGTTGATCCAAAGTATCCTAGTAGGGTCTGCAAACTGAATAAGTCCATTTATGGACTTAAACAGGCATCTCGAAGCTGGAATCTTCATTTTGATCAGAAAATCAAAGAATTTGGTTTTGTCAAGAATGAAGATGAGCCTTGTGTTTACAGAAAGGCTAGTGGGAGCACTATATCATTTCTCATCTTGTATGTGGATGATATACTGATCATTGGAAACAACATCCCTGTTCTTGACAAAGTCAAACAATGGTCAGGATCTTGTTTTGCAATGAAAGATCTTGGAGAAGCTGCTTACATTCTAGGAATCAAGATCTACAGAGATAGATCTAAGCGGCTTCTAGGGCTAAGTCAAAGTACTTACATAGACAAAATGATGACACGCTTTAGGATGGAAAACTCCAAGAAAGGAGGTGTTCCGATGACTAAAGGCACTGTGTTGAACAAATCACAATCTCCTTCCACGGACATTGAAATTAAGGAAATGGAAGCAATTCCATATGCCTCAGCGATTGGTTCTATCATGTATGCTATGTTGTGCACTAGACCTGACGTCTCGTATGCTTTAAGCATGACCAGCCGTTTCTAGCAAAGTCCTGGCGTTGCCCATTGGACTGCAGTCAAGAACATCCGAGGTACTTAAGAAGGACCAAAGACATGTTTTTAATATTTGGAGGAGTGAAAGAGGAGCTCACTGTATGGTGTTACACTGATGCTAGCTTTCAAACTGACCGAGATGACTCTCGCTCACAGTCGGGTTTCGTATTCACTCTTAATGGAGGAGCTGTCTCATGGAAAAGCTCCAAGCAGAGTGTAGTGGCGGAGTCAACCACCGAATCTGAGTATATAGCCGCATCAGATGCTGCTAAGGAAGCTGCTTGGATGAAGAAATTCATTACTGACCTCGATGTGGTTCCGAGTATTCGCCAACCAATCGAGATACTTTGTTATAACACAGGTGCTATAGCTCAAGCCAAATAGCCCAGATCTCATCACAAAGCCAAGCACATTCAAAGGAAGTTCCACTATATACGGGAAATTGTGGAACGTGGTGACATCATGATAAGCAAAGTAGACACAGATCAAAACCTAGCGGACCCGTTTACTAAGCCCATTACTCAGGACAAACATGATCTTCACAGAGATGCTATTGGTCTTAGATTTGCTAGTGATATGTTTTGATTTAGTATTTTGAATATGTGAACAATTAAACAGTTGTACTTTTGAATTCTTTTGGTTTACTGATTTAAATGCAATTCTGAATTCTTATAACTGTGTTCGATTTTAATACGTTTAATCCATGAATCTTGTATTCTTAATTATCCGTAGTCGGTCAAACTCGTGGGAACGTCTTTGGATTAAGACTTTTCTGAACTTCGGCTCAAGGAGTTGACTCCGAACTTCACAGGCCTCATTTTGAATGACGTTGGATGTAACTCGCATCAAATCATCTTCATGGATCTTTGTCATAAGATGTTTTGCTATTGGTATACTCATTAGTATCCTCTGACCTGAGATACGTACTAGAACTGTTGTTTACCAAGAACCATTCTTTAATCACTGTCAAACGCTGTCGCGTAACTGCCAGTCATAAAGGCTTTGATTAGGAATAGTTCTGAAGTTCAGTGGGAGTTGTATGTAGTCAATAAGGGATTCTGTACTCTTGCATTATATGTAACAGATAAGCATCGTGGCGCCCTCGTTGATTCAAACTGGTGAAGTGTAAGGCCTTACCCAAACTTACTGTGTGTTTGATTGGACCACTTTGATTCTTGATCGAGAACAATAATAATTGAACGTCATATGAGAATGAACTAAATCCATGTCTCATTGATTCAATTGATGTTTTATACGGAAAGGATGAATGACAACTATTGTCATAAGTCTATTGTCTTGCTTTAGTTAGCTGTTACTAACACCGAGATATTTGGTTAATGACTTTAAAGCATCATATCTTGTTAGGGACAGTCATGTGCAGCTAGAGCGCCACTGACTGTTTGCGTTGATTTATCGTGGATCGTCCAAGTGGAAGATTGTTGGATTTTATGGACCGACCCGATGGACAACGCGGCTGACCGAGCTATGACCCGTAAGAGTTACACATAGGGCAACGAACATTAAATCCACTTAACCTGCTTAACTGGTAATTACGAACTATTAGCGAGACGATATATTTTATATATATTTGTTAGACGGGAATTATTATTTATACTAGTTTATAAATATTAATTATATATATTGTTTTAATCTTTAATTAAAACAATTAAATGGGTACAGACCTTTTATCTCGTAATGAACTTTGGGCCCGGAAACAATTAACAGGGTTTATAAATATTATATATATATATAATAATCCTGTTTTGTTTGAATCTACCGTTGGAGAAACAAGCCGCAAGAAGCATTTTTTTTTGTTGACTCTTTGGCTCTTCTCCTCAAGGAGCTAGCGACAGCCAAGAAGAAAAAGGCTTCTGCCTCTGTGACTTCCGGCCAACAGCCCTGCCACCGTCCGCCGCCTTGTCCGGCGATATCCGGTGCCACCCGTTCTCGTGTTTCAGTTCGTGATCTAGCATCGGTTCGTTGTACCTAGGTGTCTCA
The DNA here is from genome assembly GCA_023525975.1 of Smallanthus sonchifolius. Taxonomy (NCBI): domain Eukaryota; kingdom Viridiplantae; phylum Streptophyta; class Magnoliopsida; order Asterales; family Asteraceae; genus Smallanthus; species Smallanthus sonchifolius. Next base: position 27,990,850 of record CM042034.1, read on the forward strand.
ACCGGTTAATCATTAACTACTAAGGTATAATTAATCTCATCAGTAGATTAATTGTTTTTTTTTTGTGTTTGCGTGTTAATAACCAGATCTTGTTAGGTTTATCAGTGCTGTTAAATAGGTTATGATTTTATTTTTCCGCTGCGTATTTATTAATTAACTGAATTAATTAATTTCTCTGTCAAAACCCGTTTTTACAAAAGTCAAACTGATCACCACTGATCCCAACATTACTAACATTAGGTACTTCACAAACCACTGTAATATCAATGAAACCAGCTTTGGTGAAGTTGCTGATTTGTTTTAGACCAACTGAACACATGAAAACCCCACATACCATAACAACTGCCACTTAAACTTAATCTCAACACCCATGAGCTTTTAACTGGAGGCCTAACAATTAGCATATCCTGAAATTCAAAGCATCTGCAGATGTCAGAGAAGTAAATCATCACTCCGGATGAAATATTTCCTTATTTCAGTAAGAATTTAATCCATTATAAGTTGTTAGTGACATTGAATTCAGTTCAAATGGTTACTAAATTGTGTCATTATTGAGCAGTAATTTGGGTATATCCATCAAGATACATAACAGGTTAAATGCCACATTTATTTTAGGACAAAATTAGTAATCTGTTTATTAGTCTCATTGGAGATTACAATAGCTAGAAATCTTCTTTACCATTGATTTTTATAGATATATATAAGTATTTTAGTGACCTACAACATACTTTTCATAAACACTAGATTAACATTTTACATATATAATGTTTATTTTGTACTGACAGCAAAAGATTAGAGCCTGAAGTCCTGAACTCATAGAACAATTGACTATAAATTGAATTACCTTAACGAAGAAGCATAGATCATCAGCCATTAGTTTTCGAGGGATTTCCAAATGGTAAAAAAAGGGAAATCATCTGGAAGATAGTAATTGCCCCTTTCCCAACTCTTTCTTGCTTTACTCATGATTTTCCATGTTGAATCTTTTGGTTCGCACAGTGATAAAAAAAATTAAAAGAAAAACGCCTTTTTCGCGAGAACAACACTGTTACGAGTAGCCCTTATCTGAACTTCTCTACACTCTCAGAATCCCTCCCTTTTATCCTCTACAGAATTTGCTCACACTTTCTCCACTACGTTCAGTCTGTTCTAAACTTTTGTGAGATTGAAAGATAAGTAGCTCAAGAGATGCTGCAAATCAATGAAACAAAAACCTGTTAGGGCTCAAATTTTCAATAATCTGAAATCAAACAACTCAGGGATCCATCCAAATAAACTATGAAAGCCTGAAAAAAACAACTTAGGGATTCAAATAAACTATCAAAACCTGATATAAGCAACCTAAAGATTTAAATAAACTATCAAAACCTGAAATAAACAACTCAGGGATTCAAATAAACTATCAAAATCTGAAAATAAACAACTTAGGGATTCAAATAAACTATCATAACCTGAAATAAACTTAGAGATTCAAACAAACTATCAAAACCTGAAATAAACAATTTAGGGATTCAAACAAACTATCAAAACCTGAAATTAAACAACAAATTAGGAAAAATCGAGAACGAAAACAAGGTAATCAAGTAGTGCGAGGAAGATAGTAGGAACTTCCAAGGAGCTACGTGAACAAAAACTACGTAATCAAGTGGTTTCCTAACGGTGATTACAAAACTAAACTAAACGAACAGGAGTGATTCGAATCGTCGAGTCTACAAAGAGCCAAAACAGATCAAATATGCATGGAATGTACGGATCTTAATGCCTTAAAGGATACGAGCACAGCACGTTTATCCTGATAATCAAACGAATCATTCTGCTACTTACGTGATGTTGATTCAGCTCCATTAATCGCTTCTTATTCAGCTAAACACACGTCCTAATTTTCACTAGAAACGAAAAATAAGAAGCACAAACAACGAAGAGAGTACCTCAGAGATTGAAGTTGTTCAAGGTGTTGATGAAATCAATGCATTCATCGGTGACTCCGGTGTTCGTCGTTCAGGTTGGTTTTTAGTTTATGGTAACTTGGATGATGTTTAAAACAAAATTAGTGATTTACGGGCGCGAACCATTAAATAAATTAAAGTTTTAGAAAAAAGTAAAAAAATATATACCGTTCATGATTTTGACAAGCATAGTTGACCTAAAAAGTAAAAACCTAATCCAAATAACACACTTTGGTGAACTTGACAAGAAATACGGTCAAAGTCAAAGGAACCCCATCTCCACTCCCACACTCAGGTCGCTCGCTACTTTTTGTCTCATAACCCCGTTGGATTCTCGACAGAATTTCTTTCAATTTTCTCAATAGCACACAACCCTTTTGTATTTTCTTCAATTCCAAACCCTAACCCCTTCTGCAATTCGAAACCCTAGAAATCAATTTACACCTATTTGGGTTTTGTTTCTTGAACCCCTAATTCAAGAACCAGGGTTTTGTACTTTGGTTTCTTTTTATTTCAAAATGTCATAAAAGGGGTTTGATTTCTATCTGCGTGTTCTTGAAAATTGTTTTGTTTGTTCAAAAATTAAGAAATTTGCCTGCTTTTTGTCCAAAATCCCAATTTTTTTCGTTTCTCATGAAGCCCTATAATAATCAAGAAAAGGGTTTTTTTAATACACTCAATTGGTAGTTTCTTTTGAGTCCCCAGAAAGATCAAGAAAAGGGTTTTCTTTTCTTGTTTATAGTTTATCTTTGACAGGTAGTTTTAAATTTACATAAGGTCAAGAATGGATGATTGTGATCATAGTAAGGTGTTTGTGGGTGGGATTTCATGGGAGACTACAGAAGATACATTAAGAGACCATTTCAGCAACTATGGAACTGTTGTGGGTTCTGTGATTGCTAAAGATCGAGCCACCGGTGGCCCTCGTGGGTTCGCCTTCGTTTCGTTTTCAGATGCATCAGCTGTTGATAAAGTTCTTGTTGACACTCATACAATTCTTGGCAGAACGGTTTGTTTTTCTTTCTATTAATAATTAACTGCTTTTAATGGCTTTGTTTCATATAGTTATTGATCTCTGTTTGACTTTTGAGTGTTATGTTAGTTGTTTAGGAAGTTAACTTTAGGTTGTTTTTTTAGGGCTTTTGGTTTGATGATGATGATTACTACATAAATTATCCATAGTTGAGTGATTAAAGGTAGGTATAGACATATAATTTTGGTAACTTTACAATTGGTTGGCTTTTTAGTGTTATATTAGTTGCTTTTTGAAGGTTTAATTTAGATGGTTTTTGGACTTTAGGTTTGAAAATGATTGTTACTACATAAAGAATTCAATAATCTTGTAATTAAAGCTAGATATAGTTTGGTTCTTTTACTATTGTTTTGACTTTTGAGCGTTATATTAGTTGTTTTTGAAGTTAAATATATGCAGTTTTTAGACTAACGGTTTGATAAAGAATTAACAATGATTGCTACATAAAGTGAATATTTGGGTGATTAAAGCTAGATATAGTTTGGAGTTTTACAATTATTTTGACTTTGAAGTGTTATATTAGTTGTTTTTAAAGTTAATTTTGTATGGTTTTTGTACTTTAGGTTTGAGGATGATCATTAGTTATTATTAGATAAATCAGTTTTATTTAGAGCAACACTATCAATGTTCTTTCGAAGATGAATATTTTGACAAGATATAATCACAGCTATTATCACTTCAAAATGCAATAAATCGGTTTTAATGCACATCCAAACACCCTTAGAATATTTTGTTTCGGCTCAAGCAAGATGTGGTGAAAGTATCAGGAAAACTTTTTTGGAGTTATAAAACTAAAAATGTGAGTTAATTATGCATTTAAAGTTACTTCTAGGTTGAGTTTGACTTCTTTTTAGAGTGACTGATTGTGTTATGAAAAGGTCAAAAGAAAAAGTGGATTGCAAATGATCAATTTTGGATACATTGTGGAAATTTTTAGACCTTGTATTAAGCTATAACAAAAATGCAAGTGGATTTTGCATTTAAAAGTATCAAAGTAGGTTGAGTTTGACTTTTATTTTGAGTGGCTGATTTTGTTGACTTTAACTTATTGTTTTTGGGTAACCCACCTTAGGGGTCCTTCACTGACCTGTTCCATGAACAACATGGGAGGTGAATCGCATAAACCACAAACAAAGTGCATGCGGTGCGGCTGACCTCTGCTTTATGCTGCATGTCCCGGCTAAGCCACCATTATGGAGACATAACTTTCTTTCTTTTTTGTTAACCTAATTATTGTATTATGAAACCGCTAAAAGAAAACAATTGATTGTAAGATTGAGCGATTTGGAACAAATTGGGTAGTATTTTAGATCTTTGCCCCTTTTCTTGTCCAAAAACTCATTTTACAGAACTTAATTATTTTTCTTAACATTTTTGCAAGAATGATTATTATTTTAGCAACGAAAAAGCAAGGTAAGATGGTTTAAAAAGTCAAAAGGTCAAATCCTAAGAAATATTTTAAATTGTATGGTCAAAATTGACAATCCTTGTCATTGTTTCTCATATTTATGTGAATAGAGTACAATAGTTGGCCACTCTCACTCTTTGATAAAAATGTGAACTTTTAAAATACTTTTCCTTGAATTGAATTGTAATTTTTCATGGATATGTTCCAAATATGTCATGGATGACATGAGGTGGCAGAATGGGTGGGTCGGGTAATGGGTCAAGCCGTGATATTTAAGGGTCGGGTTGAACTGAATACTTACATCCATTTATTAAAATAATATTTATAAATGAATAGTGCGAATTATGAATCCGAAAATTATATATTCTTTCCACACTCATATAATTCTTTGAATAGATTGATTTAGAAGGGTCAATGCCTTAAAAATACATTACTGGGTACTTTTGTCCCGTTTATTTTTTAATCTATTCTTTTTTACTGTACCCATTTGACCCGTTAGAGAATAAAAATATGTAACCTGAATTGACCCATTCACAACTTAACAGGTTGAAGTTATCATGTGTTGTATGTAGCCTGTAGGTGTGACTTTTCTTGACCAAAATAGTCAAACCCCACCATGAATTATGATATGAACTAATCAACACCTAACCCACATTTATTTTATTTTTCTTCATGATTGGAACTAATGATTATATTTGATGGTTTTTTTAGGTTGAAGTGAAAAAGGCGGTACCAAGAAGTGAACAGAATCAAAACCAGCAAGAACAGAACCGAGGCCCGAATAGGAATTGCAGAAATGATGGTACTAAAAGCAGTAGTAATTACTTAAAAACTAAAAAGATTTTTGTAGGCGGGTTATCTGCGAACTTAACAGAAGACGATTTCAAATTCTACTTTGAAAAATTTGGTAGAATTACGGGTGTGGTTGTGATGCATGATAATGTGACCCACAGGCCTCGTGGGTTCGGGTTCATCACTTTTGATTCTGAGGATTCGGTTGAAGAAGTTTTGCAAAAAAACTTCCATGAATTGTGTGGTAAGCTTGTGGAGGTTAAAAGGGCGGTACCTAAAGAGGTTACTGGCGGCGTTACTAGCAGTAATAGGGATTCTAACATTAGTGGCGGTTATCAACAGGCCGACCCGTATAGACCTAGGTATGATGTTCTTCCTGCTTACGGTCCGTTCCCGAGCTATGGTGGTTATCCGTACGGTGGTGGTGGTGTGTTTGGTAGTGGTTATCCGGTTGGTGGTTATGGGATGGCGGCGGTTTCACCTAGGGTTGCATGGGGCGGTCCTGCAATGGTTGGCGTGAGGGGTGGCCCGTTGCCGTTGCCGGTTTACCCGGCGTACTTGAACGGTGGACATGGGTTAATGGGTATGCCGGCGAATGGTTACAATGGGATCGTGGGACCCGCACCGAGCGGGATGCCGAGTCAACTCAGTGGTGGCAGTGAGCAACTCAGGGGGAATGTAGATAACAATTCTTTAGGGTCAAGTGGTGGGGAGGCTAGAAGAAATGACCCAAGTGGTGGTGGAGGTAACATGGATTGATTTGAATTTGGGGGTATTTTGGTAATTTAACCATTGTATCCTTTTGTTAGGCACCTCTAACTTTGTTTTAAAGATGTTGGTTTCTTTGTATCATTTCTAGTTTTAATAATTTGTGGATTATGGATTTTAATTTATGTAAAATAGTTATTTACATTTATGTTTATTTGACTCCATTTATGTTTATTTGGCTATCCCTTTGTCGTCTGAGCTGGTTATCCCTTAACCCTTTGCTTTTTTTTTTTTAAAGGTAAATTTGTTTAATTATGTAGGAGTGAGACTTGAACCTATGAGTCTATAACCTACTCAAACCTTGATGTTTCAAGATAATTTTCCTTTATCACTGGGCCACCAACTCTTTAACCCTTTGCTGACCAAGCTGTTTTTTTTGGACTGAACCGGACGGTTGAACTTTGAAATTAAATTTCAAGGATCTAGGATGAGTATGGTATTAGGTAATACTTTACCAGGTTATCTAAACCTGTTTACTCGCATCGAAAACAAATATATTAATATAGTATATAATTTTAAAGAATATAACAAATAACGTATTGAAGTTGTTAGAAAGTTGAAATTATTAAAATCATAGAATTTTTAAAAATGTAGTTGAGTATTTGACATTTCAGGTCGGTTTTGAGGTGAGTTTAAAATCGAAGTGGGCATCTCAATGTGTATTTGTTAAGGACATACGAGCATAACTTGTATACCCAATATCACCGATTATACCCACGATCACGATAAATAATGAGTAGCTAGTACCACTAGATGGTTATTAAACCAGGTATCAGAAACAATTTTATAATCAGCTATAAGACCGAGATTACTAATACCTATCTCATTTTCATCTCTAGTCATATACCTGGTTATATATTCTTTTAATAATGTGAAATCAGGACAACCCTCTGGTCGAATAAGCCGAGATCCATAGCTGATTCAATTACGAGCTAATACAATATTGGTTAAAACTGTGCAAATCGAAAGATGTTGATATATGCATCATCCCTTTTGCTGATCAAGCTAGTGAATCGTCAGTTATTGGTGTTGGGATAAAAGACATTAAAAGAATTGTTTTATTTAACTTTTATTATATTATTATTTATATAATAATATATTTTATCTTTATTTTTTAAACGGTTTTATCAAACCCGTTTCTTTTGGGAAAGCAGTTTTGCCCTAATTTTTAGGGCATCTTCTTTTAAACGTCTGGTCAAAAGGTTCTGATCAATTTCTATGATCGATTGTTCTTGAGTGCACAAGATGATCGATTAAACCTATGTTACCTTGGGGAGCAATTCACAATCTTCTATTTGCACCACGGTAGTGTTCAAATCGCTTTCAAGGCAGTGTGATTACACACGACACAACCTTTTATTTTCTTTGTTGATTCTTCATTTCTCCAATGATTCTGCTCAATTATTCCAACAATTTGAAAGCGAATTTACATTCAATGGCGAATTTGAATCTCTCGAAAATCATTCCCGATTTGTCCAGACTTGAACCACTGGATGGAACAAATTATCATCGTTGGTCTAAAAAATTGCTAATTTTCTTTGAGCATTTTGAGATCGACTATGTTCTGATTGAAGATCCTCTCAAGTATTCTGTTCAACCGGATCAAGTACCAATTGTTATCATTTCTACAAGAGATTCTGGATGCTCTTCATCTACACCTTCTGCAGAAATTATCAAAAAGTATGAAAAGGATAACCAGACTGTTCGTGGTCATTTGCTGAATCATATGACAGATAGTTTATTTGTTTTGTTTATTGAATTCAAATCTGCAAAGGAAATATGGGATACTTTAAACAAGAGGTATGGATCTGATGATGCTGGAAGGAAAAAGTATGTGGTAGGAAATTGGCTGCGATTCCAAATCAATGATGACCAGTCTATCATGGATCAAGTACATACTTATGAAAATCTAGTTGCTGTTATACTATCTGAAGGAATGAAGATGTGTTAAGTCCTACAAGCAAATGTGTTGTTAGAAAAGTTTCCTCCATCGTGGAGTGACTACAAGAATTATCTTAAACACAAAAAGAAAGACATGTCATTACAAGAGTTGGTCAGCCATATGCGAACTGAAGAGGCTAATTGTCTTAAGGATAAGCTTTCAACTATGTCTTTAAATACTACAAGTGCAAATCTGATTGAATCTACTAGACACGGAAAAAGTGAAAGATTCAAGGGAAAAGATAAGAAACAAAAGTTTAAAGCTGATGGGAAAGAAAAGAAGATGTTTGGAGTCTCTAAGGCTGATGGAAAATTCAAGAAAGAAAAAGGGCAGTGTTATGTATGTTGGAAAACTGGTCATAAAGCATATCAGTGCTATCAAAGTAAAGACCAAAATCAAAAGCCTACTGATGTTGCTCAAGCAAATGCCATTGAAAAAGAAGAAGTAATAGCTGCTGTAATTGAGTTAAATCTGGTGGAAAATAAAACCGAGTGGATCTTAGACACCGGAGCTTCAAGGCATTATTGTAATAACAAAGACTTGATGACTGACTTCAAAGAAGTGACTAATGGAGAACCGGTTTACACGGGGACAAAGGACACAACTGGAGTTCACGGAAAAGGGAAGGTTCTTCTAAAAATTACTTCTAGAAAAACTTTAGGTTTATCTGATGTTTTATTTGTACCTGCTCTTCGTAGAAACATAGTGTCTGGGTGATTCTCAACAAAGTTGGCCTGAAACAAGTAATAGAGGCTGATAAAATTGTTATTACAAAGAATGACAACTTTGTTGGGAAGGCCTATCTTAGTGGTGGACTATATAATTGTGATGAACACTCTTAATGTTTCTGATAATGCAACTAATTCTGTTTATATTGTTGAGTCTGATAGGTGGCATGCTAGATTAGGTCATGTTAGTTTATCTTCCATTAAAAGACTTAAAACTGCTGGTTCAATTCATGTTAAAAATATGTGTGAAGGTTTTAAGTGTCATATTTGTGTAGAAGCTTAACATGCTAAAAAGCCTTTTAAAAGTGTAACTAGTAGAACTACTGATTTACTAGAACTTATCCATTCAGACTTAGCTGATTTTAAAAGTACTACTAGTAAAGGAAGTAAACAGTATTATATGACTTTTATTGATGATTATTCAAGATATACTAAAGTTTATCTCTTAAAGTCCAAAGATGAGGCTGGAAAAATGTTCATGATTTACAAATCTGAAGTTGAAAACCAACTTGACAGGAGAACTAAAAGACTTAGATCTGATAGGGGTGGTGAATATAATACCAACACATTAAAGGAATTTTGTGAAAAAAATGGCATTATTCATGAATTTAGCGCACCTTATACTCCTCAACATAACGGTATAGCTGAACGTAAAAATAGAACTCTTAAAAATATGATGAATGCAATGCTTTTAAGTTCTGGATTATCTGATAACACGTGGGGGGAGGCTATTTTATTTGTTTGTCATGTAATTAATAGAGTTCCACATAAAGGAAAAGATAAAACACCATATGAGTTATGGAAAGGCTATGCTCCTAATTTGAAATTTCTAAAAGTGTGGTGGTGTTTGGCTAAAGTGGGATTACCTGATTTTAAAAAGATGAATTGGACCTAAGACTGTAGATTCTGTATTTGTTGGTTATGCTCAAAACAGTGCTGCTTATAGGTTTATGTTGTTAAGTGATAAGACTATTTTGAATCTAGAAATGTTGAATTTTTTGAAGATGAATTTCCTTTGAAAAGATCTAAAGATATTGTGCTATTTGATACTATGTTATCCGCTAATTTACCCTCCTCCGGTTATACTAATGAGATTGTGGATAACCTTGAATATAGGAGGAGTAAAAGATGTAGAACTCAGACCAATTTTGGACCTGATTTTGTTACAACTTTTCTGACTAAAAGTTTTCATATTGATATGCTTAATGATGAGTTTTTTTCAATATATTTGATTGAAAATGATCCTAAAAACTTATCAAGAAGTAATAACTTCCATTGATGCTAGCTTATGGAAAGAAGCAATTAAAAGTGAATTAGACTCTATTTCATCTAACCATACTTGGGAATTGACAGATTTACCCAAAGGAACCAAGCCTATTACTAGTAAATGGATATTTAAGAAAAAATTAAGACCTAATGGGTCTATTGATAAATACAAGGCTAGACTTGTAATTAGAGGTTTTACTCAATAACAAGGTCATGATTTTTTTGATACATATTCTCTAGTAATTAAGATCACCACTATTAGGTCACTTATTGCTTTAGCTGCCATACATGATTTAGTTGTCCATTAAAACAGTTTTTTTAAATGGTGATCTTGAAGAGGAGATTTATATGTTACAACCTGAGGGGTTTATTATTTCTGGTCAAGAGACTAAAGTATGTAAACTTAAAAAATCTTTGTATGGGTTGAAAAAAGCTCCTAAAAAAATGGTATGAAAAATTAGGCAGTACCTTCAGAAATGATGGTTATATGGTGAACAGTTCTGACTCTTGTGTGTATTATAAACAATTTGAATCAGGATATGTTATTATATGTTTATATGTAGATGATATGTTAATTTTTGGTGCTAACGTGAAAGATGTAAATCAAACCAAATCATTTTTATCATCTAAATTTGAAATGAAAGATATGGGTGAGGTTGATGTAATTCTAGGAATTAAAATTAAAAGAACTCAATATGGAATTTCTTTAAATCAGTCACATTATGTTGAACAGGTGCTTAAAAAGTTTGGTTGTTTTGATGTAAAACATGTGAGAACTCCTTATGATTCAAGTGTACATCTCAAAAAGAATAAATATGAAAGTGTATCACAACATGAATATGCTAAAATCATAGGAAGCATTATGTTTCTGATGAATCATACTCGACCGGATATAGCTTACACAGTTAGTAGACTCAGTCATTATACACATAATCCTGTTAAGGAACATTGGGATGCACTTAATTGATTGTTAAGGTATCTTAAAGGTACTATAGACTTTAGTTTGCATTATAATAAATTTCCTGTTGTATTAGAAGGATATTGTGATGCTAATTGGGTCTCTAATAATGATGAAGTAAGTTCTACAAGTGGTTATGTGTTTGTTTTAGGAGGTGGTGCAATTTCATGGAAATCTTCTAAACAAACATGTATTGCATGATCTACTATGGAGTCTGAATTCATTGCTCTTGACTTAGCAGGACAAGAAGCTGAATGGTTGAGAAGCCTATTAGCTGACATTCCTCAATGGGGAAGAGAGGCAACTCCTATTTCAATTCATTGTGATTCACAGGCGGCTATAAGTGTTGCCAAGAATAATGTATATAATGGCAAGAAAAGGCATATACGTCTAAGACATGGCTCGGTAAAACATATGCTGAAAGACGGTGTTATGGCCTTGGATTTTGTGAGATCTGAGAGAAATTTAGCAGATCCATTAACTAAATCTTTGACAAAAGGGCTACTCTTATCAACGTCGAGGGGGATGGGGCTTAAGCCTAATAACTAGGATAATATGGTTGGCACCCACAGTGGTCAAACGAAGCTATATAAATCCTAGTCTCAACTACTTCCTATCCCTATGGCATGTGGTAGTGCTATATTTTGAAGTTGTGTAATTGAATTCATAGCCTTATGAGGTGGTTCTTTAGAGAAGAACTTGATGGATTCAATAACTGATGTTGAGGTTGAATATATTTTTATGTTCTTAATGATTTCATTATAATGTGGAGTCAGTTTATGTATAGTGAAGACTTCTAATTGAAATCACCTATGTGAGTGTGAAGGTTTGGCCATCTTCTATAAGAGATATAGGCTATCTCTTTAGAGCACTCATGAGTCCCAAGGTTAGTATTTGGCTATTTTTCTTACTTTTGTATAGCAGAAATTGAACTTAACATCGGATTTGGTATGTGTTGTGAGGGTCTCATTTGAATTTATTAAGTTCAAGAGTTATTCACTTAAATGAAATTCTAATGTTGCCTCACTACACTATGTGCTAATTCAAATCTTAAGATATTAGCATTTAAGTACAAATCAAGTCCATCGTTTGATCAGGAGTTTAGGAACTGCTTTGAATGTCTTCTGGTGGGGGATTGTTGGGATAAAAGACAATAAAAGAATTGTTTTATTTAACTTTTTTATATTATTATTTATATAATAATATATTTTATCTTTATTTTTTAAACGGTTTTATCAAACCCGTTTTTTTTGGGAAAGCAGTTTTGCCCTAATTTTTAGGGCATCTTCTTTTAAACTTCTGGTCAAAAGGTTTGGATAAATTTCTATGATCGATTGTTCTTTAGTGCACAAGATGATTGATTAAACTTGTGTTACCTTGGGGAGCGATTCACAATCTTCTATTTGCACCACGGTAGTGTTCAAATCGCTTTCAAGGCAATGTGATTACACACGACACAACATTTTTCTTTGTTGATTCTTTATTTCTCCATTGGTTCTGCACAGTTATTCCAACAATTGGTTCGACTGTCAGTCTGATTTTCAAAACATTCGTCGAAAGGGTGAAGGGTTAGGAGTCATAAATCCAATTAAATGGAAGATGATTAAAAATAACTTATATGATAATTGTTAAATTGAAATTCTTGTATTATCTAATCAAACTATGGACTATTTAACTTTTAGATTTTGACTTTTAAACCTTTTTAAGTCACCCTTGGTAATTTCAATCACTTTTGGTATTCTAGATGTGTGGGCATAATGCTAGCCAAAAATTTTTTTTAGCCAAACTAGGAAAAAAAATAGAACCCTAATTTTGCGTGGGTTTAACAACATCCTCATCCCAATCTTTATACATGTCTTGTAACTAAATTTTAAGGAAAATTTTAAAAAATCATCAAAATCACATTTCCATTTTCTTATCTGAAAACAAGGATAACTTGACGGATGCTACAGGAGTTCTCCATATTTGGAGACTCACTATAGACATCGCAGCTCATTCTCTCTCAACCACCACCTTTTCCTCCCAATGCTTCTTCTCCAAAGCAAAGAAACACTAAAAATTTATTGTCTTTGATCCATTGTCTTCCTATCCCTTACATTGATAAAATCGTCTCCATCTCACTATTGCTAGGGTTCATATTTTCTCCTTGCTATGTATATCTCTAATCAAATCGTCTCCGTTAACTTTCTTAGCGAATATCTAGAGGAAGAATCATCGATTTACATGTTTTTTTTTCTGGAAGAAATCACAAGAATGTTAGTATTTTTTGAAAACCTAGCGGGATTTGGCCGTTTCAAAGTACGAGATGAAGGAAAGCTTTCTAAAGTCTATGTGAGTGTATAGATATGATATGATGTGAGTAATTAATCATTTCATTTGTCATTTTAGTTTTTGTATGCTTTTAATCAAAGAAGACATATTAATCAGTGGCAGACCCAAGAACTTTTTTTCAATGAGGTCACTAATATCAAGTGTTTAGATATCTATTACTCGAATATAGAATTTTTGGTTTGGGTCACATGTTGTATGATGGTGATTTTAGTTTTGTTTGTATGATTTTGAAAGTGATTTTATCGGATATCTTACGTTTTGAATCAATTTAAGAATTTCAGTGATTTGATAGCAAAAGATGATGAGAATCTAGTTCACTTAGAAGTATAGAATAAGACATGTTCGTTTGAAGGGGGCTTAAAGAGATGATGAGCATAATAAAAGGAATATTCAAATAATGAATGATAAGAATCTAATTCACTTAAAAGTATAATTCTCTGTTTAGTTCGGTTCCTACTGCGTGCTCAGTTTCTCACGGTTACTGCTGATAGACAACAGCTAAAACAATCCAAAAAATTAAACTTGTTTTAAATCGTCATCAAACATAATAAATTGCTATTATAGACGTTTAATACAATTTAATTTGTACTAAATTGCTATTACATATGTTTAATACAATTTAATGTATATATCGAGTATAGTTAAATGTCTTGGAGGTTTCCTTTCATTTTGTGGACTATAAAAGTAAGGCAGAGGCCTTAGTATGATGGGGATGAAGACTTGTGTACACAAAAGATAGTGAGAGGGCTTGAGAAATTAGATTTTTGAGAGATTTCATATACTCTCAAAGATGCTCTAACACACAACACATTTCCAATAATATGTTGGCATCAGTGTTTACGGACTGATATCCGGTCTTATCTATACTTGCTGAATACATACAGGTATACTTGTCGTTGTGTGTGGTTAGGATTGGTGATTCCATTTTAAAACCATTGTGTGAGTTCTTGATTATTTTATATACACACCCTAGCATATTAAGTTTTTGGCGACGTTGCGGAGGACACTTGCATTGGCGATTTCAAGAAAGACCCACGGCGGGGATCCAACCAATTTTTCTCTTCTTTCTATTTTTATTATTTTTATGTGATTTTTATTTTCTAGTATTAGTTTTCGTGTGTTTTTGCTTTTAGTAGGATTATTCACTTGTTAATATTTTTTCTTTTTTTAGGTTTATTTTAATTTTATCGCTACTTTATTTTATTTTATTATTTTTGTTATTATCTCACCTGTCACTTTGAGGAATATGTGTAGACAGCAGGTTGGTAGATTTGTGGAGCCGTGGTGCGAGATCTGTGGTGAGGACCATTGGGTGCAGGATTGCCACTATTCACAGAGAGATCCCTATGACGGATGTGAGTTAATAGAGTTGACGCTGAGCAGAGGAAGAAAGAGATGGATGTGATGCTTGCTTACGCTAAGAAGAGGAAGAGAGAGATGAAGGTGGCGTTGAGCAGAGAAATAAAATTTACTTGTAGGGATCGAGACTTTAGAGAAAGAAGATGATGACATGATGATCAATTTGTTCCTGTTATGATGTCACTGATTGATGGAGATTTTAAAAAGGATTCTTGAGTAGGCGTTTTTCTCTATGTATATGTTAGGTGACATCTAAACGGAAACCCAAATTATCTATATATATAGGTATGTCCATCATATAGCCCGCATATATTATTAACCAAATTAGGTCATTTTACTAATTAATTAAATGGTATGACGCCACACTATACGTGCTTTTAACAACAATTTGATATGGTAATAATTCTTCAGGTTGTGATCACATTGGATGCTCTAACTTACTAGTTTCAGCTCTAAATCAACTAGTTTCAGTTTGATTCTACGGTTTTACGACTTCTTCTCAAGTTTTTATACTAGTAACCTCGGTTTAAAAAAGGTGAGACCCTCCGCGTGTAGGTCCTAAATAAGGAGGCGCGAGGCATCCACTATTGAAAAAAACTAGTAAATTCTTAATAGATAACCAGGGGTGGCGCGTCAATACAAATAAATAAGTTGTCGCTTAGGGCCCCCATATTTAAGGGGCCTCATATTTTTAAGATTTAATTTTGTTAAATTTTCAGGTTTTGACAAATATAACAAAAAAATAGTATACCTAAAAAAGTTTTATTTTTACTAAAACTCACTCCAACTATAATACATGTGATTATGTGACCTTAAAAAATTGTATGAAAAATATGCATCCTCATATTCCTATGTGTTAGGATTATAAGAAAAAAAATGTATTTTTTTATGAAAAGAAGCCCCAATTTTGTAATTCGCTTTGGCCCAAAAAATATTGAGCAGACCCTAACATTTTAACTTGTTGATATTTAAAACAATAAAATAAGATATAAAAATAAATATATTCAAGAAAAAGATTTAGAAACAACTAAATAAGTTTTCTATACAACCAAAAGAATAACCGTAAGTACATACATAGATACACACAGTCTAAAAAAGCCCAGTAGATAAAAAAAAAGGGAAAAAATATAAAAATAGACATTTGACTAGAAAAATAATCAAAAATAGATATTCAAATTTAGCCTCATAATTTATGGACATTACTCTTGTGAACCGGCTAAAGCCGGCTAAGCTAGCCTTTTTTCATATTTCCGTGTCAACATTCCTTTTGTAGTGTACAAACCAACCGGATTGTGACACGTGGCAGACTAAGCCTCAAAAAAAGCGGAGACTAAGCCGTCTAATAAGTTTGCTATAGTCGTCTAGCATTTAGCCGGCAAACTTAAAAGGCTTAGCCGGCTAACTTAAAAGGCTTAGCCGGCTAACTTAAAAGGCTTAGCCGACTAACTTAAAAGGCTTAGCCGACAAACTAAAAAGGCTTAGCCGACAAACTAAAAAGACTTAGCCGACAAACTAATATTTTAAGGTTTAGTCGGCAAACTTAAAATGTGTTACCAAAAGTGGGCACTCTCGACACACATGTAAAATCTCTCTTCGTTCACATATGTAATCGAAAGAGGGATTTTATATGTGTGTCGAGAGGCATACTTTTGGTAAACCTTAAAATATTGTATTTTAAGACCATGGTTTTTGCTGGGTAAGCATTACTTTTGTCGGCTAAGTCTTTTTAATTTGCCGGCTAAGCCTTTTAAGTTTGCCAGCTAAACGCTAGACGACTATAGCATGCTTATTAGACGGCTTAGCCTCCGCTTTTTTAAGGCTTAGCCTGCCACGTGTCGTAATCACGTTGGTTCGTACCAGGGGCGGATTCACTTCATTTGCGGGGGGTGGGAAGGCACCCACTGAGAATATGTCCAGTAGGGTTAAAAAGCTTTAACTTAAATAAAAAATAATCAGGCACCCAAGCTCTAGCGACGGAATTAAAGAGGCAGACACCTTAAGTCATTTTCGTAGTTTGAATGATCGGAAAAGAAAAATATTCCGGCAAAGAACGACGGTACTAGCTACTGGTTCAAAGTTGCTTTAGAGAGATAAATGAAGAAGGAAGAAGTACTACTACTAGAGACGACAAAGAGATTATGAGTAATTAATGTTTTTTACTTTTGACTATGTTATGTAGGGCTAGAGATGGGTTGATCTATGTTAAAAGGAAATCTGACATCTTTAGACTCTAATCCATTAATTAATTATTTAATTTTTTAAAAACTTAAATTAAAATGTAACATCTAACTTTTGTATGTAATTTATATTAGTTTCTTTATTTAGTTAAAAAAATCTATTTTTTATTTTTATTTGTATTACTTTATCGATTTACTTGATTCAATATTTATTAGGGTGAAGGTGAAAGATGAAAACGTATGTTTGAGATTTAATTTGGGTTCGGGTTCATTCGGGAACACCAATGCAACCTATTTGTTTCCATTCGGGTAAATATGAGGTGACAATATATGGTTGGTTGGTTGTAAAAACATTTTCAAGTAGTTTTGGGTTGTACCTCTTCCACCTTACTTTCTTTACTTTTCAGACACATATATACATATAATTTATCAACTGAATAAATTATCATTATTTGGTCTGTTTTGCCCGGTCAATTTTTGTTATCTTTGACCTGCTTTGACCGTTTCATTTTTTTGCAACCGCTGACGAAAAATCTTGGATCTACCACTGGTTCGTACACTGTAAAAAGGAATGTTGGCACGGAAATATGAGCAGGCTAGCTTAGCCGGTTTTAGCCGGTTCATAAGGGTAATATCTATGAATTAGAAGACTAAATTTGGATGTCCATTTTTGATAACTTTTCTTGTCAAGTGTTCATTTTCGTATTTTTCCCTAAAAAAAACACATAAATAAATAAGTACCTTTTTAGGGTTTTAAAAAGCAAAAATCTCCAATCACAACTTCATATAATTCTCTTTAATATCCTTTTCCATCATCCTCACGTCAGTCTCAACCTTCCATCGATGTCGTCTCGTGCATCAGGATGCACCCGAGACGTGATTTTTAAAACCAAACTAGTAACTTGAATAATTAAACGCAACTAAAATCCGTACCGAACCAAATAATATCCTACTTGTCTTGACATTAATTTCGTTTAAAAAAGTACAAATATTCAACCTGATTAATTAGCGCAATGATTAAAATAATTATAGCGTTTACTTAAAGTTTTGCATGGTTGTATTGATTGACTTTGTTTATGATATATAAACATCCCACATGGCCCATAAGAATGATTAAATAATTAGTCAAATGTAGGCACGTAACAAGGCGATGTGATCAATTGTGATTGTAAATTATAACATATATGTTTTTTTAGGTGTCAATTTTAGAAAATAGAGTAGTTAACATTAGAATTTATTAATTTCTGTTGAAAAGAAAGACGATTACAATAAAGTGGCAGGTAAACGGCAACAAGTTACGCTGCAACCTCCTTTTTAATAGCTAAACCGATCCTACTAAAAACAAAGTTTTGGGTCTTAGGGGCCGAAATATTACTATGCACGACTCGTTGAACCCTGTTTAGGAATTTCATTGCCTCCGGTGCTAGGAACCCAAAAGTATCAAAAGCAAAAGGGATAAACACGTGTTGGTTCTCTAAACAAGCTTTCTCGTGTTTAGCAACTTTGTCTGATTCCGCCTTTAAAGTAGCATGGCCTGCCACAACCACATTGTCCCTGAGCCCCACAAGAGGGGACACTCCAGTAAGGTCCACACAAGCGTGTTCCCCCTGCCTAACCAAACACAAGAATATCAGCCGACCGTAGAGTAGACCTCCCTTCAAGCGGATCTGTCAGAAAGTTCACGGGGGCCTCTTTTTTAGCAGAAATTCCTGCCCGTTTGAGAACATCACAAAGAACATCCCTAACCAAATCATGTCTGTATTTAAACCCGGGTAACTCTTTGCAATGGACCACATGCTCACCGAAAGAATCCAAACAAGCCTTGTGCAAACTGGGCAGGGCTCATCAGTCGGAAACAAGGGGATCATTAGCCGATACTTGAGGATATCCCGGTACTCCACAGCCGACGTATGCTGGCCCAGTCCTTCAATGGGGATAACTGTTAGAAAATCTTAAGCCCGAGGAGCCCGGAGACATTCAAACACCGCTTTTTGGCGAGGTGATAAATCCAACTTTACTCTCAAATTCTGGATGATTCTGCTAAATAAGGCATTCGCCAAAGCATGTTGGGCTTTAGGGGGGGCGGTGTCCTTATTAGAGAAACCGCTAAGATCGAAATTAGGAAGGGACATGCGCAAGCGATCCATCGCACACCCATAATCAGAGTCTAACCCATCAATATCACAACCCCGAAGAATGTGGTCCGGTAAACTCCAAGATTGTGTCCTCGAGGCCACAAATGCATAAGCAGATACATCATGAGCCGCACATAAACCCAAACCCCCAAAACGGGTTGTAAGTGATGCCAACCTCCATTGAAAATCCTCAAAAAAAGCACAACCACAAACCACGATAATCTGTTTTTGAAAATGAATTGTTTATTCTACCAAGCTATCACAACTTTAGTATTTTTAAGATTTATTAACCTATTTTTAGTATTTTTTTAAGATTAAAAAACTATTTTGAAAAAAATATACAAACGTGTACTTTAAGATTTAAACATATATATAGTTGTTTTAAAAAAATAAAATAAAATAAAACATTTTCTGGAAAATAAAGCCTTTATATTTTCTTTTAAAGATTTTACTTTTTAAAAAAAATATAGGTTATCCAATGAGATTAGGAGAGATACACAAACACTTATTTCAAAAACACTCTTTTAATACTTTTTAAGGAACACCATTTGGGTAAATATTTTTTTCACCAACACTATCTTGGAAAAAAACTCGTGGATACATATGTACTAGCAGTCACGTCAGGGGGATACAATTTTTTAGTTTTGGACAAACACCTGATGTATGACCGTTTCACATAGGCACGTCTGAGACACTCAACCTCATCAACCGGCGAGCCACCGACCTCACTTTTCATTTCGACCACCTTTTGATCAGGGTCTACTGGTTTCTTCCTACTTTGGACCCATCGGGCGAGCGGTAAATCTCACGACCAGTTATGCGTTCGGTGTGCAAGCGCACATAGGCATGTTCATGTCGTCTATCCCTCTAAATTCGTGCCCGATGAAGTCTGGACTAGCCAGCAAACCCAAACATTCATGCATAAACATAACAAAACGATCTTAAAACATTTGGTCCGTTAGAGTATGCTAGTTTTATTTAAGACTGTGATTCAAATCCCAAGCTTTATATTGTAACAATTTAGTATACATCGTTTTTTAAATTTATGTAACCTCACCTAAAAATCTCTAAACTATTAATGTTAAAAAGAAAAATGGTAAAAAGTGGAGTGAGCCAATTTGGTGAGGTTTGGTCCATTGAGATTGAAGGATCTTCTGTGGGGTGACGACATGTGGGTACGTTGTATGTTAAGCTAGAACGAGTGAATAATTGTATCAGTATTCAAGAATTTCTTGGCTCCTGTGCACAGATAATTCTATTTAATTACATTATCAAGAATTAATCTGATACCGGCAGGTAAAAAGATACCTTTCAAGTTCCAAAGAAGACAATTTTCACTGTCTGTATGTTTTGCAATAACGATTAATAAAAGCCAAAGACAATCATTATCTAGAGTGGGTTTGTATTTAAAAGAACGGTTTTTACCCATGGACAGTTGTATGTCGCGCTATCAAGAGTAGAGACGGATTAAAGTTACTGATATTGGATAGAGATGGTAAAGTTATTAATCAAACAACAAATGTTGTATACAAGGAAATATATAAAGATTTATGAAAAAAGAATATATTTTATCAATGGCATTATAATTTTCTTTTTTCCCTATGTAAAGTAAATTACTATTTTATTTATGAATTTGTTTTACACATTTATGAATGATAAATGTTTCTTTTAATCAACCGTGTATTACACGGGTAATAACCTAGTATATATTATATAAACATATACTTTAATAAATATTAATTTCTATTCCCTACAATTGCAGACTTACATGTGATATTGTTGGATTGGTTACTATTTAATCACCTCTTCTTCTTCCCATCTTTCTTCAACTCTTCTAGTGTTGAGAGCTAGCAAACATGATGAAAATTGGCTTTCTTTTGCTAACTCTTTGCTCTATTCTTCTTCTTCCTTTTCCTCTTGTTCATGCTTTTACCGCTTCCGGATGGATCCGTGCTCATGCCACCTTCTATGGTGGCGGGGACGCTTCAGGAACAATGGGTATGCAATTTCTCTTAGATATACTACTTTGATAAAACTATTTGTAATTGTGTTCTAATGCACCAAGTGCTCTTATCAAATTTCTTATAATGTTCTATACAGAGGTGTAAATGAGGCGAGCTGATTTTGAGTCAGACTAACCTTAAGTTTGCTTTGTTTCAGGCCATATGTTTAAAGATTGAATTTAACTTGTGATTAACTTTACAACATTGATTTTGGCTTTTTCATAATTTACGTATTATATACATATATAATTATTTTGTATGTATTTATAACAATAATTATGAATATAAATATATATTATTTAGTTTATACTTTATATAATAATAATTGTATATAATAAAAATAATATTTATTATATATTATATTAAGTAGTAGGGTAGTTTAGGTTTCAAGTATAATCAAACTTAATATATGGAACTAGGACACAAAATTGAGACATTGGTTAATTAAAGCTCGACTTGATTCAATGTTTGTCGACGACATGTAAATTAAGTCGGCAAGAAAGCTTGTTTTATTATTTTTACCTTTATAGTATAGTTTGATATATTTTTGTCTAATAACACATATTTATAATAAATAAGTTTCAAAAACCGTATCTATTTGTCAATTAACAATAACGATTAAAGGCGTTTAACTTAAGTTAAAGGTTGTTCGGATTCAACTTTTTTTAGATTTATAATTAAATTTAAGTTATTTTATTAAATAATATTTAAATTTTTTATTGTTAATGTCATAGATTCTATGTTTTTAATATTACAATTTATTGGGACTATAAATCACATGTGTTTGGTTTTCAGGAGGTGCTTGTGGGTATGGTAATTTATACTCAACCGGTTATGGTACAAATACCGCTGCACTGAGTACTGCTCTTTTCAACGACGGTGCCTCATGCGGCCAATGCTACACGCTTATGTGCGATTACCAGGCTGACCCACGGTGGTGCATCAAAGGAACGTCGGTGACAATAACTGCCACAAATTTCTGCCCACCGAATTTCGCTCAGCCGAGCGATGACGGTGGATGGTGCAACCCGCCACGTCAGCATTTCGACATGGCCCAACCGGCTTGGGAGAAAATCGGAATCTACCGAGGTGGAATTGTCCCCATCATCTATCAAAGGTTCTAATCTTTATCGTTAGTAATAGGGTTGTGCTAAACGTAGTTTATGCCCTGTTATTTTTTACTCAACGTGCCCCTTCTTCCTACTTCGTATGTTTACTTTTATTAAACAAGGGGTACGTTTAATATACAGGATGTATGTTTAGCCTATTCCAAATCATATTAGTTTTCTGTATTATGTTGTATATATTTATAACTATAATTATGTATATAATATATATTATTTAGTTTCTTTTAATTATAATGACTATAATAATAATAATCCTTATTATATTATATTATAATAAATGTTTTTTTTGTTTTTTTAGAGTACCTTGTATTAAACGCGGCGGAGTTAGGTTCACCATCAACGGCCGAGACTACTTTGAGCTTGTTCTAGTAAGCAACGTCGGTGGCGCCGGATCAATTCAATCGGTGCAGGTGAAGGGATCGAAAACCGGATGGATGGCAATGTCGAGAAATTGGGGAGTTAACTGGCAATCGAATTCGTACCTTAATCGTCAATCGATGTCATTCAAGGTTACAACAAGTGATGGTGTGACAAAAATTTTCATGAATATTGTTCCGGCTAATTGGGGATTCGGTCAGACATTCTCGAGCCCCGTGCAGTTTTAAGAAGATCGGATTTATGATTTTGTTGACGGCAGCGGCGTGCTTACTCTTTTTGGTGGAAGCTGCCCGCCGGTGTGAGATTTGGAGGCTGTTTTTCCCCTATTATATTCTATTATGATATAAGTTTTATAATATGATTTGTAACGAAATGATTTTATTGTTATTACAACACAACATATAAAAACTTGTTATATTGTAATGTGGTGCTTTTATGTATTTTTTGTTGTCATATATTCAAAATTGTGTTTATATATAAATATAAATATGTGATTTTTACATTGTTGTCATATATTTTTGTATCATGTTCAATTGAAACTCCTTTTTAATTGTCTCATATCCTCAACAACAAGAATCTTTTTTTTTCCTTTTTTGTATAACTAGGAAACATGCTTACGTAGTAAAACCCTTTTTAATTGTCTCATGTTCTTATAACCACTGGATATTTATAAGACATAGAAAATTAATAATTTAATAATGTTTTGTAGATATACTATTTTTTAATATCATTTCTAAAAATTGAAATAATAATTAATATTTTTTTGAAATACATAATTATTTCTAACCAAATAAAATAATAAAATGGATAATGGTTTCAAAGTAATTGGTTGGACACTTATCCATTATCTTTATACGGTTTTTATTTTTTTTTATTTTTTAAAGATAAATGTCATGCTCAGCACAATCCACAGCCGAAAAAGTAAATTAAGGTTTTTAAATTGATTCTTTATCGTGAAATTTATAAAAGATTCTTACTAGAGCTTCTTTCCAAAGGTGGAGCTAAACATATTCCTCTCTTCTCAATTGCTCTGTCCTGGTCAGTGAGTGTAATTAAAAAAAATGATCGTTTTGTACGTGTAACGCGTTATATAAACAGTGGATGTGATCACACTCACACTAAGTAAATATGTGTAATGGCGTTAGGCTCGGCTCAACCTTTTTATTGGCCTAAAGCGAGTTTTAAAAGAGTTTTTTTTTTCAAAAGAGTGTTGGTGGAAAAAGTATTTACCAAAATAGTGTTCCTTAAAAATTATTTATCAAAAAAGTGTTTTTGAAAATTTACTTGTATCTCTCTCATTAAATAACCTATGTTTTTAATTAAACAAAATATATTTTGAAAGAAAAATATTTTATTTTTCAAAAAAGGTTTTATTTTTTTTAAGAAAAAGTTATATTTTTACAAATCTTAAAATAGAGGTTTAGTTTATAAAATAGTTTTCCCTTAAATTTTTATATCTTAAAAAATATTAAATATTGGTTTATGCGTGTCATTTTTGCATCTTTTCATGATATATATCTACTAAGAAACTCATTTTAACCGTGATATTCATTTGAATACATAAAAATTAATAATTTTATAGTTTTTTTTAGTACGTAATCTACTTCTATCGTAAATAAATCATATCTATTAAGAAATTCATTTAACCATAGTAAATTTTTTGTTTAAATAAAAAGTAGTCAATTCTTGAAAATGAATTGTTTATTCTACCAAGTTTCATAACTTTATGTAATTCTTTTACTTACTTCGCAACGTCAATGTTAAAGCCACAACGCGCGGCTGCCACCACCCTCGTTATTATAATGCACACAATCTTAACAAACTATATTGTTTTCTTGTTCTTTTTAACAAAAAGTATATAGGTAAAAAAAATAAAGCATTTTTTTCTTTTAAAGATTTTACTTTTTAAAAAGTATAGGTTATCCAATTACATTACGAGAGAGGCACATGAATTTATTTCCAAAACATTATTTTGGTAAATAGTTTTCAAGGAACATCATTTTAGTAAATATTTTTTCAGCAACACTATTTTGGGAAAAAAAAACTCGTTTTAAAATCGGGGCCTCTTTTATAGAAAAATAACATTATTTTTGCTTAGAATCATAACACATGAGAATATAATTACTCTCATTTTTTGTATACAATTTCTAAAAGGTACACAATCACAAATTAAAATTGGAGTAATCTTTTAGTACAAACAAAACTCAAAATGCTTCTATATTCTCCTTATCAAAACCGGAAAATTAAAAGTTAAAATTCTAAATAAAGGGCCCCTCAAATATTGGGGGCCCCAAGCAGCAGATTATTTTTTATATAGTCGAGCCACCGCTGAATGGCGTTAGTGAGTGTGAACAAAAAAAGATAATGATTTGTAGTATTATGGATGGTGGATGAAAATAAAAAATAAAAATAAAAAATCCTTTTCTTTGCCCCACGCTTGCAAGTAGCCTCACAGAGATGCCCTCAATCACGCCCTAGTGGGCAGTGATCCCTCCGTGATGAGATGAGGTGGCAGCTCACGGCCCCTCACTCACACTCCATAACACATGACCTAACAATGTTTTTAGCTTTTGGATATCTTTTAGTTCGATTCTGACAGTTGGACGAAACCAAATGATCATCTATTTGCACAGATCCCTTGACCTAGGTGAGCGCCTCGTGTCTCTTCAAGTCGTATAGACGCACGTCTCCTACACCTTGCTTTTGAGTAGGTCATTCAAACTTTTTTTTCCAATAAATAATTAATATATTAAGTAAGCGCTCTTTTTCATAAAGATCGCCGTTTAAAACCGAATAGAAATGAACATAAACCAAATCAACTTAAACAATTTTAAATACAAATATTTTTTATTAGTATTATAGATTTTTTTTGTTTTATTTTTATTTTTTAGAACAACTAACTCGTACAACCTCCTAGATCTACACTTTTGTCCCCAATAAACCTTAAACCCTCATTCTCTTATACCATCGCGCTACAAACCCTTAGTAACATTATAGTTATTTTGTGAACTATAAATTTATAAAAAAGAAAATCTATATCCCCTAACTATTTTTGTGAACTATTTATAAAAAGAAAATCTATATCCCCTAAGTTGGATAGTTGGAACTCTTTTTCTGTCGGGTCATATCTCACCGCTAACTTGAAGCCACCGACAAACCATCTTCTCATCAATAAACCACGGAGGGTCCATGCAAACACCACATAACACAATGGTGGGCGACGGAGGGAGGGGGACAAGAGTTTAATGGTAATTAATAAAACATACAAATTTATGGTATTTGAAAAATAAATGTCTCACCAAATTTGCTACGTGTTTACTTTATTTATAACTTAAATCTAAAGACTTTTAAGTATCACAATTTACTAACCATTAGAAAAGTTAGGCACGATCTTTCCTTTACTTTAAATACATAGAGTACCATAAGACGTGGGTTCGAAACCCACTTGACCAGTTTTCTACAATGTTTATTTTTTTTTTCTATTTTAGCTTCTTTTTTTATTTATTTTGATGTCTCGTTTTTTTGTTGGTTTAGCTTTTATTTATCTGTCTTTTTTGTATGAGTTTTTTTCGTGGTTCTTCAACGTGTGCTATAAATTTTTAAGCGTTTTTTACATAAGGTCTTCAATATTACCAATGCTTTCACTGCAACACGTGAGCTTACGTAATAGTTTTGATTTTTTATACAAAGATTCGAACACGTTGATTGATTTCGTGGTTTAGCGAGCCACAACGTATAAATGTTTTTTTTACTTTAATCTATTTTCTTTCATTAATTTGGCAAATGTCAACATAACATAAACGCACGATAGCTGAGTCATGTTTCTGGCGTAACGCCGCAACAACGTAAATTTTTCTTAGTGTTTCGACGTAAATTTTTCTTAAGGTTCAACGTCGCTGCCACAACGCGTGGGTTTTTACACTAAGCTATAACACATTTTTTTCCTTCTTGATTTTCTTAAGGTTCAACGTCGCTGCCACAATTTCTCGGTCTCATATTTCTAACAATTTGTTCTTTTTCCATCTTCATCAGTTTCTACGAACGTGGGCTCTACTTCATTTGAATTGTACTCACAACTTGCTACGCCTTTGTTCTCTACAATCATATTAAGATTACCCAAGTGTACATTATGTTCCTTATTCGATTTTGAGACCAAGATCGTGTCGGCCGTCCCACGATAAGCCACTTATTCTTCAAAAGACCAAAACGCTCGTTCGACGTCTTTTCTTACTACGTCATGAGATGTTTTATATGTAGTACGCCTAATACCTTTGGACACGTAAGAGATTTGACAATTGTAGCATATTTGGGATATATTTCATCACAAAGATAATATCCACGCCTGTAATGGGTTCTCCTAAGTTCAAAATACGAGTCTGATGTGGTTCCATTTATCATATCATCGAACAAAGGTAATTGACTAGGAACATTAATGTCATTGTAGGAAACAACAACGCCAAAGAATGCATGCCCAAACTATAGGTCACTTTAAGCCACCAATCGTCCCAGGAAAGCCGTATCTAGCTTCATGTACCGCATATAATTGTTGAATGTCGCTAGCGAAGAATTTCGTATTTGTCTCCCACGGTACAACTGAATTATAGCTCTACAAAATTTGTAAATACAAGACCGTATAGTTTGGTAGGACATCTTTAAGTAGTCATTGAACGAATTGCTAGAGTTTCCGTATCCCATTTGACAAATCGCGGTGGTACACTTTTGCAAGGCAGTAAAACCTACTCGACCTCTCGCATCAACCCGTTGACGGAACCAAGACACCTCTCTTACTCGATATCATTTGTAATTCATAAAAATAAACATCGTCTCATTCGAAAATGCGCGACTTAAGTCTTCAAGCGTGTACGTGCACAACTCCGTAAAATATTCATTCTGTAAAAGCGTGCTAGCAGTTGTGCGATCACGGATGAGACGAGCACTTCAGGTTCTAGGTTGTCATGTTTGAGTTTCTTCCCACCACTGAACCGTCGCGGTTGAGAAAGCACGGAAGATCATGGCCCCGACCTCGTCGGGTGAAGATGAAGAAGAAAACATTTTTTAAAAGTATAAGGTGTGTGAGAGTTTGATAAGGTTATCACCTGATTTGTTACAAGTTTATTCTTGAAGGGGCAAAGGGAAACTTCCCTCAAGTGGATTACAGGTTGTATTACTCAATATTAGTATATATAGTAATAAATAATGAAGAGAGAAGGCAGGTAACAATTTGTGAGATTATTAGAGCTCCTGCTTAATGTGTGGAGAGAGGGCATAGCCCTGGAATTCCTTTTGAGTGTTCTTCTATCTTTTCCATTGTTCTCAATCACCGAATCATCAATAAGAATCGTTCCATCTTTTATACTTTTCATCTTATTTTGTATTAGATCTCTATCATTGGTCCGACCTGCTTGTGATCTGCTGTTTTCTTCCATTCGATCATGGTAACCCGAGCTCAGAATTCTCGATTGGATGCTCAGAAACAACAGATCAAACAACTCTAAGTTGATGTCGCTGAAATTAAATCCTCGTTGAAAGCCTTGGACGAGGATCGGATGGAGTCCGACGATTTTCGTAAGTTTGTTTTGGCGTGGATGAAACAACAGGATAAGCGACCATCGGATGGGTCGTCGGGCTCAGCTACTTCCTCTAGGATTTTCTCTTCGCTCCGTTCTTCTCCTCTGAACGGTGGGCCGTCTACCGGGTTGCCCTATGTCGTGAAGAAAGTGAAGTTACCTGAATTTAGTGGGTTTGATCCTCAAGGTTGGATTCAGAAGGAGGATCTCTATTTCGACATCACTGAAACACCGGACGACCTTCGTCTCCAGTTGGCTCAATCGAGCATGGTCGGCGTAGCTCAACATTGGTTCACCGTCATCTCTCAGGTACACGATTCCTTGTAGTGGGGAGATTTTCAGGCGGAATTACTCCAACGTTTCAGTGGTTTGACGATTCTGAATCCTTCTGCACATTTCACTGAAGATCACATTGATTCACACTCCTCTCAGGCTATGCACATGATAGTTGTTACTCCGATTCACTCTGATCCGAGTGACTTTCACACGTTTGATTCGGCTTCGCAATGGTGTGATGAATCTGACCTAGGGCTCGTGAATGATGTCACTCCGATTGCAAGTTCAATTGAATATGTTATTGAGGTTGTTACTACTCACTCGGGTGTTGTTCTGTTGGATCCACACGCTATCTATCCAATCGGTTCAGATTTGGATTATGATATCACTGAGTATCAAACTAATTTCCCAAAATTTTTGTGTTGCGATCGTTTCATTTTAGCAACTTCGGCTCTCGGGATCGCTCCAGCTTCTAGCATCGATACCCCTATTCTGATCATGTACTTCCCTTCACTGAATCTTGTTCCGGTTTATACTAATCCGATCACACTTGATATTACTCATTTGTCGATTCCTAAACTGCATGAGGAATTGGACCGTTTTACCTTCTTTGTTTTTGATCCTGGTCCATATTTTCTCAAGATGTCTTATCATCCGAGTAAATCTGGTTCAGTTCCAGTTCTTTATACTCGGATCCTAGATATTGATTCAATTTCATATGCCGAAATTGACGTGCATTCAAGAGCTTTTCATGAGTCATTCGGAGTACAGGAGACTCACATGGATATGTTGAATTACATTTTTGTGCTAGCAGGGGTTGTTGTCGACAGTGCTAACATTTGGCTGTTCGATACAGGTTCAAGAGTTATTCCAAACTTTGGATGGAAACCTGGTTGGCTGTGTGAAAGTCTTGAGGTCAAGACTTTATCGAAAGGGGGAAGTAGTGATAAGGTTATCACCTGATTTGTTATAAGTTTATTCTTGAAGGGGCAAAGAGAAACTTCCCTGAAGTGGATAACAGGTTGTCATGCTCAATATTAGTATATATAGTAATAAATAATGAAGAGAGAAGGCAGGTAAGAGTTTGTGAGATTATTAGGGTTCCTGCTTAATATGTGAAGAGAGGGCATAGCCCTGGAATTCCTTTTGAGTGTTCTTCTATCTTTTCCATTGTTCTCAATCACCGAATCATCAATAAGAATGGTTCCATCTTTTATACTTTTCATCTTATTTTGTATCAGATCTCTATCAAAGTTGTTGTTTGAGTTTTATGTGTTTTTAGTATGTTTAAAATGTATATTTATTAAGGTAAAAAAACATGTTTTTTAGTATGTGGAATGGTCAAATTTGACCAACCCAATGACTACGTGGACTAATCCACACCCATGAGATTTCTCAAGCAATGGACTCACACCAACGAAGGGACGGTGTTTCATGGGGATTACGGAGTTAAGGCTGTTGACGTCGTGACGGACCTAATAGTTTTTTTCATGGGGGTCGGAAATTTTTTGAGGTCGGTTATCTATCATTAAATATTATTTTTTTCAGTCCGGTTCAAGCAGGGTCGGATCGGGTCAGGTCTCTTAGTACACATATTATCACTAATTACAATTAGCAAATAGCACATATGAAATAGTTTATAACAAAATAATATGATAAAAAAAATTCAAAACTTAGAAAAAAAAAGTTACTTGAAATCGTAAGGAGGCAACGACGCAAGGCCGTGAATAGTGAATCGACTAGTAGGGCTAGAATCGTAAATTCGTGATTAGGGAAAATGTTTGAAATCGTGAAGAGGCATGACAAGAATCATGATTAGCAAATTGTCGTTCTTTAGATTGCGTGAAACGGGAATATGAAATGTTGAGACGATGGATCAGGATTGCCGCTACTTAGTTTTTTTAACAAGTTAAATTGTTTAAAAATGTAAACGGGTAATGAGTTATCTAAATGTGGGCTTAATTGTCTAAATCAATAATAAGTTAACTAAATGTGAGTGTAGTTGTTTAAATGACTAAGTTTTTAGTCCAGATTATTTCAAATGTCAAATTAAGTTATTAGTTTAAATATGAGTCAGTGTTAAAAAATAAATTTTCCTAGGGTCGGTGTTAAAAAATACATTTTTTAAGGGGTCGGTGTCAAAATTTCTTGAGGGTCGGTCCAGATTATATCGCATATATAACAAATAGAAAAAAATTCCATGAGAGTCGGCCGACCCGTCTAGCAAAAACTAGGTACGTCGTGCCTCTTCACGTGGAGTATACCGCTAGCTACCTCTAATAAACATGTTATGTTCAGGCCAAAGAGGTTGTGGTGTAGTGGTTGAGGTGAGGCCTAAAGTCCTAAGGGACCCGGGTTCAATCTCTGCCACCACCATTAATTTCTGAGGCATGCAAATAAGGACTAGTTCTTAGGCTGATGCACCAGGGTTTTACCCACGCCGATCCAGGGTTTGAGCCTCGACTCTCCCTCAAGCCCGGAAGGGGCCGTATTGGATGGGATTTTCCCTTGGAAGCTCTCCAACTCTGACGTCAAGTGGACACGGTTAAGACAACATATTGACCGGAGTTGAACGAGTCTCTCCCATATGACGGAGGGTGCGACGTCACAACATTCAACGTTTGCCGTTAAAAAAAAACATGTTATGTTCCGGATTATGAAGCGTAATTAAAAGGAGGGTCCATGCAAATAGTTGGCACCCATTGGTAGGCGCCGTGAAAAGAGGGGGCAACAATGTTAGAATAAAGTAAAAAATAAATTTATATTATATCCAAAAATAAATGTTTCTGTCACGATATTTGCTTCGTGTTTATCTTTTCTAACATCTATGTTTGTTTGTTTTTTTTTTATTTTTTATTTATGACTTCAATCTACATACCTAGCTCCTACCTGTCATACCCCCTTCCTAAAAAATAATTTTTAAACTTGTTATTTTACTCTCATTCAAAAAATTATTATTTGTAAAACCGTTCTTTTAAGGTTAAAAACACTTTCTATAAAATAAAACATATACCCCTCCCCCTTCATACTTGTCGTACCCACTTCATTTTACCCCCTTCGAATAATTATTATAAATAAAACTTTTTTTAAGTTTAAAAACACTTTTTCTATAAAACAAAAACGAGTTAGGCCATACATATTCCCCCTCCTACTTGTCACACCCCCTGAAAAAATAATTTTTAAACTTGTTATTTTCCCTTTTCGAAAAATCATTCTTTCTAAAACCGTTATTTTAAGTTTAAAAACATTTTCTATAAAATAAAACGTATATTCTCCCCCCTTCCTACTTGTCGTACCAGCTACCCCCACCCCCATTTTACCCTATTCGAATAATCATTATTTATAAAACTGTTTTTTAAGTTTAAAAGCATTTTACCCTAAGAAAGAGATTTTGCCTAAGTAACCTAAGAAGGATTAAGAAGATGACATGTGACACTCCTCATAAATATGATTAAAGGGTATTTAGGTCCTACAACCAAACTTTCACCCACTTGTTTTCTCAAAATACAATACAAAAAATCTAGTACAAAAAATACAGCACCAAAAATCTAGTACAAAAAATCCAGCACAAAAATTTTAATAAAAAAACTTTAGCATAAAAAATCTACTACAAAAATTTCAACACAAAAAATTAGTAAAAAAATCCACCACAAAAAAATCTATACTATAACTAATATAAAATAAACCTAGTAGCCCGAAATCAATATTTCTGAGCAAAAATTAGGGGAGGGACGGATCTCCTCTAGCCCCTATTAAGTTTCGCCCATGGTAAAAAGTTAGTTCTTTTTTACCTTGCCATCATAAATTTCTTGTTTCCATTACTTATATACTTTTGTTTTTACGAATGGACGCTTCCCATATCGTAAGGCTACTATTACGACATCTTTCTATCTTGGAAATGTTTTTCTTTTATTTTAGTTTTGAAGAAAAAAAACTTGTGTTAACATGGTAATTTTGAGGAATTGTGTATAGATTAGAACTATAAATTGGGCCTTTGAAGAACTTGTATCTTATAATACTTCATTTTCACTCCAAAGCCAGAAAATTGGGCCTAAAGGCTTAAATCCATTGAATTTGTGTGCGAGTGTGACTGCAACTTAAAAATCTCGAGCCTGCTCATGTGTTTTGCTTTGGCCCATGATATTTTTGGGCTTGTTACAAATATTACCGACTTATAGTTTATTACAACGACTCAATCGCACACCTTCATCAATCCTTCAAATCCTACCCCTCATTTACATATGTGTCCATGACTGGTACTCTCAACCACATGAAGAGCACACACTATTCACTATTATATGGACACCTTAATACCGTTACACTATAAATCCTTTAGGTAATGACTTAACTAACTGCAGGGCCGGTCCTAAGGATTTAAGTGTTTCGGCCGAGCCGAAAAAAAAAGGCGTCTATGAACAGAATATATAAACTAGATTTTTTTAAACGACGATTAACGTTATACCTATGTTGTCAAAGGCGCACTCAAGGCGCAAAGGGTGAGTCTTGGGCCTAGGAGCAAGACGCTTAAAAAGTGAGCTTTTTTAAACTAGGAGCATGGTATAAATACACAATTTTTAAGGATTTTAGATATGTTTTAGGCCCGTTTAACATTTATTAAAGCGTATCTTGAATCTAATAAAATTAAATAACTATTATTGGATACATATTTTTCTATAGTTATTAAATACATTATTGAAGTAAAATAAACAACTCTCAAGTTTAAACTTATTAAAAAAGTTTAAATGAAAATTAGACCGTGTGTTTGTTTTTGAGGTGACACAACAGTCCATGCTTTCCATCAGTAAAAGTAAAAAATATAATAAAATATTATTAAGTTAAACTTTCAGAAAAGTTTGATCTTTATATTAAACTCTTCTTATTTTCAAATCCATACGAACTATCTTCTTCTTTCACATCTTCCTCTTTCATCTAAACTAACATCAGCCTCTGCCCAACACCCCCCCCCCCACCGTTCGCCGCCGTACTCTGACGTTACCGTTCGCCGGAATCTGGCCGGAATATGGAAATCTCGCAGGATTTGCGTCTGCATTGTCCCGAGGCGTTTTTTCTTGCGCTGCGCCTATGGGTTGATATTGGGTTTTAAGTTTAATTAGGCCTAACCATTATAAAGATTAAAAGGGTCCAACTATTATAAAAATGACCCAATATATTTTTAAGTTTTATAAAAAACACCCAATATATAAAACCTGTATTTAAATTTTTATAAACACACACACACACACACACACATATATATATATATATATATAGGAACATGTTCAATTAAGAACCATCAATTTGACAAGAACAAAAGAACCATGTATTTCTACACAAATATAATGATGCATATATGCATTTGTGTATATATTAAGTAAGGATACATGTATGTATTTGTGTAAGAATGTATGATTCTTTTGGTTCTCGTCAAAATGATGGTTCTCAATTGAACATGTCCCTATATATATATATATATATAGGAACATGTTCAATTAAGAACCATCAATTTGACGAGAACAAAAGAACCATGTATTTCTACACAAATATAAGGATGCATATATGCATTTGTGTATATATTAAGTAAGGATACACGTATGCATTTGTGTAAGAATGTATGATTCTTTTGGTTCTCGTCAAAATGATGGTTCTCAATTGAACATATCCCTATATATATATATATATATATATATATATATAGGGGTATGTTCTTTTGAGAACCAACAATATGTTAAGAACTGTGAGAACCACATTAACTCTTGCACTATTTATAATATAAATTGACTAGAATTCATGTACATTTCAATATGCTTAAGGTTTGGTTTTAAAAGATCTCGAATTTATAGTCGTTTTTTTAAATGCATATATGCACTCACAATATATGCACAAATGAATGCATATATGCATATTTTTATACTTTTCTTAAAAAAATTCAGGAGAGAGAAGATAAACTCAAACTAAGAGTGAGAAGAGATAAATAAAACAATGTTGTTGAATTTTACTTTTTTCACTAAAGCGATATATACACGTTTTGTGCGGTTCTTTCGGTTCTCAACATATAGTTGGTTCTCAAAAGAATATGCCCCTATATATATATATATATATATATATATATATATGTACAAGCCATGTAAAAATTTTAGGCCCCCGAAAAAACGGGCCCTTGCCGACTGCCCGGCTTAGCCTACCCCAGGGCCGGCCCTGACTAACTGATTGTTTCACGGTATGAATACAACGGTTGATGCTCCATTCTAAGCACGTAGAAAAAACACAAGCATACAATTATTTAGGGGTTGGGCCGACTCAAATTTAAAACGAATTTTAAAATTAGAGCATTTCGGTAAAAAATTATTTTTTTACGTGAAAATATGATGACACAATTTTATATATGATTTCTAAAAGTCACACATTGGAATTAGTTTTAATAAAAAGAGAATCTTTTCAAGCATTTCAATTCTTTAATCTCTTTGTCAAAACCTAAAAATTTGACCAAGTTAAACTCTAAAAGTTGAGAGAACCTTAAATGTGGGCCCCCAAGTTTCAACTTATTTTTTTTCTACAGTCGAGTCGCTCATGTTTAGGGGTAACAAATTTTGACACGATGTAAAACATGTTAAAAAACGTAATTAGGTTTTTGGCTGTTATATATAACCTGTTTTAATTAACGGGTCGTGTTCGAGTTGTAATATGTATCATGTTTAATAAATGGGCCGTTTTAGGATTGAATTGTTTAACCCGTTTAATTAAGTAGGTCAATCCACCAACCTATTTAACTTTTCTTTTGAACGGCGAACATTGAATATTGTGACGTTTCAAACCCCCCCATCACATGGGAGAGCACCGTCTAACTCCGGACAATATGTTGTCTTAACCGGGCCCACTTGGCGTCAGAGTTGGAGAGCATTCAAGGAAAAATCCCACCCAATACGTCATTTATGGGCTTACGTCGAACCCTGTATCGGTGTGGGTAGAACCCAGGTGCATCAGCCTAAGAGCTAGGCCTCATTTGCATGCCTCAGGAAATAATGGGAAGAGTAGGAATTGAACCTGAGTCACAAAGAATACCAAATCTCTCCCTTACCACTCCACCACCACCTCATTAACACCAACCTATTTAACGAAAAGGTGATGTATGACGTAATGGTGCACATAAATTATCATCTTATACGAGATTTTAGCATTAAATTTCTATCAAAATTAGTTACTTCGATATGTTTACATGCACATCGTAGCGGTGGAAGATTGCACTTAAATATTGGAGTGATACAAGCAATGAGTGATAACTACACGTGAAGAAGAACGAAGCAAGACAAGTCAAGGATGGAAAAAAAGAAACCTAGTGTACCATTCGCCGAGGGGCGTTTGGATTCACGTAATAGAAAAAAAAACCGCCAACTGTTTTTCAAAATTTTGGTAAGTCATATTCCAAGCGTATCAGATTGAAGAGAGGACGATTAGACATGTTTAGACATTTTTAACCCTTATTTCTTTTCGTTTCCATGAGTTTTTGAGCCTAATCACCTTTTTTTTCTTTCATACATAGGTTTGTTTCATGTGAGAGCCATATGACTCCATCATTTAAGAACTTGTATAGGTCCTAAATTTCGAGACTATGAACTAATTAATTGTAAAAAATGACAGAGGCATTAGGATTAACACCTTTGATTAGCCTTTTTCTTTTTATTTTTCCAAACCATAAAATTATCCCATAGTGAACCAATTTGAGCCTTTTACCTTTCGTTTGATGTAAACCCATATAAATTACCCGTAACGTCTTTTTATTTTTTTTAACCCTTGTGTTAATTTCTGGTTTTAGATAGAGTCCAATTTGTGGAACTTTTATAAATAAAAGTTTGATAGTCGTTATATAGAAAATGTTAAGCATAAAATTAGCTGATGATTTGAAAAAACAAATTGAATAAAAAGATCAAAATGATCTAAAGTTAGAGTTAAAAGTTAGTTTGCATTCTTCTGTTTAGTAGATTTGGTTTAAAGTTTGAAATTATTAGTTTATTTTAGACTTACCTAAATCGTTAATTTTCACCTTAAGCCACTTTTTAATCCCTTTCCATATCTTGAACCTTAGCCCCGTTACAATCCAAAACGAAAGACCTCTCAATTATGTAGTTTTTAACGTTAATTGGTGGAGATTATATTTGTCTACAAACTTATAATGAGGTTTCATGTATAGAGTCCTATTGAGTTATCGGATATGTATACTAGTATAACTTTTACTAGTTTTCCATAATAAAGCCGAGTGGAGTGAACGTAGGGCAGTAAACAAGCCTAGCCGAGCCAGAATGGGCTGGGCTCAAGCTCAGCTACTGAAAAATTTGAGCATAGCTAGCTAGGTTCGAAATTTCTAACGAGCCTAGCCGAGCCGACTCGATATTTTAAAAAAAATTGATTTTTTTTTATTTTGTATTTTTTTTGACTTTTTGAAATATATATGAAATAAAAAAACATTATTAGAACTAATAAAAGAGTAAATAAAATAATATTAAGGTTGAAAATCTATTTTTTTTATTTATTTAAATATCAAGATACATCGAGACAGATTCAAAATATTATAGCCACGAGTCGAGCCTACCCTAGCTTGGGCTTGACTTGTTTACAAATCGAGTCGGCTCAGATCGGCTCATTTTTAACCGAGATTTTCTTGAGCCGAGCTTTTTTCAAGCTTTATTCGAGTGAGCTGCAGCTTTTTGAACAACCCTAACTGGACGTCGTGAATGCAGACTCATGGATAAACTGAAACCTATAGACATGTTCACCTAATTAGTATTGTTTTCTAAAATTGATACTCTCATAAAGTTGGTTGGTTTTTATAATCTAAAAATGCTAATATCTTTGAAAATCGTTTATGCCTTTAGATTTCTAGTTAGCTGGGACATGTTTATTGATAGCAAACCCTAGGGGAGTTTTTGAAATGTAGTTCGAGAATTTGCCTAAGGGCAAACAAAGTTTAAGTAAGGGGATGTTTGATGTGCTAAGAATATTACATTTTTTTAGTATCAAATTAACCCTAATAAATAAACGATTTTATTGTACATTGCTATTATCTGTGCTAAATGGGTTATCAGTTAATTTACAGGTCTACTTGGTTGATAGAAGAAATTACGAGAAAGAAAACTGGTAGATATCTTAAGTTCAAGGACTTGAAAGAAAAAGAGTATTTGTAGAAGCACTTATATGTGCCGAGCATCTGTACGAGCCGTACGATTGTCCAAGTTCCTATTTGTAGCCGCATATGAATATGTATGGCCGTATGACATGATGCAGGCCGTATGACATGATGCAGGCCGTATGAATTACCCTAATCGAAGCCTATATAAAGAAATCGACGGCTAGAACAGAGAGACACACATAGATACACAAAGAGATATAGAGAGAAATCCAGAAAATCGTCAATTGGTTAGAGTATCACTCAAATGATGCGGCACAAATTCAAGTACAAAATTTTTTAATAATTTGCTTCCAGAAAAGAGCCAAAATCTAACAAATGCATTTCAATTTTTTTTAACGAAAAGAAGGGTTGTATTTTGTATTGGCGTTTGTCGAAATTATTAACGAACTTTAGTTGCTCAAAATTAAAACAACCACCAAAAACACATACTATCTATTGTTTTACTTAATATTCCCTACTTACTCC
Organism: Smallanthus sonchifolius; assembly: GCA_023525975.1. Classification (NCBI taxonomy): domain Eukaryota; kingdom Viridiplantae; phylum Streptophyta; class Magnoliopsida; order Asterales; family Asteraceae; genus Smallanthus; species Smallanthus sonchifolius. The sequence goes on from CM042034.1 coordinate 28,028,690, forward strand.
ATTATATTAATTTATATAACATCCAATAAGATATAATGATCACATGTTTCTTTTAATTAAATTCTTTTATATAATAAAATAGGGAGTTGTGAACTCATTCTCCAACACGTCTATTGCATATAACATTCAAATATATTTTTCATTATCTTATTATTTATCAATTTTTACATGTAAAAAAACTGAAACGGTGCTTGAAGTTTCTGAGCAACGATGAGATGGTGGTATTTCGTTTTCTTGTATTAGAAAACATGTTTTGTAAATTCATATTTATTAATTACATTTTCAAACCAAAACAGTTATTAATTATACATCTATATTTATAATTATACGAGTTACATTATTGATGACTTAAAAGATTAACGCGAAAGCACAAGCACAAAAAAAAAATCTGTCAAGGAAAAGAGTTTAGAAAACGTTAAATCCAAAAACTTCAAAATTTTTTTGAATAGTAACTTTTTACACCTAAATGCCAACATTTGTAAAAGTTTGAACCGACACCCCTTTTGTATGGGTAAGTAGTATAACACTTGATCGACCAGTGTGTCATGGGTTTCAGAAACTTTAAACGAGATAATAAAGATAAAATTGGTAAGCTAAATAATAGTATAAATTATTGACAATCATGATTACCATAACCTCTTGACCTAGTGACATATGGTGTTTATCTTCATCAAAGTGGTACAGGTTCAAGTCCTACAAAGTAAACAATATATAGGTGGGTTTTAGAGTATATTTTAGGGAGTGTAAGTGTTTACTGTCGAAAAAAAGATCTAAAAACGTAAACATTATAAAAAAATCATGTTAAAATCGCTCTCTAGGTGAATTAAGGAATCTGAGTTTATGTACATTTAGATTGAACCTTTCTAGTCTTTTTGCTCTTATCAAATTAGTACATAAGCATGTTTACTCTTGAATTATTTTGATATAGAAAAAAGTTAATTAAAAAGATATTCTATGTAGTTTGTGAAAAATAATAGGTTTAGTTACTAAAGATTTAAGGTAACATGTTTAGGTTTTATGTTTTCAGTTTTGTAACGAGTTTGAGTATTAAGGTTGAATTCCTTTAACTTAGGGTAAATGACCAAAATACCCTTTTACTTTAAACCCTTAATATACAAACATGTTACTTTCCGCAAAGGGTATTTTGGTCATTTCACCCAAACTTAACAGAAGGTTAGCCTTAATACCCAAACTCGTTAGAAAATTGAAAGCATAAAACCAAAACCGATTACTTTAAACCCTTAGTATCCAAACCTGTTACTTTCCACAAATCACATTGACTACCTGTGTAATTAACTCTTTAGAAAAAGTAAAAAAATTGATAAACCATAAAAAAAATCTTGAATTTAAAATAATATACAATTTCATTTCCTTTATCAGAATTATGCCTCAACAGCTCACTAAGAATAATCAAATGAGTTTCGGCTCACCAAATTTGCAAACACAACTATGCAAAACCTACTTTAAAAATCAATTTAATACATAAAAACTAACTTTTTTCTCCCTACAAATACTTGGACCTTCTCTCATCTCCTTCACAGCAAGAAACTGGTTGTGTTTTCATTTTACAAAATGACATCCTGCAACATTTCTTCACTCATCATAGGGTTTCTTGTGCTTGCATTCATCCAATTTACGAGGTGTAACACGCTTACTTCTAACTACTATGATCAAACATGTCCCATGATCGAATCAACGGTCACAGCTTCTGTGAAAAAAGCCATGTTGAATGATAAAACAGTTGCTGCTGCACTTCTCAGAATGCATTTCCATGATTGCTTCATTAGGGTAAATCACATGCATTTCAACTCTTGATCATGCTATATTAAAACGCGTTTTTTGTTATAAATATTGATAATCATGGGTGTTGTTTTCACTACTAGAAAACATGCATATTTTCTACAAAAGTTTCCGACAAGTTACCAACAAAAGAAATTTACCACAAGTTAGCGACAACTTTCCGACAAAACAAAAATAAAAAGTAACCATAACATTTCGTAAAATTTTCCTACAAATTTATTAAATAAGTTAACTTATTTATTTAATATAATCGTTCGAAAATTACCGACAAAAGGCTTTTATCGCTAATTTGTAGGAAAAAAACATTTCCTATGGGTTTTTTTTCCAACAAACACTTTTTGTCGGAAATTTGTTGCTAACGGCCAATTCCAACAAATTTCCCACGAAATATCCTGTTGCAAAATTTTCATTTCTTTGGTAGTGTTTAATGAAATCATGGTTTTTTTGTTTGGTTTTGAAGGGATGTGATGGTTCTGTATTGTTGAACTCAACTGGAACGAACCAAGCTGAGAAAGACGGGCCTCCGAACATATCTCTTCATGCATTTTATGTCATTGATAACGCGAAGAAAGCGTTAGAGGCTATGTGCCCTGGTACAGTTTCATGTGCTGATATTGTAGCTTTAGCAGCAAGAGATGCAGTTCATCTGGTAAGCATGTGTTCATGCATCCTTCATATAGATACGATCAAAATAGACATGTGTGACTAGAAATTTTAACATTGACCAAAATAATTTTCAACTATAAACATTGGTTTTCTAAGTAAAAATTAGAAATGTGTACGAGTGGGAGTAATTGCGCTCGCAATGTCGACTAATGACATCGTAACAAGTGGCATTATTAAGCGCATATTGCACAACATGATTAACCACATAAAGTACACCCTAGGCGTAAATTGCGCCTATCCACTAGACGAAAGTTTCTCCCATTGATACCCTGTCAATGGCATCCCACTTCTTCCATGTGTCAGGATGTTATTGGTTCACATACATAGTTGGTGTAAATCACTCCCGCTTCTTGCACGTGTCTTTTTTATTAGTTTAGGAAGTCGGTGTTTATGATAAATGTTTATTTTCGTAAACTTATTAATCAACATGCCTATTTTGATGATTTTACTTTACAAAACCAAATCGAAGAAACTCTATTTTACTCGGTAATCACATGAGTTGAATAAACAGTAAACCCTAAGTGTGTTTTTACAGTCCGGAGGTCCCACGTGGATTGTGCCGAAAGGGCGGAAAGATGGTAGGATTTCGATAGCATCTGAAACTAGACAATTGCCGGCTCCCACCTTCAACATATCTCAACTCCAACAAAGTTTTTCACAAAGAGGTCTTGATATGAAAGACTTGGTTGCACTTTCAGGTAAATTCCAATTTTATTTCACTAAAATTAACATAAACTGATAAAAGCCGGATTCGAGATCGGCGGTCTCGCAAAATAATCAAAATTGCATAAACTTAAATATAAACTTTGCTAAAATTTTCTCTACTTTCATTACTCAACCCCATGGTCTATTTAAAGACTTACAAAGCATACTAACTTAAAGGAAATTAACATGTACGTAATGGAAACAACCCACTAACCTAAAGTTACTAATAAACAACTAAAAGAAAGGAACTAATATCAAAAACATAGGGAGGTTGCATGGCAACGTGGTGAGAGGGATAGGCACGTATCATAAACATTGGTAAATTACATTTATAAGTATGAATATGTATACAAATTTTAAAGAATTTTTGTGTTTATCTAGATTACATAAGCGTGCAAAAAATAAACAATGGATAAATTTATTATATATGTTATATATTTTTCCTCGTGTTTGGGAGCAGACTCTCTTATCTCTTGAGATAAAAGTAAGGTTTTACCATCATCTAATCGTCCCTAGACTTTACTTTATAAATGATATTTTATCGGGATACACTACTAGAAAACATTTATATTCTCTACAAAAGTTTTTCACAACTTACCAACAAAAGAAATTTCCCACAAGTTAGCGACACCTTTCCGTCAAAACAAAAACAAAAAGTAACCATAAGATTTCCTACAATTTTTCGACAAATTTATTAAATAATTTAACTTATTGATTTAATATAATCGTCGGAAACTACCGACGAAAGGCTTTTGTCGCTAATTCGTCGGGACTTTAATTTGTCGGAAAAAACATTTCCTATGGGGTTTTTCCAACAAACACTTTTTGTTGGAAACTTGTCGCTGACGGCCAATTCCTACAAATTTTCCACGAAATCTGTTGACGCAAATTTTTCAGTTTTTTGGTACTGATATTTGAGAGCAGCCTCTCAGTCTCTTTCTGCAACACGTGTTTAAATTTGTTAATTTTCTTAGTACATAATCAAAATCAAGAGACTAAGTTTTTTATGTACAAACTTACACAGGTGGGCATACGCTCGGGTTTGCTCATTGCTCCTCATTCCAAAACAGGATCCACAACTTCGCAACAACACAAGACGTCGATCCATCAATGCACCAATCTTTTGCCGCCAACTTACGCCGAGTGTGCCCAATGCATAATCAGGTGAGAAACGCGGGGGCAAATTTGGATTCAACCCCTACAACTTTTGACAATAGATATTATAAGTTACTTCTTGAAGGAAAGAGTATCTTTACTTCTGATCAAGCCTTGGTCACTAACCCAACAACCAAAACATTGGTTGATAAGTTTGCAAATTCACGAGAAGAATTTGAGAAAGCATTTGTGGAGTCCATGATCAAGATGAGCAGTATAACTGGTGGGCAAGAAGTTAGGCTGAATTGTAGATTTGTAAATTGATTTGGTGATCATGAATTCATGATCATTCTTAATTGGTGTGTTTTCTCTACTGTTTTTATTTCATGTTTCTAAGGATTTGAAACCAACAAGTGTTGTAAATGTGTGGATGTGTGTTGAATTTTTTGTATTGTTCTGGATCGTGTAAAGTATCATTGAATTTAAGATAAGTTTCTTGTTTGAGTTTTTGATGCGGGTTTATTGAGAAATCAAATTGCTAGTCTATAGAGATTCACAAGCTACTGAAATAAACCTTCAAAGGTTTCAAGAAAATTCAATATCTCATCTAATTGAAAAATCCAAACAAATGTGACATCTAAAAACAAATTGAAACTCCTCAAAATAAGGAGATGATAACCATGCAACAAATAAAAGATATAAATGCAAAATAGAAGATAAATGTAAGGTTTAAATAAATAAGATAGTCCCAAAAATAACTCATGCTGATCCAAACTTCAGTTAAACCGGACCGGCCTCACGCGACGGGTTGTCAACCGGACCTGAGGCTCCTGCATCATACTCCCCGTCTTCAAAAAAGACTCGTCCTCGAGTCTTGAGAAAGTCGAAAAGACCGGCTCCTTTTTTTCCTTCCATTTGAGTTGCATTAATTCTATCTTTTCCTCAATTAAATCGTATATGTTATTATCGGATTCACCATCTTTATCACCTTCCAATCTTGTAGATTCAAAAATCAAAGTTTCCTCCATTATTTGTTTGTTTGTCTTTCCAAACCCACATGATCTTCACCAAGAAACTTCCGATCACTAAAGGCAACCGGAACATCTTCTGCAACCACCGATGATACATACCATCCAAAATTCAACAAAAATAGTGGTGGATATTCTCGCATATTCGGACATCTCCCGTTTCATAGCTTTTCCGTGTATTTCCCTCCACCGAACCACGATCATATGTAACACCCTGAAAATTCCCATAGTGTTTAAGTGCTAAAAATGTCAAGAATTTAAAGTCTAGGGGTTGAAATGCAACTATTCCAAAGTTAGAGGGTTAAAAATAAAAAAATTATGAAATTATAGCGGACCGCTACCAGTAGGTATAACGGTCTGCTATGATGTAGATAAGGAAATCATGAGAAAATGCCATATGTCGGACGCGTACTGCTAATATACAACGGGCGAAACAGTCTGCTAGTCGTAAAATGGACCAAGAGTTGGAGCAGCTCATGACACGTGGCAAGGTTACTCGTTTAACCTAGATGGTTGGCAGACCGCCACCAGCCTGGATAACGGTCCACTATGTGGTGCGCAAGGATCTTATCCGGAAATAAGGCGGTAGCGGACCGCTACCCTCTTGGTTAACGGTCAGCTACGGGTTTGGGGCTTACCTATAAATAGAAATCTATGGCAATTCATTTTATACGCGTTCGGAAATCTGTTTCTAGCTTTTTCGTCTATAATAATTGTAGATAGTTCTAAGGTAAGGTTCCGACCTACTATTAAGATTTGATTATTTACTATTAAGTTAAAGTACATTTTAATTAAGAAATGTAGATATTATTAGGATGTTGTTCGAGGTTATTATTGTAGTTAGATATAAACCGAGGTGCTGTCCAGGTGAGTTCCTCTGAACATTTTATAAAACGGTATGTGTGCCGGTTTAACTCGTTATATCTTATGTTTCGTTGACAAAGATGTTTAACCCGGCAAGCGTCGCTGACACAAGTTGATTTCCCGAAAATATATATTTATATAAAACAAACATAAATTGTTCAAGTAAGCTTGTCCCTGATTCGAGTATCCTTGTGTTATCTTTGAATTTGGTTGGTAAAATATGTTTTGACTCGATTCGAGTCGGGATTCGACAAATAGGTAAACTTGTATATGTGTGTGTGTATATATATTCATATTATCAAATAATATTGTTTTACAAGATATGATATGCATGAAATAATATTTATTGTGGCTTTTATTAAAGGGGTAACTTTGTAGAATAGTAACCAAGTTTCAAAAGCGTTCCAATTAGATCACTCAATACGCATTTTACACGGTATACACCCTCGGGTATACTATGGTGAGTGACCTAATTGGAACAATTTTGAAACTTAGTTACTATTCTGTGGTGTTTTCTCTTTATTAAAATAGTTGTCATACTTTATTTTATTGCCGGTTTTCGTCTTACGATTAAAAAATATATTTTTATATACATATATATATATATATATAGGGGAGAGTTTCAGAGAAAAATCACATAGTTAGACGAAAATCTAGAAAACCACTACAAAAACCAATTTTAACCAATCATATAATAATATTTATCAATGTAATATTACACATTTATAACAAAAAATCATTTAAGTATTGGCTTTCGTATACGTAAACATGAAACAAAAAAAGTGCGATTACGTATACGTAAAATATTTTTTTTTTGGTAAATTGTGTAATATTATATTAATATACATAGAAATAAATTAAAAAAATAAAAAAATCTATAAATAATTTAATTGGATTTTAGTGGTTTTTTCGGTTTTCGTCTAAATATGTGGTTTTCTCTTGATCCCTCCCCTCTCTCTCTATATATATATATATACACACACTAGGTTAAAGCCCATGTTTTACATGGGTTGAATAAATACAATTTGTTATAAAACAGTATTTTCTATGAAAATTTGTATGTAGGATGTTATTAGTCATCTCTGAAATAAGAAATAATGAATATTAAAAAATTATAAATAACAAATCATGAATATTTAAGAATTATAAAATTATATTTTAAAATAACATATAATTGAAGTTTCTTATGATTTAGTAATTTTTAATAAAATATTAAAATAAATTTTAGATATTTAATTATTTAATATCATCGTTATTTAATAGGAGAGAACGATGAAAAACAAAAATCTAGATTTCATCAGAAATCGTCACGTAGCAAGTATAGTAATTTATTTATTATAGTTTAGGTTAAAACCATGTATATTATACAAGGTGAATAAATATAGTGTTATATATATACTTAATAATAAAAATATAATATTACATATTTATGACATATTACATAATTTTTTAAAACAAATTTTAGAAACGTTATATAGTTATTTTTAAAAATGTTTTATAAAAAGAATGAAAGAAATGTTTAAATTAGAAAAATGTTTTATGAACAAAACTATTTTTTTAATTAAAAAATGTTTTATAAGAATAGTTATAGAAATCATTATTATTTAATAGGAGAGAGAGGCAGAAAACAAAAATTAAAATTTTTTTATAGAAACTTGTAGCATTAATAGGAGAGAGATGCGAGAAAAAAAAGTTAAAGATGAACATGAGAATGACATGTGACACCTCAAAATCTTTATTTATTAGTATTTATAAGAATAGTTATAGAAATCATTATTATTTAATATGAGAGAGAGGCAGAAAACAAAAATTAATTTTTTTATAGAAACTTGTAGCATTAATAGGAGAGAGAAGCGAGAAAAAAAAGTTAAAGATGAACATGAGAATGACATGTGACACCACAAAACCTTTATTTATTAGTATGTATAGATAGATATAGATATATTTGTAGTTTAACAAAAGATGCATAATAATTTTAAGTGTCAAAACAATCTTATACTTATTAATATATCAACAAAACTCTTTATGAAATACTTTTTTATAAAATAGACTTTTTCCAAGACTATACTAATTATATATTTGGTATACTCAATGATTTAGTCATGTTAGTATTAACACATAAGGTTTGATGACAAAACATATGAACTTAGGGTTTATACAATCCAATGTCTATAAGTATATATCCACGACTAGAATTAGGTGATTATTTCTATTGGTTAAGATTATTGAGTTTCCACGATATAAAATCATAAGTTATGTAATATTTATATATGTTTGAGCCCCCATTGAATAAAAAAACATTGTTATTACATAAAATTGAAATCTGATTTAGAAACTTAATAAGAAAAATTAAAATGATACCTCATTGATAGTAGAGAACCAAGTTCTAGATCGTCTCTTGTAGAGCAGTTAAAGTGCAAAAAGAAAGAATAATGAGCTATTCGAAGATTTTCCGGCGACTCCGACGGGACTGCACGTCTGCACCTTCGGTGAAATATGTGGAGGTGAAGATGAAAAGGATGATGATAGAGACTTTTGGTTAATATGGATTTACATTAAAAAAACAATATCATCTTTATCTTCTGATGAAAATTTTATTGTTTTTTACCCAAAAGTTGTAAGGAGCCAACATTATCTACTACCTGTCTTGAGCTTTTTCAAATTAAATGAAAAATAAACTAAACTAACATATTTACCTTTTATTTTGATTTTATTCTTTTTAGTTATTATAACTTCAAATTAAATGAATCTTTATTTTCGATTTGTAATATTATTTAATTTTATTGAATTATTTTATTAACTTATTATACCACTTAATTTATTTATTATCTTATTAATTTAGAATTTATAATTTTATGTATACTTTTTTCATAGTTAGTTTTAGTATTTTTATATTTAAAAATGTCCTTTTGAATTTTTAAATAACCTAAATTAAGCATCAAGGTTTCAAAAAAAAAGTAACAGTAAAAGAAGTCGAGAAGAGTTTATTAAAAGATAATATTCTTGGTAAGCCGGCTTTACGTAAATCATTTAATGATTTTCCGGTTAGCATTCGAGAGGAAATAAAGAATCGGATGACTTTGTCAACTAAAGTTAAATTTCCCGAACAAAACACCATTATCATAAAATTATCATTAATTCATTATGCTATACCGAGAAAGATGTTTTAACAAGTATTGAAAATGGAACAACTTTATAGTTTTAAAAGTATTAGATCTCAAAAGTTACAATTATCATTGATTATCGATTTGTAAAAAGGGTAATTTACATACGCTAACGAATGTAAAACAATTCTATTGTGACCCTCCTATTAAAAATTTTCGGTTCCGCCACTGTCTCCACCTTTCTCAAGAGTAAACCCATCATATGTGAGAAAACCCTCTATTCCAACGTGAATCTTTTTTTTTTATTACAAATGATACTTGAACCTAGAACTTCCTCTTTTTAAAACTTCCTCATTTTAACATTATTTATGTTACGTATTATATATATTGTTTATAAAGTTCGGTTCACATCCAAGTAAATTCCTTGATATTTCCTTAGATAGAGAAGTCAATGGGTTGACAATCGACCCATAACATTTTCTTTGGCAATGAATTTCTTGGAAAGCACACTGTGATTTGTTTCTAATCTCTTTCTCTTTTATATGTACTTTATCCATTTGGGAAGGCAAACCACATACCTCCTTTTTGTCATCATTACACATATACTCATTCCAAGGAAATACAAACACCAATGGCTTCTTTATCTTCTCAATCATGGAAATATGATGTTTTTGTTAGTTTTAGAGAAGAAGATACCCGCAAGACTTTTGTGGATCACCTTTACTCGACTCTTGTACAACAAGGAATCTACACGTACAAGGATGATGTAACACTTCCCCGAGGCAAATCCATTGGTCAGTCCCTCCTTAAGCCTATTGAAGAATCACGGATTGCTATCATCATTTTCTCTGAAAACTATGTCGATTCTTCCTGGTGCTTGGATGAACTTGCACATATTATGAAATGTAGGGGTGAGAGAGGACAAATCGTTATGCCCGTATTCTATCATGTAAATCCATCCGACTTGCGAAAACAAAATTGGAATTTTTGCAAACATTATTGGAAGAACATGAGCAAAGTTGGAACATGGAGAAAAGCACTAGTGGATGCCGCTAACATTTCCGGTTGGGTAATCAAGCATACTGCAAACGGGTAATTTTTTTCTAGTCTTTATGCTCGAGATGTTTCTCATAAATTTTTGGTGTTAGATATTTTATTTTTTTAAAGACATGTTTGTATAAAAAAGCTGGTCAACAATATAATTAATCGGAAATCGCTAATCCACCTTGGAAATTTGAGCTAGTCTAGCAATTAATCAGTAGTCGGTCCAACCCGGTCCTACTCGGCCAAAAAACAATGTTTCGGCGAGATTCCGACAAGTTTTTGTAAATTCCGACGATTTTTGAAAAATTGTATATAATTTTAAAAATTACATATAAAATTTTTTAATAGGACGGGTATGAGATTAGTTTTAAAATTTTTCATGGACATAGGCGGGCATGAATTTAGGTTATACCCGGCCCAATTACCCAAAACCATATACCTATTAACTTTTAATTTTAATTTTCTTTTAACCTTTGTTTAATAATGCTTCACTATTCATTAATTGAGATATGTGTTTTGTAAATGGTATAACTTCAAAGACTTGAAACAATGAGGACCGATTGGTCGATTACAAAGAAAAAACAAACGAAGGTAACTCTATTTTCTTGGCTATTTGGCCCATCAGCAACACTATTGGCTCATCAGCAACATACATGCTTAAGTCCATCCAGAAAGACCAGTAGCAACACAAAAGAATACAAACAAACCTGGATTAATAAAAAATAGTGGAACTTAGAAAACATTGAATTGAATATTTTTGACATATTTGATGATATTATTTATATTTTGTATGATATGAAGTATGTGCTTATATTTTGGGATTTATATCATCATGAAATTTACATATTTTATATATATTTCAAACTTCTTTGTGGTGATGGTGATATGTATGTAAAATTTGTTACAATTTAATTTGTTGTAGTTATAAACATAAAGTTAGATTAATGTTAAGAAAAGTGATAAAGGTAATGCGGAATTAAACAACACTTTAAGACCAAAAAAGAAGAACCAAGATCAAAACCAAAGAATGAATCTTATTGCTTAATTAGAACAATTACAAGAAAGAAGAATTGATCTGGAAGAATAACATAAATGAACTATAAGAGAGAATGAAATAAGCATCCCCTTTCTAACTAACTAATTTTGACTTAAAGCTAACTTAACAGCTAATTACAATAGAAAATACGAAACTAACCCTCAACAAGTATTATTGACAGATTAAGTCCTTCAACTTCTGTTATGTGCCCTAAGCTTACCTAAACTTACAACAATCTCCATCTTTTAGTGCAAAATTACAAAATACCAACTATGAAACATGTAATAAACCCAAGTAGTGACTGGACTTTGTACCGGACAATGCCTTTGCCAGCATATCTGCAACATTATCTTCATTATAACTGTTTCAACCCTCACTTCTTTAGAATTCAAAACATCTCTAATGAAGTGTAACCTCACGTTAATGTGTTTTGCTCTGTCATGGAACACTTGGTTCTTGGACAACTGTATAGCACCACTATTGTCACACCTAACCACTACACATTCAACATCTAAACCCAACTCAGAAACAAACCCCTGAGTTACATTGCCTCCTTAACTGCCTCTGTAAGTGCAATATATTCTGATTTAGTTGTGGATAGTGCAACCACATGTTGCAAAGATGACTTCCAGCTAACCACACTTCCACACACTATGAACACATAATCGGTCATTGGTCTCCCTCTGTCCATATCTTTGGCAAAGTCAGCATCTACATATCTAATGACTACATGACATTCTCCTGCAGTTTTTCCAAACCATAACCCAACCTCTCTTGTACAATTGAAATACCTTAGACTCTATTTGACTGTATTCCGATGCGACTTACCAGGAATACTTAGAAACTTGCTCACTGCACTCACCGGATAACCAAGATATGGTCTTGTACATGCCATCAAGTATATAAGACTCCCAACTGCATTTGCATAAGGTATGTCAGAGATTTCCTCCATTTCTTCATTAACTTTATAGAATCTCTACTTAACAAATTAAATTGTTAACCCATAGGAGTGATGATATCCTTGCTTTGACTCATAAAGAAATTATTTAATACCTTCTTCATATATGAACTTTGGGACAGTTTCAACAACCTCTGACGCATCTCTGATAATCTCCATACCTAGAGTTTTCTTGGCATTCCCTAATTTTTTCATGTCAAACTCTCTCATCAGAAGTTCCTTTGTAGTTGTAATTTGCATAATATCATTACAAGCTACTAAAATGTCATCCACATAAAACAATAGATACACATACTCCCCACTTGAATACTCCTGAGAATACACACAAGTGTCATAGCTACTCCTACTAAACCATGAGTTACCATGTAATCATCAAACCTTCTGTACCATTATTATGGTAGGGACTCTTTCAACCCATACAAGGACCTCTTCAATAGACAAACCTGACTTTCTTTACCCTTTTTCCTCAAATCCCATTGGTTGATTCATGTAGATGTCATTATGAATATAACCATGTAAAAATGCAGTCTTGACATCCAACGTTTCTAATTCCATATCATTAACAACTGTTAGAGACAAAATTACCCTGATTGAGGTGTGCTTGACTACTGGAGAAAATATTTCATTGTAGTCAATACCTACACACCCTCCTTTGGGTAAAGCCTTTAGAAACTAATCTGGCTTTGAACCCAGGTGATTCTCCATGCACATCCTCCTTCACTTTGTATATCCACTTGCACCCAACCAACTTCTGATCCTTGGGCTTATCAACCAGAACCCAGGTTTAATTCTTATACAAAGAATCCATTGCTTTTATCCATTTTTCTTTATTAACAAACATAATGGCTTCATTAAATGTAATAGGCTCTTGTATGCATTCCTGTTCTGCTACTACAAATACAAATGCTGAGATATCCTCAATATCTCTGAATCTAGCCGACAGAATAATATTCCTTGTCGGTCTCTCCTTAGCTAGACTATAAAAAGTAGTACTAGCTTAAGTTGTACCTGATTGAGTATCAACTGATTTTTCACCTTTAGCAGGCTCCACTTCAACATGAACTCCCTGAGCATCGTCTTTCTCATTCATACTTTGACCACTACTGCCTCCAATTACATCCTTATATAAGTAACCTTCCTTAAATGACACATCCCTACTTAGTATCACCTTTAGAATCACATTATCTAGTCTCCAAAGCATGTATACCTTAAATCCTTCTAGATACCCTAAGAAGATACATTTATGTGCTCTTGGATCTAGTTTGACTTGAATAATATGATCATGGGCTAAGGACCAAATACTTTAAGACTACCATAATCAGTCTTATGCCCAGACCATTTCTCCATTGGAGTTAGCATGTTAATAACAGATGATGGGGGATCTATTGATTAAGTACAATGCAATAGTACTTGCTTCAGCTCAGACTAGTTTTGGTAGCCCTAACTCAGATAACATACCCCTAACCTTGTCAAGTATAGTCCTATTCATCCTTTCTACTAACCTATTATGTTGAGGGTTACCTGGAGTTGTCAGATGCCTGGTTATACCAAATTCTTTGCAAAAATCATTAAACTACTTGTTACAAAACTCAAGACATTATTTGTTCTTAATTTCTTTACTGTTTTTCTTGTTTGATTTTCCACCAACACCTTCCATTATTTAAACATGTCAAAGGCTCCACCTATATATTGAGTAATCATCCACTAATGACAGATAATACAAGGCTCCGCATAGATATTAAGTTCTAACAGGCCCCACAAGTCTGAATGTATATAATCCAGGACTCCATGTGTTTTACTTTCACCTTTCTGGAACCTTACTATGTGAGCCTTTCCCACAAATCAATTTTACAATCCTTCAAATCCTCTAGCAGCCCTTGCCTTTTCAACAACACAACCATTGATCACTTATGTGACCAAGCCTTTTGTGCCAAAGCACTGCTTGATTTTCACTCATATTTTGTACCACCATAGCAGCCCCTTGTTCTAATTTACCATCTAGCACATAGATATTATTTTCTCTCTGTGTGCCTGATATAACCACCATAAAACCCTTGCCACTTTAGCCCTCCCATTCCTTAAACTAACAGTATACCTATTCTTCTCAAAGGTGCCTAAGGAGATCAAATTCCTAGTTAACTCATGAATTAGTCTTACATTATCCAGAAACACCTCTTTATAACTTTCCAATTTGAATGCTACTGTACCATACCCCTGGATTTTACATGGCCTGTCATCCTAATAGAACCCAAATCTTGCATGGTTAACTCTTTAAAGAATTCCTTGTGAGGTATCATATGGTATGAGCACCTAGAGTCCATTATGTGGTCATCATTCTGCCCACCTTTGATACCACGAGTACATCTGCTGACTCATAGCCATCAGTAGATCCATCAAGCACAAATCCACCTTGATTCTTAGTGGAACTTGAATCAAATATTTTCTTCTTGTTTCCTTGACACTCCTCTTTTGGTGCTTTTCAGAGTTACATATGTAACATCTTCTCTTGAATTTTGACTTAGATCTTGATGGCATTCTTTCCTTGTTCTTGAAAGTTATTTGATCAGTCCTGCCCCTAACAAACAACCCATCACCTACCTCTTAAGCTACGTTCCCCTTTTTCTTTAACTCTTTTGAATTTATAGCAACCAATACCTCTTCCATTGAAAGAGTTTCTCTCCATACATAAGGGTATCCATAAAACGCTCTCAAGAATGAGGTAATGAAGTTAAAAAAAATTATTGCATGATCGTCATCATAAAGGGTTACATCTATGTTTTCTAGATCTAAGACCAACTTATTAAAGTCATCTGCATGATCATCAAGAGTTTTACCTTCTACCGTGTGGAATGTGTATAATATCTTCTTGAGATAGAGTCTATTGGCAAATGCTTTTATCATATACAAACTCTCAAGTTTCGACCAGATGCCAGCTGTTGTAGCTTCTTTGGAGACTTCTCTTAATACATGATCACCTAGAAAAAGAATCAATACATTGTGTGCCTTCTCCATTACATCCTTCTTTTCCTTGTCATTCAAGATGGCTGGTAAATTGGCCTCTCCGACGAGTGCATCCACAACCACGGCTGAACAAGTAACGCCCTCATCTTCAGTCGCCAGAGCCCGACGATGTTCTTGCCATTAAATTTCTCTAGGTCAGACTTTATAGAAACCATTGTTCACCTTCTTGATTCAATTATCGATCGAAATTCTTTGAATCGAGCACGGGGCTCTAATACCATTTGATAAAGTATATCTTAACAAACTAACGGGTACGCCCTTTACCAATGGGTATTGGCCAGGTATGGGCTGAGACTAATAATACCCATCCCATTGCTATCCCTATATCTAAATATAGGTTTAATTCAAAAAGTTTGAGTTGTTATTGTTTATAGATTTGATGAACATACAAAGAGATTTGTTGTGAGGAGTGTGCCACTAAAATATATATGTTATTCAAATGTTTAGGTTGTTATTACCTTGAGGTTTGCTAAACATGCACATACATATTTGTACCTTACAGACTTGATAAACAACCAAGTATTTTATGTTCATTAAAGTACTTGTGGTATTGATCTACTAGTCTTATTTCATTGTGAAATATAAGATCAAGTTGTTTGAATTTGAGCATATGTTGATTATTCTTACTTATCTAACGTGTAGGCATGAAGCGGAAGGCATTAAAGAAATTGTCAATACTGTGTCAAATATCTTTTCATCCCTACTTTCAAATGTCAATGAAGACTTCATTGGAATTAGGACTCGTTTACAAGAACTAAGATCAGTATTAGAAGTCGGGCTGGGTGGCGTGCGCATGATTGGAATATGGGGGATTGGTAGTGGTGGTAAGACTACTCTTGCATCTTCTATTTACGATGAAATCTCTAGTAAGTTTGATGGTTGCAGCTTTGTGGAAAATATTAGGGAGAAATCAAGCAAGTATGGTTTGAAAAAATTGCAAGAAGAAATACTATTAGATATTTTCAAACCAATGGATGTGAAAATAAGGAAGATAAAGAGAAGGTTATGCCATAGAAATGTCTTGATTGTTCTCAACGATGTCGATCACCTTGACCAGCTAAGCATGTTAGCTGGATCACATGATTGGTTTGGTGAAGGAAGTCGTATAATAATCACAACTAGAGATAAGCATTTATTAAATGCTCACAAAATTAATGCAATATGTGATATTAGATTGTTAGATGATGATGAGGCTATTAAGCTCTTTTGCATGCATGCACCGCAACACGATTACATAACTACAGAAGTTTATGAGACTCTTTCAAAAGATGTTGTTTCTTATGCTGGTGGGCTCTCTTTGGCACTTAAAGTTTTAGGTTCTTTTCTTTGTGATAAAGACATTAGTGAGTGGAAGAGTGCCTTGACGAGGCTAAAAGATACCCTAGAAGATGATATTATAGGAAAGCTAAAAATTAGTTATGATGGACTTAAACCAATGGAGAAAGAGTTGTTCCTAGATATTGCATGTTTTCATAGGGGGAGAATGATAGAAAATGCAATGGCGAGTCTGGATGCTTGTGGTTTTCATCCTATTATAGGAATAATGGTGTTGATACAAAAGGCTCTCATAATTGTTTCAAAAGGAATGTTTGTGATGCAATTTATCTTGCAAACCACGTTGGATCGGAATTCTCAAACAAGAATCAAACAAAGCTTAAAACTTTTTAATAAAAATCAACCAACTTCATAACAAAAATTAATCCAGAATATAAAGAATCCTAGATCCATAAAAATAGGAAACAAACCAACTAGATAAACATAAACAAACTTAATCATAAAAAAGATAAAAACCATAAAACTTAAAAGATAATTAACCCTTATCGCCACCTAATGGTTATTCGGATCCACATCAGGGTTGGAACCCACGGGTTGACCCGGATGTGGCTCCATTGCATCATTCTCCGCTTCTTCGAAAAAGACTCGTCCTCGAGTCTTGTACGTGATATTGTTAAGCCGCTTGAGAGCTTTGAAGGGGCCATCAGCTCCTTTGTTCATTTTTCTGGACCTGCGTTTTTTTATGAACTCGAATACTAAAAAAAACTTGGCTGTTATGAATCCTTTCGGGTTTTGATTTTTTTTCTTCTTCCGGATTTGGTATGTGACGAGTATTACCATAGCAACTACATCTCTAATTGGGGAACATCTTTTGGAAGTTTTAATAATATTTTGAAAAGGAAAAATCATTGCTGGTTTAGATGTATCCATCGGCTCAACAACTCTATCTTTATCCATACCATTTGTTGCATGTATATCTCCACGTTGAATATTACCCACATAGAGATTGCCACCAACTTTTTGAAAACAACAAACCATCTTTATCACTAATTATCTTCTTTTGAATGTTAACATCCTTGTTTACCGAATAGTGTTTCAAGTCACTCATGCATCTTGGTATAATGGTTGTAGATGTGATGACTTCCTCATGACCTTTCTGCAAGATTTCATCAAACATACCTGAAGGAACCCTTGCATATTCACGATCGTTGTCGTCTTTTTCTTCTATTTGTTCCTCTTCTTGGATAGTAATCCCGCTAAGAACCTTTTGCACAAACAAACATTCTTTCTCATCGGGTTTAATATCGTCTTCATCGAATCTGGGTAAACACTTCTGATCAGGTTCGTAATGATCCTGGTGTCGACCCTGTCGACCAAAAAGATTAGCAAAAGGCAGATCGTCACCTTCCTCGTCATCCCAGATGACGGTGTCAGTTTCGTTCTCCTCGTACCGTTCTTCACGTTGCAATTCCAGGTCCCAGACCCGCTGTTGCAACCTTGCAATTTCTGCAATATCACGCAGGTCCCTTCCGTCATCCTTGTTGCCTCGGCCGGCGTCTCTACGGGGGTGGCGTCGAAGTGCTCCTCCACGTCCTGCCATTGAATCTCCACTGAGCTCTGATACCAACTGATGCAATTTATCTTGCAAACCACGTTGGATCGGCATTCTCAAACAAGAATCAAACAAAGCTTAAAACTCTTTAATAAAAATCAACCAACTTCATAACAAGAATTAATCCAGAATATAAAGAATCCTAGATTCATAAAAATAGGAAACAAACCAACTAGATAAACAAACTTAATCATAAAAAAGATAAAAACCATAAAACTTAAAAGATAATTAACCCTTATCGCCACCTAAGGGTTATTCGGATCCACATCAGGGTTGGAACCCACGGGTTGACCCGAATGTGGCTCCACTGCATCAGTTTGATATGCATGATTTGGTACAAGAAATGGGCCATTACATTGCACAGGGGGAACACCCTAACAATCCTGAAAAACATAGTAGGATTTGACGGGAGAAAGATATTCTAAGCATATGTTCTATGAGCACAACAATGGTACGTAATGTATAAGTTAGCTTTGCAAAATATATACACTATGTTCATCTAATCATACATACAAAACACTTTCTAGTCGATTCTTAACACCTTTTTGTTCCTTGATCACATAATAGTGACAAGATTGAAGCTTTAGGTTTGAATATCACTAGGATGGATTGTCCACAGCATCTTCCGCACGTTGTTGCAACCACGAAAAATCTCCGGTCAATTTACTGGCAGTTTTATCCTGCAACTCTGTTGTTCCCAACAAATTTCCAACCAACAAAGCTTTGTTGTCTAATCTTGCAATACAGCTGGCTAATACAACTCTGGGAGGAGTATACGGTAATTCTTATATGTTTTTCTCTATTACGGATGAAAGTAAAATTTTAAACATGATATGACCATGTAGTTATGCAACTGAATCAAGATACCACATCTGACTTATGTGTAATTTTATACAACAGAATCTACCTAATTTGAAAGTGCTTGACCTCACTAATTTGATAAACCTAATCAAGACACCAGATCTCACGGGACTTCCATGCCTTGAAAGAATGATACTTCGTGAATGTTGGAATTTAAGAGAAATTCATCCATCAACCGGATGTCATGAAAGGCTTGCTTTTCTGGACTTGTATGATTGTTGGGGACTTCAAATATTTCCATCCATCACTGGGTTGCCAAAATTGGCGACTCTTACACTCTCTTCGTGCTCTAAACTTGTTAAGTTCCCAAATATCCAAATGAACATGGATAGCTTGGTAGATATTTGTTTGGGAGGGAGTGGGATAGAAGTTTTACCCTCATCAATTGTATAATATTGTACAAACCTTGTTTCTCTAGATTTAAGCCATTGCCAGAATCTAAGGAGTATTGAAGTGGACTTTTGTCACTTTAAAAAATTGAAAGAGCTTCGTCTCTTGTGTTGTAGAAAACTTGAGACACCAGCACACGACCTCTTTAATGTAGACTGTTGTTTAGAGGTGCTTTCTTTACATCCCAGGCATCAACTACCTCCTTTTGTAAACTCAGATCTCTTGAGGTTTCCTCACCTTCCACGTTTCTTAACAAGGTTGAGTCTTAGATCATGCAAATTAGTAAACGGAGACCTCCCCTATGATATTTATGAGTTATCCGGCTTACAAGTACTAGACTTAAGCCAAAATACATTCTCAAGGATATCTTTCAACCTCGTGCAACTCCCTCGTCTCAAATTTCTCAACGTTTCAGGATGCTCAAGCCTTGTAGAATTGCCCGATCTCCCATCAAGCATATATGTTCTTATTGCATATAGGTGCAATTCACTTAAAATCACAGGAGATTTTCCAACAACTTATAAATGGTTGTGGAAAGTCGTACTTGGGGATAAAGTGTGTGGTGGAGAGAACATATCACAATCGATGTTTCAGGTTTGGCTCTATTTTAAATACCCTGTTCGTTCTTGAATTTCTATCTTTATAAAGACCCAAGCAAACTAATTATGTTCATCTTGATTAAATGACTTACAGGGAAATGCCATTCCAGATCATTTTATGAGTTTCATAAGATATGATTTTGGCATGTCAAAGGCGCTAGGTTATGACATTCCAACAAGGTCCTTTGCATATGAGACATTTACATTACACCTTCCACGGAATTGGTACAGTGACTATAGTGGATTCTTAATATGTAGTTGTCGTGCTAACTTTATCAACATGACGATTATTATCAAGCAAGATATGAACATGGATATTCAGTCAGCTTGTCGTTCGGAAGAAGATTTTGGAACTAAAATAGGGGGCATGTGTTATATACCTTTTAATTCATTGATGCACAAGCCATTGTGGAATGGTAATATTTCATTTTTAATTTCTGATTGTGCGTTTAAAGTTAAACTTGTTCCCCGGAGAAGTAAAGGTTATTCGACGGAGAGATCAACAGACTGCTCAGAATTTTGGGATGAAAAAGTTAAAGACACAAAGACGTTTACAATCAAACATGTTTCAGGGAATTCTATCAAAACTTTATGGTCCTTTAATTGGCTATGCTAAAATGATTATTCACCATTCTTTATTTATGTTCTCTTAATCTTTATGTCTGCTTTAATGATGGTTAATTGAGAAATTACTCAAGATCGAGGTGTATGAAACAGTTTTTGTCATCCTATATGTATTTAAATGGTAATCTCATCCCCACACAGTTATTTCTCACTTTATATATGCTTGATTATCCCTCTAAAAATGAGCAACCAACAAACAACCAAGACAAGATTCTTAGACTTTCTGTAATTATCTCAGAATGCGTTGATTGTTTGTTCTAAATGTTAATACGTGTATGTGCTAGATGTGTTATATGATAGTTAAATGAATGTGTGTGCATGCATTGTTAGAATCGTGGAGTCTTGTATACAAGCAACAGTGGAGCCTTGCCAACTTGTGCAACAAACAGTGGAGTCTTGTCTTTGTGACAAGCAACAATAGAGGACTTTTATATTAGCATATGGAAACTTTATCTTTGGACAATGGTTTCGTGATTATTTACTTTAATTAGAATTCGGTAATTATCTCAGAGTGTGCTGATTGTTTGTTCTAATACATCATTGGTGCTTCTAAATGTGGTAAAAACATACTCAATACGTGAAAAATGCAAGTTGAAAAAGAAAGTTTGTTGAATATTAATTAAACAATAATTATTATTACTTATAAGCACTCAAAAGACAATAAATTCAACCAATTCAAGAACACATCATTGGAGTCACCATCCTTAATTTTCCATCATTTGGTTTAGTTCACCACTCTACAATCGACCCTAACCTCTTGCCCACCATTGATGCTACTCATCTTAATCATGGATTTGACAAATGCTTTCTGGAACTCTTGTTGTGAGCTTGCAAACTTTGAGACCAATGCTTTGGTGTTTGCTGATGTGACCAAGGATTGATCAGAAGAGAATATACTCTTGCCTTGAAGAAGTAACTTATAATATCTATTGTCAAAAGTTGTGGGAGTCGAATCAAGATTCGCACCAGCGTTTTTTGCTGTATTTTTTGCGGGGCATACGCTCTTTAAACTGGCTGCAAATGACCATTCTAATGTCGGGTCGACACTTTGCTTTGAATTAAAGTTGTGTATCCTGTTCTGAAAGGATGAGCAATGAGCGAACCCAAGTGTATGTCCTCCTACACATTGGTAATTAGTAACTTGTATTTAGTTTGCCTCAAACACACTAAAAGTAACATAGCTAGAGTGAAAAATGTCATTTAATAGTTTTTTTGTGAAACATTTTTTTGACATTTGAGAGGAAAATCTAAAACTATATCCTAATTAGTAACCTTTATTTAGGTTGCCTAAAAAATGTCTAAATTACTAAGAGTAACAAATCAGTAGCTAAGATCCAAGATTTGTTTAAATACCTGAAAGTGCAACTAAATCATCCATGGAAAGACCTCTCTGAGCAAAACTTTGTTGCAACTGGGAAATATTGAATGTTGGAGTGGGTAATTGTCGCGTTTCAGTTGCTTTTGAAAATCTCCCATCTTTTCGTCCTTTCGGCACATCCCATGTGGGCCCTCCAGACTAGATTCAAAACGATATCAAAACCCGAATCGATCTTAAAATCAAAACATGTTAAAATTGTAAAACTTTAAGATATTATAAGAAGATGCTTTACTGACCAAAGAGACTACATCCCTTGCAGCTAATGCTAAGATATCTGCACAAGAGACAATTTTAGGACATACAGCTTCTACTGCTTTCTTGGCATTATCAATGACATAGAATGCATGCAAAGATATGTTTGGAGGTCCATCTTTCTCAGCTTTGTTCTTGCCGGTTGAGTTCAACAACACCGAACCATCACACCCCTACAATGTTCAAGAATTAACAATCAATAATCAAACAAAATGATATACTGAATCGATACTACAACGATTATACTTTTAGATATAATCAAACAAAAGGATAGTCACCCTGATGAAGCAATCATGAAAATGCATTCTAAGAAGTGCAGCAGGAACTGTTGGATCATTCAAAATAGCTTTCTTGACAACACTTGTAATGGTTGATTCAGCATTGGGGCATGTTTGGTCATAGTAATTAGTACTTAGTGCATTAACCAAGTTAAGATAGGATAATGCGAAGAAAATGAAACAACTTAGAATAAGGGAAAAGATGTTGGTGTTCTTGAGAGCCATTGTGAATTGGAACCTAGCTAAGTAGGGTGATGTTTTGATGTTGATGAAGAAGATTGAGAAGAAGATGGTATTTGTAGGAGGAGGAAGAAGAAGGCAATGTTAAAAGTTGATGCATGAAGTTGGTGTTAGCAAAATCAGGTGAGCTGAAATCTTTATTGTAATGGTGATTGATAGAAAAAGGTGGAGTTGTTCGATTATTTATGACAAGAAGGATAATGTTAAATATTATTTGTTTTTAATCTTTTTTTATGTCCTATTAGTTTCAGTTATTTTTTTTATCACAATGTGAATAAATTTACTACACCCCTTTTAAAGAAATATTGTAAACACTCGTTACTGAATCAACAAATTTGACCATGTAACTAATTGGTGAAGTTATAATATAATATTTAGAATTCTATAAAATATAATACAAATACTTTTATAAATAATGATGAAAAATTATGAAATTTTGATGGATGACTTGGATCCATTGACATCAAACTATTTTTCCAAACAAATACTATTGGTTAGAGTGGTTGGAGTCTTGAACCAAACTTAACTAACTCATTTGTATTATATTGGTTTTGGCACACTAAATTTATTCCCTCCAATCTACCAAAACACTCCAAATTGGAAAGTACTGTACTTCACTGGATTGCTTAATAGATAAAATTATTGAAATCTTAATGTTGTGCTCTTGAGTATTATAGTTATGTATGACCCATAACCTCACTAAGCACATTTCATTACCAAACTAGTAAGCTAGTAGTTATAAAAGGAATTACATTATTGGGTGTTAAAAGTAAATATTGCAAACAGGATCCTAAAAAAAGCTGAATACCTCGCTTAAACTATATTTAGATAAGGATAAGTATAGGATATTAAACTAAATATTAGCTATGTTATTAAGTATATGGGTCTAAGAAAATAAGAGTCATAAATGTAAATTAGGTTTATGAGTCAAAAGTGTCAAATATGTAAGGGGTCTAGTTTGTAATAGGGTTATAGGTCTAAACGGTTTTATCCCAAGCGTTACGTTCGTATGGGATTGTACCGATTCATGTTGTATAAAACCCTAGGGGTCGGTCATTTATAGTTTTATACACACTTGAAAAAAAAAATCTGTATTCAAAATTTTCAGTTAATGTTCAGTCGATCATCTTTTTACATATTAAAATATTTTGTCTTTGATTATCAATATCAGAACGGTTTATTCGATTAAGGAAGTAAAAGAAGCTACATTTCGGTTGCAATCATCGATGGAAGTCTGTGTTACAATCAATAGATCAAAAAGAATTCATTGGCAGAAAACAAGAAGCGACAGCTGTTGCCTTCATAATCGATTGATTGATTATGTTGAAGCGCTCGTTCTTTAAAATCAGGAAGTGGCGATATTTGTAATCATCAATTAGCTATTGTTTACATCTCTCGATCGGAACATTAGACTGTGCGACTATTTGATTTTCGGGTTTTGTACATCCTTAATTAAAGGTTGTTTTCATCATCAATTGCCCAAACATAAGATAGATATTCTCTCTCTTCTTTTACTATATAGAATTCAATTAGATTGTAGCAAGTTAGAACCTTGAATTGATTAAAGAAGAAAGTAGGAAAGATTAGAACATTATTTATTTTGTATGTTTTTTTTATCAAAAAGTGGATAGAAGGAAGTACTTCTTTCAGAAAAGAAACACACAAAAAAGTAAGGAATTCTGTAATAGGAGAAAAATAACATGATAGAAATTTTAGTTTGATTAACAACGATAAGGTGGGTTGATCAGAAGAATAAAGATCAATAGTGGCAAAGTGGGATTGATCAGAACAATCAAGATCAACAGCGGAAAGGCAGGAATGATTATCAACAACAGAAAGACGGGATTGATTATTCACAACATAAACATAGGATTGATTAGACCCAGGAGATATAAAAAAAACCAGGCTTGTTTTATCTTGAAATCTTGTATAAGTACAATCAGTAAGATCACTTTTATTTTTCGATAAAGATGCACAAAAAAGTAGAATCCGATTGGTACTTGTGGGGAAGAAAAAACAAACTCATCAAACTGGTAGAAGGAGGACATGGTCAATGGCACAAGATTCATCCAAGAACAATTACAAAGAAATTGTAACAGCAAAGGAAGGAAGGACATCAATGACTTTCCATTGTCCGATTCTCAATTCTACAAATTATACTATCTGAGCTGTAAAGATTAGCAATCATTGACGTCCATGGAATCTGGAAAGCAGTTAAACCAACACCAGGAAGCGAAGTTGATCAAAAGAAAAACAATACAACAATTGCATTACTAACCAGGCAATTCAGATAACATGGTATTGCAAATTGCTAACCTTCCTTCAGCCAAAGATATTTGAGAGGCATTAAATGTTCGACATATAGGAGTTGATAGTGTTAAGTGATGTAAGGTCAAATATCCCGTGTATATATTTCGTTTTGTATATGTTTTAGCAGTCTAGTTTTGTATTTCGAGTCGGTTTTATGTGGGTTTTTTGTAGATTTGAGTGTTACAGGTTAATTGAGCTAACAGAGCGGGAATATACGAAGAAGTTAACGAAGGTACAAAGCCCGAAAAGTCAAAGTCAAGATCAAAAGTCAAATTCCTGAAATTGGGGTCTTCGCGGTACTAGGAGGATGTTTCTCGCGGTACGCGAGGGGCTTGAAAAGTCGGTGCGACTGAAGGCCCGACGAGAATTTCTCGCGGTACACGAAGAAAGGGTTTTACAGCAAAAATACCCTAATTCCAATTATAAACCTATTGTGACTCCTATTCTCGAATTACCTTCCTTCCAGCCGTCCCAGAGGAGTTCTAAGGCGATTTCAAGCATTCTTAGGTCGATTATTCATAGTTTTTAATGTTTGTAAGTTCCAAGATTAATACTTTAATGTTTGATACAATCATGAGCGGCTAATCCACTTGTGATTGCTTCCGGGTGGATAGTTCGTCTCAGTGCAACATAGGTTTTGGTTCGTTTGTGTTTGATTTATGTTTTTGAATGACAACTTGAATACACACGTGTTTGATTAATTTAAATTGTTTACTTTTGTTTAAGTTATCTGAGTTGCCATATGTTTTTGGTTTTTCTTGCATCGTGAGCTATTTGGTTGATTTAAATCTCTTTGCAACTGTGACTTGGTGATTATGCGGACGAACGAATCCTAAAAGGTTGTCCCACAATCATCACTTTAACTGAATTGTCAGTGTCACGTTTAGTGGACTCGAACCAATTGAACTTAACATTTGTGAATTTGTTGAACTTGAACCCCGGAAGTGATTACGTTTTTCTCCAACTGTTTCTCGTTTAAATTTAATTGCTTTTGTTAATTATAAGTTTTCTAATTAATAAAGTTTGAATCTTTAGTAGTATTTGAATCCGCTTTCTAAATAGTGTTTTTCACGAGTCTTCTGTGGATTCGATAACCCTACTTCCCTGTCTACAGTCTAAGGTAGCTAAAAAATAGTTTTTGATCTAGTTTTTTATTGACTTTGACATCGCGATCATTAAAGAGTAGGGATGGCAATGAAACCCAAACTCGATGGGAAAACCCGAAGTATTCGGGATGGGTATGGGTCGGGTAATCGGGTATGGGACCGGGTTTGGGATTACATTTGAAATTTTTCGCGGGTTTGGGATGGGTATGGGATATGGTGATATACCCGTTTACCCGCCCCGATTACCCGATAGCGTATACTCGTTTACCCGATTATATACCCGACATATCTTTCTTTCTATCTTATTTAACTTAAGTGTATATACCGCATTTATTTTAAGTATATAGGGGGGATCAAATAAAAAGTAGGTTTTAGCTAAAAAATCTAAGAAATGACCAAAACGCTTAGAAACGATATCAAACGAACTCCGATTGAGCTCATTTTAGCGACGTTGGAACCGCCTCGTCGAACTCTACCATCTTAGCTTTTAGGGTTTAGCTTTTAAGGTTTAGATTCTACGTTTGAATTTTAGGGTTTTAGCCTTATGGTTTAGCCTTGGGGTTTAGCTTTTAGGGTTTAGATTTTATGGTTTAGGTTTTTGGGGGGGTGGGGTTGGGGGGTTTTGGTTTTTGAGGGGTGGGGGTGGTGGTTTTAGGCTTTTTTGGTGGGGTTGGAGGGGGGTTTAGGTTTTTGGGTCCGGATTAGAGTTCGATGAGACGGTTCCAACACCGCTGGAATGAGCTTAATCGGAGTTCGTTTGACCCACTTCTTAGCGTTTATTAGCGAAAAAACACTTCTTAGTGGAACATTCCCTTAAGTATATATACCGTATTTATTTTAAATGTATACACCAAACATGATTTTATTTTCTTTCTTTTTTATTTTAATTACAACTTTATATATACCCGATCGATACCCGATGAGTTTTGCGTCGAGTATACCCAACGGGTATTTTTTACAAACAAACGGGTTTACCCGATACCCGACGGGTAATTACCCGATAGAAACCCGGCGGGTTTTGGACCGGGTATGGGATAAGATTTTATAACCAAGTATGGGGTTGGGATTACCTAAACCTGTCTTAAACCCGACTCATTGTCATCCCTATTAAGGAGTCACATATTCAGACACTCAAGTCTGAATTTGAATCTTAAAGATGAGTGTTAATGAGTCACTTGATGTCTATGCGGGGAAAGTTAGTGAGATTGCGTCACAAGCAAGGAGTCTTGGGCATACATTGGATGACAAAAGACTAGTTCGGAAACTACTCGTTTTGTACTAGAAAAGTCATTCAGATATTGACTTCAATTGAGCAGTTTGCCTATCTTAATACAATATCGTTCCAAGAAGTCGTGGGAAACTTCAATGCTTTCGAATAACACATTAAGAAGCAAACTAAGGAGGAAGACGTGAATAATAAATTGCTATTCACCAAAGCAGATGGAAAACTGGAAAAGAGAAGGTTAAACACAATAAGTGTATGCATTGTGGTTGTGGAAACTCAAATTGGGAACACCGACTTCGGACATAGCCAAGGAAGAGGTTGAGGGTACGGGAAAGATTTATGGGCCAAAAGTGTCATTGTAAATATATAAGGGGTCTAATTTTTAATAGAGTCATAGGTCTAAACGATTTAATCCCTAACGTTGGTCGCATGGGTTTGTATCAATTCATGTTGTATAAAACCCAAAGTGTTCAATCTATTATCTTGTTCTTTTCATATTCAATTGTTTTGTCTTTGATTACCAACATACATGAACATATTGCATGTGTTTTCTTGTATAAGTAGAACCATCCACTTAAAACCTACTTTAGACAAAACAGGCGGAATTAATACCAAACGATTATCAAAATCTTATTATCCAAACGATTATCCAAAACGAATACAAGAGAAATTGAAAGACGAATTACAAAGAAATAATTGATCAAAGAATGACATTGTCAGTGGACGACACTAAGTGTCGACACTATTTTGGACAGCGCTAAGTACATAACAAAAGTTATGGCGACACTGTGGTGACGACATTGTTACTGTCGCCACTGTCGCCACCGACACTTTGTGCGACACTAAGCCTGATGACATTGTAGGCGACGCTAGCTAGAAATTGATTGTTTTCACGCGTTGAATTCGTACAAATCGTGTAGCTTATCGCCTAGCTTGACAGACGTATATTGAATAGTGATAGGGTACCTGGTGAATTTATGTTGCCCTTTTCTTTATGTTTTTTGTCTAAGATGCATACTTAACTAATGGACGGGTTTAATGAACAGTAATGATGAACGAATGTGTTTTTTAAAATATATTATATTTGTAAAAGAAATGAAAGAAATGTGATACAGTAAACTTATTTATACATCCTTTGAAATCATATTTTTAAAGATAACAAAAATAAGTGAACAGTGATACTTCGATACTGGAATGACAGTGACAGGGTCATATTATTCCTACGTGAGTATATATGTTGAATGGTTAATTTGCACGGGAAATGGCGGTACTTCGGTACTTGATGAATGTGATATATGGCATATGTTATACTTAAATGTTAATACGTGTATGTGGTAGATGTGTTATATGATAGTTAAATGAATGTGTGTGCATGCATTGTTTGAATCGTGGAGTCTTGTATACAAGCAACAGTGGAGCCTTGCCAACTTGTGCAACAAACAGTGGAGTCTTGTCTTTGTGACAAGCAACAGTAAAGGACATTTATATTAGCATATGGAAACTTTATCTTTGGACAATGGTTTCGTGATTATGTAATTATCTCAGAGTGTGCTGATTGTTTGTTCTAATACATCATTGGTGCTTCTAAATGTGGTATAAACATACTTAATATGTGAAAAATGCAAGTTGAAAAAGAAAGTTTGCTGAATATTAATTAAACAATAATTATTATTACTTATAAGCACTCAAAAGACAATAAATTCAACCAATTCAAGAACACATCATTGGAGTCACCATCCTTAATTTTCCATCAGTTTGGTTTAGTTTACCACTCTACAATCGACCCTAACCTCTTGCCCACCATTGATGCTACTCATCTTAATCATGGATTTGACAAATGCTTTCTGGAACTCTTGTTGTGAGCTTGCAAACTTTGACCAAGGATTCATCAGAAGATAATATACTCTTGCCTTGAAGAAGTAACTTAAAATATCTTTTGTCAAAAGTTGTGGGAGTCGAATCAAGATTCGCACCCGCATTTTTCGCTGTGTTTTTTGCCGGGCATACGCTCTTTAAACTGGCTGCAAATGAAGATTCCAATGTCGGGTCGACACCTTGCTTTGAATTAAAATTGTGTATCCTGTTCTGAAAGGATGAGCAATGACCGAACCCACGTGTATGTCCTCCTACACATTGTTAATTAGTAACCTTTATTTAGTTTGCCTCAAAAATGTCTAAATTACTACAAGAAAGATGTCATTAGAGTGACACAATAAAAGTAACACATCAGTCACTAAGCTGTAAAGTCCTAGAGTGAAAAATGTCATTTAATAGTTTTTTTGTGAAACATATTTTTAGACATTTTATAGTTCTTTTTTAAATATCATAATTTTAACTATACTTGTTATTATAAAAAATATGGCAAAAAAATTGAACCTTTTATTACTTCTGTTAAAAAAATGAACTTTTTTAATACTATGACATTTTTGAAGGTAAATGAATTTTTTTAATACTATGACATATTGTTTGTTTCCTTAACAAGTTATATAAAGCATGCATACTCACAATTAGACCCCTAAATTTCAAACATGACCCGGGAAAAGAAACGTTAGTCAAGTTACATTAGACCCCTTAAAGTCCGTCTTGGTTACTATTGTGTAAAGTTATCCCTCATCTAAATTACCATTTAACGTTCTTCAAAGAAACTCGAACGAATAACTTAAAGAAATGTAAAATCACTAAATCCATTTTGGTAATATTTCATTGCTTCGTGGGCATATCTATGAAATTGGCCCATATAACTAATTAGTGAAACTATAATTTATTCTTTAGAATTCTATAATATAAATATAATAATTTATCAATTATAATATTTGATAGATTTGGAGTTTAATTTGACCCTTTGTCATTAAACTATGTTTCCAAACAAATACTCTTAGTTAGAGTGGTTGAAGTCTTTCAACAATCTTAACAAACTCATTTTTATTATATTGGTTTTTGCATACTAAATATATTCCAACTAGTCCACCAAAACCCTCCAAAAAGGAAAAGATAAAATAACCTCAATTGAGAAACTCACTACAAACAAAGAAGTATCATCGATATTTAAATTCGTTGCTAATCCGAAGTTTGTTTAAAGGTTCTTCACCTGGGGGTGGGTTATGAAGTTTGTTTCACTTAGGAGCTCATCGACAATACTAAGGGTGAAGGGGGTGGTTTACCCCTTTACTCATTTACTCACCAAAACTGTCTAATAAAATTCTGTCACTTCAAAACTACTCATTTACTCAGATTTAATTGGAAACAGCTTACTTATTTACTCATTTACTCACCAACTTTTTTTTTAAAAAAGTAAACATTTAAATACAAAAACATACTTTTTTATTAATTAAAAAAATACAAAAGACAACTAAAAATAACAAAATACAATAACAAGTTACAAATTAAAAAAAACCAATAAACTAAACATAATCGTCGTCCGAATCGTAGTTGACCCACTCCGGTAGTGTAGCAAAATGTTCAACAAGATCATGTAGTAGTCTAAAGTGTGTCTCTTGATCCCGCAATTCATTAATTACACCATCGTCTACTACTTCATTGGTTGGAGGGTCCATCACGTAGCTGTGTGAGATTGCATTTATGTCATGTTTTAAAATCATATTGTGCAATATGATACAGCGCAAACCACATTTTGTATTTTTTGACGTTTACGTGACCGTTGCGGACGATTAATAATCCCCCATTTAGATTTTAAAACACCAAACCCGCGTTCGACATCTTTTCTTGCCGACTCTTGAAGTTTCTTAAACCTTTTTTTCTTTCGGGTCGGCAGGGAATGGAAATAATTTCACAAGACCAAGTGGGGTAAATCTCATCCGCAAGATAGTAGTCACGTTTGTATTCACGGTCGTTAACTTGGAAAGGACACTTCGGGGCAGTTCCATGCATTTCGTTATTGAACAACGGAGATTGATTGAGAACATTTATGTCGTTATTCGAACCGACAGGACCACAATACGCATGCCAAAACCATAAGTCATTTGACACAACTGCTTCCATCATGATCGTAAGGTATTGGTGATCACATGTCATAAATTGGGCACGCAAACTAGTCGGACACATCCTCCAAACGACATGCGTACAATCGATGCTACCGATCATTCCTAGAAGGCCTCGTCTAGTTTCATGCACGTTATACAAACGTGCAATGTCGTGGCTTGTAGGTCTACGTAAAAACTCTTTGCCGTATAACATAATAATTGAATTACAAAAGTATTCTAAACATTCACGAGCAGTCCTAGCGAACATAGATAAATATTCATCATATTCGTCAGGAGGGTTATCCGTAGCGAGTTGACGAATAGCAGAAGTGCATTTCTGAATCGGCGTGAAGCTCTTCTTTAACCTCCCGTCCTATCCTTCGTGAAACCAAGAAAACCTTGAATCCATACTTATAACCCTGACAATGCTTAGAAACAAATCTTTCGGTAAGCGAAATCTCCCTCTAAACGTATATGCGTCGTACTTGGGGCGTTCGACGAAGTAATCCTTCAACAGAACTGTGTTAGCAACTTCACAATCACGATGTACAAATTTTTTCTTTGATTTTGCCGTATTCTCAAGCTCGCTAGCCGCAGCGAAAACTTTGGACAAAAACTCAATGCCACTTGATTCGGAAGTGTCGGAAAGAAAATCATCAAAACCACTAGAATCGGATAATCCTGAAGGCAAACCAAGAATGCTAGAATCGGATGAAGACATTTTGTAACAAAAAAATAGAGTTTTACAAAAATATATGGGTGAAAAAGAGTTATTTGTTTTAAAGAGGAAAGTGATATATATATATATATATATATAGGGGAAGGTTCAATTTAGAACACTAAATATTGCGAGAACATAGGGAACAAAATGAATCCTTCATTTTTTCAATCTTAAAAAGTTTTGAAATATAAAAAATGATAGAAATGCAATGTTTATTCATCTCTAAAGAAATTTATAAAAAAAATATGAACAAATTTCATTTATTTGAATAACCTACACATATGTAATTCATGTGTAGGATCTATAGGTTATTTTACCTACACATAATCTAAACATGTGTATGTAAACTTTTAAATGTATAAAAACATATTCAAAAAATTGTTTAATGGGTTTTTATGTATATAAACATGCATATTTATATGTATGAAGTATAAACTTTTAAAAATATAAATCTTGGATCAAGAAATTAAATGATTTAGGTTTGTTCTTTTGTTCTCGCAGTAATTTAGTGTTATGTAATAAACCTTCCCCTATATATATATATATATATATATATATATAAGATGAAAAATATGTTTGTAGAGTGTAAATATATATAGATAAAGAATTAATATTTTTTTATTTTTAAAGCACCTAACTCCCCCCCCCCCCCAACGGCTCTCCCAAGTCCAACGGCTCTCTCCCACTCCCGAGTAATTTTACTTGTTTCAAGTTACCCGGCCTCCCTACTCGGCCCTACTCGATTCAAAAGGGGCGGTGTACCCCCTTTTACTAGGCCCTCTCTATCTTACTCGGCCTAAGCCGAGTTGAACACCCCTTTCACCCTATGTGTATTTCAAAATTAATAAAAAATTCACTCTACCTGAACTTTAATAAAAGTTGCATTTCAAAAAAAATTCTGTTTGTTAACTTAATTGTACTTTTCATCACTTTAGTTTCTCTAGAGATTCGCTGGTATTCTAGAAAAGGTGGAGACACTCGCCGGTCTCAATGGCAAGTTTCTAGTAGAAAAAATAGGAAAAGAGAAACTCTATATTGGCAATGACAATTAACCAGAAACTTATATAGTTTAATAACACCCTTAGAACTCTATAATATAAAATACATATAAATATAATAAGAGAATATTATAATATTTTGATCGATTTTGACTTTAGTTTGACCCTTTGTCATTAAACATAAACTATGTTTCCAAACAAATACTCTTAGTTAGAGTGGTTGAAGTCTTTCACCAATCTTAACAAATTCATTTTTATTATATTGGTTTTTTTACACTAAATTTATTCCAACTGGTCCATCAAAACCATTCAAAAAGGAAAAAATAAAATAACCACCAACTGGGAAACTCACTACCAAACAAAGGAGTATCATCGAATTTAAATTCGTTGCTAGTTTGTCGGTGAAGAGTGTAAATATGTTGCTAATCTGTCGGTAAAGAGTGTAAATATGTTGCTAATCTGTCGGTGAAAAGTGTTACGGCGGATATTCGTCGATAAAAGGCCTATGTGTAGTGGCGGCCTTTGGATAAAGCAAATAAAGCCCCATCTTTGGGCCACCAAATTTCAAGAGCCTCAATTTTTATTTTTTATTTATATAAAAACTCCTATTAATTTATTTAAAACTGATTACTTTTTATATATAGTAGATCAAGCTATTTCTTCAATTAAAAGTAGATTTGATCAATTTAAAAAAATTAAAAATGTTTTTGGTTTTCTATTTAGTATAAAGAAATTAAAATCATTCCATGATAATAGTTTAAAACAACATTGTATTAATGTTGAAAAATCTTTAAAATATGATGCTAGTTTAAATATCTGTAGATTTATTTCAAGAACTAAAAAATTTAAGACATGTTATACATTTACAATGCGACACACTTATTAATATATTTAATTATATTAAAAAGTTTAATTCTTTTCCAAATGTTTATATTGCCTATAGACTTATAGAGTTATGTTAACTAATTTTGTAACGGTTGTTTTCGTAGAAAGAAGTTTTTCCAAATTAAAATTGTTAGAAAATTATTTATTTAAGAGTTTGCTTCTGAAAACGCTAGAAAATTTTGTAACGGTTATTTACTATGCCACCAAAACGATTAAATGTGCTTAGCTATTTTGTTAATTGAAAATGAATTGTTAGAAGAAATTGATTTGGAAACTTTTATTAAAGAATTTGCTTCTGAAAACGCTAGAAAAATAAACTTAATCTAAACATTTTTACAAGTACAAAATTATAAAAAAAAAAAAACAAAAACAAAATTTTTTTTAACTCCGCCAAGTATAAACCTTTTAGTTTATAATTGTCAGTACCAAGCGCGGATAAAATAGGAGGGTTTATGACCTAACCTTTATTGAAAGGGGCCTCAGATTTTTAGTTCGTTTAAGGCCACCAATATGATTGAGCCGGTCCTGCCTATGTGTTATCATTTTTTCAACAGTTGTACCGACAGAACTTACCAAGTGATCACCAACATACCACCTTAGGGTGGCGAAGAGCCTTCACGCCGACAAAGTGTTAGGCCCAACAAAACCCAAGATGATTTTAAACTCACATAAGTAAGAGTTTTAAATAATGTTACTAATATAGCTCTAAGGTGTATTGAAGAAACAATTACAAAGGTCATGCATATAAGGCATTCATAGAAGAACTTAAAAGTATTAAAGCAACAATTTAAGTTTGGCGTGCTCATGAAAGGGAAATGGAGCTGAACAAAAAGCTATCACATTTGGACTTAATGGTCGAAACAAAACCGCTATCTAATTAATACTAGGAGCTTCAAGCAACATTGGATAGAAGAAAATCTGATTTTTTTTTATAAATGGATCCATTTTTTAAAGTTTCTTCACATGGCGGCCGGTTCTGAAGTTTGTTTCACTTAGGGGCTCATCGCCAATGCTATTGGCGAGCTTCTCCAACCTTTAGCATGCCAGTTAGGTTGCAGGTTTATGGTACAACTTTATCTGAAAATTGTCATTGGTATTGACAAGTTTTTGGTTGATTGTAAATATGAATATTATTTATAATTATATTTTATAACTTTTTGAACTTAGTATGATGTGTTAAAATTTATCGTATAAAAATGATGCAAAAGTTAATTATATTAGAATTTATCGTCTAAACATTTAAAATTGCATTTGGATTTTAAAAATGTATTTCAAAATTAATAAAAAATTCATTTCAAAATTAATAAAAAATTCACTCTACCTCAATTTTTTTTTAAAATGGTTTTTTTTAACTAAGTGTAATTCCCCATCCATTTTCCTTTTCCAAAGATTCGTTGCTATTCTAGAAAAGGTGAAGAAACTCGCCGATCATAATGACGAGTTTCTAGTAGGAAAAATGGGAAAAGAGAAACTCGCAATTGACGATGGCAATTAACCAGAAACTCGTCAATACCAATGACAATTTTTAGAAAAGGTTGTACCACATACCTGCAACCTAACTGACATGGCTATTGGTATTGGTGATTAGCCCCTAAATGAAACAAACTCCAAAACCGGACCCCATGTGAAGAACCTTTAAAAAATGGGCCCATTTATAAAATAAAAAAAAAAACTTAAAAAATCTCTAAAGGAACTTGAAGATGCAAAAAATATAAGATATGAGACAGAAAGCTAAACTAGAAAAAACAACAAAAGAAAAGGACGTATAAATAGTCTTGTTATAAACGAAATCTGGACCCAAATCTAGACAAGATTAAATCTCAGGTTTTTAAATTTTTTAAAACTTAATTTGAAGACCCTATTCAAGTTTAGGCTACACTTATAATTATGGGATTAAAAACACTTTTGAGGAAATGGTAGGAGTCTGGAAGTGAGTGGTCAACGGGACTAGACCACTTTACCTTATGTTTTATAAAAAGTGTTGGGGATCTTTCAAAGCATGCTTCAAAGCGATCATGGACCATTTCTTTGTTACATGGAATATCTAGTACGGGGTGTAATTCATCATTCATAATGCAAGTGCTTAAAGTTCAAGATCCTTTGACTTTAACGATTATCGTCCTATTAATCTTATCAGAAGTATCTATAAAGTCATTTAAAAAATATTGGCAAACAGAATTAAGGTCATACATGTGGTCGTAAGCGATGTACAATCTGCGTTTATGGAAGGACGAAAAGCTTTGGATGGATCGTTAATAGTAATTGAAACATTGGTGTGGCTGATAAATGCAAAGAAAATGACAATGTTGTTCTAAGTATGATTTTAAAAAGGGCTTTGACTTGTTAAATTGAAACTTTATTATCACAACCCGACTAGTCGGGCTAGACGTAATGATTAATATCAAACACAAAAGTCTCAATAATCTACAATAGGTTAAGATTACAATTCAATGTCTAGACATCGGCAAGACTATAACCATGGTACAATAAAGTGAAGGTGGAGTAGACTAGAGTCCATCTTTTACATCAGCATGTTATTCATCTAGGGCTTCCCAACCAAAACTTCTAACAAAGATCATCTATCCCATAAGCAAGCTCGAGTTGTAATACTGAAATACATGCTAAAATAGGCAGCGATAAAGCTTTAGTTATTTTTAAAATGGGGAAAGTGAATATGGTAATGTTAAACATTTAATTTAGATACAAAACCCACCAAAACGACGTAGTTTTAATTAAAAACAAATTACAATTAATTTTAATTCTCTGTTAACCCCATTTACTCCATCAATTATCCCTAATATTTACTCTCGATCAATTTCTCATGTAACTAAATGGCTCTCACAAGTTTGATATCTTAAAGCTCAAACAATAAAAATATAGAAAATAGAAAATCATCGTTCTTGCTTATCCAGATGGCTTCCTCACGTCCTAATACCTTTTTACTACAAACTAATATTCAAGCAATAATCATTTGCAGATCCTTCCTGAATATTGACATAAAACGCTAACATAAATTTAGACTCTTTTTTATTAAAACCATTTTAGCGGAAACAGGAATATGGACGCAGATAGGTTCGAAGAGCGGTAATCGTTTTTTGGAAAAAATCTTTGCAAGAAGTGAAATTATTAATCGATTGGGAGAGGAAACAGAGAATTAAAATTAATTTTAATTTGTTTTAATCAAAACTACGTCGGTTTGGTGGGTTTCGCATCTAAGTTAGATGCTTAAAAGCATCATATTCACTTTCACTTTTTAAAATCATTCGACATGATTTAATGGTTGACCCGTTATATTATACTTTGGTTACCGGCTCGGTCATTAGTTTATGACTAAAATACCTTTAATATAAATCTAAGATGCGTATATATATTCACTAAGAAAATTTGTTGGGCTGTTAACCCATGTTTGTAGTAAGTGGGCTGGTGGGCCAATAAGCCGAATGAGCTAACTTTAAATTTATTCTTAACTTGTTTGACCCATAATCATTGGGCTTTTGGATTAAGTCTTCAAATAACTCATCTTAAGATATTTTTGGACTTATAAAATCGGTTCATAAGGTTTGTGGTCCAGAGTTTAATGGGCCGGAAAGCCCAATAAGCCGGTTTAAAGCCTAGTTTCATGTTTATTGAACTATTATCTTTGGGCAAATGCCATTCAAAAAAAATTATCTTTGGGCAAATGATTTTAATGTTCAAGTATATTGTTATAGTTATCAGGGTGAGCAATAACCGAACCGAAAAATAACGAAATCAAACTGAAAACCGATTAACCAAAAACTGAATTTACAGAAGATCGGTTATTGGTTTTTTTTGTACCCTCTGTTAACCGAAATTAACTGAACCATCCATATTTTCATATATTTCTAGCTTTTATACCTCCATTTCATGTATTTCATGTTTTATACTTTCATTTCATGTATTTATACCTCTACTAGGTTAAAATCCT
The DNA here is from genome assembly GCA_023525975.1 of Smallanthus sonchifolius. NCBI lineage: Eukaryota > Viridiplantae > Streptophyta > Magnoliopsida > Asterales > Asteraceae > Smallanthus > Smallanthus sonchifolius. The sequence goes on from CM042034.1 coordinate 28,066,691, forward strand.
GTGTTTTACACGAGTTGAATATATATAATATTATATATTAAGTAATAAAACATTTATTTTCTAAAAACTCGTGTTTTACACGGGTTGAATAAATCCGTGGAATACAATATAATCTGTTAACACATAACCTCGTCAAAATATGTCAGGTGCTTTATTAATATAAAGATTAGTATTTTCATTAAAAATATATTATTATTATTAAAATATAGAGTTGTATTTAATAAGAGAGAAGACGGGAAAAAAGATAAGAATAAATATGAAGGCGACACATGGCATGAAAAACCTTTATTTATAATATAGTACAGATTTCATGTATTTATACCTCCATTTCATGTATTTATACCTTCATTTCATGTATTGCTAAGCAAAAATTATAGCCAAAGTTTGGTTTTGTTATTAACCAAAATTAACTGAACCGAACCGAAAACCGACAAACTAACCAAATAAACCAAATCGATTAACCAAAAACCGATCAGTTAATAAAATATATTAACCAATGACTTGGGTTTCGGTTTCGGTTTTGGTTTCGGTTAAGGCTAATAACCGAACCGTGCACGACAAAGAAAATATGTTCAAGAAGTTTTTTATTCAAGTTTTGGGTTAATTGGGCCGGTAGGCCCGTGTAAAATAAACGTTAAATCTTTTTGAGTAAAATCAACTATACTTGACCAAACGAGTTTTTATATTTTTTATACTATTTTATACTTAGTAATCTACCCAAAAAGTTTAAGTTTGAAAATCACTTTTTAACGTTTTTAAAGTGACAGTTACACATGTAGGTTTATATTGGCCATCCCAAAACGACATCGTGTCAAAGTATGTGGGTTAAAGTTGGGAGGTTTTGAAATAATTTAGAGAAATTGGAGAATTTCGTATATCGATACGAATTCAGAGAGTTTATAGGGGCTATGAATGAAGCTATACGAGTCGTATAATGAGTTTGAAAATAGGGATTTGGGTGTCTTGTGATGCTATCTATCTCGCAGGTTCAAATCATATTATATCCTTAATCACTTAACCAACATCATAAGGTTTTCATATAAATCCATAGTTTATGATATTATTTTTTTTATAAATTGTGAACTCAAACTAGATGGAAAATTATAGATCACAGAGAAAGATAAAGCAAACAATACTTTTAAAGTTATTAGTACTAAGTAACTACATTATACACATAGCGTATAATTCAGCAGCCGCAAAACGTTTGTATCTCAGACAAGCATCTTGTAGATCGACTTCTTCTCACGCCAATGATCTGTTTTGAACTAGCCTACGCAATAACATACAAATTACCACCCCTGAATCTCGACCAATATGACAATTGAACCTATGTAACCGTCTCCACAAAGCCCTAAAAGGGTACCCCCAAAATTCCATGTCAAGTCCCATAACACCATACAAGAGACCGTACACCATTCAACATCTCCGTTGTAAAAGAACTGGCAACATTTCAAGACCAGTTCAGACCATTCTCCCAAACATGGTTCTGTACCAGTGCCGAAATGTCTATGATGTTTATTAAAAGATGACCCATTCTGACGCCTTCCGTTTCTTTGGCTTCTTTCGTTTCTCCTGTTAGACTACATCTTTTTTTTTCAAACGACTCGTATAGTACTATACGATGTGTATAAAGTACGTGTATAGGGTACGATGTAACCCTACAAGATCTATAAAGGGTGTCAAAATATGTGTTTGGGTGTCGGGATATTATGACCCTTTTTTCTTTTGAGATATGTATTTTGATAATATTAATCTATTTTGTATGTTGTGAAGTATATACATAAACTGATATAAAAAATGTACTTATATTATTTATTTATGATGATGTGTACATATAAGTAGTTTATTATAATTTAATTTGTAATAGTTGCTATATAAATAAAAACTATGTAATAATTATAATTGTAAAAAAATGTATTTGGAAATCCTAAGGTGTATATTTTAACAAACTAACGGTATACCCGATAAGGGTTAATTGTGCTAATTTTACAAAGTTGGTATCCATAACTTGACTAAAACATAAAGGGTAAAAAATGAAATTCTCTCTTTACATAATGAGATTCAATTGTAGAACCCCTCATCTGTCCCCCCCTAACCAAACCCCCCTCTCTCCCACAATGAGAGCAATTGATGACGTATGGAGCGACATCAGTAACCTCCCATCTCCGACCACCAACCGCTTCCAAAACTTCTTCCTTCCCGCTCTCCGGCCGCCGGGAGATACCACTAACTCCATCCATCCGCCAGAGTCGCCCACCACTATGCTAACCCTACTCACCACTACAAACTCCGACCACGAAGATCCAAACAACAAGAGACCAAAACCTAATCCACCACCAAGTAGTTTCAAGGCGCCGGCGCCGGCGCCGACCACCACTCCGCCGGAATACACTGAAAAATTCCGGCGATTGATGAAGAATCGAGAATCGGCCGCTCGATCACGAGCTAGAAAACAGGTGTCGTCTTGATCTCGAATTTTTTAAACTTTTTATAAATGTTTTTAATTAAAATTTTAATTTAAGAAAAAAATGATTTGTAGGCTCGTGCAGAAGAGCTGGAGCATGAAGTAATGTGTTTAGCCAAGGAAAATGCTCGGCTCAAAAGGCTGCAAAAAGAAGTAAAGATAAATTACTTTATTATTTCTTCATTTTATAATATTATATAAAAAATAATATATGTATTTTTTTAAAAATATTTAACAAATTTGGATATATAATGTGATTTATAAGATATTTTTTTAGAAAGAGGAAATTATAAAAATTAATTGTTAGTATATATTAATATATAAAAAATTAAGTTTTACTAAGTACTGCAAAAAGAAGTAAAGATAAATTACTTTATTATTTCTTACTTTTCCAATACTATATAAAAAATAATATTTTTTTTAATATTGAACAAATTTGGATATATAATGTGATTTATAATATGTTTTTAGAAAGAGGAAATTATAAAAATTAGTTTTTAGTTTATTATTAGTAGCTAGGTTAGAATCCCGTGTATTACACGTGTTGAATAAATGTAATGTTATATACTTAGTAATAAAAAGTATATATGTTTTTAAAAAATTGGGTGTTACATGGATTTATTAAACTCGTGTATTTATTGGGTTGAATAAAAATAATGTAATTTTTTAAAACACACACTCGTCAAAATATAGCTTTAAAAAAATGTAATTTGACGTGACAATTATAATTTATGTTTGGTTAATTTTTAAAACAACTTTTTTCAATTGGGTATTAATTTTTTTCATTTAACTGTTAAATGTTAATTAATATTAAATTAATTTATTAATGAAATAATAACTATCTAATTAAATAATAAGGATCTATAATTAGATTTACATTAAATATTTAAAAAAATATTTTGTTTTAATATCATCATTAAATAGGAGAGATGAGCGTGAAAAACATGTTGGGAATGCATGAGAGAGTGACATGTGTTTTATAATTTACTTTTTTATCATGTAGTAAGATAAGATATTAATATATAAAAATTAACTTTTATTATGTAGTCTTTCAATATTTTTTTTACCAACGAACACAAGTCTTTACTCTATTTCTAAAATTACCACAAGATTTGAACTTAAGAACGATTTAACACGAGAGTACAACATTTTGGCACAGGATGTCGAATTAAAGACGAATAGTTCTATATTTAATGTCTTAAAATGTAAAATCCATCAAGTTTTTGTTTTTGTTATCTACACGTGATGTTTCTTTTTTTTTTGTTTATCTTTGGAATATCTATATTATTTTAATACACTTAAAAATCTTTGGTTAAGATAATAGATGTTGCTTTAGAAAGATTATCTTTTTCATTTTTATCACTAATATATGTATTTGGTTTTTATTAGTTATAATAATTATATTTTAAATTTTGTTTGTTATAACATTATAAATATTTTTTGTATAAAATTTCCTATATTAAAGTAATTTTTTTGATAGCATTTAAAAGCAAAAAGAAAGAGACAAGACTAATTTGCTTATTTTGGCCCCTGACACAAGTTGTTTTTAGTTTATACATATATAAATAGACATAGATATGTCATTATATGTATATATATGAAAAAGGAACAACATTATTCCTTTTTTTTATAAACCTTTATGTATCCAAGCATAATTTTTAGCTCTACATCAGAATAACTTTTATATTCCTTTTTAGGGTGAGGTTAAACGTTCTCCCTATTAATGTATTTTTTTGATGTGACTGATTTAGTAGAAGGAAGGGGTACATTTCGTAAAAGTAACGCGATGTTGCGTTTAACACAACTCTTTTTTTTTTTCTTTTATCCATTATTTTTTCATGGAGTGTTTGCTTAATTTCTCTATGCCTACTACATTTTTATTGAGAGTAATTTTTTTTCATAATCTGATTTTTTACAAAAATACAAAGGGTGGCAGACTTGTAAATACTTATAAGTATTTTTCTGATGATTTAATCTATACTATATAATAAATAAAGGTTTTTACTGCCACACGTCGCCTCCATATTTGTTCTCATATTTTTTTTCGGCATCTCTCTTTTATTTAATGCATTTCTATCTTTTAATAATAATATATATTTAAAAAAAAATACTAAGTATACTAATAAAACACTTTTATTTTAAACTATCCCTTATTATAAGAAACTTTGAAATTTAATTATGTAACCTTTATTTCAATCAAATAGTAAATGAAAGTCAAATTACATTATGTAGTAATTAACTTATTTTCAAAACTCAATTATATATTAATTTTTATATATTTTGAGTTTGTTTCTATCCTTAGTATATGTAATATATTTTTAGACATGTAAAATATATAAATAAAGATTTAAAAAATTTATATATTAGTATTTTTCAGTTTTCATCCCTTGTGTAGACACGGGATCTAAACTAGTATGAAAAATATATCTGTTTATTTCGTGACTATAATAGTAAAATTTCAATTTATAACATATTAATGTATTAAAAATAAATATATTTATAATATTGTCTTATTATAATAAATGAATAACTTTATATATCAAGTGTCGACTTCTGGTAAAGTATAGATTTTTGTTTACTGCATCTATCTTCTATTAACAATAAAATGATTTTAAATAATTAAATATTTAAAACTTCTTATAATATTATATTAAACTTAGTAAATTATAAGAAGATTTTAATTATATCTTATTTTAAAATATAATTTTTAAATTTTTATTATTTCTTATTTTATTAATGGCTGATGACATCTAACATACAAATTTTCATAGAAACTGTTAATTTATAATAAGTTGAGTTTATTTAACTCATATAATACATGAGTTTCTAACATAGTGTGTGTGTATATATATATATATACTAGGTTAAAACCCCGTGTATTACACGGGTTAAATAAATAAAATGTTGTATATTTAGTAATAAAAAAATTATATTTTTAAAAACTCGTGTAATACACGGGTTGAATAAACCATATATTACATCGGTTGAATAAAATATAATGTAATTTGTTAACAAACACATTTGTCAAAATATGTTTTTAAAAAATGTAATTTGTCGTGACAGTTATAAGGTCTGTTAAGTTAGTTTTAAAACATTTTTTTTCAACTGAGTTTTAATTTTTTAATTTAATTGATAAATGTTATTTCATATAAAGTTAATTTGATTGATGATATAATAACTATTTATAATTAAATAATAAGTATTCGTAATTAAATTTATTAATATAAAGATTATTATTTAATATGAGTGAAATAAAAATCTAATATTTAATAGGAGAGAGGCCGGAAAATAAGAGTGAGGAGTAATCAGGGAGTGATACGTGTCATTAAAAGATTTTCATTTATTTGAGTAGTAATATATGCATAATAGATTTAAAATTCAAAAAGTTTAATTATGAAATATTAATTTTGGTCTATTTATGTATTTATTTATTGCAGGTACGTGTATCACAGGTTCCAAAAGAATCTACACTTTACCGAACCAAAAGTGCTCCATTTTGAGTTTTTGACAAGTCTGTCTTCTACATATTTACCTAGTTTTTTTTTTTCGTTTTTTCTTTTTTGGGGTTAGTAGGAAATGACTGTTTTGGGGCTTAGATTATGATGAAGATGGGGGGCATGTTTGTCCATATATAGCTGTTACCATCTCCTATCAATTATTGTCTGCTCTTTCTGGTAAGAATATAATACAATACCCATTTTGCCCTTCTCACCTCAAAATATGATGATGTCAACTATTCAGATTGGTGAATCTAATCATACTAAAACAATGTACGGTTTGCCAATGAGCTAATGGTGGAGTGGTAAAAGAGAGACTTGCTATTCCTAGTGACTCAGGTTCAATCTCTGCTCTCCACATTAGTTTCTGCGGCATACCTTTCACTTGCCTTCTCTACAAACCTCAACGAGATTTAAAGAACTAGAATCTAACCACCACATTTTTCACAAACGCCAAACAACACGCTTCTTCGCAATATTCGATCACATGCAAAACTCGTTAGTATGTGTCACAAACGAAATTCAATAACTCATGTATGCACGTTCATAAGATACATATCACGATCACATAATACATGAAACTAGTTTATATGTAAATCATAATTTACTGGATTGATCACATAACCCATGAAATCTGTTTATTTGCAATACATATGCTACGAGCTTGAACACATAATACATGAAACTTAGTTGTTTGTAATATACATGGTACATAACAATTGATTGTTTTATATACAATACTTGATTGACCATTAGAACATGAAACTTATTTGGTTACAAAGTACATGATACTACATTACTTATATTACACATGAAAGATTATGGGTTTACAAAATACATGATACTAGGTTTTAACACCATACATGAAATTCATTTCTTGCAATACACATGATACTACATTGTTTACCTTACACGTGAAGGCTTGTTGATTTACAAAATACATGATATCTAGTTGCTCACATTACAGAAGAAACCTATTCGATTACAAGCTACATAATACTAGATCATACATGAGACTTGTGTGTTTACATTATACATGAAACTAAACTGCTTACAATTGATGCAATTTGATTTATTACACACAAGGCATGGTCATACACTTTGTTCACCAAAGTTGAAAACCATAACACATTGAAACAACTCGGTGTTTGACGTATTCATGTTCAAACATGAGTAAACTATAGAACTTTAAGTTTTACTATCATATTTCTCTTTAGTTGCTAACTGACCTACCTATTAGGGACATAGTTACTTACTAGCAACTAATATGTGAAAACAATAAACATGAACTAAGTGAATTTGTGCCCTCCTGCCCCGCACACGACGGAAGGACCTATACGGACCATGCGATGATTCAAGTAATTACGGGTGCACACGTAATTATAAAAATCAGCGCATGGAAAAACATAGTAAATTCTATCGTGTGTTATGATCTAAAACCTATCATAATACATAACAACGAAACTAAGGTGATACGACAAGGGCATGGTGGATACGTCGATGGTACTTCCTATATATAAGTGCTATGTCATATTATCAAGAGTAGCGTTGTTCGTGTCATGTGAAGTTTTAACCTAGACCAATGTTTGTGTAATCTCTTGTCCATTAAACAGCTCTGCGCCTATTAAACTACAACCTAACCAAACTCTGGTCATCAAGTCCCCATCATATCCACCCTAAGGAATGCATTTCACCTATAGAACCCAAATTATTATTTGACTGCTTTGCTCCTTAAATTCATTTCAAAAAAATTATATATATAATAAATAAATAAACAAATAAATTCATTTTTATCATTCACATCCGACCTTGAATATAACGATCGGTACCTTGTCTCCAGTTATACTCCTTGGACCAGCTGTTGTAACACATTAAGAGATTAAAACTCTCACTTCCTTCCTGATTCAGTAGTCTCCACTATTTAAATTTCGGGACGAAATTCCCTTAACAGGGGAGACTGTAATATCCATGATTTTCTGATATTATTTTAATTTATACAATATTGGCACATCATTTCAAACCTGTTTTGTCTGACAACATAAGTAACACTACATTAAATCCTGTATTTGTTTAAGCATATTATGTCACATAAATTATTATTTTTAACTAATATTTCTATTTAAAATATAAACTTTGCGTTACATATTAATAACACATTATTGTTTACATATATATATATATATATATATATATATATATATATATATACATGTGTGTGTGTGTATGTGTAACTATTCTTAAAACTATGTAGTTGGAATTATAAATTTAAACCATATGCTCGCGTTGGTTTAGCTTTAAACAAGAATATATGTATACTCAACATTTTTAGATGAATCATCTTAAAATTTATAAAATAATTAATTTTATAAAGTTTACAGTTTTTAACAAAAATCAATTTATAGATATCCATATATAAAATTCAATAATCTAGTTTTGAACCCTCAAACATTTGGAACACTAACTTAAACCCCCCACCACTTGAAGTTGAACCCTTTGACTTCAATATTGACCTCATTCACCCGATTTTGATCCATTTTGACTTTAAAAGTCAAACAATGCAAAATCTTTCAATTCAAATTCAACATCGACCAAAAAAAATGAAATCAAAGGACTTGCCATAGATGTTAGTACGATTGTCGACTGCTTCTAACCTCATTAACATGTTAATCCGCCCATTTGCGCGACCGATTTGAAATTCAAACAGATTTGACCCCCTATGGTCAAACCGAACAGATTTCTGTATCAAATCAGGCAATTGACACGTCTTGAAATCCCGCAAATCACGCCCTAATCAATCTTGCATGTATTCAGTCCAATATCATGACTCAATTCATAATTTTTCAGTGGAATTAACGCGTAATTCCTTTCGAACGACTGTTACCTTCAATCCTAATCGAATCATGTAATTAAGGACAAATTGAATGAATTAAAACACACAAACATTGTCGCTGAACCCATTACAAACTTCCTAAACCTTCAAACCATCCGCATCACCTATCTGGAACTCAGCCAAACATCAAGAACAGTCGGAAGTTTGTTTCAGTTGATCTCTCACCTCTCCAAACCATTTCAGGTAATTGATACATCCTTATACTCGTTTTGACTTTCTAATTAAAAGCCCCAAGGTTTGGGTTTCATAATTGGTCATAGTTGCAACCAATTTGGGGCTAGGGTTTCAGGAAAATGAATTGGGGAAGGAGATGGGCTGGGGTTCTGTGTTAATTCAGTTTCGCATAAGTTTTTGTCAAGGCTTTAAGCCCAGTTCAACCGGTTATGACTATTTACCTCTACGCGCTTGGTTGCGTGTTCGAAACCTACACTCAAGTTCCTTTTTTTGGCACAAACCTGAACCAAACCCGGCTCCCCTTCAGCCATCAAATAAATCTAATTGAAACTGATCCAACCAACAAGATCAGTCCCTTGGTCCAGTGGTTGGGCGTTTGCCCTCACCCAGAAACGGCTCGGGTTCGATCCCGGCCGACTGAATTCATTTTTTTAAATCCTTTGAAGCAGCAAATTTAAATTATAAAAGTTAGTTTATTCCATTTAAAACAGATTTATACAAAAACATACAATTTTGAACATAAACACTTAATTTTACACATTTAAATGTCTAAAACAATGTTATTTTCTTTTGTATATATATATATATATATATATATATATATAAATCATTTAAAAGTTATTTTAATTCTAATTATAAAACAAAGGTTTTTAAATACCAAATTTTTAATAAATTATGAAAAGATTTTTAAGATTATTTAGATATTTATTGGGGTTTAAACCCTAGTTAAACAAATTTAACTTTTCTAAATAAAGATAAATACATATTCATTTATTCCTCCATGTTTAAAGACATACTATTTTAATAAAACTTAAATGAAAAAAAGTATCATAGACTAACTTCTTATTTAAAACTCATTTAGGGTTTTGGATTTCATAATTTCCTCAAATTGTATACCAATATGCGATTTTGACACGTTATAAATAAATAAAATAGATTTATTTATTTCAATAAATATAATGTCAACATACTTTTAAATACACGTTATTTTAAAAGAAATAAATTAATAAAAAGAAACTTGTTTATTTAAAAATATATTTATCTTTTACATTAACATTTCATTTCGGGTTTAAAATGAAATATATATTTACACTATCATTTTGCCACATTTTCATATAATTTATTTATTTAAATTATATTTGAATAAATATAGTTCCACACTATATTTTTTTTTGTTTCTAAATAAATAAATAAATAAAATAATTTGTTTTTTTATTAAACTCAAACCCTAACGTCAAATATCATTTTCATATATACTTTGAACTTACAAATTTATATCAAACATTTGCCAATTTATATCCTTTTCATGAAATGACACCACCCTTGTGAAAACCTACACATATCCGGACTCAATGAATATTAGACCTTGTCATATACTTGGTGCATGTTATTAATTCGCATTCATACAATTTCACTCTAGGTTAAGTTTGTGAATTGCAAACCCACTTATGCTACTTGTTGCTCGTGTTATCTACACAACTATTAAAGGTGAGTATTACATAGCCCCTTTTCTCTTTTACACTTTTTGGGGTGAATCATGAATTTTATACAAACAATTTACATTTACACAAACTACACAAACACAAATCCTATTTACATTCATGTGTGCAAATTTGAGCTTTATGTTTGAGTGCTAGGTGTGTTAACTTTTGTGTGCAATCATTAACTATTTAAGCCGACGGTTAACAATGATAGATCTATTGAGTCTGACAAACCCACCCAGATTGGGGTGATTGTTACCGACAACACAATTTGCATGCTAGTTACAAAGGTTTGATTGTACTTTAGTTACACAATAGATTCTCCCCATAAATGCCTTATTTATCATGACATGTAAGGATTTGTTTATTCATATTTATACACTATCTATGTACAAACCTATGTATGCTCACCAACTTTTTAGTGGACCTTATTTTATTAATGTTTCAGGTGCTAATGTGTGAGTTTAATCAAGACATGCTACACTTAAGTTTGGACTTAGTTAATTTAAATTCAAAGAACAATTTGTATTTTCTTTTATGTACTTGTTGAATTTTGCTATTTGTGTTTGAATTGTTTGAAATGAAATTGATGATTAAATATTGAAATCTAGCGAACCTTGCGCTCATGAACAGTCTACATGTCCCGCCCCGACGTTTCCGCCGTCGGTTGGGGTGTGACGTAAAACACAATGATGAATACACATAACACACTGATGAAAAATATTTGATAAAATGATGAAAAACATTTGACACAATGACCAGACATGATATTATACAATGAACTGACAAATTACACAATGAGCTGAAAAACGTTAAAAAAAAATTTGTTTTTGTATATAACGACACTATACTTGTTTTAAAGAAAAAATGTTCGTTTTTGTGGTGTAATTTTTTTAAAAAAAAATAGTGTCATATGTAAAAGTTGTGAACGTTTAAAAAATGGGGGGACTTGATAAAAAGTCAACAAAAGTGGCCACGACTAAAATACCCTTCCAACAACTTTTTCTCCTACAATTTAATCTCAACCATTAAATATTTTCTACAATTTGATCTAATGGCCCTAAATCTTTCTCACTTTTCTTAGAATTATAATACTTTTTACCTGAACTTTTTTCCTATTATTATAAACCTTTCTTAACTCATGCATTAACTAATTTAAGTTATCATGATTTTAATTCCAAATTTTCTTTTTAATGAATTATATTCATAGGAATTTTTGTAACAATTAAGTTATAAGTTTCAATCTTTAGAAAACTAAAAAGTCTAAAACCACAAATTTACAACTACAAAGTTTATTTCTGAACCTTTTTATAAAAACTAATACTTAAAAGATCATTAATTTAAACCTTTAAAAAAAAAAATCAAATTTTAATATTTATTTAGTCATGAATGTTATTAAAAACCTTAAAGATGAATATGCATTTTCTTAAAAAAACATACAAATTTTTATATTATATAAATGGAATTTAAACCTCTTAAATATTATGAAACATTTTAATTATAATTTACTAGTTTTTCTCATAATCCCCAACTATAAATAGACCCTCATTCTCACACCATTCCCACAAAGTTGAAGAGCCCCATTCTCACACCATATCATGTTCTAATCCCTTCCTCAAAATCCAACGTTGTTTCCATATTCTTATGTAAGTTCTACCCGCATTCTATTTTGTATTTTTGTTTCTTGTTTTCATGCTTAGCACACCCACTCACACAAACATATGTACATATGTATACATACTTATACATGTATAAACTCATACACCCTTTTTATAATACCATAGAGGTCAATATCTACATAATTTTAACATTCATACAATATCTTCTTTTTTTTTTTGCATATAAACATATATACATATATATTGTTATACTCAAAACTATTTTATAAAAGTTATTTTATAAACTCTTGAAACTTAAAATCATTCTAATGATTTAAATTGATAAACTTGCAAGAGAAACTATTGGAGCACGTTTGTGTGACAGATACTATGGATGTTGTCTTATGCTTTTGTACTTTACTTTATGTACTTGTATTTGTATTTAGTATCTGTATGTATTGGTTTATCGAGTTGTAAACGTACATGTTGGTACTTGTACTTAGTTGTCTTTGTATAGATCCTGCGTACTTAGCAAGTACGCATGAACAAAGGTTGCGTACTTGCTAAGTACGCATGAGTTAATCCCTGCGCACTTGTCATGTGCGCAGGTAACAGGTCTTAGTATAAATAGCTAGTCTTGACAGAAAATATGTACGCATTCATTCTGTAACCGATTGTGATTATCAATAGACGGAGTTTGAAGTATTTCGTGTTGTTGTTGTCGGTTTACTTTGTGTTGCTTGATACTCCAACTAGTCACGAGTATTCCGCACCCTGTTCGACTAGTCACACACTCGCACGTAACGATCTGAGACACCCGGGGACCTACAAGTGGTATCAGAGCGTTGGCTCTTGATTTCGAGTGTTGTGAGTGTGTTAGGAGCATTTTCGACACAATCTACAGCCTTTTACAAGCAAAAGTGACCGATTTTGGTGATTTTTGTGATAAAATAGAGGTAGCTCTTGAGCGCTATTTTAGAAGCAAAAATCGTTCAAAATCCAACCTTTTTGTTGTTTGTTTGAGTGTTTTGATCACCAAGGGTTTGTTAGAAACAAGTTTCTAACCTTTTGGCTTGATCAATTTGTTCAAAACTTCAATTTTTGAAGATTTGAGGATATTCCAGCCATCGTAAGTCTTGATGCGTACTTAAGACCAACTTTTTGCGTACTTTTCATATGTTCGTGCGTACTTAACACTTGTTCCTGCGTACTTACTAAGTACGCAAGAACCAAAGTCAAGTGCGCAAGACTATTTTACTAAGTGCGCAAGGCCAGTTTCTAAGTGTGCAAGTTGTGCTGATTTTCTGATTTTTGTCTAAGTGTTACACCATGGCAAACATTCAGAACTTAAGTATCCTATTTAACTATGATAATGAGATTGGGACTCCTTAGAAACCACCAAAGCTACTTAATGTAAATAATTTTTCAAATTGGAAAGCGTGCTTTGAGGAGTACATCTCGTACACTGATTCCTCGTTGTGGATACCTATCCTTGAGGGATATAAGCATCCAACTTATGTGTTTCTTGAAGAAACTGTTCCCAAACCTATTTCCAAGCTAGATGAAGATGAAAAGAAAGTATATGACCGTGAAAAGAAGGCTCATGGGTCTATTACTATGGCACTATCTAGAGATCTTTTCCATAGCTCCAGGGGTTATGATAACTCTAAAGATCTTTGGAAGGCCATTCAGAAGAGGTTTGAGGGGAACAGTGACGTCAAGAAGAGCAAGAGAGAGCTTTTGAGGAAATAATATGAGTGTTTTAGGTACATGGAGAATGAATCAACTGATGAACTTATTTCTAGATTCTATCATCTTCAGACTAAGCTGAAGTCATATGATCTCAAGTATCCTGCTGATGAGTTTGTGGAGAAGTTTCTAGATGCCTTGCCACCCAAGTTTGATATGTATACCACATTGCTGAGAGAGAACCCTAAGTTCTATGAGATGACTGTTGAAGAAGCTGTAGGCAAGGTTCAGGCACACGATATGAACTTGAGAAAGAAAGAGAGTTCTGGAAGACCTCAAATACAAGATCCCTCTATGTATTTTGGGGTGAACACTACCACAAAGTCACCTGGTTCGGGTATTGCCTTATATCTTGGGAGTCCTCAGGAAGAAGAACATACACTTGGTGGTGGTAATCATACTAGTTTTATTGCATCAGGATCTAGTCAACACCATCAACCTTTATCAAGGAACACTACATGTACTTCTTCAGCCAAACAATCTACTATTGCTAAGATTGTTGAAGATCATGTGGCCTTATTCTCGTCATGTATGCTTGCCTATGAGAACTTCATTGGTGGGAAGCTTACAGATCCAGAGACCATTGAGGAAGACTTCAATCAGGTGGATCCAGATAACATGGAGGACATGGATATTCAGTGGAATATGGCCATGATCTTAAGAAGAGCGAAGCGTTTCCTGAACCGAACTGGCAGGAAGTTTATTGGTAGGCATTCAAATCCCAAGGTTGGATTTGATAAATCCAAAGCTAAGTGCTACAAATGTCAAAACTTTGGACATTTCGTAAGGGAATGTCAAAAGGATAAAGCACCAGCTTCGGGTTTCACCAGACCGAGTTAAAGAGGTAGCTTAGGAAATCACCATGGATTCAACAATCAGAACAACCACAATCAAAGTCAAGGTGGAACGTCCAGTGCTCTAGTAGTTCAACAGGACGATAACTTTGATTGGGGTGTTCATTTGGAGTATGCCACACTTTCTCAAACCCAAATGGGATTGATGGCAGAGATTGTTGAAATGATGGAAGCAGAAGAGCGGGAAGCATCTGGAGCTGACCAAAGATAGTCTACGTCTGCTTTTGCCCTCATGGCTATTGGAGAGGCATCAAGCTCGTCAACTGAGGTAGATTCCAATTCTTTTGTTGTTATTTCATGTTCCAAATGTTTAGGCTTGAAGGAAGAAAACTCTAAACTTCAAGACATAGTTGAACCCTTCGTATTGCAGCGTTAAATTACAAAGGAAATGAAAAACATATTAAAGAATCAATTAAAACTCTTAAGAAAGAAAGACACGATTTTTCAATTAAAATCAGTGAACAACAGTTTCATTTGGATTTACAAGGGTTTGGAGAAAAAGAATGTGGAAATTGTCAGACTGCAAAATGAGATTCTGCAGTTAAGTGGCAAGATTGAGAAGTTGAAAAACTCTCATTTTGTGATGGAACACTACGAATCTGTAGTGAGGCAAGTGAATGGTTTGGGATTAGGTAGCAACCCTAGAATCCAAAATCAAAACTGGTGAAACCACCAGAGAAACCTATGGTGAAGCCTAAGACACCATCTGAGGCTAAACCATTTGTTCCAAAATGGGAGAAGCAACCTGCTAAACCCAGTGTATCTACCTCTTGTAGTACACAATCTGGTGAAAAGTCTGTGGTGAAACTTTCTAAGCCACAAAGAAGAAGGAACAAAAGGTTGAGAAAGCTAGAACAGCTGGCGGGCTGTCAACCAAGTGAAGCTTCTACTAGTTCACCTGCTGTTGATGAATGCAAGCATAATGTTCCAGTAAAGAAAAAGAAAAGATCCTGGAACAAGAAAAACAAAAGTTCTCAATCTTCTGATCCTAAATCTTCTAAGGATTCACCCATTTTTGATAGTCATGATTGCGAGTTAATAGAGGTTGTTTATTTTCAGAAAGACGGACGACTTAAGACCACTATGGCTTGGGTCTCCAAATCTAACTAATTTGCTTGTGACTTGTGCAGGACATCCGAAGGGAACTATTTCTAACCGTTGGTATGTAGATAGTGGATGCTCCCGGCACATGACAGGCAACATGGCCTTGATTCAAGATGTTAAACCATTCAAAGGCGGCTATGTGGCCTTTGCAGGAGAGAAAGGCGGCAGTATCACTTGTCAAGGTGTGGTTACAAATGGATGTATTAGCTTCGACAACGTCAACTACTTCGATCAGCTGAAGCATAACTTGTTGAGTGTTTCTCAAATGTGCGACAAAGAGTACTCGATTATGTTTGATAAGTATGAATGCTTGATTCTCAAGTCTGGTTTTGAAGTTCCTGCGGAGTGGATTCTGATGAGAGCACCAAGAACAAACGACACCTATCAGATCGATATGAGCATGGAGACAACCACCTCATCAGTTGCTACTTGTTTGCTTACAAAGCGACAGAGCTTGACTCAATCTTGTGGCATAGGAAACTCGAACATATTTCTTATCGAAAAATGAATCATCTTGTCCGAAACGGTGTGGTAACCGGGGTTCCTAAGCTGAGATTTGCCGTTGCAGATGACTGTATGTCTTGTAAAAAAGGCAAACAGCACCGGAAATCTCACAAGCCCAAGCTCCAAAACTCCATTGATACCCCTTTGGAACTCCTTCACATGGATTTGTTTGGACCCATAAGTATCAGGAGTATTGGAGGTAAGTCATACTATCTAGTTTGTAACTGATGATTTCTCACTTTTTTTTGGGTGCATTTCTTAGGTACAAAGGACGAGACTGCTGAAATTCTTCAATACTTGATCTTGAGACTGGAATCTTTATGCAAGCTGAAGGTTAGAAGAATAAGGAGTGATAACGGAACGGAGTTCAAGAATAACATGATGGAGCTTTTCTGTCTCAAGAAGGGTATTCCTCACGAATTTAGTGCCCCGTACACACCTCAGCAGAACGGAATTGCAGAAAGGAAGAACAGAACTTTGATCGAGACTGCAAGGACAATGTTGTCAGATGCCAAGCTTTCTGTAACTTTCTGGGCAGAAGCAGTAAATACGGCTTGTCACGTCTTGAACAGAGTTTTGGTGATTAAAAGGCACAACAAAACTTGTTATGAGCTGATCAACAATCGACCTACAAATCTCGACTACCTATTCCCCTTTGGTAGTCCATGTTCCTTATTGTTACAGTACAAGGATCGCAAATCCAAATTTCATGCTAAAGCGGTAGAAGGCATCTTCTTAGGATATGTTGCCAACTCACCCTACAAGAGTGTGTACAATATAGCAACACACTCAGTTGAAGAATGGTTCGAAATGGATTGCAGTAAACACAATACTCCACCAGATCCTACAGGTCCAGCGTGGGGTTCGATTATGATGCTCTATTCAAGTCTTTCAACCTTCCTGATCTATCTACTGAAGATGCCGCCCATGTTTACGAATTATTTAATGGCAGTGATGACTCCAATTTCTCCACTCGTGCCACTGTACCAATTGTAACTCCTGATTCCAATGCTGCATCTGCTTCTGGAACTCGTGCAAGTGATGACGAGGAAGTTGTTCATGTTGATGGAAATGACGCTCCAGCTGATCCTAACGCTCGTGTGGGAAATGAAGCTCCAGTTGATCCAATCAACATTGAATCGTCTTCATCCGGTTCACAAGATATGGGGGAGTTATGTACGAATCTTGATACAAACCTCCAGGAACCGCATGTACCAGAGACGAGAGTGCATAAGAATCATCCAATTGACAACATTATTGGTGATCCTAATGCCAGTGTTCAAACTCTTCATAGGACCATTGTCGAGAACACAAGTTTATATGATGCGATACTTGACACTGGCATCATGGAAACATGTTTACATGCTGCATTCATATCCCAATTGGAGACAAAGAAAGTGAAAGAGGCTCTCGCTGACAACTGCTGGATTGAGGCTATGCAAGATGAGTTGTCTCAATTCCAAAAGTTGCATGTGTGGGATTTAGTTGACCTTCGGAAACATGCATCCAATTGGAACCAGATGGGTGTTTAAATGCAAGACAGACGATCGACACGTTGTAGTGAAGAATAAAGCAAGGTTGGTTGTTCAGGGTTTTTATCAGCAAGAGGGCTTGGATTACACTAAAGTATATGCCCCAGTTGCTAGACTTGAAGCCATTCGACTGTTTCTGGCTTATGCCTCATTTGTCGTTTTCAAGGTATATCAACTTGATGTGAAGAGTGATTTCCTATACGGAAAAGTTCATGAAGAGGTCTATGTCACTCAACCACACAGCTTTGAAGATCCGCATAATATTGATAAAGTATATAAACTTGATAAAGCACTTTATGGTCTTCATCAAGCACCTCGGGCATGGTATGAGACTCTTTCAAAGCATTTATTGTCCAATTGTTTCGATCGTGGACAAATTGACTCGACCCTCTTCATACGGAAAGCAGGAGGTGATATTCTACTTGTGCAAGTGTATGTCGACGACGTTATCTTTGGGTCTACCAATGAAGAGATGTGTTGGGAGTTTGAAAGGGTGATGGAGTCCAAGTTTGAAATGAGCAATATAGGTGATATGTCATTTTTCTTGGGTATGCAGGTCCGTCAAAGGGAGGATGGCATTTATCTACATCAAACTAAGTACGTACAGGACAGTTTGTCAAAATACAAAATGAATGGTTGTAGTACTTACGGCACACCAATCCCAGTCAATCATGGTTTACATCCAGACAAAGATGGAAAGGATGTGGATTGTAAATTGTACCGTGGGATGATCGGATCTCTTATGTATCTCACAGCTTCAAGACCCGACATAATGTTTGTTGTGTGCTTGTGCTCGAGGTTTCAGTCACAACCGAAGGAATCTCACATGATAGCTGTGAAGAGGATCTTTAGATACCTGAAAGGGAAACCCTGATTAGGTCTTTGGTACTCCAAGCAACAGTCATTTGAATTCAAATCTTACACTGATTCTGACTATGGCGGTTGTAATCTCGATAGAAAATCAACCTCAGATGGATGTCAATTCTTGGGAGACAGACTGGTCTCCTGGCAGTGCAAGAAGCAGTCAATGGTTTCTGTCTCAACATGTGAAGCAGAGTACATTCCTGCCGCAAGCTGTTGTTCTCAGATATTGTGGATCCAACAGCAATTGAGAGACTATGGCTTAACTACACTCGAACCCCCTTGTTCATTGACAACAATGCCACCATGTCCATCACTAATAACCCGATGAAACATTCCAAAACTAAACATATTGAGATTCGTCACCACTTCATCCGTGATTGTGCTAAAAAGCACTTAATTGAACTTGTAAAAGTTCACACGAATGACAACTTTGCTGACCTTTTCACTAAGGCGTTTGATCGAACTCGTTTTGAACATCTTGTCAACATGATAGGAATGTTCAATACGGAGTGAAAACTTGTTTTTCAAATCAAAACATTTTCTTGGAAGTTAACTTTTATTTTATTTTAAGTTTGTACAGTTTGTATTTCTTTCAAATTATCTCAGAAAACCCAAACAAAATAGAAAACCAAGAAAATTTCAAAGTCATTTGAAGAAAAGAGGAAATGATAGCACATCAGTAATGATCTAAACGTCTTAGATTGCACATGTGGGAAATGATTGCGTCATGCTTACTTGATTGATTGTTTGACTTGTTAATCTGCATATTTACAAGTACTTTAAATTGTCAGTAGGCTGTAAGCGTCTTTGAATAATTGATAGTGTGGAAACTAAATCAATACTGCAACTGTGATTTGAACCCATGTTTGCTAGTGTGTGTGTGTGTGTAAAAGAATGCAAAAGATCACTATCAGGTATAGGATGTAAGATTTTGGCAAGTATTTTCTTATGAGACCAGTTTCGGGTTAGGTCGTTAGCACAATTACTGCGGTTCTTCTCGCTTCCCGTACTCACAAGTATGCAATGAGGGAGTGAACCAAGATATGTCTTGACATTAACCGTTGAGCATATATTCACCCTTGAATCATTCCTGATTCATTGAAATCAAATCCAGATAAAAATTGGATCCCTTTACCTAAATCCTTAGACACCATATTCATTATCCTGAATCATCTTTACGGTATTCACTGAAGAAATCCTATGAAACCAAGACAAATGAATCACTCGATTCTGAATCTTATGATTCCTGGTAATCCTTATGGATTCTGCTTAATTTTTCTGTGCCAACTGATGTAACTTCATTCTGGAAATTATGAAAATTATTGGGAAAATCCTAGATGCCTTGAGATAGTGAACATTTAAATTCATGTAGCATAACTGTGGGGTACACACTTGTATACTTATAATGTTTTCCTTAACACACAAGAACGTGATACTAAGATGTTTATGGTTTCAAATCAAATAATATTGCTAACTTGAATTACTTGTTTATATTGCTTATTACATATGCATAAGTAGTAATCCATGACATGATCCCATATTCTTTGATGTTTACATTGAATCATTTTTGTTGTTAATAGCCTGATATGATTCTCTGCTATTGACTTTGACCAAAAAGAGATTGTATGTATATACTTGTATACCTTTATTCAGAAAAAAGATAAAAAATATTTTAAGTTTATGAGCAGTTCAATTTTCTATACAGTTTATCAAAAATTCAAGAAAAGCCAAAAATATTAGTGTCTAACTTCCTTGATTTGTTTTTGAACCCCTTCTAGATTGAACTTTCATATCCGGTTCGCTATTTGACTTGACAAATATTCATAATTTGAGTTGAGATCTGAGCAACACAAGGGTTTCTGAGTACTTAACAAGTACGCAGGAATTAAACCTTGCGTACTTACAAGTACGCAAGACTTAAGTCATGCGTACTTGTTAAGTACGCAGGAGTTAAGTCATGCGTACATGTTAAGTACGCATGACCCATGTGTGTGGGGTATATAAGCAGGTGTTAGAAAAAAATTTCAGTTTATCTCATTCAAACGACCTAACACTGTTGTATACTCTTCGACTCGATTTTCCTCAAAAAATTGTGTGTTCCTTCGAGTTTTTTCGTCCCATTTCTAGTTTCAACATCATTTAACTAACATTTGGTGAGAATCTCAGACAATTTCATCCATAAAATCACTAGTTTTGGACCGATTACCTGAACTCAAGAACCTAGGGTTTTGATGATGAACTTTAGACTGATTTTAGGTGTGTTTAAGTGAAATTAAGCCCTAAAACCAGTTTAACATAGTTAATCGAAGATCTATCATCCCAAATTTGTACTAAACTGTTGTTGATTTTGGATTTGACACCTTGTTTAACCGTATTTGACCGTCAGACCAAGGCTAGGTCAAAATGACAAGGTTTTAGTGCCATTTTGTTGTTGGTTTTGGTCCCATTGGTCCTACACATTGTTTTCGACCGTGTGGTGACCATAATCCACAACAAAATCACACATTCTTGGATTCTGAAAATTTGAAAAATTGTCTAAGTGTTGAGTTCCTACGCACTTAACAAGTATGCATGAACAACCCACTGCGTACTTGCCAAGTACGCAGGCAGGAAGGACAAACTTGAAATTTTTCTAAGTCTGGAACTTCAATCTATGTGAATGTGTTATTCCTTGTCTAGTTCTTTCAATTCCAATGAGTCTACTTGTTCTTATAGTGTTCATTGTGTGTTCTTGCAATGATGGCTCGTGCATTTACCAGTGAGTTCAATATTCTTGCTCTCACAAATCCGGAATGGAAGGGTGATGCACTTCAGTACAGAGAGATTGTGGACTTTCTGAACCGTTCCAAGATCAGCTATGCCATTTCTGCTGATCTAATCGTTTCAAAACCTTATCTGGAGCAGTTCTGGGTGACAGCAAATCATGACTGTACGGTAACCCCAAACGTCATTAGGGCTACTGTAGCGGGTCAGAGTGTTCTCACAGTTCCTTACGCCAGGCAGTGTAGAACCTACCCCCTGTGCATACTCCTCTCTTTGGCCACTTAATCAATGAAGCGTATGTGGCCCCTCCAGATCTAAGATGGTTTAGTGCAGAGTTAGAGCCTGAATTGAGTGAACACTCTGACGAACAAGTAGATGAGGAAGAAGAAGGCGATGAAGAATCTGAGAGTGATGATTCTGGTGATGGTGGTGATGAAGAACAAGGAGGAGATGGTGCTAAAGAGTTAGATTCTGAAGCCACTGAATCTGATTCATCTGACTCTGATGATGCATCAGATCAATCACACACCAGGGAGTTGACGAAGGTTTCCCTTCCCGAGTCATCTTCCAAACGACAAAGACAAGAAAGTACTAGCAGCGAATATGAACTAGATTCTGATTCGGATGCTGAATTACATAGACAGAGATGCGAAATAAGTGTGAAGCGTCGGGGGGATAAGACATTTGCGACTATCCTTAGAGAAGATGAAACTCGTGTGTCACGGCAGCCAATCATTGAGGCTATGAGCACTGTATCAACCTCAACCTCAACCTCAACTCAGCTATACCAGAGGAGGGAGCAGTTAAGTGCTACTAATGTCACAAAGGAGGTTCATGTGATAGTATCCCTCCCGTTCCAATCTACTCACCATGTGATGGTGTCAAGTCCAATTCAGACGGAGTTGATTATCATCACCCCAACCACCTTTGAAACCACAACTATCCCAACCACTATCCCCACTACCACCCTTCAACCTCTCAGTGAACCCTTCACATATGGTGATTTCACACATGGCTTTGATTTTGAATACATCTTCACCTTTCCCCATCATACAGCCGAGGCCTCTACATCTAGGGATCCTGATCCAAGGGATGCAAGGATTCATACTCTAGAGACTCGGGTTACTGGATTACTTGAGACGCTACGGAAATCAAGGGTGGAGTCTGACAAACAACAAGGTCAGATCAATTCTTTGGTTGATGAAGTAGCGGCCTTGAAGAAGCAACAGGCTGCTGATGACCTGCAGCGCAAGGAGCATGAAATGATGGTTAAGTTGGTCTGTGATATGACCAAAATGCTTGCTGCTCAGGGGGAGAAACTTCAAGAGTTACTGAAGGAGAAGGAGAAGCCTACTAAGCCTAGTAGTGATGAGGCTTGTAACCTAGTCGACCTGACTAAGGATGATGACACGGACAAGGATACTGAAGCCGGTCCCAGTGGAAGTGAGAAACAAGCGTTAGCGATTGTTCCCATTTCTGCTGTGCCTATGGCTGAGGGGGAGTCCACTCAGCATAGTGGAGGTGGTAGTGGAAAGTCTGCGGCCAGGTAGTGTAGAACCTACCCCTTTGCATACTCCTCTCTTTGGCCACTTAATCAAGGAAGCATATGTAGCCCCTCCAGATCTAAGATGGTTTAGTGCAGAGTCGGAGCCTGAATTGAGTGAACACTCTGACGAACAAGTAGAGGAGGAAGAAGAAGGAGATGAAGAATCTGAGAGTGATGATTCTGGTGATGGTGGTGATGAAGAACAAGAAGGAGCAAATGGTGTTGAAGATTTAGATTCTGAAGCCATTGAATCTGATTCATTTAACTCTGATGATGCACCAGATCAATCACACACCAGGGAGTTGACGAAGGTTTCCCTTCCCGAGTCATCTTTCAAACGACAAACACAAGAAAATACTAGCAGCGAATGTGAACCAGATTCCGATTCAGATGCTGAATTACAGAGACAAAGATGAGAAATAAGTGTGAAGCGTCGGGGGGATAGGCCATTTGCGGCTATCCTTAGAGAAGTTGAAACTCGTGTGTCACGGCAGCCAATCACTATGGCCGTGAGCACTGTATCAACCTCTACCTCAACCTCAACTCAGCTATACCAGAGGAGGGAGCAGTCAAGTGATACTACTGTCACAGAGGAGGTTCTTGTGATAGTATCCCTCCCGTTCCAATCTGCTCACCAGGTGATGGTGTCGAGTCCAATTCAGACGGAGTCGATTACCATCACCCCAACCACCTTTGAAACCACAACCATCCCAACTACTATCCCCACTACCACCCTTCAACCTCTCAGTGAACCCTTCACATGTGGTGATTTCACACATGGCTTTGATTTTGAAGACATCTTCACCTTTCCCCATCATACAGCCGAGGCCTCTACATCTAGGGATCCTGATCCAAGGGTTGCAAGGATTGCTACACTAGAGACTCAGGTTTCTGGATTACTTAAGACTCTATAGAAATCAAGGGAGGAGTCTAACAAGCAACAAGGTCAGATCAATTCTTTGGTTGATGAAGTAGCGGCCTTGAAAAAGTAACGGGCTGCTGATGACCTGCAGTGCAAGGAGCATGAAATGATGGTTAAGTTGGTCTGTGATATGACCAAAACGCTTGCTGCTCAGGGGAGAAACTTCAAGAGTTACTGAAGGAGAAGGAGAAGCCTACTAAGCCTAGTAGTGATGAGGCTTATCACCTAGTCGACCTGACTAAGGATGATGACACGGACAAGGATCTTGAAGCCAGCCCCAGTGGAAGTGAGCAACAAGCGTTAGCGATTGTTCCCATTTCTGTTGTGCCTATGGCTGAGGGGGAGTCCACTCAGCATAGTGGAGGTGGTACTGGAAAGTCTGTGGCTGATGTTCTTCATGACCTATCTGATGAGGTCATTTTAATGATAGAGCCAGACTATTCCGAGGAAGCTCAGATTGATGCTCTCACCAACTTAGAAGAAGGAGAGATCGAGTCTGATGAAGATTGGGATGTTGATGATGAAGATATTGTGGTGGAGTTTCCCAAAGGGGACGGTGAAGGAGTTTACGAGCTTGAGGATGGAGAGATCTTTGAAGCTCCAGCCTTTGCAGCTACATTCAACACAGGTTCAATCGAGCCTGAACTGTTGCTGAGGCTAGTTGTGCAGCAACCTCGACTGAAGCCTCTCCCACCGATCCCGAGCCTGTTGATCCTGAAGCTTGGAAGAGTAAATATCCTAGCAGATGGTTTACTAAAGATCAAGCTCCTGTCTAGAAAAAGACATCCATTGTAGACAAACACGGAGCTACATGTACGATCTTGTCTATCAAGTTCGACGACGACAAGAAGTTGTCGCCATCAAAAGAGCGGGTGGGGTTTAGTACTTGAAACCTACAAGCGAGGCGTTCAACTCCCTGCCAAAGTACGATCTGGTGAATCTTGAAAACCGAGAGCTGCTTGGTAATTCTAAGCACGCAGTAGCAATGGGTTTGTGGAATACACTACAACGAGAGGGAAGATCAGGAAACTTTGAAGTTTTCAAGCCTCAAATGCCCAAAAGAGTCCGGGATAAGACTGTCAAAAATCCCGTGACTAACAGAAGCCTAAAGAAGCTGGTTTACAAGCCAGTGCTATATGAAACCAAGACACCCTTGAGCACGTTATCTCAGGATATTCTTGGCAACATATGGTACTGGTACGTAGATTCAAAGACGGGCGAGGCAGTGGTGATTGGAAGAGTGAGGTCCGCGAGTGGATGCTTAGAGCCAAAGGAACTGATCAGGGTTTTTCATGAAATCACTTTCATCAACTTCTCTGTGAAAGATCTGACGGCTCTCAATGAAAAATACTGCATCTACACGGAAGAGTGGACGAAGCTTCAAGCATCAAGGTATGACAAGCTAGTCAAGTTCTGTCCTGACAACAAGCTGAAGACGGGAAGCTAGAGCTGCAGGAGGTTGAAGACCGAAGACAATCCAGAGCTGTTGTCAAGGGGGAGTTTGTTGGAGCATGTTTGTGTGACAGACACTCTGGATGTTGTCTTTTGCTTTTTTACTTTACTTTCTGTACTTGTATTTGTATTTAGTGTCTGTATGTATTGGTTTCTCGAGTTGTAAACGTATATGTAGGTACTTGTACTTAGTTGTCTTTGTATAGTGTTGTGCGCACTTAACAACTGCGTAGGATATAGATCTTGCGTACTTAGCAAGTACGCATGAACAAAGGTTGCGTACTTGCTAAGTACATAGGAATTAATCCCTGCGCGCTTGTCAAGTGCGCAGGTAACAGGTCTTAGTATAAATAGCTGGTCTTGACAGAAAATATGTACGCATTCATTCTGTAATCGGTGTGATTATCAATAGACGAAGTTTGAAGTATTTCGTGTTGATGTTGTAGGTTTATTTTGTGTTGCTTGATACTCTAACTAGTCACGGGTATTCCGCACCCTGTTCGACTAGTCACACACTCGCACGTAACGATCCGAGACGCCCGGGGACCTACAGAAACAAATACCTTTGTTATTCTTTTGAGGATAAAAACCTAATAAAATTTAGTTTAATTAATATATTTATTTTATACAAATTGTTTAAACTCCTAGGTTTATAAATTGTAATTAAATTTGATTATTTTTATAAACCCGTTACTTTGTAAAGGAATTTTATAATATTTTATATAATTCATTTTTATTAAAACAAAATCCATACTTTAATTCATAAACTAATTATGATTATGTTTATAAAGCCATTTCTTTGCAAAGATTTATACAAACTTTTATATAATTGTTTTATTATATGAACATTTAAAACACAAGTCTATACTTTTAATTAATAATTAATTATGATTTAATTATTAATTAATTAGAACATTATTATTATACTTTAATTTTTGGTTTAATTACCAATTAGTTAAATCATTATTTTTAACACTTATTTTCATAAATCAAATGAGATTTTTTATTCATTTATTTATGTAGTTAATTATTTATTTACTCAACTAATTATTACTCATTTATTTATCTATCCATTTATTAATTTATGCAATTGCAAATAAAAGAAAACTACTGATGTATTTATTTACAAACAAAAGAACCATAATTATTTATTCATACATTTATATAATTACTAGGTTAGAATCCCGTGTATTACACGAGATTGTATATTAAAAAAGATAAAAATTATAAATTGTAAATACGTCATAACTTGTCAGAAGAGATATATCAAGTGTAAATTTGTGTATATAACAAATTAATATTTTTCTTTAATTAGTTATATTTTGATCTTCTATTATATATTTTTATTTAATATAATTAGTATTCTTTTTAATAATATATTTATACTATCATTATTATTTAATAAGATAGATGCACATTTATTAGGAGAGAAAAGCGGAAAAATCAATTTGAGGATACATGAGGAAGTGACAAGTGTCCACCTTAAACCTTTATTTATTAGTATACAATACATAAAATTATTAAATCTTTATATATGTATCTTATAGGTGAAAAAATGTGTTACATATACTAACAATAGAAAACAAAATCAAAAAATATGTAAAAATTAATATATAATTGAGTTTAAAAATACATTAAATATTATTCAATATAATTTGACTTTCATTTACAATTTGATTGAAAACATAAGCTAAATAATTACATTTCAAAGTTTCTTATAATATGAGATAATTTAAAATGAATGTGTTTTATTAGTATAGTTAATAATTTGTTTAAAAATATATTATTATTGAAAATATGGAAATATATTTATTATGAGAGAGAGGCGGGAAAAATTTTATGAGGATGACTATGGAGGCGACACGTAGCATTGAGAAACCTTTATTTATTATATAGTATAGATATTTACAAACAAACGAAATCCTTATTCAGTATTTCATTTATTACAATACAATTACTTATCAAAGATTTACATAAATATTATTTGCAATTCAAATAATTATTTTATTATTAAAATGAGTACACCCACATCAATTCCTTCGCACATTAGGATTCCCTATTTCATTTGTACAAATCATTGATACATATATTCCATCAAACATAGGTTAATCTTGTGGTTAGCTAGAACATTTGTGCAACAATAACATACTTGTGTGACATTCAAGCTACTCATTGCAAGGTGAGTTTACATAACCCCTTTTTTCACTTTCACATCTTTCGGGTTAAACTTGATTACATTCAAACTATTTGCAATTTATACAATTCAAACATTATGATCATGTGTGCAATTTGTGTCTTATGCTTAAACACTATGAGTTTCAAACTACATTTTACATACTTTAGTGCATAGTGCAAGTGCAATCATTAACTCCGTACAAGCCGAAGGTAAACAATGATTAATTTATTGCATCTGACCAATCCACCCGGTTAGGGTGATTGTTGCCGACTACACTTAAGGATAACATTTAGTGTTATGCCTATCAATCACAAGGTTTGATTGTGCGCCCCAATTTTAACTATAGTGGTTCTTCATAATTGTCTTATTAAAACCATGTTTCATATGAATTGTGCACAACTCTTAATGTTACTTGTGGTGTCAAAAGCTATGTATGCTCACCAACTGTTTTTAGTTGACCTTGTTTTCTTCATGTTTCAGGTACTAACATTTGAGATTATTTACAAGATGCTACACATAGGATTGAGGACTTAGTTAAATAATAAATTGAACATTGTTGGTGTACCTTGTTTCCTTTGTATGATTGTACATGCTTTGTTTGAACAAATGTTATGAAATTTGGATTTAATTAAAATATAAAACTTTAGTTTGATCATGTGCTTATAAACAGTTTACACGTCCGCCCCAACGTATTCCGTCGTCGGTTGGGGTGTGACGTGTTTGTTTTGGAGTCCATGTATTTGTAATATTGTTTATAGCTTTGACCTCTTTCAAGTTTTAACTACTATAGCTTTGATCTATTTTAGTTTTTGTAACTCAAATACTATAGGTTTGATTTACAAAACAGTATGTAAGTTTCAACTACTATAACTTTGATCCATTTTAGTTTTTGTAACTCGGATACTATAGGTTTGATTTACAAAACAGTATGTGTAATACTGTTTGTTCTGAATTTTGTAATTTTTTGGTAAATTGGTATTTAATTTGAAGATTGTTTGTTTGGTAACTTTTCTGATTTGGTGTTTAATATGCAGATTGTTTGCTTGGTCCTTTGGTTAGATTGGTATGTCTTTTGAAATGGATTCTAATACAAGTAAAGTGAACTCTTCATAGCTGGAAACTAAGAAACGTAAACAATATAAAGACGAGTCAGATATATGGCTTCTTTTCAATTTGAAGATGGAAAAAATAGGGCGAGATGTAATTATTGTCCACAAACTTATTGTTGTGAATCTAAATCTGGTACATCCAATTTGAGAAATCATATACCAAAATGTAAGGGTAATCCTACAAATAGGGGTGCAAACGAGCCGAGCTGCTCGCGAGCTACTCGAGATCGGCTCGTTAAAAAGCTCGAAACGAGCCGAGCTTAAACGAGCTCGAGCCGAGCTCGAGCCTAAGAATAAGCTTGTTTATTAAACGAGCCCGAGCCCGAGCTTCACTTATCGAGCTCGAGCCGGCTCGCGAGCCTTAACGAGCCTTTTATTTATATAATGTTTTTAATATATTTAATATATATTTATAAAATAATAATAATAATTAGTATATATAAAATTAAGATAAATATAATTAAATAATATGTATTATGTTATATATAAAAACTATAATAAAATTTATATAAAAATAATTATAAATATATATAAATTAATTAATATATAATAAACGAGCCGAGCCCGAGCCGAGCTCGAGCTTGTAAAGCTACCAACGAGCCGAGCCCGAGCTTCAAAATTAGAGCTCGAATCGAGCCGAGCTCGAGCTCGAGCTCACAGTAAGTTAAACGAGCCGAGCTCGAGCCTAGTCAAGCTCGGGCTCGGCTCGGCTCGTTTGCACCCCTACCTACAAATAGTGGTACCAATCAGTCAAATTTAGCATTATATGTGTCTTACTGCACATTATATGAGTCAATTTAAAAAAAATTGATCCGCTCAACTGAAGTCGTCAATGTGGAAGAATGCATTGAAGATCTTGATAAATTTGATGAAGGTATTTTCTCATTTAGTTTTTTTTTTAAATAAGTTGTCTATTTAATTTCTATTATTATTTGTAGATTTGAGAAACGTACCAAACGAATGAAGAGTTGGAACTTGGAAGAACGAATGAAGAGTTGGAATTTGGTAGAACGAATGAAGATTGGAATTTTGAGTTTATGTTTTGTTGTTACTCTTTTACGTCTTTATGATACAATTTATGTTTGCGTGTTTAGACTTTTGTTTAAAACTCTGTGTTATTTACTTGTTTTAGACTATTTGGTCATCTGGGTTTGTGAGTTTAGTCATGTTGTTTAAACCTAACTTCTTACGGACTTGTAAGAAATTTTTCTTTAAAGTTTATTTTTTTGGCTAATTCGGTTTAAACCAAAAACTAAACCGAATTACAATGTGGTTTTCGGTTCGGATTTGGGTTGCTCGAATATGGTTCGGTTCGGTTCGGATGTTGGTTTCAACCAAAAAAAAAATACCAACCCGAAAAACCCAAAACCGAATAACCCACAAACCGACCCGATGAACACCCCTAGTTGTAGTTGGGAAGACCCTCTCAGTTCGTGTTGTTAAGCAAAATATTGTAACTAGAATGTGGCACAAGAGTTGAAGATATATCAGTTAACAATTCTAGTTACTGCTTCTTCATATTTAAGGATGAAAAGGGTTGAGGTCGGTGTTGGAGTTTGAGCGTTCCCTCGAAGCGAGCCCCATCTCTCGTGTTAAAGAACAACTGACTTAGACGTTATAGTAAGTTCTTCAGGCTTTGCTTTAAGCCGCCAATAATGCTTTCTATCTGTCTCCATATAATATTGTACCTTGCGAAAAATCTATCTCAAGCTCGAGATCTCAATCAAGGAAGACCACTCCAACCCTTTGTCAATTAAGAAAACATCAATCTCTTTCCATTCTTCACAAGTAGCAACCGGGTCTAAATAGACTTATGTCACCCGTGATCCATCATACAATCGAGGATATTAGAAAAATATGAGTTTAGTTAGTCGATTTACTAGTTATCAACAAATAGTTAAGGTTGATTGAGTTCTTACATGTAAGAAAAATGTATTCAATCAATCTAAGTATGAGTCAAACTTAACCAAAATATATACAGTTAAAACAATATATTTCACTCTTGTTTTAGATTGTAAATTTTAAATAAGGAAATTAATATATCTATACTATTCAATAAATGACTAACTAGAATGACACTTGTTACATTTTTATGCCTCTTTATTCTCGTTTTTTCCCGTCTCTCTCTCTCTTATTAATAATCAACTTCACTATTTTAGACAACTAAATTAATTATTTGTTTTAAATTTTATCTATAAATTTTTTAATTTAAAATTGTGTTTATCATCGATTAAATTGTTCAATCATATTTTTATGAATTATATAATCTGAAAACAGTTTTATAGTCAAGTATGAACCAAATAAAAAACCTTTAATCATATATTTAATTTTTAATAATTCATTAAATTAAGTTATAAAAAAGTGTTTTAAAATATAATTAATTTTTGGTCCTAATTTTGTTAAAGATGAGTGATATTTTATACAACAACAGTTATTCGTGATTTAAGATTTAAAATTTGAAATCATAACAAATATGTTTTCATGGAACACTTGTCACTCTCATTTGCATTCGTAACCTTTTTTCCAGCCTCTCTCTTCTATTAGTTATACAAACTTTTTCATTATTTTATATTTTTTTGTTTTCTGTCTCTCTCCTATGAAATAATGATTTCTATAATTTTTTTATAAAAAGTTTTTTATTTAAAAAAACTAGGTTTGTTCAAAAAATATTTTTATAAATTGAACTTGTTTCATTCTTTTTATAAACACATTTAAAAAAAACAACTATATAATGTTTCTAGAATTCGAATTAAAAAGACCTATGTAATATATCATAAATATTTAATATGTAAATTTTTATTACCAAGTATATAACATCACATTTATTCAACTCGTATAATATATCGAGTTTCTAAAACCCGTATAATATATCGAGTTTCTAACCTAATATTAAGTAAAAAAAAGATTATGATTTTTATGTCATTAAGCTAGTTAAGTTTTCTGTTTTGTGACGTAGTTAAAATAGCCAAGTGGTGTCTAACCTTGACAGCGTGTGTGGTCCGGAAAGAAACCACGTAGTGTAGTTGGTGTAATATCTCTGGCTCCATGTTATCATGTTGTGTAACAGGAAACAACTTACTAGTCAATAAATGTCTATTAATTATAAACAAGTGTAACTTTACATAATAGTAATTAAGTTTTGTATTTTTTTTAATTTTAGTCGTTTAAACTTTTTTCATTGTAGTCACTCAAGTTTTTCGTCTGTTTCATTTTAGTAATTCAAACTTTTTATTGTCTCATTTTAGTTTCACATGTTGTTCCAATATTGTGAAATTACCATGTTATGAGTTAGTTTTTTTTTATTTCATTTTATGTATATGGTGAAAATAAAATCCAAAAGGAGTAAACCAACATTTTCACCATATTTATTAAAAAAAAATCCCAAAAAAAGTAACATATTAACCTCTTAATTGCGCAAAATTAGAACATGTGAAACTTGAGTGACTAAAATGAGACAAAAAAAAATTGAGTGACTAAAATGGTACATATGAGAAACTTGAGTGGTAATATGAGACAAAAAGTTTGAGTGACTTAAATGGCCAGAAGTGGTGACGTTGACGGCCCTTACGACATCGGTGGACAGCCGAAAGTGGGCTAGTGGCGACGCGCAATAGAGAGGAGGAAGAAGAGATGTTATTAGGGTTTTTTTCTAAAGGGATATGATTCTCTAAAATGGAGATTTTGCCTAAGTAGCCTAAAAAGAATTTTTTAAAATTAAATATCCGGCTCCGACTCTAACGAACTCCGATTGAACTCATTTCAGCGGCGTTGGAACCGGCTCGTCAAACCCTAAACACAAATCGCTAAATGTTAAACCTTAACACTAAACCCTAAGGCTAAAAGATAAAAACGCTAAAACCTAAAGCTAAACCCTAAAACTTAAAAGTTAAAAAAAGAGCTAAAAACACTAAAACTTAAAACTAAACCCTAAAAGCTAAAACCACAAACCTAACCCTTAAACCCTAAAACTCAACTCTAAAGCTAAATCCTAAAGGTAAAACCTAAAAAACTAAATCGTAAATGAAAAAACCCAAAATCTAAACCCTAAAAGCTAAGATAGCAAAGCTCGACGAGCCGGTTTCAATGCCATTGGAATGAGTTCAATCGGAGTTCGTATGAGCCGGATATTGAGTTTTTAAAAATCTTTTTTAGGCTACTTAAGCAAAACTCACTTTTTATTTGATCCTCCATCTTTTTTCTAACTCCAAGTTATGGTCCCCTTAATCCCCTCCTTAACCCTTGTATTTATAGGTAAGTAACTTGTTCTGACAAAAAACTCAAATTTGGTAAGATGGTTACCTATTTTGAACCCAAATCTTTGACCTTTGCTTCTCCTGATGATAAGGAATGATCCTTGAGCTTCAAAATCTGAAAACTCCACTTTCTCTCTCTAACATTTCTCTCTCTGGAAATTGCAATAAAGAAGGTGAAGCAAGCAAGGGGTGGGGCGGCTAGGGCTTGTACCCCTCCCCTTGCTTCCCAACTTCGGCCCATGGCCTGAGCCCACAGGCCCATTTCGTTTATTTCCTATCTTTTTCTCGTTTATTCTTTAAATTCCGATCACATCCCACTTATCCTGTCATTCTCTTTATTAGTTATTTGGGGATGTTATTGAAAGATACAAATTGAGGTCATGAACCTCACAAAGGTGTATTGATGATTGAAGTCTTTGAACTTCACTTGTTGGCGATTAATGGAGTTTAAGAACTTCACAAGGGTGAATTGGTGATTTGAGACCATTGAATCTCATGGGAATTTGTATGATTCGGATGGATAGGCAAGCTAACTAATGGTGGGGGGTATATATGGGTGTTGTATGAATGTTGTTGGGTTCAAATGGTGGCATAAAACTTAAATGGGATTGAGGTTAATGGGGGTTGATGCTTGGGGGTTCTTGTATGTGTTGTATATCATTATGACATTCTGTGTGGTGTTTTGGATGTAGGTAAAGCTCTGGTCTTGCCTTGGGATTCAAGTCACTCGGTTTTAGATTCTCAAGAAGTTTCTTGGCATGTTTAGCTTATGTTTTGATTTAGCCTTCTTGTGAGGATCTTAAATCATTGTTTAGATGAAATGAAAGGATGGTGTCTCAATGATTAGGTTTTCCATGTCAACCTTTGGATTTCTAAAATTTAATGTTGGGTGTCATGTCATTCTGACTATTAACATGTCAAAGTTGTTTTAAATCATAAATCATTATTTTTTTTACAATTGTTACATCTTTTTTTTTAAGTTCTTCACGCTTTTTTGAAAAAAAATTTATAAAAAGTGACGAAAATATGTAACAAAACTACCCTATTTTAAAAAAAATAAACAAAGTTGTTACATAGAGTTTTCATGAGTTTTCACAACTCATATGGGTTTTCACCCTACAATTACCCTATATATATATAAGGTAAATGAAACGTACTATTACGTATATGTAACAATTATCATTATATTAGTATTACATATACATAAAACACTATGTGTCACATATATGTAACATTATTTGGTACGTATATGTAAGACTAATCATTTTCGTATTTATGTTCACGATAACAATTAAAAGAAAAAAAAATTATAAATTATGTGATTGTTTGATAGTAGTTTTCTCGGTTTTTGACTGACTTTGTGGTTTTCTATTGATCCCTCCGCTATATAAATATATATATATAGAGAGAGAGAGAAAGTTTTAAATAGAAATGACTTTTATCATACAAAGTGTAGGAAAGATTCTGACCATTGATCTAGAAAATTAAAGGTTAAGATGAAGGTCGTATCTAGGCAACTTATTTTTAAGCGTGAAAAGAGTTTGGAATGGTAAATTGGAAAACCTACCATTGTTGACTTTTTTCCAGTTCCCCAATTGTTTTAAAACACAACATTAATTTTTTTTTAAATTACACTATAAAATCGAGCATTTTATTTTATTTAATTTGAGTATGATTTTGCTATACTTTTAATATAAAAAACCAACTTTTTTTAGTATGATTTTGAAAATGTTAATGTGATGTACGTATAATGATCGATGTCATTTGGTCGGTCAAAAACAATCCTTACATCCCTACGCTTACTCTTTTGCGTCCCGAAAAAGAATTATGCAATGGAATCATAATTGGAACATGCTTTCACAATCTCATTCATTTAATCATTCAAACATAATCACGCATTGACTGTAACAATTGGTATTTCTATCCGACTAAACCCAACCACCGACCAATCGAGCCCCCAATTTTGTGATCTACTATCCTATTCATTACCAAGTAACAGTTTGTCTATGGATCTCACACTCAGGAAGCTACAACTTAGCCTAATCCCATCTCAATGTCATGTTTAGGCACGGGTTTAACCTTATAGATTTCCCACCACTATAAACACCAATTTATATGTTTTTGAAAATTATGGAATTATGGATCGATGGATGCATGTTTTGAGCTTTAAATTAACACTTATATGAATAAACCTCATCCAGTGGCGTATCCCCCAAGTCACCATCCCGAGGGGTAACACTTAGGTTTCAGTTTGCAAGCAATGATGTTCATAAGGTTCGGAATAGGGGTGTATCCTTCAAATTGCCATCCCGAAGGGTAACACATAAACCTAACTTATTCATCCAATTTTTTATTACTTAAGTCCCGCCCATGGGTGTATCAACCAAATCACCATCCCGGAGGGTAACAAGTAGGCGAAACAGAAACTTTCAATTGGTTTAATTTAGCTCATGCAATATGGATTCTGGATGAGGGCGACATCAACTTTCGGATTTATTTTCATAAACAGAAAGCGATGTGCCAAATAATTTTAAAAACTTATAATTTTTTGCTTATAGTGGTACCTATCACCCTGTATTGACAGTTTCAACTTTGTCGACACCCCTAAGATGAGAACCCATAAGACATCCTGAATTAATTATTTAGTTAAACCTAGATACACTATCAGGATATTTAAGCTCTTTAAGTAAGTTGGGCCTATCAAAACGTTACAAATCAGACGCTCTTTCTATTTATTATTCAGTTCAATCAAACACAAGCACAGTTCCAATTGTACCTATCATTTCCCATATAACTGTACAAATTCTAATCCAAAGACAATTTTTGAAATTTTTTTTATTTTTATGGATTTTCAGAATTTTTGAACTATACAGACTCAATGAACCACTTAGACAACAGTCTCCCTCCCCATACTTAAACGCTACATTGCCCTTAATGTAGGAAGAGAAACAAACAACGAAAGACACAAACAAAAATACAGAACTTAGCTGGATATGCGATCGTATAGCATTCCATTCGAGATCGTGCTCCACAGATGCAAGCGGGAAACCTTGTACAATAATCAAGCTGAAGTCGGAAATCACCACCCGAATGGAGATTGAGTATGGGTGGATCAAGCAAACCCTCAGGAAACACACACAAGCGTCATATCGACTCAAGATAATGACTCAATTAGAATTAAAAGGCAAAATAAAACAGACTCACAAGATAATAAAATAATTATATTTTAATATTTTTTTTCAAGCGTGTCGCAAAATTTAGGGGCATGGTCTTCGTGTACCGCGAGGGTCCTCTGTTGATAGAAAGATAAGTTGGAAAAATGGGTTTTTGCCTTAGAAAAAATTTCAACCTCTAAAAACTCAAATTTTTTCAACTTCTCCAAAACTTGCTCCAACACTTTTTTTAAGTACTTACATACCTAGAACGTGATTCCCCATCATTTCTCTTGCCAAAACCGACACCCAAACCTACAAAACTTAGAAAAACTACAAAAACATACCGAAAAACATCAAAAATTACAAAACTTAGCACATGGTGCCCAACCCTCCCCCCCCCCCTAAGAACTTGTGCATTGCCCTCAATGGCACATAGATGAGCTCAAAACACTACAAAGGCTTCCCCACACTTGGTCAAACGCACACAAACAAAGAAAACAAAGCAATAAAGTTCTAACTCACTTTCGTAGGCATCACTGATGCATTTAGCGTATGCATCAAGCCATTTAAACCCCTCGGTAGCCCGAGTAGACGAGTTTAGTCTCGTGAGGGTTTCTAGGGAACACTCCCACAACATTTATGCAACTAAAATTAACAACTAAACAATATAAAACTTAGGTTGCCTCCTAAGAGCGCTAAGTTTAACGTCTTCAGCTAGACGCGGTGTACCTGAGATTAGTTACGTGACTCCATCTTCTAGAGTGCTCAAGAACAATACCTCTACTTGCTTATCCGGACCATTGATGTCATTGGGCTCTAAGTATGGCTTTAGACGGTGGCCATTCACCATTTACCTCAACTCGTCTTCAAAGTCCTCAATTTCTACATCTCCCGATTGACCCACTTTGGTCACCAAGTATGGACATGTACACTTTCTCATTAGTTTACCAGGGAAGAGCTTCAACCTTGAGTTGAATAACCACACCTTTTGCCTAATTGCAAAGGTTTTCAATCGGATCTTTGCATCATGCACCTTCTTCATTTTATCCTTGTAGGTCTAGGCACTTTCATATGCATCATCCCTCAACTCTTCCAACTCACTCTAGCACAAATGTCTTTGCTTACCTGTAGCATCATAATCAAGATTAAAAATTTTAATAGCCCATAATGCTCGATGAGCCAATTCCACAAGTAAGTGACATCCCTTCCCATAGACCAAACGGTATGGAATAGTGCCAATAGGTGTTTTGTATGCAGTACGGTATGCCCACAAGGCATCATTTAGCTTGTTTGACCGATCCTTGCGGTCAACCCGTACTATTTTCTGTAAAATCTCTTTGATTTTCCTATTGGACACTTCCACTTGCCCACTTGTTTGTGGATGGTATGGAGTGGCAATCCGGTGGTCCACACCATAACGTTTCAGAAGTTTGCAAAATGAAAGTTCTTAAAATGAGATCTCCCATCACTTATGATCACACGGGGAAGCCCAAATGTAGAAAATATGTCTGATTAGACAAATTTGCAAACTACGCTATGGGCATTGGTCTTGGTGGCAATTGCTTCGACCCATTTTGACACATAGTCAATGGCCAACAAGATGTACAAATTGCCAAATGAATTTGGGAATTGGCCCATGAAATCAATCCCCCAAACGTCAAAGATGTCAACAACGAGGATTGGTTGCATGGGCATCTCATTCCTCTTAGTAATACTGCCCGTCTTTTGGCAATTTGTACAAGTTCTCGCAAACTCAAAAGCATCTTTAAAAATAGTAGGCCAAAATAGCCCGCGAGCTAAGATCTGATGCCCTGTTTTCTTGCCACTAAAATGGCCACCACATGCAGATGCATGTGCAAGCTCCAATACTGCTGGGATTTCTGATTCAGAAATGCAGCATCTAATGAGTTGGTCTGCTCCCACCTTGGAAAAGTCTGGTTCATCCTAGATGTACTGGTTGACCTTTGTCAAGAATTGGTTCCTCTTCTTCTTGGTCCAGTCTTCAGGAATAATACATGTAACCAAATAGTTGCATACCAAAGATCTGAAGAAGAAATAGACATTAAACATTCATTAGGGAATTGCTCATTTATATCAGGAGTGACATCCTCCTCTTCCCTCTAAATTCGTGACAGATGGTCAGCCACAGAATTCTCACAGCCTTTCTTGTCTCTGATTTCCAGATTTAATTCCTGCAACAGAAGGACCCACCTTATTAACCTGGGCTTGGCATCCTTCTTTGCCACTAAATAACGCACATCTGCATAATCAGAGTAAACAATTACTTTACTACCCCAAATATAAGACCTAAACTTGTCTAAGGCATAGAAAACTACAAACAACTCCTTCTCTGTTGTGGTGTAGTTCAACTGAGCACTAGAGAGGGTCTTGCTTGCATAGAAAATGACAACAGGCCTTTTGTCTACCCTTTGACCCAAAACAGCCCCAACTGCATAATCACTGGCATCACACATTATTTCAAAAAGAAGATTCCAATCCGGTGATTGCAAAATTGGGGCTTGTACCAATTGATCCTTTAGGATAATAAAAGCAGTCAATCATTCTTTATCAAATTCAAAAGGCACATCTTGGAGAAGTAAGTTACATAAAGGTTTTGTGATGACACTAAATCCCTTAATAAACCTACTGTAGAACCCGGCATGCCTTAGAAAAAAGCACACACCCTTGACATTTATCGGGGGAGGTAATGTTGAAATAAAACTGATTTTAGCACTGTCTACCTCAATCCCCTGACTTGACACCACATGTCCCAAAACAATACCCTCTTGAACCATAAAATGGCTATTTTCCCAGCTTAAAACCAAATCAATTTTCACACATCGTTTTAAAACTTTAGACATTTCATTTAAACATAGATCAACGATGAGCCAAAAACTGAAAAATCATCTATAAAGACCTCAAGTGACTCCCCAACCATGTCCGAAAAAATACTCATCATTCACCTTTGAAAGGTGGTCGGGGCGTTACATAACCCAAAGGACATGTAAAGGTGGTCTTTTCCTTATCGTCAGAATGGATAGCTATTTGATTATACCTTGAGTAACCATCTAGAAAGCAATAAAACTTCTGACCTGAAAGCTTCTCAATGATTTGGTAAATAAATGGCAAAGGAAAGTGATCCTTTGATGTGGCAGCATTCAGTTTCCTGTAATCATTGCACACACGCCATTGGTTACCGGCCGAGTGGCAATTTGCTCACCATTCTCACCTTTTACTACATGTATACCTGCTTTCTTGGGCACTGTTTGGGTTAGACTCACCCATGGACTGTCAGAAATGGGATAGATGATCCCGGCGTCCAACTACTTTAAGACATCCTTCTTGAAAACCTCACGCATGTTGGGATTTAATCGGCGTTGTGTATCTCGTGAAGGCCTTGCATCTGCATCTGTGATGATTTTGTGCATCAAAATGGATGGACTGACACCCTTCAAGTCAGCAATGGTCCATCCAATTGCAACTTTGTGATCCTGAAGCACCTTCAGTAGTGCCTCCTCTTGCTCCTCATCCAAGTTGGATGCAATGATGATAGGTAGAGTCTCATCCTACCCTAAAAATGCATACTTTAAGTTTTTAGGGAGGTCTTTCAACTCTACCTTTGGGGGGCTCACAAGTGATGGTTTCAGCCCCGATTCAATCTCTGTTGGTAGATTCTCCACATGGTGAGTCCATGGAGGTCTACCTTCTTTCACAGCTAAAGCTTACACAACCTTCTCCTCCTCTTGCAAATCAAGCTCCAGTTCTTGTTCAACCCTGTCTCACACAAAACACACCTTTGTGGACTCATCCTTAGAGTAAGGATAACATCCTTCAATGATGTCTGCCATAAAGTATTCATCACTGGGTAGAGGGTCAGATTCATTTGAAAAGATATTTAGACGGACCCTTCTATTGCCAAAAGTCATGTCAACTGTGCCTAAGCGACAGTCAATCAAAGAGTGGGATGTGGCTAAGAAGGGTCGACCCAAAATGACAGTTGGTTGAGTGACATTTTCAGATTGCACATAGTCAAGAACCAAGAAATCCACCAGATATTAGAATTGGTCCACTTTCACTATCACATCGCAAACAATCCCTCTTGGGAGTTTAGGGGTCAAGTCAGCCAACACCACAGTAGTATTGGCTCGACGTAGTGGACCAAAATCATATTGGTCATACAAACTCCCAGGAAGGATGCTCACACTTGCCCCAAGATCCAATAGCGCCTTGTTCATTTTAAAATCACCCACTTGTATAGAAATTATGGGCGCTCCTGGATCTTAGAGTTTAGGTGGAAGAGCACCAGTCAAAATTGCATCAAAATTGCACTGGCTCGTGCATTCAGATCAAGCTTTTCAGGAATTTTATTATGCCTTTTCTGAGTGCACAAGTCTTTCAAATACTTAGCATAGACTGGTATCTGTTTAATTGCATCAAGAAGAGGTATATTAGTTTTTACCTGTTTGAATAGCTCCCAGATTTCCTCCTGTTGAGGACCTCTCTTCTTGACTGCCACATGTTTTCCTGCATTCACTAAAGAAGCAGGGAATGGTACCCTTGGAGGCACCACTCCCCCATTGTTAACAGTAGATGATGTTTTAGGAAAAGGTGTTTCATTTTAATTTGGAGAAGCAACCCGTGTAACCAGAATCGGCTCGGGTTCATCATCACTGATCACATGCTCGTCAATGTCCCCCACCACACCCTCAACAAAGGTTGGTGGAGGTGCAACCTTCTTATCATAAATATTACCACTACGAAGAGTACTAACCTTACCCACGTGGTTGTTCTTCATGTTCCTGCTCCCCGAAGTGTGATGAGCTAGATTGGTCAATGTATCACTTGGGAGCTTTCCACTACTCCTCCTCAACTCAGCTATTTTAGTGGCTACCTGCCTCATTTGAGTGGTCAACACTTGCACGGCTTTATCACGCACCTCATGAGCTTGTTTCTTATTGTGCAAGTTGATATGTCATCATTTATACATGTTTTACATGCATATTCATTCCCATTATTGGTGCTTTATGGACATTATACATTGGAATTATTGTCTAAATCGTTCCTTTTGTGATAATTGTAGGTTTTCGGGAGCTTTCGGAAGAAATGAAGCAAAAACAGTCAAAAGCGAAAGAAAAACGAAGAATCGAAGACCTTGCGGAGCCTTAGCAAAACCCACAAGGCTACGTACCATTTCCCAAGTCAATTGGCAGATTATTAGGCCTTAGAAAGCCGAACATCCCCAAAGAATTATCAAGAAATCATCAAAGTCAATGAAAGTCAAAGGCATTTATGGAGCACTCTTACACCTATCCAAGACCCATGGATAGCCCAAGTAACCATGGGTACTATCCATGGATGATCCATGAGCCTTTTTAGCCCATGGAGCCTTCTAGAAGAGTCAAAGAAAGTAAAAAATGTAGGATCCAAGCATGAAGGAAGAAGAAGATTCTGCCAGCTATGGGCGTGCCCAAGCCCAAATAGGGAGCTCCCGCGCCCCCTCCTGCACCAGGCGAGCCCGCGCCCAAATAGGGCGTGTCTGCGTCCCCCTCAGATTAGCTTCTAGTATCTTCCATGCTCTCCTGTAAATACCATCCGATTTTTCATTGTTTAGGATGCCTTGGTGAGCCAAAAAAGGGGTCTTAGAAGATTGCTTTCACTCTCTAATTCCCCAATCACCTTGGTATCATCAGAGAGAGAGAAACACATCAATTCAGACCAAAATGACACTCAATAAGAGAACATTCTGGTAGTTAGAGTAGAGGGGCTCTTCCTCCTTGTTCCACAATAGGGGAGCCTACATTACGCTATTCGTTATGGCCATTCGTGGCTAAAATTTTTTTGTATTGCTAGGGTGAAGATGATGTTTGGTGCATGTTAATGTTTAATGTATTAATTTAGTGGTATGTTTATGTCTTTAATTAATTCGCTCTTAAAAATCACTTGTAGTGGGCTTTTATTATTTTCTAAATCCATCTTTATATTTGTGAGTGTCTTGATTTTAAAGAGTAAGATCGTAAAACTCTTTTTAATCAAACTTCCTTTGAAACTTGTACGTCTTTATACGAGCAGAGATTGATAAGCCAATGTTTGGTCTATACTTCTAAGATCGTACGTCTTTATACTAGCTTATTATGCAACCAAGAATTGGTGTTATATTAGGAACGATACGTCTTTATACTTGGTCTCATTGTTACACCTCCTCCCGGTGAGCAAAATATAATCACCTATTTAATTTTAATATAAAGCATTTTAAGTCTGTGACAACCGTGACTTTTCGGGTCAATACCGTTTCTAAACTTTTTATACGTTTATACTTTTAATTTTTATGGTTATATATATTTTAAGTGTTTCTAGGAATTCTAGGAACTTTACCTTAGACAAACACTAAGGTCCAAACTAAAAAACTCGGTTAAGTGCAGTATACCGTGAACGCGTTAAATAAACGGTAAAATTTAATTTCTCAAAAATAATTTTTATTTTTATATTTTAGTTGAGAATGATATTTTATAACATTATATGTGCTAACTTTTGTGATTCTTGATTTAAACTAATGATCACAGGTGGTTCTTCCGTTAAATACCCGATATAACTTTTTAAAAACTTTTGAGTTTTTATATTTTAAAAATTGTCAAATTTCATTATTTTGGATACTAGATTTTTATGTTTGAATAAAAATATTTATTAAAGTGTTTAGGGGTGTAATTTTTATAAAAAGTGTGTATATTTTTATAAAATTTTCTTTTAAATTGTAAGACAACTCTCCACCTATAAATACCCACCCTCACCATTTCATTTTCTCTTCTTCTCCCTCATAAAATTCATGATACCCACCACCACCACATCTAAACACTCCAAAATCTTCATCCAAGTTCAAAATCATTCAATTCCAAGCTTGATTATTGGTTCCAATGGATTGTTGTTAGTGTTTTAAAGGTATTTCATCATGTTTTATAACTTTGATTTTTCTGTTTTGATGTCGCATGCATCATCCAAGAACATCAAGAACACACACACTACACACACTTACTTTGATTTTTAATTTTTGGTGATTTCAAGTGTTTTAAGCTCTAGTTTTGCATTTTTAACAAAGATTTGTGATGGAATTTAGTTGTAAACATCCACAATGAGTTAACTAGTGAAAATCTTGCAAAAACTTTGATGTTCAAGAGTATGAACATTTGATGTTCATCATTTAGGTTTTCTTGGATTTTTGTTGATTTTGAGTCTTTAATCATGGAATTGAACCATATTGTGATTATAGGTTGTAAAATCAAAGAATCACATGAGAAAAGCATCAAACTTCATCATCTAGGGCTGATTTGAAGGTAGAATTTGATCAAAATCTTGTTAATTAGCTTGAATGGCTAAGAACATCAATGTTTTTGGGTGGATTTTTAAAATGGTTGATTTGACACCCAAATTTTGTTTCAAACTGTAGTATATATTTTAA
Organism: Smallanthus sonchifolius; assembly: GCA_023525975.1. NCBI lineage: Eukaryota > Viridiplantae > Streptophyta > Magnoliopsida > Asterales > Asteraceae > Smallanthus > Smallanthus sonchifolius. Next base: position 28,110,228 of record CM042034.1, read on the forward strand.
AAGTAAGATCTGGAAATTTTAGTGATCAAACTCTTTATAGATTATTTATTAAAATTCCTACAAGATTTAATACGTGAAAATTTGGAATGAAGATTCATGTGGTTATTATATTACAAATGAAGATTCCTGTCCAAATTTCATGAATTTTGGAGTTGTTTAAATAGGTGTTTCGTATTTTTAAAGTTTAAGCAAATGAATTTAGGATTATATACTTCTGGACAACATTTGGACTTGGAATTTTTTATGAAATCTTATATAGACCTAAAACTAATCTGGTAAAAGTTTCGTGAAGTTTGGACAAGTATAACTATTTTTCCCGAATTTGTTAAAATTTAACAATATTATAATCATAATAAATAATCTGAATATTGGAGAAATATGAAATTTTGTCAGAAATTTTTATTTATATATATAATCAATTGTTATAAGTTTCAAATAGTAAATTTATGTCTAAGTATGATTTTGAATTTATGATCCATTAAAACTTTATAAAAAGTACTATTTTGGAAATTTTTGTATAAAAATGTTTTTATAAAAGTCTTAAGAAATGTTGGACAGAAGTATTAACACATTAAAAACATAAATTTGGACTTTCAAATTGGGTGCTAATATCACACTAAAACCCTAATTTCGGACGAATCAGATTTTCAAACCGTAAACCGGACTTTACGCGCGTAACTGCATTTTTGATAAAACGAAACTGTGACTTGAGATTCTTTCTATATATGAATTTTTAACCACTGATGTAAATTATAAAAATTTAAAATGAAAGTTTCAAGGTCACGAATTTATATAAAAGCCGGTTTTACAATTTTTAACGGTTCATATGCGCGTGCACGGGTTTTGGGTATGCAATCAACTACATAGCCACTTTTGTTTTGTTGACTTATTCACACATGTTAGGCATCCAAAATTCTTGTTCCGTGTCTACTTGGTTAGTAGGACTCGGTTAGGACATCATATTTGCGGTTTCTTCGGTTAACCGTACTTTTTGCATTACCGCGCTCAGGTGAGTTTCGCGACCCCACTTTTCATTTTTAATGTTTTACGGGGGGAAAAGCTGTTTCACACACTACACGTTGTTACCTGAGTTTACTTATGAATGTATTAAGTCCCCACTTTAACGTAATCAATTAGCTTGGATAGCAGGCGGAAATTATGTATAGTACTATATGGGTTGACACCCCAGCCCAGGGTTGGTACTTGTAGGGTCATTTGGGCGCATAATTATCCATTGTAGGTGTTCACATTCGACACCTGGATACAGGGGCAACAACTAGTCTAACAGTTTTGATTGTGGCTCAGGGTAATTATATCTTAACACGTGTACTTGATCATCTGCGGATGGTTACTATTACATTTTGAAATTTATTTACTTACTTTTTATCGAGTCGCAAAACCTGCGTGCTCACCAACTATTTTTATAGTTGACCTGTTTTCGAAACATGCTTTTCAGGTAAACAGTTATTGGGATAACGAGCTTTAAAGGGCTTGCTTTTGAGAAGAGTTATTATTGTGTACCTTTGGTTGTAGTCGAGGATTTTAGAAACTTTGTATTGATTCGTGATTTTCCATGTATTTGTACTTTGGATAGAGGCATGTAGTATGGTTCAGTGTATGCACAATTTTCCTTTAGTTTCTCTTGTACTTGTGTTCAATGCGATATACCGGTCCCACTCCGTGTTTCCGCCTTCGGTGGGGTGTGGCAAAGTCCGATGTCTTAAACCAACCCGGAGATGACCATTCGATGTGTTGAGGGTAACGGTTGTCCCTAACGGGAGGCACTACTATTTTAATTTAAAGATTATAATTTGTGAATCAAATGTAGTGAGGACGAGGCTCTAGAGGTGACCCGGGTCACAAGTTTGTAGTAGTTATACCACTGAATTAATCAACTTAACATTATTATGTACCAAGCTGATTCGAATCTCGAAACAATACTATCCGTAATCTGATCATTTTCGCTTTGTTTACTTTTCTGCTATTTACTATTCTGCTAGTTACATTTCTGTTACACACATCACACATTTTTACTTTTATGTTATTTACTTTACCATCATTTAATATTTCTGTTCACATAAAACCCACTCACTAATTAATCCGGCTAAACGATAACAAAAGTTGAGTAGTGGAACTCGGCCATGTCCATTGGTTCGATACTTGGTTCTTACCTAAACTATATTACGCTGCGACAGGTACACTTGCCTATTGTGTGTGTTTTAAGTTAAAGTAGTTATTATTTTATAAGTTTAAAACCTGATCTTGTGAAACCATCTTGAAAATATATTTATTTTTATTTTTATATATCAAAACATTCACATCACAAGTGCTGTTGGATGGATTTCAGAATATCCATCATTGCATTCTTATTGGCCTGGTTAGAGGATCCCTGATGTGTTCTGGACGGTCTATAAAAACTAACTATAAAACCTAACCTAGACACTTTAGCTTTAAATTTATAAATCTAGACTCAACCTAATACTAGACCACACAACCGGCAAGTGTACCGATTAATGTAGTAAAGTGTAATGAAAGTCCGGATATCGAACCCACGAGACACTAGTGACAACTCTATCTAGACTCTGACTCAACTAATTAAACTGATTTAAAATGGGGGATTTGTGTTGTGATTCTAATGCTAACAAACTAAAAAGAACCAAATGTTAAGAAAATTATTTAGACGAATTCAAGAATGGGGAAGGCATTACCCAGGTTAAGAATCCTTCTTGTGAATCTCGGATTTCTCTCGGTTAAGGAAACTAATGATGGAACCAGGATCTATGAATACTACACTCTCAGACTACCTACAGGATCCTTAATCATTCTCAAGGTGTGACCTAGCAGGAAACCCTAAGGGTAGTGTGACGCTCACTGGTTGGTTAAATTACCTCGCAGTCACTCCAACAATACTAAAGTTCTCGATAAATAGCTCGCCTCTCAGCCTCACTATCTCAATACACGAAAGTAATGCAAGGGATAACTTGAATATGATCGATTCGACACGGGAATGCAAAGGATACTAGGACATCTAAGGGAAACCTCCTTTCAAAGTATTTACACCTAAAACCCTAACATCAGAGACTAACCGACTACTTCTCACCTCTCAGCTATCAAAGTAGGTAGAATATCTATATCCTCTAAACTCTCAAATACTGTTCCTATGGATAATGATATCAAAAACCCATAAACAAATCATAAACACATAATAGGTGACCTAATCATGCATCTATAACTGAAAGACATTCAACAAGATACATGTGTAACAATACTTGATCATAAATCATATATAAACATGGATACACATCAGATCAATCATAAACAAGTTCGTTAGTTTAATATTAAACCAACAATTAAGAATTCAAAAACCGATAAAAATCTAGTTTTTAACAAATATTCATCATAAACCTAGGTAGCTATAACAAGTTTAGCTAATCATAAGATAAGTAACATCCAAAAATATAATATAACTGGTCTATAATAAATAAAAAATAATTAAACTGCTAGCTTAAATTAATTGAGATGTTAGCTTGAATAAATATTCAGCTGGTTAATAAATTGACGTGCTTTCAATTCTCGCGATTTCTTTTTCTTTGTTTCTCGTTGACTTCCAAAGCAAACAGCCGCCAAAACAAATTCTTTTTACCCTTTGACCTCGAATATCGTGCACAACCGCACCTCAATTGCGTCCAAAGCTTCCGTCCTTTGCTTCTGCCGCACCAAAATCCAATTTCCAGCCTCCTTGTTCGTTTTCTCTATTATTTATTATTTTCTTCTTTTTTAACCTAGCCCGCTCAACTAATATGCGCCTGTTTCAATTTAAGCCCAACTAATTAACGTAGCCCAATCAAATTCCAAGCTAGATCTATATGAGCCTATTAGGAATTAATTCTCTGGCCCAAAGCTGTTGTAATCTCTTCAATTCTCCAATGTTTAACTTTATCATCTCTAAATTCTTCGTTTGACCTCCTTTAAGTCCAATTTCTCATGAACACCTACAATATAACACATTATTAAGTACCAACCATAAATGACTTAAAACGACTCTAATGCTATACTAAAAACTCTATAAAATACAAGGATAAAGAGGTGTATTTTGTGACACATCAATCTCGATGCTCTCCCTTGCTCATTCCCCCTTTGGTAACCCCTTTGGTTGTTACTTTGATTATAGTTTTAGTTTGCTGACCTCTTTGACCACTACCTTGAAAATTGGGGTTAGCTTGATTTGAGACATCCCCATACCGGAAGTTGGGATGATTGCGAAGGCCCGTGTGGTAGCTGTTGGAGTTCATGTCATAGTTCCTACCACCCCCTTGAACATAGTTCACATCTTCAAATATACCTGTGAAACTGGCACCATTGTGCTCCAATTCACCACATCTGTCACATACCCCGTACTGTTGACCTCATGTGCCTATATTGGCTACCTGCTTCTCTAGCTTCTCTAATTTGTTTGTCTCATAAGTAGGACTGTCGACTGCTCTCACCACTGAATGTCTTGCCCGTCTTGAAGATTAGGTCTTTCTCTTGGATGTTACTGCCATCCTCTTCAAATGATCCAAGTCATTATCCTCATAGTTAGTACCAAAGGTACCATTAGAAATAGAATTTAGGTCACGGACATCATCATCTGTCAAGCCCTCATGAAAGGCATTCAACATCTCCCACATTTGCAAACCATGGTGTGGGCAATTCTTGATCAACATCTTCAATCTAAGGAAAGCCTCATGAAATAGTTCTCCAGATTGTTGTTGGAAATTTCTGATGTTCTTCCTAGCATCACTAGTTCTCTGATTGGTGTAGAACTCATCTAAGAACTGTTGTTGCATATCACCCCATGTGTAGATAGAAGCAAAAAGCAAGGAATGAAACCACTGTTGAGCTTTGTCTTCTAAAGTGAATTGGAATAACACCAACTTCACATCATCCGGTGTGAATCTCTGTCCCCCAATGGTGTCGCACCTAGCATCATAAGCACTCAGATGCAAGTAAGGCTCCTCTGTTCCCAGACCATGATACTTAGGCAAATTTTGAATTTCCTAGGAACGAACCTCAAATGATCTCCCATGTTGTTGTGGAATAACAACTGGAGATGGGTTGTAAGCAATGGCAGGACGGAAGTGGCTCTCAATCCCTCTAACAGTGCCTCTGTCATATCTCCTTGGAATGCCTCCCGGATTGTCAACAGGAGGAATTGCATTCCTAGGACCAGGTCTTCTTTGCCTGTTTACAGGCTACTGCTGTGGTGGGATCGGTACAAGATTGTCTTGCTGAGGTGGTTGTTGTGGCAACCTCTGATCAAACTGATGTTAGTTCGGCCTTTCAAACCGAACACCTGTATCATGTCTCCTGTACACTAGCAACCTAGGCCTCTGTGTATCTCTTTTGTCAAAATCATTACCATTATTCTCATATTCCCCAGACTCATCATCAAAACCGCCTGCTTCATCCTCATAGTCTAAGCCTGAAGTGTAAGGATGGAAACCCGGTGGGGTGGTTGAATGGAAAATGGAAGGTTTTGTCATGGGTGGTTGTGATGTTGGGGGTATGGTGTCTGACACTATCCTCACATATAGTGAAGAATAATGAGATTCGGGTTTGAAATCAAATGGTTGGCTCACTTGTGGCAACAGTTGGCCAAAGGGTAGTAATGGTGGAAGTTGACTGATGGAGGTTCCCATCTGTCCTAGGTGGAGGAACAGATGATGAGAACACACCCGAGGTGGACTGCTGTTCTGGTGGTAACTGACCTGTAGGAGGTAGATCAGATTGCTTCCCAAGATCCTGTTTATTCTCCATGTGAGTTGGAGAAGTCACTACCCTGTTGGTTATATGAAAAACCCTGTTCTGTCTGGCAGTCTTCTCAATTTATGGATCAACGAGCAATGGAGATGATTTGTTAGAGTATCTTGTATGATGCATACAATTGATGAATCACTTGCACAACACAAACAAGAAAGCCCCGTGTAATACTGAACAAAACAAAAATAAGACAAGAAAAGTAAAACAAGAAATTTTTGATTTTTGTGAGTTGTAGCAAACAATAACAAATTAACACTAAGCGCATTAACTCCCCGGCAACGGCGCCATTTTGATCGATGTCGTTTGGTCGGTCAAAAACAATCCTTAAACACCTTAACTAGTAAGGGTAAGTAGAGTATCGTTTCCACAAGGAGTTTGTGAAAAGTGTCACTTTGTTACAATTGTTGAAAGACAGAAAATAATAACTACTGAGTTGGATTTGGATTTAAAACAATAATGAGAAAGGTAATCCTCTCCGGGGTTTAGTTTTGCAAACACAAGTTATTCTCAATCTACTTAACAAGCAATTACATAGACATAATCGCACATGGTTCAAACAAATTCAGTGAATATAGTAGAACGAGCTGTGAATAAAGCCTATTCACATATAATCCATTTGTGTTACCCAATTGACACTCAAAATCTCACAACGTCCCTGATGTAAAGAAACCCTAGACTGAATCAACAATTTGAAATCAACACAAATGTTTTAAAGCTTTCAATAGATAAATGTAATCATATGGCTTAAG